>JALMGJ010000015.1:20660000-21860000 GCA_023362775.1 Charina bottae
CTCCTAACTTAATACCAAATGAAGTGGTACATCTATGCAAGGTTGCAGATGTATGTCATTTGCATTTAGGGTTAGTGATAGGCATTTTGATGTGCATGTCATAAATGCACTGTGTGAATTGGCCTTGAAGATAACAAAATAGTTTTTTTCCTGGTAGATGGGCAGCTATTTAAGTTTGTTGAATGAATGAATGAATGAATGAATGAATGAATGAATGAATGAATGAATGAATGACTTGGAATACAAAGTAATATTTAAGCAGTACTTCTCTGCCTGAAAAAGTCAATTCAGTGGTACAGTGCAACTTCAGGACCTAGGAATCAATAAAGAGAGCACTCTTGAACATATATAGAGGGCTATTCACCCATCACTTTCCTATGTATGATAGCTATAAGGCTATCAGATATTTGCAAGGCTCCTCCTTTAATCTTCAAAGGTGATGGTTCAATGCTGCTTTCTCCATCTCTCTCACACACGAGAGTACATATTACTGTACAAACTGTCTTGATAATGGCTGAACGAAATTGTTCCACGCCTTTCAATGACTGCGTTAAATATTACTTTCTCTCCCCTTTGTCTCTGCTTGTAATTAGGCAACAGGATCAGCTTCTTCGTTGGGATAAATCACACTTGTTTACTTTGCCTGCACACAGAGCCAATATTTGCCTTTCTTAATTGTAAAAAGACAAAAGAAAAAGAATCAGCTTCATACTTCACTGTATGTGGGTTTAGAGCAGCCTTTCTCAACCTTGGGTCCCTGGAGGAACCCTTGAAATATTTTTCAGGCCTTGGGGAACCCCTGCACATTTGGGCTCAAATATAGGCCAGAAGTTACAAAATTATTATATTTGTTTCATGGGTAGGCCTGTATAGATGCATTAACAGTGTCCTTAAACTAAAAAAAAAAAGAATGAAACTTACCTCTTTAAGGTGAAGTTGCCTGAATTTGAAATAACTTTTTAAATAAATCGTGATCTCTCAGGGAACCCCTAGTGACCTCTTGCAGAACCCTAGGGCGTCATGGAGCCCTGGTGGAGAAATCCTGGGTTAGAGAAACAACACTGTTTGGGAAAGCAATATGATTTGGGGTTCTATGCTGCATATGCGTATTTGTCTGTACAGACAGACTGACAGATCCACTTGTATGAAAAAGAGCTTTACCTATTTTCCACTGCTGGGGACGGTTTGGCTTCAACTCCCTCCCCACAGAAATCTACCTGCAGGTTGTTCTAGCTTCTTTCAAATGAATTTGGTCTAGTGGTTAAGGCTCCATGCTAGAAACCAGGAGACCGTAAGTTATAGTCCTGCCTTTGGCACGAAAGCCGGCTGGGTGACCTTGGGCCAGTCACTCTCTCTCAGCCCAACTCACCTCACAGGGTTGTTGTTGTGGGGAAAATAGGAGGAGAAAGGAGTATTAGGTGTGTTCCCCGCCTTGAGTTATTTATAAAAATAATAAAGACGGGATAAAAAAATCTAAAATAAATCGTGGTCATGTTTTTGAGCTTTCTTTGTTGTTGCAGAGTGGCTAAAGCCATTGGTTTTCTAGTTGTCTCGTTTATACAACTTTCCCTCTCTATGGCCTCCCTGGCTGATTTCTTGATCTGAAAAACTTCCTTCATTATAGCATCCCTTAGGACAGTGTTTTTCAAACTTGGAGACTTTAAGATGCATGGACTTCAACTCCCAGAATTCTGGGAGTTGAAGTCCATGCATCTTAAAGTCTCCAAGTTTGAAAAACACTGCCTTAGGAGATAATTAAAGAAGCCAGAAAGACTGCTATCTGACCACTAAAAGAAGGTGATAGTATGAAACTGAAATGGTTTTCTTCTTTGGGAAAACAAACCAACAAACCAAATCAAAGCCTATTTATTTTATTTCAAACAGATCTGTAAGTAAAAAAACCCCCAAACTATAATCCTCAGTTTATTGATGATTGTGATCTGTAAAATATGTAGAAAGCCAAATCCTCTAGGGTTTCCAGGCAGCTGTTCCCAACCATCTTGGCATTCTCAGGGATAGAGATTAATCTCCTATTTTTGTTTGTACCTTTGCCTTGTGTCCATATTGAAATTATGAAACTGACCCAGTGTAATTTTATGATAATATCTTTGGTTGAGCAAACTTGTTGCAAAGGAAGAAGAAAGAAAGAAAGAAAGAAAGAAAGAAAGAAAGAAAGAAAGAAAGAAAGAAAGAAAGAAAGAAAGAAAGAAAGGAGAAAGAAAGCTTCCAATCATCATATGGCTTTAAGGTTTAATTCCACCAAAGGAGTCATTTCTGGAAATCCTTTGTGATGTCTGTCTCTCTCTCTCTCTCTTTTTTTTTTGCTTTTTCTTTTTACAAATAATTTCTGTGGGATCAAGATCATGCCAGGAAGTACACAATGCAACATTATGATTATAAAATACAAAACAGCTGCCAGATAAGCAAGATGTGATGTCCTGCACATATATATGTGACTGGTGAACTAGATATATGAATTTGGGATTACCCAGTTAAATTGATTTAACCCCTATTGAATTTCTGCATGTCCTTTGTGCAATTATTAAAGGCATACATCCTCTACTCGTAAAAATACGCCCCCAACCATGTGACCTGCCTGGTCTTAATTTGTCTGCTAATGTGAAAGCTTCAACTCCTTATGTGAACATAACGGTATGCTCCATGTCCCAGGAAGACTGTGATGTTCCAAAGAATGTTCAGCTTGATTTGATGCCATAGCTCAGTGTTAGAATATGCCCTGTAGATAGAAGGTACTAGATTTAATTAGATCTAGTTTGTAACCTTTTAACCTAAGGGGAAGATAGTATGATGCCCATTTTCCATGTAGAGAAGTGGACGGGACTGACAATTGAATCTTTCTTTTAACACGTTGCTGAGACAACATCCTTCACTGAGTGAAAGGTAGTTCTGAACCACAGAGTGAGTTGACCTCTAATCTACTCTGACTTCCAACATCTTTTTCTCCTATCAACATCTACTTTCTAGGATGACTGTCTTGCTCTGCCAAATGATAGGGCTAGCCCTAATCTGACATTGGTAGTTAAATTGTCCCAGACAGCAGGAGATGGGTAGGACTTCTTGAGGTTCTGGAGAACTACTGCCAAATGAAGTGGTCAATATTGGGGCAGATGGAAGAGTAGCCCGAGTGGGTCCAAGGCAGCTTCAAAGAAGTTGGATACGATTGGTTCTTTGATGTTACGGGTTCCTGGTGGAAGGAGGAAGAGTTGCTCAGTGAAATAATGTCGCTCTTCCGAATCAGTTCACAACAGGCTAACAAGGCCAACTTCTTGGAAAGTGAGATGATGGTGGTGGGTACCGACTGAGACAGGCCTGGAGTTGTAAATATGTTTATGAAGATCGTTACCTTAATATATTTGATATATCTATATGAAATAGATTATTTCATAGTCTAATAATATATGACTTGGGAAGTGCCTCTCTCACCAGTTCAGTGCCACTGGGAGTGCTGGCTGGGAAGGGACTAAATCTCAACTAAGTTCCCCACTAGGGAAACGAAGAGGGGGCCATTCCCCTTCCCTTCTCAGGCTCAGATAAATAAATATCCCAACAGTTTGCTGTTTCTATGGAAGACTGATTAACTTCTTTTCCATCGTGTGGTGTGAAATCCAGAATTTTTGACAATATGCTTGATGCCTTGTGTAAAATCCCATTTTAATCAGTGGTGACAGTTTGACATTCCTCCAGCTGTTTAGACGCAGCAGACAGTCAAATATCACAGTAGGCTATGGGTTGGCGTGCTGGGGAGACATGTAAGCTTAAACATCCCCCCACTCGTTGGCTTACCATGGTTTTCAACAAATGTAGCGGTGGAAGGAGGAGGCAGGAGGGAGAGAGATGTTTCCATACCAGCTTGTACCATCTGTGTATCTGAGCCCCGTCTTGCTAAAAAAGCAAAATCTCTTCTATGAAACTGTATCCAGATGTGCCTCTTAATATTATCATTATTTGCAGCCGGAGAGGATTTATACTATGCCCCTGCCCTCTCGCGAACCCCTTGTGGTTTCTCATGCAATAAATAACGATTAAAACTCATTTTAAGAATGCTCTGAAGAAAACGGCATCCATTTAAACAGGGGCAGAGGGAGAATGAAAAATAAGAACATTTAGGGAAGGTGAAAGAATAAGAGAAAGAAAGAAATAAAGGGCGGGGGGGGGGGGACACAAGAGGAAAGATTTTAATGGAAGCCCAAGAGGTGGAATGGAGGGAGGTTAGGTTACCTTAAATAGGATATAGAAGTTATGTGAGTGGACTACACGTAAGTACAAAGGGAACATAAAACCAAATGTTTGAGCATGAAGGATTCATGTTTACAACTGTAGCTACTCCTATCTTGTGCATCTTTGTTGGTTTGTTTTGTTTTTCCCAGCTCTGTCGGTCAGCATTCTGTGTCCACTAGACCTCCAACATTAGCCTAGATTCAACAGACTCCCCATTTAACCAACTTCAGATGAAAATAACCAAACTTCCATTTGGATGTTCCCCAAGTCTGTTGCATCTGAAGCAGTCCAGATGGGGCAGTTAAATTGATGGGACCCCCACCCCCATTTGATGAGATCTGAGACGATTTGTGTTATTTATGCACTGACATTACACAATTGATGTAAAATCACTGCCATAGCATATTTTTGTATTTAATGATATCCAGGAATAATGAACCTCCCAATGGTCTGTTTAAATGGGTTTCACCGTTGTTTGCTTAATTTGGGCATAGCATTCTGCCTGCAGTCAGACGCTGTGGGTTGTCAATCATGTCTGATTGTGGGAACCCAGTTAATTTTGGTTTATTCAATGAAGTTTAAACAATTATTAGATTATCGTGATATGTGGAACCTTATGGAACCATGATAATTGGGAAGCCTGCTTAAGCTGGTCTGAAAGTTCCAGTCTGATGTGCCTGTGTAAAATTGAATCCCAGCTAGAATGCTGGGATTCTTTCATATGAAAAGAAATAATGGAGCAGTTTCCACGCAAAGCTTTGAAAATGCTCTGGAGACTGTTCTAATAGGTCTTCCCAATGGACAGTATTAGCAAGTTGATTACAGTGGTCCTTAGGAGCCCTCAGAGGAGAAATTCTTCTCATCGTAAAGTTTTGATTTCAACTGAATAACCCATGTAATTCACACTTAGAAGCAGAAGAAAATTGAATTTTTTTTTAAATGACAGAGGGATTATTCAGAATCCCATATAGAAAATCTCAGAAGGGTTACTAAATTGATTCCACTTGAAAAGATGAGAGGAGACACAGAGAAGGACTTAGCCAGTTTTACATAAATAACAAGCCTGCGTTGCTTATAACACCCTCACAGTACTCAAAACACTTCACATCTCTGATATCTCAGAACGGCTTTATAAAGAAGGGCTGAGTTATTATTCCCATACTACAGATAGAGAGGGTGAGGCTTCGATGCCCATTGCCTGAAATGGCCTCTTGCAGATCACACTCAAGGGAAAGATGAGTATCTCAGAGGACAAGCATTCTCCTCTGTTTAGTGAACACATTTCTCAGTAAAAAGGTAAAGGTACCCCCCGCACATTTGTGCAGTCGTGTCCGACTCTGGGGGCCGGTGCTCATCTCCGTTTCTTAGCCGAAGAGCCAGCGTTGTCCGAAGACGCTTCCACGGTCCTGTGGCCGCATGACGCACGCGGAATGCTGTTACCATCCCACCGAAGTGGGATGTAAGTTTCCCACTTAAGTTTTGAATTGCTAGGTTGGCAAGAGCTGGGGCTAGTGTGGGAGCTCACTCCGTCACGTGGGGCTAGGGATTCGAACCTCCGAAATTGCGATCTTCTTATCGACAAGCATGGCGTCTTACCTGCTGAGCCACCACGCCCCTACACATTTCTCAGTAGGAGTGGATAAATCCCACTTCATCCATATGATTATATAGCACATGTGTGCAGCCTGCCCTATTGTTTTATTTATTGTATGGTAAAACAATTGTGCACCACTTTGGTGTAGTGGTTAAGGCACTGGGCTAGAAATTAGGAGACCATGAGTTCTAGTCCTGCCTTGGGCACAAAGCCAGCTGGGTGACCTTGGGCCAGTCGCTCTCTCTCAGCCCTAGGAAGGGGGCAATGGCAAACCAGGAGACTGAGAGTTCTAGTCCCACCTTGGGCACAAAGCCAGCTGGGTGACCTTGGGCCACTCGCTCTCTCTCAGCTGTAGGAAGGGGGCAATGGCAAACCACTTCCGAAAATCTTGCTAAGAAAACTGCAGGGACTTGTCCAGGCAGTCTCTGAGAATCGGACACAATTGAACGGATTAAAAAGAAAAATTGTGGCCATCCAGTATATAAATTTTACATAGCCAGTTGGCTTCATCCTCTCAAACCACAAGCATTTGCACTCTGTCCCATGAGTGACCTCACTCCTGGTATCTTTCCAATGATCAGTATTTCTCTGGAGTGGAGCAGTGCTTCTTCAGCTCTTAAGGGGGGGGGGGGGGGACACAAAATTTGGCACCCTCAAGACATTGAGGGGATTACAAAATTGTCTTTGTTTTCTTCCATGACATGTTGGATGAGACTGAATGGGAAGAGAAATTAGGTCTTCCATCACTTTGAAAAAAGTTTGGAGGACTTTTGCAGGCTATGAATGGATCACACTAGTTTTATCTGGGGCTTCGTGTTCATGACCTCCCTAGCCACATATCTTCCTTGCTTACATCTGTTAACAGGTTGTATCGAAGTTTATTAATCATCTGAATCTCCTCCTTGCCTTTGGGTGTCAGACATGAAACATTCTCTATGACTTTGGAGAAACTCACCAACCTCAATATTTGTTCCATAAAATAGCAACAATTGCTGCTTACTTCTCCTGTGGTCTGAATTAAATAAAAACAATGCAGAAAATTTAAATATTGTAAAGCACTTAGCATAACCAACTGATGTGTCAATATAATTTGACAGGATTTGTTTGTTTGATGGATTGATTATATGCCATCAAGGCAGTGTCAACTCTTGGTGACCACATAGATAGATTTTCTCCATGACAATCGGTCCCTAACCTGGTCTTTCAGGTCTTCCAACGTGCCCCCATTACCCCTGTAACTGAGCCCATCCCCCTTGCTGCTGGTCATCCTCTTCTCCTCTTCCCTTCCACCTTTCCCAGCATTAGAACCTTTTCCAGAGAGCTGGGTCTTCGCATAATGTGTCCGATGTAGGTTAATTTGAGTCTCGATTTAAACAGGATTTGTTTTATAGGTCTTAATAGTTATTCCTCATTTTCATAAAGCAAATGATTTTTTTTTGGAGGGGGAAGCCTCACTATTGCCTTTGAAACCTCAAAACTCAGTTGAATCAGGGTTTAATCACTAGTTCAACTCAGTTCAACTAGTTCAAGCCCAGTTCAACCCAGTTCAGGCAACAAGCTTGAACCAACACTGAGCCACCAAAAGAACACCTCCAGTCTGTCTGTTTTAAAATACTATAAGCCTGAGGCTGGTAGAAGTTAACCCCCCCTTGTCTGAGTATGTTACAAAAAGACTTTGTCAAGGTTGTGGTTTTAAACAGGTCATTGATTTCATCTTGTGGAGATGATCTATGAAGAATATATATAACCTTTTATGGCACATTATGGTAAATGAAAACAAACGGCATCCCAGTGGGTTGGTTAAGAATTTCATTCTAATGAGGATGTACTGTAGCAATGCAAGGATAATAATTTATCCTGTTCTCTGTTTGGCAATGCTCATCGCCTAATGTGCTTGTTTGTCATCTCACAGGCTGGAATATGAAAGCACCGATCAATACAACACAACCATTTTGGAACATCCACGGGTGGGATGTCATGCAGGAAGACGTTGGTGCATGAGCAAAGATTGAGTGGATGTCTGGGTCTAATGTATGTTGCAACAAGGCCCATGGGCTCATATTGTCTAGAGTAGCTATTACCACAACACTATCCCAAAAGGGGCATGGTGGCTCAGCGGGTAAGACGCCAGGCTTGTTGATCGGAAGATTGCATGTTCGGAGGTTCGAATACCTAGCCCCGCGTGATGGAATGTGCTCCTGTACTTGCCCCAGCTCTTGCCAACCTAGCAATTTGAAAGCATGCAAATTCAAGTAGATGAATAGGTACCACTTTGGTAGGTAGGTAACAGCGCTCCATGTGCATCATGCTGGCCACATGACTGTGCAAGCGTCTTTGGACAACACTGGCTCTTTGGCTAAGAAATGGAGATGAGCACCGGCCCCTAGAGTCGGACACGACTGCACAAATGTGTGGGGGGAACCTTTACCTTTATCCCAAATCCAGTTCTGAGCAGCCAAGTAGTCAGACGGTTAGATTTTCTTAAAGTTCAGCGACACAGGAAACATTGGCATCAAATGCAGTTCTGCACATGATCACAGAACCTTGCAAGGTCCTCTATTATCTTTGGAATAATCTCTGTGATATATTAAATCATATTATAATCATGGCAATCAGCATGGCAAGTTAAGGGAAGGTTGGGGAAGATGAGGGCTGCAGTCTTTAGAAAGCCATCCAAATTGGCTTGAAGAAGTGTGAATCTAGAACTTGTCTTTAGGCAACAGGAGATAGGGAAGAAGCTAATCCAAAAAATTAGGCCAGATGTTTCAGCAATGAGGTCTGCAGTCTTAAGAGGTGTTTTGATGTCAAGGGACCAGGGGAAGTAAAAATGGTGAGGTTTGTGATGGGGAAATCCAGCTTCAAATGCCCCTGAAGTCCAACTTGAAATCATTCTCTTGTTTTCAAATCTTGTTCTTAGGAAACCAAGGGTGCTTTAGGCATTGTTATTTCTTGGCAGGGGTGGTGGTACAAGATTCCACATTTTGTTTCCTAGACCAAATCAATGATGTGCATTTTGGAAGGTATGAGTGAGCTGTTAAGGAAGGACTTGGACAAGAGTCTACATAATCAAGAGATAGAAGGTAGTGTGAGAAGGAAACTCAAAATAACCCTCCCTTGATTTTGTTTAATATAAGATGGGGGAGAGAAAAACTTGGACAGGATTTCAAAATTATGGTAATATACCCTATCGCATTCCTGGAGCTCCTGCAGTGCCTGTTTCTTGACCTGACTTATCTTGAAGAGCTGACAATTAGGGACAATGCAAGTCAATAGCAGTCAGTGCAAATTGGACTCAATTTAGCAGCTGTTTGAAGGAAGGTTCTGGGTGGATGGGTGGATTGTGGTCCACGAATTGCCATCCCGGCTTTAGGATGAAGGGGTCAAAGTTATGAGTCCTGCCAGGTCATCCCCTTTGTTTGCATATATGTGTGCATAAACCATGGGGTTAAAATAATTTTACAAACTATCAGTCTGAAGTGTAGCTGCGTCCATAGGAGTGCATGAAAATAGCTTAAGGCAGGTGTCCCCAACCTGTGGGCTCCTGCCCGCAAACCCCACCCCCTTCCATACGATTGGCTCCTGCCTGCAAACCCCGCCCCCGGTGCTTGTGATTGGCTCCTGCCCGCAAATCCCGCCCCCTGGTCCGTGGAAATCCTGGAAACCCTGCCCCCCCCGCTCCGCGGAAAAATCGTCTTTTGAAACCGGTCCCTGGCGCCAAAAAGGTTGGTGACCCCTGGCTTAAGGCAACCTTTCCCCAAATTGCATGCCTTCCAAAAGTGTGAGCTTGAATTCCCAGAATTCCCCAGCCAGCATGGCCAACAATGAGGATTCTGGGAGTTAGCAGAGGCTAATTTATTTATTTGTCAAATTTATCACCGCCCATCTCCCCCGGAAGTAATAGTAATAGTTAATTACTAACTTTCCTCCATTCCAGGCTTCTACAATGCCTCCCTAAGCCCCTTGTAATCTGGTTGCATTTCAGAAGATGCTGCTTTTTTTTCTGGAGTGGTGGTGATGGTGGCAATCTGACACTTTTGTCTCAACGTAAGTAGCTTACCTTGTTCTACCAAAGGGAGCATGAGTTAATCTGCGCCTGAGACACGCCTTGCACTGAAAACATCTGCAGCCGTCCTTGTCTGAACATCAGTGATACCGCATCTCGATGGCCAAGCGGGGTGGGGTGGGGGGGAGGACAGGCTCCATTCAACGGCTCCATAAATGCTTATAATTGCCACATTAAACTTCAGTTTATTATTTTTCTCTGGGTGCAGGTACACAGATGATATGAAACCCCACTGCATTTACATACAAATTGAAGATTTTCTCCCCTCCTTCCCACCTCCCCCCCCCCCCCCCGTTCTTATTATTAATCAGCCCGGTAACAGGAATTCAACGGCAATACTCCATCAGGTCCTTAAATACAGTTGGTGACATTTTTACCGTACATTAGCATGATAGGGCAAGCCGAATATAATGTAGCAATGATTGCTTTCCCATTGAAAGCGCAAACAGTTTCATTTTTCCTGTCATCTCAAATAAGTGTTAAAGAGGGCCGGGAGACTGTCGCGTACCTTCCGAATGCTAGGGATTTCTAAACATTGATGGCCACATTAAATAACCATTAGCGGCTCGGCTTAGATCACTGCTCCTTCCCTCCTATTCAGAATTTATTCTTTGATTTAAAGTGAAAGCAATCAGCAACTGTTTTCATAAAGGCGGCTGGAAGCCCACCCTGTCGCTTCCATTTCCTCTCCTCCCCTAAAAATACAAACCAAATGCATGCATTACAGCTATAATTTTATGACTGTTAAGATAACTGCCGTTAACAAGACACTTAATTAAAATGTACAATAAATAAAAGGACCATAGGCTTATCTCCATTGCTGAACGCCCACCAGCCTCCACTCCAATGCCCAGGTTGGCTGTTTCTGTGCTCGTTTACAGATAATTGCTTCCCCGCCCCCACCCCCTGCCCGCCTCCCCTTGCTGGCAAAACCGGATCCTCCTTCTGCCAAGATCTTAAATGACCAGATAGAGAAATTATCAATCAAGTTCTTTTTTTTTCCCCGGTCTGATCTTTTCCATTCAACACTTTGCATCACAGGAGAATGGGAGTGATGAAGACTGGACATACTGTAGTTGGTTATGTGCATTTGGAATTTATGATAGGAATGGCCCCGTTTGGCTCTGTTGAATCTGTTTTAATTCTGCAACTCCTGGAACAAAGCACATTGCTTTCCTGGGCTAAAATTGTCCCTCGTATGTGCTTGGAAGAAGACTATAGAAGCTGAGTAATAATTATGCTAATTTATAGCTAATGTTCACTTCCAAATCCCTTCTATTTTTAAGGTATCCAGTCTTCCTACCTAAACTAACTTGAAGATCACCTGGATTCTGTGGCAGGAACCCCAGCTGAATCCTAACTTTATTATTATGATGTGCAAAATGAATATTATCTGTCTGTGGTGGAATTGTCCCTGGTTCTTATTTCTTGCATAGTGGAATATACACTATGTAATGATATGTGGGAATGACCGTGGGAGACAGGAGGAAGAGCCACAGTCAGGGGAATGGTCAGATATGAGGCAGCTGAGTCTGCAGAAGGAATGTGGACCTGGCAAATGTCTCAGAAGGGACCCTCCCTAGTTTCTTGGGCTGTAAAGTTGACGGGGGGAGGGGGGAGAAATGGACTTTCAGACTTGCAAGATTCTGTTAATGTAGCCTTACAATAAAGTAGAATTAGTCCATCTGGTAATACTTCCTGTCTGGACTACCTCGCTAGGCTGACATCAATCTTACAAATCTTACGTGATGCCTCGCTTAATGATCGCACTGCTTAATGACAAATTTTCTGTCCCTATTGTGGTTGTAAGTTGAGGACTACCTGTAATCACCCCAAACAGAATATAGGAGAACTGCAGTGTCTCTCAAATTTCTCTTTCAAGCTCCAGTTCAAGAATGGAATGATTTGCACTCATATTTATGCATTTCATGGCATCCCACTCTCTTTCCTCTCTATCCCAATGCCAGGTGCATCTATTTTAAATAAGTAATAATGGTTTCAGGCAAATTACTTTGTCTACATGTAATGGTTCAATTTATAGCACAAAATATATGGATTTATTTTCAACCCAGAAAAACAATCATGCTGCTTTCATAAAACTTGATTGATTTTTCAGATGGAATGGTTTTGTCGTCTTTTGCTTCAAAACTCACTTTGGTAATAATATCTGGAGTTTCAGATGAAAAATATATACATTTGAGATGCTCTAGAGATTCTCCTTAGCAACGGCACAGATGATTAACCGTATTCTCTGTACCTTTAAGAACAGCATAATCTACAGATTGTCATTTCTTGAGCTAAGAGAACCAAACTGAAGACCTGCATTAAGATAGAGCTACTAGATCTGGGCTGCAGAAATCTGGATGTCTTCTAGAAGACAGCTCAGAGCTACAAAAAAGCTTGACTCTTTACTGCAATTTGAGCCGTCAGCTAGATTTTTGTAGTCCAGGCATGGTTACCCTCCAAAATCAAAGTTCAACAGGCAACCCAGTATTCAACATGGTATCCTTTACTAGACCAACATAATGCAACCAACATTAAATAATAGAGAATGACGGAAAGGAAATTTCATGCATGCTAAATGAAAGCTGATATCAACCTCTATCAGATGTGATTGAGATCTGCTCAGATTCTGAATTTTCCACCATGTTTGATAGTCAAAGATGGAATATCTCAGGTGCTTAAAATCTACAAAGTGTAGGGCTATTCCTTCACTCCTAATGGGACAACCTTGACAAAGTAGTTTTAATCAGATAAAAAGATGACAACATTTCTGTTGTTTTGGCAATCATCTCTTTGCAAATCCACAGGACAAATCAACCCTATAGGATGAGGAGGAAGCACATGTACAAGTGCTAGCTGCAATCAGCATCAGATTAGTTCCTCAGATCCAAAAGTTTTGCATGCCACTTTCTTTTTGCACATGAACCACTATTAGCAAGGCAGTATGTAAGTGGAGTGTGGTGGCTCAGCGGGTAAGACACCAGGCTTGTGATTGGAAGATCGTAAGTTCGGAGGTTCGAATCCCTAGCTTATTTATCCCGTGATGGAGTGAGCTCCCGCACTTGCCCCAGCTCTTGCCAACCTAGCAATTCGAAAGCATGCAAAGGCAAGTAGATAAATACGTACCACTTCGGTGGGTAGGTAACAGCATTCCGCGTGCATCATGCTGGCCACATGACCATGGAAGCATCTTCGGACAACGCTGGTTCTTCGGCTAACAAACGGAGATGAGCTCCGGCCCCTAGAGTCGGACACGACTGCACAAATGTGCAGGGGGAACCTTTACCTATGTAAGCGGATGTGTGTTGACTGCATTTCAGGTACTCAACTGGACCAGTCAGTGGCCTGGTAGCTCCAGTTTAACTCCACCTTCTGATAAGAGAGCTACTAATCAGGGAACATTCTTTATGGTTTCTGTAGTGTTAAATCTGGGATCCCTAACTTGTTGCATTCCTAATAAAGCTGGGATGTTAAATTGAAAACTTGGCTTAATTTTCTGGCTCATTAGAAGAACAACAAGAGATCCTGATTTGGACATCATGGTAAAAAATCATGGAGAGAGGTTCCTGGATCTATTTAGCCATATCTGCTGGCAAGAGGTCAAACAGGAATCCTTGGGTGATGCATACCAGAGCACTTGCTTATTCATAGCAAAGCAGAATTCAGAAGACCAATATGTGCCATCTGACCCAGTGATTGTTATATTGCTAAAGTTTAGGGATTGTATGGAGAAAGTTTTGCCAGTACTCCAATAGGTTTTGATGTCATTTTATAGTTATCTGTTTCTGCTACGTTTCATCACTAGATGTATGCATGAACGGAACCCTCTTTGCAGCAAGATATGTTACTTCGTGTTATCTGCTCAGAATGCAAAATTAGCCTTTAAAATCTGACTTCTGTTGCCGGCTGAGCAGAACTCCATTTGGAGTCCTCAACATGCATATGGTAGCAACTTTGAAAACACGCTAGATTAATTCCAGCCTGGCTTTCGAATAGATAGGAAGCTTTAGTGCACTCCATAATTCGTGGGCCTCTTTCAGTGTCATGGCTGAGGCCAATCGCTTCAGAATCAAGATATGCTCTGCAGTGCGTTGGCCAACCTGAACTTGACTCAGAAAAGTTTTGCTCAAGGAGCAGTCGTAATTTAGATGCATAGAATGTGTGGGTTGATCTGAGCAGTTTCTAAGGTTGTTTGGATGAAGTCTATCAAAAATACATCTTGATGTGACTTCCTTAAAAAGCCCTGTGTAGAGAGAGAATGGAAAGAGATGCCTAAACATTTAAAATGATGTGGTGGTGAATATGCCTTGCAGTACTCAAGAGCAAAGGAGGCTTCTGTTTTTCTACTTTATTCTCAGAGCACTTGAGGGTTTCTTGTGGCTTTCTCTTGGCGGCATTCTTGAGATGAATTTCTGGAGATGGAGGTGGAGTGTGTTTTATCATGCCGTAGCCTCCCTGCCTGTCCTCCGTTCACCATCTGAAAAAGCCCCATGTGAAGAGTTTCACACAGTTACACTTGGGAGAAGTGAGGGAGGCTGCAGTCCATTGGAAAGACAATTTTACGAGAAAGAAGGGAGATTCACACTTATGCATGTGCTTCTTGCCAGTTTGTCACTAAACCAGTACAAGTCTTTTTGGAGCTATTTCCCTGAAATTTGCTTCACCTTTCACAATGCTTGTTCATCAAGTTGTATGAGAACTTGTAGGAAAATGCAGGAAATTTTTTGGGCCAGAACTATCCTGAATTCTTTTGGCTCCCCATGCTAGGCTGACCATACGTCCCGTTTTGAACGGGACAGTCCCGTTTTTAAAGCATTTTTCAACCGTCCCGTCGTTTTCATAAAAATCTCAATTTTGTCCTGTTTTTCAAACCCGGCGGGAATGGCGCAGAAGGAGGATCCAAGCTGGAGCATGGACCAGGGGGCGGGGTTTGGAGGCGGGAGCCAATCGTGTGGATCGGGGTGGGGTTTGCAGGCGGGAGCCAATCGTGCGGACCGGGGGCAGGGTTTGCAGGCGGGAGCCAATTGCGGGGACCCCTGTCTTTTTCATGAATACGGAATATTACATAAGACCCCATCCCGTTTTGCCATCCTGAAATATGGTCAGCCTACCCCATGCGAAACAACTGTATTCAGATAGCCCGCCTGACTGGTCTTCTTCAACTGGGGGCTTTCCAGATGTGCCAGATCCTAGCACTCATGTTTCTCACTAAGTTCAGTGAAGCTGCAAGAAAGAAACCACAACTTTGCAGGACAAGGGGGTGGGGGGGACATATCTCCATTTTGAATGGAGCTTGGAGACTCTTCCAGTGCCAATGGAGGTGTTTCAAGACAAGGCTGATAGGCCTTGCATAGGCCTCTGAAAGGCCCCAGGAGCAAGATCTGAAAACAGCCGAAATTTCTGAATTGTTTCCAAAGGCAGCCCCGTGTATGACGTATTACAGTTCTCTAACCTGGGGGTTATGAGAGCATGAATAACCATAGGCTAGCTATCTCTCTGTGTAGGAAAGGTTATAGCCAGTGTTATCAGCCTCAGCAGATAAAAGACATCTGGATATACTGAGGCCCAACAAAGGCGTATCTATGATCACCCCCCGCCCCCCAACTGCGCAGCTGATCCTTCAGGGTGACAGCAAAAACCTGCCTTGTCAGGCCTGAGTTTCAATTAATCGCCTCTTCTCCAGTCCAGTGCTATATCCAGACACCATTTGAAAGAGAGTTAGTTCAGCATGACACTCAGCTTCTGCCTTCTCAGGAGCCAAGAGTTTTGCTTCCCGCTGAAGGCCTATCGCTTCCTGGAAAATAATCAGAGAAGTTTTCCCTGCTAAGGTAAAGGTAAAGGTTCCCCCCGCACATTTGTGCAGTCGTGTCCGACTCTAGGGGCCGGTGCTCATCTCCGTTTGTTAGCCGAAGAGCCAGCGTTGTCCGAAGACGCTTCCATGGTCATGTGGCCGCATGACATGCATGGAACGCTGTTACCTACCCACCGAAGTAGTACCTATTCATCTACTTGCATTTGCATGCTTTCGAATTGCTAGGTTGGCAAGAGCTGGAGCTAGTGTGGGAGCTCACTCCGCACGCAGGGCTAGGGATTCGAACCTCCAAACTTGCAATCTTCCGATCGACAAGCCTGGCGTCTTACCCACTGAGCCCCCCCCCCCCCCCAATTTCCCTCCTACATGCATTTAATTATCAGCCAGCAGCCCAATTTCTTTCCTGGCTGGGTTTAGAGATGGGGACATAAGGGATCCAACCAATCGTTTTAGAACTTTACGTCTGCATCTTCTTGCTGTTTCCTCTATGCAATAGCAGATTTGCTTAGTTAGGTTGATACCTAAGTAGGTGCCCTACTTTACAAAAAGAGAGCCCTCTGTTTGGAAAGCATTCTTGATGTGAAGGTTTGTTTAGATTAAATCTAGTTTAAAGATAAAGTATATTAAGAAGGGAAAATACAGGGCCTAGACATTTCTCATCAACACTGAGTACTTGGACATCAGGCTGAACAAGTACTGTATGTGGGTTAACTAGCTGCAATCTTCTTGACTATGGTGAGCTTGATCATATTCCTATTTATATTCAAGCCATTATTTCCTAGTTTGCATCTATACTTACTTCTTTGGGTGATCCTCCTCCTCCTCCTCCTCCTCCTCCTCCTCCTCCTCCTCCTCCTCCTCCTCCTCCTCCTTGCATACAACTGGATGGTGTTCTCATGCCTCTTTTAATATACAGTAGCTATAATATGCATCTGGCCCATAGCTTTACAATAAAGCAAATTATTTGCATGAAGAAGATCCCATGTTCCATTCTCAGCATTTCCAGTTTAAGGCTGGAAGTGGCCTTGGACCCTCTTTTGTGCACAGTATCCTGAAAACTGAACAAGAGGGACCACTGATCTGTTTCAGTGTTCTCAAATGAACTTGTTATTTTGGCTACAGAATACGGTCTCTCCACACTAAACCAGGGGGCTTGGAGCATCATCTGATTAATGGGT
Source organism: Charina bottae (assembly GCA_023362775.1). Taxonomy (NCBI): domain Eukaryota; kingdom Metazoa; phylum Chordata; class Lepidosauria; order Squamata; family Charinaidae; genus Charina; species Charina bottae. The sequence goes on from JALMGJ010000015.1 coordinate 20,676,890, forward strand.
GCAATTAAGTGATTAATGGTGCGATTGCAGACTAAAAATACAACTCTGATTAATCAGAGCTAGTCATCTTCCACTGCTGAGATATGTTCTATTGTTTTCTTTTTTCCTTTTCCCTCTCTGCCCTTCCTTGTAGAAGCTAAATCTGAACTTGAGTGAAACCAGAAAGCACAGTAGCTGGGAGAAACAGAGCAGACAAACTTAGTTTTCGATCTGTATGAAAAGCATTGTTAGGAATCAAGCAGTTTCTTAGAAAAGCTAAAAATTTTCATTAAGAGAACACCCCAACATTACTCTGGATTCTTGTATCAAATATCATTTTTTCAGATTTATTCTTTACTCTCATTTTGTCTGCTGCTTGATACAGCTGCATCCTTTAGACCAGCCTTTCTCAACCTTTTGACCCTGGAGGAACCCTTGAAATATTTTTCAGGCCTCAGGGAACCCCTGCACATTCAGGCTCAAATATAGGCCGGAAGTTACAAAATTATTATATTTGTTTCATGGGTAGGCTTTAACAGTGTTCTTAAACTAAAAATAAAGAATGAATCTTACCTCTTTAATGTGAAGTTGCCCGAATTTGAGATAATTTTTTAAATAAATCGTGATCTCGCAGGGAAGCCCTAGTGACCTCTCGTGGAACCCTGGTCGAGAAAGACTTCCTTCCTTCCTTCCTTCCTTCCTTCCTTCCTTCCTTCCTTCCTTCCTTCCTTCCTTCCTTCCTTCCTTCCTTTCCACATTGGCTGAGGTTGAAAGGATTCTGTGAATCCTTTCTCTGTGACTTCAGAGGTGACAGTTCCTTCAAACTGGAGTATATGCTGGTGGTTGAAAGCAAGCAAGGCTGGAAAGGAAGAACTAAAATAGGAAGGGAAGAATAGTTTTCTGACTAAAGGGGAAGCAATTTCACAATTCAAGTAAGACTAAAAGACCCTAAAAGTAACTGTCAGTTTTTTTTAAAAAAGTAGAGCAAATAAAAGATTCCAGTTCTATACAGGATCTCCCCCCCTTCGTTTAGTTCAGAGGTCTTTATGAGATCTAAAAAACAAAACCAAACAAAAAACAGACATGATCTTGCTTATTATTTATTTTTAAATGTCTCATTGCACTTTATCCAGCCAGAATCTCCCCAAAGAACCATTTCACAAGTAATTCTAATCCTTGCATGGTTTCAAGTTCCATAAAACTGGGCTGAGACTCCAAAACTGCTATAGACAATCGTTTTTCATTTTCACAAGTGTATCTCAACCATGAACTTGTTCTGCATGTTTTCCTATGCAAGGAGCACATGGACTCTGTCAAGATAAAAATAACATTAAATTCTGAGTGTGATGGAAAAGAACTAGGCTGTTGGCACGATCGAAAGCATTTTGGCTGAATCAGTAGCACAGACAAATACAGGATGGTGCGAATTATCTGACGGGAAGATCAGTTCAAGGGTTGAGGAAGGGATTGGCTTCCCAGAGCCCATATTCACCTTGGCTTAAACAATCTGTAAACCGGCAACATGATAAATGTTGCTTCAAGTGGACAAATCCATTGCAGAGGTGTGACTTTGTGTCAGTAAATAACAATCACTTCTCTTGGGGGAAAAATAACAATTGCAAAGTGTAAGATCTGCGATGAATGTAGAAGTGGACTTTACAGCTCCCCTGCCCATAATAAATCATCAGCTGGAAGTTTGCCTTCTTCCACAACATCTTTGATGCTTTTCTCCAACTTCTGCCTCCTCTTCCACGTATGTGTGGATGGATCTGTGCTGTTTTCTAAACTTGTCCAACTTCTTTGAGAAATAAAATGATCCCATTGATTTGTGCTCTATTTTCTTGGTAAGTCTATGAGGCTGATCTCCATTAAGTAGTTCTTCCCCTTAAAATACAGTTCCCAAGTGACTTCTAAAAATAAGAATCAGTAAGTCTTCTCTACTGCTTATGATCTGAAGAGGATTGGCATGAGCAATAGTATTGACTAAGGCCACTCAGAAGCTTTAGTGAAAATTTGAATCCAAGATTCCCTCTTTCTAGTCAGTTTCAGTCTAACTATCCATTCCCAATCTGGGCGCCCTCCAGGTCTTTTGGTTTAAACTTCCAGAATTCCCAGCATGACTCCTGTTGAGAATTTGGGGAGTTGAAGTCCACACTTTTGGAAAGCATCCAGGTTCTAGATCTGGAACCCACACTGGTTCTATGTTGGCCTTTGCTGAAATATCTTTTTTAAAGATAATTATCACTTCCTGAGCAGTCCATTCTAATGGGTAATACCTATCAGAAACCTTCCTAATGTTTGCTAAAAGGTCCATTTCTATCTATTAATACTAAACCTACATCTGGAGTAGCTTCTTCTGCAGGTAGTTGAAGACTGCTACCATAATGCCAGATTACCTTCTTTTCTCTAGGCTGAACATGCTCAAAACTTTCATGCTCATAGAATTTGAATTCCATGTGATTTAGTGTGGCTTAGTTATTTAACTTTCCCCCCCTTTAAAAAAAAGCATTGTATCTTTCAATCTGCTTAGAATTCACAGAGTTCACAACTATAAAAGGATTGAATGAGATGATGAAACAATAATTTTTAAAAAAAGCAGAGAAGATCTTTTAAAAGGATAGATGGGCCACACTGGCAAACTGTGTGTGTGTGTGTGTGTGTGTGTGTGTGTGTGTGAAGGATAACTCCATAACTTAGGGAGTTAGTCAGAAAGAGCTATGAGCAAAGAATCATCATGGATTAATTTTCCAAATAGTTTTGGGGCAAACTTGATCAAACTTGATAACCTTTTGTTCCATCCACTTTCCCACCATTGAGTTGGCATTCCCTTACAGGACTCATTTGGTTACAGTGTTGGAAGGAAGCCTGAAGTCTCAAAGATGTTCACAATAACCCCAAAGCAATAGAAGAGAATCTCTGTAGCTCAGGGTTGAACTGTGGAGTTCTTGGTGCTCTCTGAGCTTGGTTGTTGGCTTGCAGACATTTCATGACTCAACTATGTAACATCATCAGTGTGAGTGAGTGTGGGGTTTGCTCCCTGTTTATATACAGTAGCTTGCCTTGCCAGTGTTGGTGGGGGTGTGGTTTTCTCCTTGATAGTTCCTTGATTAATGTATTGTTTGCTGCTTGATTGTTTTTCTGGTGTTAATCCCTACTTATTTGGGTGTTGACTGCTGGAGGGGATGTGTCCTGGTCTTTTTGTTTCCTTCTTAGCTTTTTTATTGTCTCTTTTGAATGGTGTGTAAATATGGTTTATTTCTATGTCTGAATGCCAAATCAGCCATCAATAGACACATAGCAGTAGACATAGCAACAAATCCCAAAGCAATGATAGATTATCACTGACATGTGGGCTTGCAATCGGCTCTCCATTGTTCTATTTCTTCCACCAACAAGCCTGGGAAGGAAGTGTTTGTCCTGGCTGTTTTACAGATACAAATGTAATGGGCAAGGTTGTCCACTGACTCTGCAGCTAAACCCGACCTTATGTTTCCCAACTCCTAGTCAAATTTATTTATTTATTTATTTATGTTTCAAATTTAGTCACCACCCATCTCACTCATAGAGTGACTCTGGGCAGTTTACAATAAAAACAAGAATAAATACTAGTTAAAATAAAACAATTCTTAAATAAATAATATAATCCAAGGCGTAGATGTTAAAAAGTTCTTAATTTCTGGGGGCATCTTCAGGGTGCTAACCACCCCCAGGGTTGGTTACCCCTCCTCACGCCCCATGCAAGATGGCAGAGCCAGGTCTTCACCCCTTTCCGGAAGGCCGGGAGAGTGGAGGCCTGCCTCACCTCTGGGGGCAGAGTGTTCCATAGGGTGGGGGCCACGGCAGAGAAGGCTCTCTTCCTGGGCCCCGCCAATCGACATTCTTTCATGGACGGGGTCCGTAACATGCCTTCTCTGCCAGACTGGGTGGGACGGGTTGATGTAATGGGGGTGAGACGGTCCCACCGGTAACCTGGACCCATGCCATGTAGGGCTTTAAAGGTGATAACCAACAAATGGGTAAACCACTGGCATTGTGTGGGACTGAATTAAAACCGATCAGATTAGACTGGGGCTCGGCTGTTATTCAATGGCACATAATCATACAGTGACAGAGATGTGTCTTGCTTTTAATCTACTTGCACAGAAGATTAAAGTGAGTTAGATCCTTAAAGTAATCCTTGCATAATCTAGTTTAGGAGAAGATTAGGCACACCTGTCTGGAAATAACCCTCCCTGGAAACAAGTCAAGTAAAAATGGGAAATGCAGAGGGAGAAAAAGACTTTTTAGTTACTACAGAAAAGGGCCCTAAAAGATTAAATGTGGAATTTATTTGGGAGACTACATTGTTGGTATTATGCATGTATTTCTTTAACTGTTAAATCAGAGATGCTTTTTCTCCACTGCAGGTTACATATGGCTTTGACTGGCAGGATCTTAAAACAGCTGGCAATGCTAGGAAAAGTACAGTTCCAATAGAAGAGAATATCTGTAGTTCAGGGTTGGACTGTGGAGTCCCTGGTGCTCTCTGAGCTTGGTGGTTTGCTTGCAGACGTTTCATTACCCAGCTAGGTAACATCATCAGTGCGAGGGAGTGTGCGGTTTGCTCCCTGTTCATATACAGTAGCTTGCCCTGCCAGTGTTGATGGGAGTGCGGTTTTCTCCTTGGTAGTTCCTTGATTAGGGTGTTGTTTTCTGCTAGATTGTTTGTCTAGTGTCAATCCCTGTTTATCTGGGTGTTGATTGTTGGAGAAGATGTGTTCTGGTCTTTTTGTTTCCTTCTTATCTTTTTAAATAATGAAATGTTACAAAGTACAGCATTTGCAAGGGGCTATGCTCATTCTCCCACATGCTCCAAAGCACCTTTTGGAGATCAGATCTGAAACATGATGTAGCCCTAAGAGAGAATGCCAGAACTGTGAAATACAAACCAATGACTTGCTGGTTTTTACAACTGAGCCCCTCTCGGTTACATTACACTGCAGTAGCTTTTGACGCAGATACCTAAATTCTGATGCAGAAGAAAGCTGATTAGGCAAACTTTTATTAAAAAAAGGATGCCACATGTTAATATACTGTACATTTCCTTTTGACAATAGTTGCAAGTATTAAGCTGGCACTGGATGGTGATACTGGATAATATTTTATCCTGACTTTGTCTTCCAAATATCTTCCAATTCCTCTCTTCCCCAGGGAGTTAATCACACCAACCAACCAACCAACCAACCAACCAACCAACCAACCAACCAACCAACCAACCAATGGAATGTCAAATGAATGAGTTCAGCCAAAGACCCAACCCTGCCCTTACTTACTGTTGCAGCAGGAGAAATTTAAATGTTAGTAGTATGTGAATAATAATCAAATGTGTCAGTCTGTTAACTGGAAGGATTTTATTGCCTTTATTAATGTTCTGTGTTAGAACATTCAAGCTGTAACAGGGCCACCTTTAATTATAAACAACTCTTTAGCTGTCGTATATTAACCTCAGTAGTTTTAAAAGGGTGGAGTGTAATTTATTAAGCATTATTTAGCTGGTATACAAACTGGCTTTAGGGTGGAGTCCTAATAAGAAGCTTTATGAAGACTCTTGATGCCTGAGGTGACAAAGGGGAAATACATTGGAGGAGCTTTCTATGGCTGACATGTGGATGGGAATGGGACTTGGCATTCCTGATTGACCTGCTAAGATAACAATGTGCTGAATTAGGTGAAGAACAAGAGGTAAACGAGAAATATGGAAGGTGAGATGGTTGGGTGCTGCATGGAAATATTGCTACCTAGATATAGTTTCTGTCTGACCCATCAAGGCCACATAATCATTCTCTGGATTTCTGCAGGAAAGAGAGGTATTGAGGTATAGGGACAGTAGCAAATATGTCCAGATTCTACTCTAGGATTACTTGTTCCCCGAGATTGATGGCATTCATTCCTCACTGTTCCTTTACCCACTTTTAACCTGTCAAATAACATGGTTTGTCATGAAGATCCCATGTTGCAAGCAGAATGTTCCTATGACTCTTTGCCTTTACCTTCTCTTAGAATAAGTTACTTTCTTTCTTTTCCAATTCATGATAAGAAACAGCTAGATCTAGACCCAAAGGGCCTTTTGAACATCCCCATGAAATTTATGGGCAGATAAATTGGATATTCTTCTACATTGATCCAGTAAGGTAAAGGTAAAGGTTCCCCCCGCACATTTGTGCAGTCGTGTCCGACTCTAGGGGCCGGTGCTCATCTCCGTTTGTTAGCCGAAGAGCCAGCGTTGTCCGAACACGCTTCCACGGTCATGTGGCCGGCATGACGCACGCGGAACGCTGTTACCATCCCACCGAAGTGGTACCTATTCATCTACTTGCATTTGCATGCTTTCGAATTGCTAGGTTGGCAAGAGCTGGGGCAAGTGCGGGAGCTCACTCTGCACGCAGGGCTAGGGATTCGAACCTCCGAACTTGCGATCTTCCGATCGACAAGCCTGGTGTCTTACCGGCTGAGCCACCACGATCCAGAGGAAGGAGAAATTCTGCCACCTTTGCTCAACAGCAGGACTCCTTAGAAATGCTCCTAGCCCGTGGGGTTCAGTCAAAGGCTGGGAATTCAGGGGCTCACAGAATGCTGGAGAAATGATTGCACAATGAAAGACAAGTCGTTCACACACTCCATCACTATGAAATGTAAATACACCCATAAGAATGTCTGCAGCATTCTCTTCTTCTTTGAAAGAATTTGGAAAGCAATTTCTCTTTCCCCTAATTTAATGAGAACAGGTAAGAAGGAAGGAAGGAAGGAAGGAAGGAAGGAAGGAAGGAAGGAAGGAAGGAAGGAAGGAAGGAAGACTCTTCTCCCCACAGTAAAAAACAAACCTCTGGGGACTGTACAGAATTCCATGCAAACATTTCTGTTGCACTTTTTGGAAAGGAAAAGCTGGGCTCAGTTTGGTAAAATCCACTCCCTTTCCAAACTATCGGGTTCCAGCATCTCCCCACCTGGCTCCTTTTCCCATGTCAAAAACCTAAGAAAGGCATTTCATGCTCTGTTTCAACATATTTGGATGTTGTTGGCTTTTGTCCTTTTTTTTTGCATGTGTTATGTGCCAAGAAACATGAGTTGCGGTATTATGAAACCACAAAGAAGCATTTGCTCATACAAATTACTCATTCTAAGAATTTATTAATTAAACGAGAACAACATGCAACAGCTTTGCAAGAAAAGAAAAGAAATATACAAAGAAGTGACTTCCCTCTTCGTCACAACAAGTATAAACAATTTTAACCACTTATCACCTTCTCTTAAAATACAGCAAACAATCTCTTCATTCCATATCATATCTCTTATCTATAAACAGATCCTTAAAACCTTGTCATTCAGTCCTGGTCAGCAAAAGTCCATTAAGGGTTACCAGAAAGAACAACATATCTATTTTAACTTTGATCAAATAAACCCACTTTATATTCCTTCCTTTTACTTTTAACAATATTAATCTTTAATCCTTTCAAATAATTTATTTATTTATTTATTTATCCAATTTATTCCCCGTCCATCGCCCATACAATGGACTCTGGGCGGGTTACAACAATCAAAGTTAAAAACGATACAATAAAAGTCTAAAAAATGCAATATAAATAGATAAAATACAAGATGGGGGACGTAGGGAACGTAGCGTAGATAGTGTTGCTACGGGGCTAGCCAACCACAGGAGGCACTACCGCCTCTGTTGTCCCAGGCCAGGTGGCAGAGCCAGGTCTTAAGGGCCTTCCGAAAGGTCAGGAGGGAGGGGGCCAGTCTCACCTCCGGGGGCAAGATATTCCATAGGGCGGGCGCTATCGCAGAGAAGGCACGCCTCCTGGACCCCGCTAGATGGAATTCTCTTGTTGAGGGGGTCCGAAGCATGCCCTCTCTGCATGCACGGGTGGGGTGGGCCAATGTTAATAATGTCCTAGAGTTTGTTTTCTTTTCATTTTTTCTTTGTCCCTTCTCACAAAATCCTTCAGAACTTTAACAGATCTCTTTTGTAAATCCAATATAAGGAAGTTATCCAAGCTGCTCTTTTGGTTTGCCATTTGTATATTCCTTTTAATTATTAAGACCTCAGCTGGTTTCATTTGTATATCCAGTGTAACATCTTTTCCCATATCATTGTTGTAGCTTGTCATTTTTTAAATTCATTTTCATATCAGTCTCAGTCTTATCTGGTAGAACTTGTTCCTCTTCCTTAACATCTGAACACAGTCTATTTATAATGGCAGACAGTTTTAAGATTAACTTCTGGATCCATTGCTCACAAATATCCCCCAATATGTCCAATGTTAAAGTATTTTGTTCCATTCTGTGTTAGTAAGTCAAATTGAAGTGTTCTTCTCCTTGATTGGAATATTTAGTTCCTTCTGGTTTCCTTTAGTGTCCAATGTTCAAATTCCTATATCATGTTTTCTTTTAAGAATTCAAAACAGCAGCATTTTCCCATGGGAAGGACTCTTATAATTAATTTCAAAATCTTATTTCAAATCCATTTGGACCTTTAGTCTGTTTAAAACTTTCCAAAATCAATGTTCTAATCATCCTTTTGATGTTTATTTAAAAAAAAGAATTTTTAAAATGTCCTTAAACTTATCTTTAACACTTCATTCACTAATAATTAAAGGAAACTCACCTGATGCATATTATAAAACTTTTGATGAAAGGTTCTTAATAGTTGCAAAGCAGTTAAGAAGCAATTTCCAAAAGTGATTAAGAAATGAGGCTTGGCAGAACTTTGTGTCCATAGCCTTATTACATTGTGGTTGTGAGCTTGGTGAAAATCCCTTGACTCCCAGCCGCTCAACTCAAGAGCCAACTGCAGAAACCTCAGTTCCTGCAGCTTACTCATGAGGAGCAGCTGTCTGGAGTGCAAGTGGGAGATCTTTTCTTTTTCTGGAGAGACTTGGCTGGCCAGAAATCACCATCTGGCTGCTGATCTCACCTCAGTGCCATCTCTGCTCCTTTGGAGACGTCTAGTTTGCCATTAATCCTCACCAGAAGTTTACAGTATATGTTTCCTTCCTTCCTTCCTTCCTTCCTTCCTTCCTTCCTTCCTTCCTTCCTTCCATCCATCCATCCATCCATCCATCCATCCAGCTATATTCTTATAGAAAGATATATATTTTTATAGAAAGAAAGAAAGAAAGAAAGAAAGAAAGAAAGAAAGAAAGAAAGAAAGAAAGAAAGAAAGAAAGAAAGAAAGAAAGAAAGAAAGTCCCATGACTAACACTTCATACCAACATGGAGATTTTTATTTATTTATTTATTTATTTATTTTTCAACTTCTATCACCGCACCATCTCCCCCAAAGGGGACTCTGGGCGGTTTCCATATCAGGTGGAAAATACATTTGAAAAAAATGAAGCACATCTTGGTATAACCTGTGTGCATGTTGGTTTTTAAAGAGGAGGCATCCAAGGTGTGGCTTGCCCGTGTCTATATTTGCTTAGTCAATTTGTTGAGGATGCCAAGGGAGAATCAGAACTGCAAAGGAATAACAAATCCAAATGCTGAAACGAAATTCCAACATAGTATCGGTGAAGCGATACATATTTGCAATGTTACACCTGGCCACACCTGAGAGTATACAGGCTTGAGAAGTAAACACAGGAGTCAAGTAGCAAATTTGTATTTTTAATTGAAAGGTGTTAGAACACGTCCTACATTTTCAAACAACTCCGTGATGTTATCTGACATGTTCTTCAGATAGGTTTTCCACTGCTTTCTTTTTTGCTTGGTGATCAGGTGGTTCCATCTACAGTTAAATAATACCACAGATTCTGTTTTACAATTAATTGTTTCTACCTTATTTTTAGGGCACGTCTGGGGGTCAACGATGCGGTCATGAATTCAGGCATCTGGAAAGCAGCTTTCTAAGAAGTTTCATTATTTGTCCATCGAACTTTTGGATGTGGAACTTATTTCAAGGTAGGAACTTAATCTTTATGGAGGGGAAGTGCTTAAAAAGAAGTAGGTGGCATGAGGACAAGATCTTGGGTGCCTGGGGGCCAACGGGCAAGTGATGAAATGTCCATTGTGACATCGCAATGCAAACTCCACCTCTTTTAGACTTGCGTCATGACATCAAACCAACTATGTGATGGATGGAGCTTGTCTCCTGGCATCACGACCCACTTTTTGTCATGTTTATGTCATTGTAGTTTGCACCAGATGCCTTTGGATGAGATCTACATTTGATTTCATTTAAATTAAATTTTAAAATAACTTTTAAAAAGTTTAAAAGTCATCAGTCTTTCTGTCAAGCTCAGTTCCTGGTGATTTTATGAACAAACCATGTGGTTTGGTCCTAGAATAGTGGTCTTGCATCCAAGTCTGACTTTGCTTAAGTTTCAGAGCTCAGTTGAAGTGAATTGATGGTTAATTAAGGCTACATTAAATTAGTTAAAGTTGGTATGGTTGGGACAGACTTTTGAGAGTTTCATTCTAGAGTCTCTTGCAGGTTGGGACAACCCAACCTTTTAACTGCAATTACACCTGGAAAACAATATCAGTCCAAAAGTACCCATGAGATGAAAATGAAAATTCTCATTCTGGTGTCAATCAGGGCCAATTTACTTCAGGCAGAACCTGGAGTTGTTCTCTTTTTGTTCTGCTTTAAATGCAGTCGTTAGGATTGTTGTTGTCCACTTCTCTATCCAAAGATATACACAGGAACAGTGCAATATTGGAAATGATCAGATAGACCTTCTCCCCAGGATCTGATGGGTATTTGTGGTTCTCCAATAGACATTTTTGGGTTTCCCAAAGACACGGTTTTTCTCCCATTAACTTTTTCCTCTTTCAATGGTCCATTCAATCAGTGTTTGTGGGGTAACTGAGAAAAATATTGGAGATCACACTTGAAATGAAAATAATTGCTCTGATCATTTCAAACACTGGATTATCCTTTCACTGTAGTCTCTACCATGGGTGGGTCAGGGGTGTTGGGGTGGGTCAAAGTTGGCAAGATGGTGGATGGAGCATTGCAATGCAAGCTCTGCCCCGTTTTGAACATGTGTACAGTGTTGAAGTACAGACAAAGGGGGTGGGACTTGCATTGTGATGCTCTGTCCACCATCTTGACAATTTTAATTCTCCTTGCAGACGTTGCTGCGTGGGGACCAGGGCACTTGTTCATCTTGTCCCATGAGAAAAGAGTTTGGTAGTATAAGTATTAGTAATTAGGCTATAATAATTTTAGTGAATAATAATAACAGTTTATTAATCATAATAGTTTATATCTAAGATTCTGGCACAAATAAGCACTGTTTCTGCTTAATGTGAGTTTTCAGCTGTTGGCTGTGCAAATAGGACTAAGAGGAGGTTGACAAGATTGGTATAAGGTCTATCTCAAGCCATGGGAGTCCCTTGGACTGCAAGGAGGTCAAACCAGTCAATCCTAAAGGAAATCAACCCTGACTGCTCATTGGAAGGACAGATGCTGAAGCTGAAGCTCAAATACTTTGGCCACCTAATGCGAAGAGAGGACTCACTGGAAAAGACCCTGATGCTGGGAAAGACTGAAGGCAAAAGGAGAAGGGGACGGCAGAGGATGAGATGGTTAGATAGCATCACCGATGTAACAAACATGAATTTGAGTCAACTCCGGGAGACAGTGGAGGACAGGAAGGCCTGGCGTGCTATGGTCCATGAGGTCACGAAGAGTCGGACAAGACTAAACGACTGAACAACAACAACAACAAGCCATGGGCAAAGCAGATAGACCAATCCTTGTTCCTGGCAGCTTTACCCATTGACTGGCAGCTTAACCCATTGATTGGCAGGGATGAAATTCTGAAAATGGAATGTGGCAGAATTTGAATCAGCTCCCATTTGCCAAGCCCACAAATTGATGTTAAATCTAGCAGTCATGTATGGTTTGAAAACACCTTGAAGAAGACAGGGCCTAGCGTGTTATAAAAATGTTGTTAATAAATAATAAATCAGTAAGTATTTCTGTTAATCAGCCTTTCTTTCCAGTGTGATAACTGAGAAATTTTAGGAATAAAGGTGAAGGGAGAAGTAAGAAGAAATATGGCTTCCAGTGAACAAGTCCAGAATTTTACAGAGCCCTTTTAAACTTTTTCCATATTGTAACATTTATTTATTTGGCATTCCAGGGGTGATTCTGCATCCAGATGCTAATCAGGGGTGAATTTTTTGAGATTCTGCAGGGAAGTGTTAATTAACATTAAGACCCAAGGCAGGAAATGCTGACACTATTTGAAGTTAGCAGCCTGTCGACATACTGCTGACCCATGTTAAACGAATGCTTTATCAAACTCCTTTGAATTGGATTTTAATTTTGAAACAGAGGTAGTTGTTGGATTGGCAAAAGTTTACACCTAACTGTCTGTTTAAAAAAAAAAGAGGGGGCGTTCCCCAATTAAAAAAGAATAATTGTTGTGGCTGTTTGCCCTATTGTGATAGCAAAAGGAGAATGTTGTCATCACAGTAGTTTCAAAGAGGCATAGAATTGCTGTGGAGGGATGCAAATGCCCAGAAGAAAGAAAATAAGAGAAAGGAAATGAAAGGGGAAACAAATCCATTGTTTTTAAATCCTTCCCTTCTTTTGAGTCCTTTTTAGATATGCAAAACTTCTGGAAATGTTAGACCTGGAAAAGCTAGGAAGTTAGGAGAATGCATATACATACACCCAACAAATAAGACTTAGAAGGAAGATGGAAGAGAAAAGGGTCTGGATTTTTCTGTCCCCTGCCCCTACCCCAGACCTTCATATAGCTTTTGTTCAAATATTACAGTGATAATAGAGGGATCAGAGCCAAAAGTTGATATGGTCCCAGCTAAAGTGAATTTTGGTTCACAAGAAAGAAGGCTGAGGTCCATCTGTGGATCGTTGACTGCAACTTTGCTATCTCTTATCTAGGGTCCTCACAGATAGCGCTGACACATGACTTTGCTATAAACCATGAATCTTTTGGTAGGAGGAGTTGGAGAGTCTACCAAAAATGGAAGCCAAAATACTTATCTGGGAAAGAGATAAGGTTTAGGTATAAATAGGGACGTCTGACTGATGTGAACTTTCAATAGAATCCTCGAATCTTTGTTCCTGCTGAACAGCATAATAAGAAAAGAGGGTTTATGCCTACTTTGAGCAGCTGACAATCCATCATTAAAAAAACCTGGCTAGAAGGAGAAATGTGGGAAGGAAGAACAAAAGGAAAATAAGGAAATCCATACTCTTGTCCTGGCTAGGAATTCTGGAAGCTAAGAGCAATTGAAAGACTCTTGCTTCAGGAAGGCACAGTTGATGTACCAACAGTGCAATCGCATGTCCAGGCATGTCCAGGCATAGGTAGGATGCAATTGTCAACGTATTAGTTCATGTTCTAAACTTTTCCTTGTACTTTCTAGAGAAGGTAGACTAGATTTCCCATCACCCTAGCCAGCTATGGTGTCAAACGTTAGGGCAGAGCTTTCCAAACTGTGTGTCGGGACACGTTAGTGTGTCGGCTGCAGTGTCTGGGTGTGTCGCGGCTGCTGCTGCCTCTGAGCCCTGCCAGGATTCCGCGCAGGTCCCAGTGCCTGCCTTGTGCCTGGCTGCCTCCAAACCTGCTGTGATTCTGCGCAGGTCCCAGTGCCTGCCTTGTGCCCTGCTGTAAGAGTGTTTCACGAAATGATGCATGTCTAAAAAGTGTGTCACCAACATGAAAAGTTTGGAAAGCTCTGCGTTAGGGGGATAACTGTCCAGCACTTCTGGAGAATACCAGTTTGCAGAAGGCTGCACAAGATGTTTCTTGGTTTATTCCAATGTCTCCATTTGTTAGGAATGGACTGTTCCAAAATACAACTGTCCATCACTCTGACAAAGGTCAATCCGAAAGAAGGTGAAATTGTACTAAGTGGGAGGAAAGCTCTATAGAGTTATTCACTACTTCCTGTAGAAGTATCTAGAGTTCTTTTTTCCTTTTTTAAAAAACCGTCTGAATTATCTGACTTTATTATACTCTGTTATAGACTTAATAGCCTGCCTTCTGGGATTGCTGTTCTGAGCCAAAGGAGCAGGATAATGGAAATTGTAAATTAAAAATAAATTTCAGCTTTTGGCCTTTTCCATTGAAACCTATTAGCAGAGTGGAAGACAGAGCAAAAATAATCAGCGGTAAATGAGGCCTGGGCTAGCTCAGCTGTTTTTTAGAAGAAGAAGTGATTTCATATTAGGAGAACTTCTATTTCTGAAATACAATACCAGTCTTGGAAAGTACAAATATACTCATACGCACACAACTGTTACAGCTATTTCCACAGAACCAGTGTTCTCTGGAAGCCAAAAACACTGAGCATATATATAAAAAAGCTTGGGTTCCATATTTATGTGAAAGGAAGATGTTATCTCTCATTTTAAGATTGTTTGCTTCCATCCATGACATCAAAAAACTTAAGATGGTGATAGTATGATGAAGCTCTGCTCCTTTTGTATGTCTATCAGTGTCCCATTGAGTATACAGGCAAGCTGTGATATAATCTTGAATTGTTAAATGTGCCCATTGCCCCCCAAAAGTTGGGGACCTCAACATTTTATCACTATTTCATAGGGTTAGGTGAACAGAAGCTTCCTGAACTGCAAATAAAGTGGTGCGTCTGGTGAACATCAACATTTCTGGGGAAGGTGATGCTCCACAGGGCCCAATTCTCTTCTCCCATCTTTATTTTGTCCCAAGGCAACAGCTTTCCTTGGGATCAGAGATGGTATCCATTGATGTCACCAGTAGTTTCTTCTTCAAAGACAGAGGCAGCCAAATTCCTGCCTTCCTCAACTTCTTATTGTCTCTCTCTTTCCTGAAGATGTCCAGTCAGTTGTAGTGTTTGTATGCTGGAGGGGCAGCATTTTCCCCTTTGTTGTGTCATAGAAATTGTAGTTCTCCAGGGAGAGTGGGATATGGTGATGGTCATTGCACATGTCTATAGAATCAAGGTAGGTGACCCATTTGAACGTAGTGAATGCAGTTCTCTTTAGTGAACATCCTGCTTAATTTCTTATTAAGTTCTAAAACTGGTTCCAAATATGCAGAATTATTATTTAATGGCTTTGTAGATTTCAGTGAGCCATTATGGAGGGAACACCCTAGACAGAACTTTCATATTGCTTCTCAGATCCAATATCTCCTGAAGCAGCAGATACTCTTTGATTGTGTATCTGGTGATCTCCTCTAGACAAATCAAGTGACACATATGCAGGTGTGAACCAGTCCCAAGCAATACTGTTGCTTTTTGCTCTGTGTTGAGCATTTTGATTGGACAAATCATCCATTCCTGGTTCCGTTAAGTGTTCTCACCTGTAAAGTGTAAGTTGAACATGTCTTTGCTTTTAAGAACACCACTGCGTTATCTGGGCTCTTTGTCAATTGGCGCACGGTGACAATTACAGCATTTCAGAGATGAAGCTTTCTAATCCTATTATTCCTTCATCAAATTGCAAACGATAGCAGGAACTTGATAGACCAGTGCCAAAAAAAGCTACAGGAGCTGCTTTCATTGGTATGAAACTAGGCTTAATTTAGGCACAATAGGTGTATAATTTTAAGGTTTTGTGGAGCTGAAATCCAGTCATATACTTGACTGTTAGATCACAAAAAGACACAGAGAAGAGGAGGAGGGAAAGGGAGCTAATTCTACCTCACACAGTTTAATCCAGTATTAAAAACAATTTTGTCTCACAAAGTTTTATGTTATCTTTCTTAACATCAAAAGTGTCCAACAATGTAAAGTGCCACTTCTAGGCATTGTTTTGTCAGAAGAGAGTTCCGTGGCACTCTAGGTTTCCATGAGAGGTCACTAGGGTTCCCTGGGAGATCATGATTTATTTAAAAAGTTATTTCAAATTCGGGCAACTTCACATTAAAGAGATAAGTTTCATTCTTTATTTTTAGTTTAAGAAACCTGTTGGTGCATATATACAGGCCTACCCATGAAACAAAGTTAATAAGTTTGTAACTTCTGGCCTACATTTGAGCCTGAATGTGCAGGGGTTCCCCGAGGCCTGGAAAATATTTCATGGGTTCCTCCAGGGTGAAAGGTTGAGGAAGGCTGGAGTAACCACTGATCATTTCTATAATTTACTGGGAAGATGCCCTTTAAATAAGAGTGAAACCTTCAAAACACACATCAGATTTCTGACTAGGCAACAGTGAATAGCAGCCTTTGTCTTACTCCAACAGACAATTATTTAGCTTCACCCAGCAAATATATGATTAGATATATTTATTGAATATATTTATGCTTAATTCCACTTTCAAGAAGTTCTGGAAGTAGTGTACATGAACATTATCTATTTTTCCCCAGTAGGTTAGGCTAAGAATGGCAAAGAAAAGGAAAAGTATCAATTGGTACTAAAAAAGGTAAAGTGTTCAAGATGAACTCATGGGCACATCTGTGCAGTTTTCTTGACAACAATATGGAAATGGTTTGCCTTTGCCGCCTTACAATATTTTTTCAGCTTCTTGATCTAGCCTAGAGCACTGGTAGTCTCTATTAGTCTCCCATCCAAATGTTAATCCGGCCTGACCCTGCTTAGCTTAATAATTCTTATATGAAGATTGTTCACTGTTATGCTCAACTCCTTCCTACTCTTGAACACCAAGTAAACCCACGTCAAGCAGTATCTTGAATTTTTTTTACCATACCTTGTGGGTGTCCCCGAATTACCCCTTCAGAGTGAATCTTCAAATGGAACTGCTGAATGGATTAGATGTGTCAAATCAAATGGGTTGCCTTTGAATTGATCGGGAGGTTCACATGCATGCGCACACACACACGTCTTTGTGAATTAATACTTTGAATTGAGTCAAATTAGGTATCTGAACAGAATCATCTTGATGCTTTGAATTACATCTAGGGTGCTTTGCATACTCCTCATAATTGTACTTCCTCATGTCTGGAAATTATTTTAAGATCTGCCACTGGTTCTGATCCTCTGAAATAGGGTGTCTTAATATTTAAAGGTATAGATAAATAAAGAGTAATAACAAACTGTAGACCAGTGTTTCTCAATCGTGGCAACTTTAAGGTGTGTGGACTTCAATTCCTAGAATTCCCCAGCCAGCCTTGCTGGCTGGGGAATTCTGGGAATTGAAGTCCAACACATCTTAAAATTGTTAAGGTTGAGAAACACTGCTGTAGACCATCCCCGTCCCTCCCAGGAAGTTTCAGTGTAATAAGCTGGACTCCTATTCTTTCCCATGTAACGTGTCCAGAACTTTATATAAAAGTATCTATACACTTTCTGTGTGGGTGTGTTGTATTGAAAAATCTTCCCTGCTTAGAGTTCATATTAAACGTTTTTGACAGTCTGTCACTTCCTCGCAAGCTATGAAGTCTCAGCACCCTTTGTAAAACATTGATTGGCCAGTTGTACTATTAGCCCTTTGTGAACAATTAAACTAAGGTCAGAGGTCACAGTAGATCAATTTTGCTGACCGTGTTAATTTTATTTTTACTGAAAGAAACTTTTTGTCCCTCTTATCAAGGGGAGAATGAAGTTGTTAACTGGAATTCCACCAAGCTGTCTATGGTGAGGGCCCTGTGGGAATGGGCAGGGGTGGTCAAAAAGAGAGAGAAAGAGAGAGAGCAGAAAAAGGCATTGAAAAGGTAATTTAATTCCTTTTTTTATTAAAAAGAACAATTTATGGCATATACAGTATATCTGAAGGAGGGCATCTCTCACAATGACCCGTATTTTCCCATTGCTTTTCAAGGGCTCAGCTCTGCACAGATATGAGTTTGATGGCTGTTGTGGGTCTTCCGGGCTGTGTGGCCATGTTCTGGAAGTTGTGGTTCCTAATGTTTCGCCAGCATCTGTGGCCGGCATCTTCAGAGGGCAGGAGCACAGACAGAAGCGATCTCTGTGCCCAGGTAGAGTGGCAATGTTTGTTTTCTATTTATAGAGCTAAGTTATAGGAGATTAGGTGGGGTTTTCTCCTATAATCTCCTATAACTTAGCTCTATAAATAGAAAACAAACATTGCCACTCTACCTGGGCACAGAGATCGCTTCTGTCTGTGCTCCTGCCCTCTGAAGATGCCGGCCACAGATGCTGGTGAAACGTTAGGAACCACAACTTCCAGAACACAGCCACACAGCCCGGAAGACCCACAACAGCCATCGAACTCCGGCCGTGAAAGCCTTCGACAATACACAGATATGAGTTTCCTTAGAAAGCTGCTTCCTTCAGATTCTCCTTGGAGCCTGAGCCACGATGGATAACATTGTTCCTTCAGATGTTGTCTCTTTTCTTTTTTTCATGCTTTCAAACCAGTCTTGACTCCTGGCGACTGCTTGGACAAGTCCATGCAGTTTTCTTGGCATCATTTTCAGATGTGGTTTGCCAAATTTGCCAGTTTTATTCCTCATGACAACATGATGCAGAGAAGGGACGAGCCTGCATCTGAAAAATTCAGCTCTGAGGAAAGGGCTGTAGCTCATAATCCTATTTCCTTATTTTGTTTATTTATAAATCAAACTTATAAGTCATCCAGTTCATAGTTACTCTGGACAGTTCCCAAGAGCCAGTTTGGTCTAGTGGTTAAGGCTACGGGCTAGAAACCAGGAGACTGAGAGTTCTAGTCCCGCCTTAGGCATGAAAGCCGGCTGGGTGACCTTGGGCCAGTCCCTGTCTCTCAGCCCTAGGAAGGAGCCAATGGGAAACCAGGAGACTGAGAGTTCTAGTCCCGCCTTAGGCACGAAAGCCGGCTGGGTGACCTTGGGCCAGTCCCTGTCTCTCAGCCCTAGGAAGGAGCCAATGGCAAACCAGGAGACTGAGAGTTCTAGTCCCGCCTTAGGCATGAAAGCCGGCTGGGTGACCTTGGGCCAGTCCCTGTCTCTCAGCCCTAGGAAGGAGCCAGTGGCAAACCAGGAGACTGAGAGTTCTAGTCCCGCCTTAGGCATGAAAGCCGGCTGGGTGACCTTGGGCCAGTCCCTGTCTCTCAGCCCTAGGAAGGAGCCAGTGGCAAACCAGGAGACTGAGAGTTCTAGTCCCGCCTTAGGCATGAAAGCCGGCTGGGTGACCTTGGACCAGTCCCTGTCTCTCAGCCCTAGGAAGGAGCCAATGGCAAACCAGGAGACTGAGAGTTCTAGTCCCGCCTTAGGCATGAAAGCCGGCTGGGTGACCTTGGGCCAGTCCCTGTCTCTCAGCCCTAGGAAGGAGCCAATGGCAAAGCAGGAGACTGAGAGTTCTAGTCCCGCCTTAGGCATGAAAGCTGGCTGGGTGACCTTGGGCCAGTCCCTGTCTCTCAGCCCTAGGAAGGAGCCAATGGCAAACCAGGAGACTGAGAGTTCTAGTCCCGCCTTAGGCATGAAAGCCGGCTGGGTGACCTTGGGCCAGTCCCTGTCTCTCAGCCCTAGGAAGGAGCCAATGGCAAACCAGGAGACTGAGAGTTCTAGTCCTGCCTTAGGCATGAAAGCCGGCTGGGTGACCTTGGGCCAGTCCCTGTCTCTCAGCCCTAGGAAGGAGCCAATGGCAAACCAGGAGACTGAGAGTTCTAGTCCCGCCTTAGGCATGAAAGCCGGCTGGGTGACCTTGGGCCAGTCCCTGTCTCTCAGCCCTAGGAAGGAGCCAGTGGCAAACCAGGAGACTGAGAGTTCTAGTCCTGCTTTAGGCATGGAAGCCAGCTGGGTGACCTTGGGCCAGTCACTCTCTCTCTGCCCAACTCACCTCACAGGATTGCTGTTGTAGGGAAAATACGAGAAGGAAGGAGTATTAGGTATGTTCGCTGCCTTGAGTTATTTATAAAAATAATTAACACAAGATAATAAATAAATAAATAAATAATTGAATAAATAATTGAATAAATAAATAATTGAATAGATAGATAGATAGATAGATAGATAGATAGATAGATAGATAGATAGGCCGGCCTCTGGGTCTTTCAAAGCTGTCCCTGAGTGATTGTGTGTGTGTGTGTAGGCAACAGTGCAGCTGGGACTGCCAGCAAAGCAAAATGTGTTTGCACAAGCATGTGGAGGTGACCTGGGCAAGTTTTTGAAGCAGCCACACATCTTGCAAAAGGTTCTTCATCTAGGCCAGTGTTTTTCAAACTTGGCAACTTTAAGCTGTGTGGACTTCAAGTTCCAGAATACCCCAGCTGGGGTATTCTGGAACTTGAAGTCCACACAGCTTAAAGTTGCCAAGTTTGAAAAACACTGATTTAGGCTACTGTGTGTGACAACAACCTCTTTCAAATGCTTCGCATGACGCTTGTGTTCAACACTATATACTGTAGTCCCAAATTTGACAGATAGCATCACCATCAGAAAGGATGTCATACTTGACAGCAATCTGAATCAACAATATATGCTGGATGGATGAATAGTTCTGCTTAAAATCAAGGAGATTCCTACATTTCATTTCTGCAGGGTTTTTACTCTTCTGCATTGCTACCCCTGGCTGGTGGAAGGTATTACAGCAAGAGGGGCCTATTAGGTAAGAATTTTATCTTGGGAACTGTCCAGAGTAACTATGAACTGGATGACTTATAAGGCATCTGTCTGGTGGAACCAGGAGCCAATAGTATTCTGTATGGTTTTGTAAAGCTGCTGCTGCTTCTAGTTCATATTGTAAAAAGATACAGACACCTTTGAGTTGAGCTTGACACCTCCATGCAGTTTTCTTGGCAACAGTATGAAAGTGCTTTCCTATTGCTTCTTCTGGGATATTTTTCAATTTTCTGGTTAGCCTACAGCCCTGGGATTCTCTGATGTAATAATTAGGTCAGATCCTGTCTAGATTCTAAGCCCAGAGAGGTGAGTTTGGGCCTTTGAGTTAATTATTGCTCAGGCCTAAACTGAAGCAGGAAGGAGGAAACTCGTGTTCCGTCAAGGCTTGAGTCCCATACATTGTTCCTAAAATATTTGTGCCATATCAGGAGTGGGCCAGTCTCTGCCACATTGTCCCCTGTCCTTTCAGGGTGGACAGCACCCCCCCCCCCAAGAAATTACAATAAATAACATCCCGGCACAAGTAACAACAATGTTAAAATGCAACAATTGGTGTGATGTTCTTTTCAGGTAATGATGCTCAATAATTCCTTGTTGAATTTAGTTGAGTTTACTGGGTTTCTTTTATAAGCGTTCAACATGTTTCTTTGGATGAGACTTTTAAGACTTCCAGTGTAGCAAAGGGGATGCAAATGCTCTTCTTTTTTCTCTCTTGTTTTTAGGTGCCTTTGAAGCTGCATTTTCCATGCAATTTTGAGAAGGAAGGTGATGAACTGGGATATCTTTGCTGTCTGCCCTGAACACTTTATTTATTTATTTTTATTTATTTATCTTATTTATACCCCGCCTATCCCCTCCCTAATGGAGGACTCTAGGAGGCTTAAATACATGTAAATTCATATATATTATACAGCCTATATATTATACTTTCATTTAGGTTTCCAATTTGGGAATGGCTGATGGTCTTTTCTCTCCCATTCTTCTGCAAATTGAGATAATTAAAATTACAGGATGATGGTTTTCAATATATACAGTATCATTTACTTACTTCAATAGGAGGGAGGCTAATATGGAAAGGCAGCTATTAGTATTTTTGATAGCACAATGTGATTATTGTATAATGTGGGCTTAGGCAGTGATTGCTGCCAAATGCTTTCGACCTTCTGTAAATAACTTGTGGATGCTGGATATCTAAACTGTAAATCTGGGGATGAATTTGTCCCACAGAGGACCATTTACCACTACCAAGTTAAAGCGCTACCTATTGATCATGGTGTCAGTAGAAAACTCTGCCAGCAGGAAATGTATTGTCCCTATTGCCAACTCTTCTGTCTCTATTGCCTCTATTCCCCACTGTAGTCTTGACTTCCCAGCAAGATAAAGAGAAGCAAAGCCAAACAGAATGTTCACACATTGATATTGTGCTTGATGGTGTTGGGATAAGAAGGAAAGTACCACTTTAACACTAGTATAGTGGACTGAAGTCATCCTTAACACTAGAATAGTTAAGGATGACTTCAGTCCATCTCACTCTCAAGCTGGGGATGAGATGAAGGCAATATCATGGAGGCCCTTCAGAAAACAAGAGGTTGCCAGCATAAGTGGAGACACAGCTTGAAATGGAGACTATGGCCCTCTTAATAGTCTTCTTTCCAAAAGAAAGCCCACAATAGCCACTTGTTTCTTTCCTTCTTTTTTCCTTTCTTTTCAGAATGCCCACATATTTGTTTGTTTTGTGTTCTTAGCCTCTGCAGAGTAGATCTCATTTCAGCTTTGATTTGCTAAAGCCTCCTGAAAGAGTTTAGTCAAACAATGTGAATTTGCTCAGTTCTTTCTTTGGTCTTTGGTTGTAAATCAAGCAATAATGGTAATAATTGCTCAGATCTCTTCAAAATCCCACCTCTGTTGGTAGGAAGAAGCCTCAGTTAAAGTATGCTTTTCTGCCACGAAAGTGATAAAGGTTTTGCTAGAAAGAGTTGGCCCTTTCAGAAGGGCAATCATGGGCAACACATTTGAGAACATGAATTTGAGTAAACTCCAGGAGACAGTGGAGGACAGAAAGGCCTGGCGTGCAATGGTCCATGAGTTCACAAAGCGTTGGACATGACTAAACGACTGAACAACAACAACAAAAATAAACTAGATGAACATCCTCCTTTTCCAACTACTATGGACAGAGGAATGTACATAAATGCAGATGAAGGGGAGGAGTTAAGTAGGGAAGAGTCGATCTTAGTGAGATGGGCAGTGACAAAATATGAAATATAAATAAATAAGATCAGATTTGATTCCCAAGTCATTGGTAGCAGGGAAAAGGTTTAGACTTCCTCCATTGTATTTCTTCTTGTAGGCTTTTGACTTTCTCCTATGTAAGTGAATTCTTACAATTCCTCTTCCTATGGGAAGAGATACTTTTGAGTTGACCACTGCAATGAAAGAAAGTGTGCTGCATTTCTAACATGAGCATCTTAATACAATTTCAGGAAGCTGTAATATGGATTTCTGAGGATGCTATAACTCTCTGATACATTTTTTTAAAATCTGTTCAATTGTGTCCGATTCTCACAGACTGCCTGGACAAGTCCCTGCAGTTTTCTTGGCAAGGTTTTGCAGAAGTGGTTTGCCACTGCCTCCTTCCTAGGGCTGAGAGAGAGTGACTGGCTCATGGTCACCCAGCTGGCTTTGTGTCTAAGGAGGGACTAGAACTCACTGTCTCCTGGTTTCTAGCCTGATGCCTTAACCACTACACCAAACTGGCTCTCCCTGATACATTAGATCTTCACAATATTCAATCATTCCTCTTCTTTCCTTTTCTCTCTCTATTGTTGATATCTATGCATTCAGTTGAGAGGAAACCTTTTAAGACAGAATAAAAGAACGAGCAACTTTGTCAGGGTCTGTTAATAACCTTGGAGTTGATAACTGTGGACCTACTTGTGCAGAGAGAAAGCTCCAGACTTTGTGCAATTGGAATCAGTGACAAGGTCTTCATAAATGTATGTACATCAGGATGTTTGCAGAATGAAGAGTTATACCTATAGTTTTATAGCAACTAATTGAGTTAATTAGTTGCTATAAAACTATAGGTATAACTCTATATAGAGTTAGGGTTAAGGTAACCCTCTTCTTTTTATTTGAATCCTTCACAGTATGGATGTTGATTACTTTATGTTTATAGTGTTGACTGCAGAATGCTAAATCTATGAGACATTAATTGGATCTTCAGAAAAAGAGGGAGAAAAAAAGATACCTCTATATAATGGTTTTCTTGTTTTGGTGCCTTCAAGTCAGTCTTGATTCCTGGTGAATGCCTGGACTAGTCCCTGCAGTTTTCTTGGCAAGATTTCAGAAGTGGTTTGCCATTGCCTCTTTCCTAGGGCTGAGAGAGAGTGACTGGCTCAAGGTCACCCAGCTGGCTTTGTGCCTCAGGCAGGACTAGAACTCATGGTCTCCTGGTTTCTAGCTTGATGCCTTAACCACTACACCAGACTAGACTGGCTCTCTACCCATAGATAGGATATATAACTCCTCTGCAGCCTTTACACTTGGAAATAAACTGAATCATAGATAGATATATAGATTTGATTGAACCCCATCTCTGCAAAAAGCAAGAACACTGAGGAAGAAAATGAATATGAATATGAATATAGAATGAATATAGGTATCTATATATCTATATCTATATCTATATCTATATCTATATCTATATCTATATCTATATCTATATCTATATCTATATCTATCTATCTATCTATCTATCTATCTATCTATCTATCTAGATATACAGTAGATATAGATATAGATGATACAAATATAGATATGTGTGTGTACGTACACCCCCCCCATAAGTTAAATTTTCCCACTCTTTTTCCTCCTGTCTCCTACATTCCCTACACAGAACGCCTCATTAAGGGACAAATATGTCATTTTAAGACACCCTGATTAATGAGGCATTTTATGAGGCTAATACATATAAAATTTTAAACTCCTCAAGTGAGGTTTTCTAATTGTACAATTACGTGTTCATTTAGATTTTCTTTTTCTTCCTTTCTTTTTTTTGAAGCGATAACTATTCACGAGCGATCACAATCACACGGAGAGATAGGATTTATGATTTTCCCACCGGAGAGATGCTAAATCATTCAAGTGGTTTAGAAACTGCATTTCTCTATGACAGCACTGCCTGGGTCCACCAGCCTTCCCTCCAGATAGAATGTTTTACTATACACATAATAATACACCCACTTTTGTGTGGGAGACTTCTGTTCCTCACCAATCTTCGTGCAAATGGAAGCAACCACTGTTGCAGAAGTCAAAGGTCCAAGAAAGGATATCATTAAATGTTGGTTAAAAGAAAAAAAATCTGCAGTGCCCGGTGCCCAGTGCTTTGTGTCAGAGTGTGAAAAAAGCCCTAATCCTTTGTGGTTGACAGGCCTTTGCCCATATAGTAGTAAATATGCCTGGATTATTGATGGTGATCATCGCTAATATTATTATGACCTCAATTAAATGCTTTCTCTCTCTCCCGCCCCCACCCCTACCCCTGCAGACACATTAGCAACTAAGGGCAGGCGTTTTGCTGGCTGCACTTTCTTGGATGGCCTGCTTTCCATTAAAATCAAATTGATCAAACCTATTTCCCATTTTCGCTGTGAGTGGATAACTCTAATGGGTAATCTGTCAGCATGGGGGCTCCCTCTTTAAAGCTATTAACACCTTTTGTTGTTGGTCTCCTGTTTTCTTTTCTGTTTTAAACATGCTGGGGAAGGTTGGAGAAGTTGAGACCTTCCAATCTGTTCGGGATTGGCAAAAGCTGTGACTTCTTGGGTTCTTTTTTAATTACCCGTGGTATATCTCCTCTGCCAGGAACCAGTCAGATTTCTGACACTAAGTCAGTCTTTTATTTACTGGTGAAAAGCAGAGACAGCTCAATTAAAGTTGATTAGGACAATGGCAGCCCCATGGTTTTCTTTCACAAGGTGGATTTTTGAGTTACAGCACGTTGTTGTTGTTATTGTTTATTCATCCAACAAATATTACATTCTTTAGACTGGGTATTTCCAATCATTTGAGATCTAATCAAGAGCCTAGAGATCATGGAGGTATCTTTGCATTATTATTATAGCTGTTTTCTTTCCCTGCCTCTGGTCTTCTGCTTCAGCCTTTGCCATCAAAGTTTGATCACTCAGCATAAAGAAAAAGAAATGGAGCGTAAAGGTTGTTTTTTTTTTGGCAATTTGTCAAATTGCAAATTGTCTTAGTTACAGAGAATAAAAGTGTAAGGTATGGCTCAGTTGTTTGTCAGGGGGAAATTTTTCTACCTCTCCCTGCCCCCAAAGGGGACAAGGAGTGAATTTCAGGTGGGTGGGAAGAGATTATACCAGGTGGTGACCTGGGAAGTTGGGTGAACTTCACTCATTAAAATAAAAAAGCTAATAGGAAAAAGATGAAGGGGAGGTAAACAAAGGGCCATACATGAAAAGCTGAAATGTCAACAGAAGGTGATCTGTTTTTGGACTGGTAATTTTATAAAATAAATCACCAATAGCCAGAGAGAGATTAGTTGACCCAAGTCATCTAATGAGTTCTGCAATTGTGTGAGGATTTGAACCTGAATTTCTCTGGGTCAAGTCCAGTATTTTAACCAATACTAAATTACAGTAGCTGTCCATAGTATGCCTGCAGTTTGGGAGATGCCGTGGTATGACTTCTTCCTGAGCAGTAGAATAAAGCAAGAGATCCTGTAGTGTTGGAATGAAGTTCACCCTGAGCTTCTCCCATCATTCTTCTTGGAGGGGGATGAAATACTGCACAGGGAGGAGCTGCAGAATGGACATCTCTCATGCCAGTTAGAACTTTTTGCAGCCGCTTAAACTCAGCTAGGTGGCAACACTCGGCTGATCTCAAGAAGTTAAGCAGGTCAAATCTGGTCAACATTTGGATGGAAGGCTACAAGGAAATAATACAAGAGCTATAGACCAGAAAGGTCAAAGAAGACCAGAAAAAGTTAAAAGCAATGTATCTCCTTGTTGGTGCCAAGAAAACCATAAAGAGGTACCCATGAAGTCACCAGGAGCTGAGCTTGATTCTAAGCACAGGTTAGTTTTGCTTCTGATAAGTAAAAGAAGAAAGAATGCTGAACTTGGTTCCGTTGGGAAACATTTTGCAGGGAGCTAGTTGATGGAACAGTGATTTGTTTTGTTTTGTTTTCTGTTGTCCTCGCACAGTTCTGCATTATCTCTAGCAGAGATAATCAAGGCTTTACTTTAAACAAGCAAGAAATGTCTCTTTTAGCTTACTTGCATGATGGGTGACCACAGCAGTAGTTGGAGGCAGCTCATCCATCTTATTTTCTGAAATGAAGACCTTCCCACGTGGACCTCATGCAGGGAAACACTTTAGACACCTCCTACCAAAGACCTTTTCCTTGGCAGAGGTTAATTTTTTTTAAGGCATTTAAGGGAGGGGTATACTAAACAGCAGAAAAGCCTCTCACTTAGCACTGCTTTACGATATTGATGGAGGTGACATTTCAACGACCATCGTCTTAATACAGTCTGTCATTCATATGCTGTCTGGAGACCAAAATCAATAAAGAGTGAGAATGGACTTCCACAGTTGGTAGAAGAGGGGGAATAATAAAGGAAATAAAGCTGGAGATGGCTAGAATGAGGATTTTCTTTTCCTTTCACTTTTTTTTTGCATAGGGATTTGCTGCTTCATTAAAACACTTGTGCACAAGTACACACACACACACACACACACACATTAATTACTCCTAAACATTCCACACTGGTGCAATTGCCTTTTTCTGTTTGTACTACAAAGACAGATGGAGCTGAGTTAAATTGATTAATCCAATTGTGGTTGTGTATCTGGATAGGAGCTGTAGTTAGCACTGAAGCCACTGTAATGGGCCCTGGGTTGTGGTGCCAGTGGTCACTTTCAGATGTTTTAGTCAAAATCAAGAAGCCTGCCTCAGGGGCTTTTTTAATCCAGGGCCAGCTCTACTATAAGGCGTATGGGTGTGATCTTATTAGACGGTGAATCTTGAGAGTAAGAATCAGACGGAGTGTTACTTGCCACACTTCTCCTAAACTAGTCTTCTGTCCTGAGTTTCAGTGGAAGAATGATGGAATGATGTCCAATGCCTCTGCAGCGGAAAGCTTGAAGTGACCTTCCCAACGATGAATTATCCTGGAGATTTAAGTCTCTTGATCTGAACATTTGGCTAAGTAACAGCAGAGATACCTGGATCTCAAAAGCACTTGGCTGCCACTTCCACAATTAAGGGAATAACTGAAGCCTTAATTTAAATCAGAAACCTATTCCTGTTTCTGAATCATATCCCGGTACCCTGAATTTGCAAAAACTATCAATGCACTAATTCCACAGGGCACATTTCACATGCCACAGATAACTACTATAGAGTTCATTACACTCACCAGAAGTGACTCCTTTTTACTGGTAAAGGTAAAGGTTCCCCCCGCACATTTGTGCAGTCGTGTCTGACTCTAGGGGCCGGTGCTCATCTCCGTCTCTTAGCCAAAGAGCCAGCGTTGTCTGAAGACGCTTCCACGGTCATGTGGCCGCATGACACACACGGAACACTGTTACCTATCCACCAAAGTGGTACCTATTCATCTACTTGCATTTGCATGCTTTCGAATTGCTAAGTTGGCAAGAGCTGGGGTGAGTGCGGGAGCTCACTCCGTCACGTGGGACTAGGGATTCGAACCTCCGAACTTGCAATCTTCCGATTGACAAGCCTGGCGTCTTACCCACAGAGCCACCACACCCTTTTTACTGGTACAATAATACAAATTTCATAGAATGGCCTGCCTTACTGAGCAAGGTGACCTGCATGTTCTTTTAGATGTCTGCCCATATCTGATGTTTTCCAGAAGGCTTTTGGATGACTTAGCCTTGAGGATCATGGCACTTCTTGCTTAATTCATCTACTGGCTGTTTGTTGTATTGAATGGTTGTGCCTAATACCATGATTGTTGACTTTGTCTTTTTAGGAATTTCTCAATTGTCTATGATGTTTTGGCCTCCTTGAGAAATTGCAAGAGCGGAAAGAAAGAGTATAAATAAAATGGATAATAAAAACATTGTGTGAGCCAATTTAAGTTTGGTTTGGGGTACAGATCTGGAAGCCATGCAATGGTAAGATAAACATGAAATAGAAATTTGAACAACTATCTGTTAACACTGTAATGAAAGATGTTAATTTTTGTGGGGGCTGCTCTCTTACATGGCAATGATGTGCAGAAGGTCCAAGGTCCACTCCTGTCAGGTTGAAAAAAGATCCCAGTTGATAAAATAGAGATTGTGCATAATGAGCTAAGTGTATATCTGGAGTTTCAGCTTTGACACAAGATCCACCACCATTCCATTGGGTCATCATCTGGAGCTGCATGAGAACACTCAAGTTTGCATCTGAGCTGGAAAGATCAGAAGTCCAGTTCAAGGGGTCACCTTAAAGCAGTTTCACTTAAATAACCAACATCTTTCAACAATACAGCAAATTGGCCCGAGCCTCAGTCTCCATTATTCAGGAGGGTGGGGAGAGAGATAGACTTTTCATAATGCTAAAAGGACTCCTCTACCCTCAAGGATTTTTCCATTATCTTCAGTGAATGGCACCCAACGGACAGTTAGACTCCCTCTCCAATGCATGAAGAATACCAAACATGGGTATTTTTTTCTTCAGAGTAGATACGTTTGCTCGCTGAGGGTCTTCAAGCCCTTACACACCCATGTGCCTTTCTCTTGTGGGTGCGGAATGATGTGCTTTCCAGGACAGTGCATTGCCTGAGCCAGAGAAAGGAAGAAAGAGACATTGTGATGAAATAACGCACGCCTAAAGTACAGCTGGGGCAAGGCCATTAGGGAAAGCAGTGAAGCAGCAGGCCACATCTGTGATTAAATACTCCATCTTCCCAGTTCCCCACTGCTGTATTTACTGCTCCTTAATGTGGCATTGTTTACTCACAATTAAACTCTTTACCATTAATTTAACTTTCAGATGTTGAATTGGTCACACGGATTCAAATCCCACGGCTCGGACAGATGTGTTCTATACACTTGTTTAAACACAGCTCTCATTAGGAAGTAATACATGTACTGCAAGCTGATTACACCACAAAGCAGGGTGCTTTATCATGGGGGGCTCTCAGGAGACCCCATGAATTTGTCAGCTGCTGCTGTGACTTTCCTGCCTGCTCACATAATGAGTGACAGGAAGGATCCAGATTTGCCTTTGCTGCACAACAGGAATTATGTTGCTTCAGCCAGCCAGCCAGCCTGCCTGCCCCCTCCCCAAAGAAAGCTGTAGGGCTGCTAGGATAAGGAAACATTAATTGTTGTTGGTCTCCATTTCACACCAAAGATAACAAATGTTTGCAACCAAAGCACTGTCGAAAGGAGATAAACAAGCTGGTCCCCTTCTATTTCCTCCTCCCTTTCAAACCCATATAATTAAGCACAGCCTGCCGATTGAATCAAGATTTCCCTGGAATATAGAAGCTGTGAACTGGTCAAGGGGCAGGCATTGCGGACAAACATTTCTGAACAAAGGAAGCCAGAGTCTCTTGGTGGGTGTCACGGGCAGTATCCAGACAGTGTCCATGTTGGAGAGTGTGTTTTCTTGCACACACAGAGTATCAGAAAGCGATCAGCACCAGAGACCAATGAATGACGCCAGTCATTTTAGTAACTCAGTTGCAGTTGTATTTGTTACTCATATAAACAGATACTATGTACAGTTCTCTTCCAGATCCCTGGAAGTGTTACAAAATCCACATACCAGAAGTAGTAACAAACAGAAGTAAAAGCAAGCAGAAACAGGAACAGAAAGCAGTGAGTAGCCAGCAGTGAGCAGGAAGGAGAGAGTAGCAAGTAAGCAAACGGGGCAGGCAGGCAGGTTCTTTTATACCCTTCAGCCTGGATCGCGTGCTGCCTGACCTTTTAAAGTTTGCAGGTGTTTACCTAATAAGGCTTTATTGCTGAGACTTACTCCTCAAAAGAATAATACACCAACAGTCCAAGCATCATCTTACAGTGTGAACTTCATGCTTTTGGGCTCCATGCAGAGGAAAAAAGAAAAAGTTCAAAGCTGCGGCCTGGTTTTCGTGGACCAAGAGTTGTGGATATGGCATACCCCGGAGAGATGATGTCAGTGAGCTTTAAGGTTTCAAGGTAAAGACAAAGTTTTAAAGAACTCCAACCTGGTTATTGTTGTCATTGAGCTACCCTATGGGACAAGGACAGAAATACTGAACAGGATTTGCAAGCAAAAAGAGAGTTTCAGTTGTAAATTGTGTGTGTGTATGTGTATGTGTATGTGTATGTGTATGTGTATGTGTATGTGTATGTGTATGTGTATGTGTATGTGTATATACATATACATATACATATACATATACATATACATATACATATACATATACATATACATATACATATGTATATATATATAATGGACTCCTTGGTGCTCTCTGAGACTGGTTGTTTGTTTGCAGACATTTCATTACCCGACTAGGTAACATCATCAGTGTGAGTGAGTGTGGGGTTTGCTCCCTGTTTATATACAGTAGAGTAGCTTGCCCTGCCAGTGCTGGTGGGGGTGTGGTTTTCTCCTTGGTAGTTCCTTGATTAGGGTATTGTAACTTCATGTTACCTGGTTGGGTAATGAAATGTCTGCAAGCAAACAACCAATCTCAGAGAGCATCAGGGACTCCACAGTTCAACCCTAAGCTACATATATTCTCTACGAATGAATGTGGCTCAATCCTAAAATCACATTTGACAATACTCTTCAAAAACTGCCAGCTCCCAAATGGTGGCTGTGTATCATTTGACAGTTTTCTCCTGGTTAGAGGAACTTTAAGGATGGGTATTTCTTGAGCCCAAGGTAGTCAGCGAGGCCAATGCAAATTCATTTTAAGAGTTGACTCCCTTTGAAATTTGATGGACTCTGCCATTGGCCACTCTTTTGGTTGAACCTCTCTTTTGTGAGCCAAAATAGCACTCGCTTTCAGCTCTGTTGCTCTAACAACTGGATCTAGGTTACAGTCCATTAAGCTTTTTGAAATGCCTTGACTAATTCTTGAGTATTGTGTGGTATGGAGGGGAGATCTTCTTTTCTGCAGAAGCCCACACATTCGTAGCTCTGCATGCACTTTATTAGTATTTGTGTGACTGCCACACCTGCAGATTTTAAATGAGTAACCCAACAGTTGTGATTCGGTCAAAGCAGAAACCCTGAAGTGCAAAGGTCAAACTATTGTAGATGGCAGCAAAAAGAGAATTGCTTGTTAATGATACCTTCTCTATTTGGCAGAAGAGCTTTCTTCAGAGAGTTGGCGGTGTCAAAACACTACCGCAAGCTATTCTAGCATTGTCCCTTGAATAGGGGTTAAATTATTCTGTTTTGTCATTAAGTGATCCTTGATTGGCAATCCGGCACTCAAAGGGGTGATCATTAAGGGCCGTAAAACTGTTAGGACCCTTTAAAAGTGAATTGTGAACAGAAGCAAGAGTTCAACCAAGTGGTCTTTCTTTTGAGCAATTGCAGCTGCAGAGAAAGGATCAGTAAGGACAGTCTTGAGAAAACAGTAGTAATGTTTGTGAAGTTCATTTTGTTCAACAAACCCACTACATTGTGGGGAGTGCCTAGGTAAAATATGAATATATTCCTATTTTCTAGGTGAAATATGCATTTTTTAAAGGATGTGACAAATTTACATGATATAAATACCCCAGCTGAATTTTCATTCAGTACACAACTGTATCCCAGACGGTAGAAATATGTAAGCATTGCTAGCTGGTATTTTTTAATTGAAGCCCTTGGCTAACCAACGTTCAGAACAGGATTCAAAACTAGTTGGATCTTTAATTCAAAGTGGTGGAGTTGTTCTTAGATACAGATATGCCAAGTTGTCTGAGTCATCTCTTCAGGATATGGAAGGGTTCTTTCTTCCTCGTAGAAAAAGAAGAACCCTGATTAATCCAACAGAATGATAGCACCAGCGGATACAGGCTCAGCTGACTGCCAAGCAAAGTGTAAAAGGTAAAGGTTCCCCCTGCAGATTTGCGCAGTCGTGTCCGACTCCAGGGGCCGGTGCTCATCTCCGTTTCTTAGCCGAAGAGCCAGCGCTATCCGGAGACGCTTCCATGGTCATGTGGCCGCATGACGCACGTGGAACGCTGTTACCTACCCACCAAAGTGGTACCTATTGATCTACTTGCATTTGCATGCTTTCGAATTGCTAGGTTGGCAAGAGCTGGGGCGAGTGCGGGAGCTCACTCCGTCATGCGGGGCTAGGGATTCGAACCTCCGAACTTGCAATCTTCTGATCGACAAGCCTGGCGTCTTACCCGCTGAGCCACTATGCCCCCTAGCCAAGCTAAGTGGGGCCCATTTAAATACCAAATGTGGGGCTCCAGATGAATAAAGACCTTAGGCCTTAGCCTTTCTCCATAGCTCTTCAAGGGCCTTCTACAGCCTGCAGCTGAGTGTTAGGAACAGCTTTGATAGTTGACACTTGAAAGACTGCTGGTCGCTGGTGTGTCACTTACTCCAGGATTCCCAGACATCAACAGTGTAACAACCCTGCTGCCTGTTACTCTTGTGTGCTTTGGCCTACACACGTCCTCTGGACTGTACACCTTTCCAAGGCTGCTCTCAGCTTCGTTGACTATGCACTGGCTCTTTGCATAGTTCAAACCAACCAACCAACTCTGATTCTACTGGAAGTGGAACAATGGAGAACTGTCCTTTTTTTATATTAAACAAAAGGTGGTTCCATTTATATATACAGACTCTAGGAACAAGGTTGCATTTGAATCATATTAGAGCCAGCTAAGTATCAATGGGCCTCTGCTTTAAGTTCTACTGATAGCCAGTTTTGGTTAAGTCCAGCTAATTCAGGCTATATCTCATATAGGAGATGCTAAGCCTTTCATCCCATATTCACAAAATGCAAATTGCAAAGTCCAAAGAGGGCCACCATAAATCCTGACCCTTGCTCTTCTGGTGGCTGAATTGGCCATTCCCTTAAAAATGAGGTATTGATCTATTGGTTGCCCTTCCACCTCACACTTTCTAACAAAAGTTCTAAGCACCACAGGAGCTCAGGGTCACAGAACTGGAGACTCGGCATCCCCACACAGAAACAGCCATTAGCTTTGTTTATCTTTGGAACTGGACTCAAGATTTACCTGATGATCCATTATAATTAGGTTATCCTTGACTCTTATGGGTCACATCCGAGGCACAGAGGGAGATGTTCATTTCTCTTTGCATGCATACACATACCCACATCCTACCCCAGCCCCAAGGCTGCTAATCTTAATTGAATCCATTTCTTGGCCTATGTTGACAGTGAAAGATTACTTAAAGCTGGGAGGCCAGGCTGGACAGAGCATCCAGAATGCGTAGGGAGGAGGGGGATCTTCCTTTAATCATTAATGTGTACATTCACTCCCATTTACTTCCATTCTTCAATGTCTTGGGTGATGTACCTCTTGCCACCTACCTTTTCAGCAATTACTTCTAAATGTTCCTCCCAGGGTACTTCCCAGGGCTTGAAGAAGCTAATTTGCTTGAGATTAGACCAGTGGAGATATTTCCTGCTCCCTCCTTCATTTAATGTCAACCTCAGTTTTTGGCTGATGGAATCTGTTGCTTTCAACTAGTAGTTCTTAGAATCAATATCTAGACAGATGTTCTGAAGCCAGGCAGATGGGCATCCAGTGATGTTGGTCTGTGATGACTCCTTTATACCATATGGATCTCCCTCACTGTTTTTTCAAATTCTAAAATGCTGGTAGGCAATTAATACTCCCATCTGTGCTGATCTCCAACCACCCAAGATAGGAACCTGGTTCACACACTGTACTTAATCCTAACACCAGACTTCCTCTAATACGAATGTTTGGAGCATAGTCTAGTGTGTTCTGGGGGTGTGGTGGCTCAGTGGTTAAGATGCCAGGCTTGTTGATCAGAAGGTTGGTGGTTTGAATCCCTAGTCCCACGTGACGGAGTGAGCTCCCGCACTCGCCCCAGCTCTTGCCAACCTAGCAATTCGAAAGCATGCAAATGCAAGTAGATAAATAGGTACCACTTCGGTGGGTAGGTAACAGCGTTCCGCACGCGTCATGCTGGCCACATGACCGCGGAAGCATCTTTGGACAGCACTGGCTCTTTGGCTAAGAAACGGAGATGAGAACTGGCCCCTAGAGTCAGACACGACTGCACAAATGTACAGGGGGAACCTTTACCTTACCTTACTGTGTTCTATTTTTTTTTTTATCCATTCAATCATGTCCAATTCTCGGAGACTGCCGGGACAAGTCCCTGTAGTTTTCTTGGCAAGGTTTTTCAGAAATGGTTTGCCATTGTCTCCTTTGTAGGGCTGAGAGAAAGTGACTGGCCCAAGGTCACCCAGCTGGCTTTGTGCCTAAGGTGGAACTAGAACTCATGGCCTCCCGGTTTCTAGCCTGATACCTTAACCACTACACCAAACTGGCTCTCAATGTGTTCTATACCCCTAGGCAATTGTTTTCATTCAATAAACTGAATTACACAGACTATGATTTAGGGAACTGGAGGATAATGTTTGAGGGATCAGGAGCTGCATCTCAACTTCCTGACCTTCTGGAAGGTTGCAAGAAACAACCAGGTGACTTTTTTGAGGGGGAGAGGGGTAGTTTTAAGGGTGGGAATCGGATGTTTTCAGGAGATAAACTTCTCCCATTCCCGTCCTTAACCCAGCTCAAACAGGCCTGAAATAATAATTTGGGGGGCTGATTTGGGTCTTTTCTTTTTCTTTTTAGTTGGTGGCCGAGAGGCGTCGCATTC
Organism: Charina bottae; assembly: GCA_023362775.1. Classification (NCBI taxonomy): domain Eukaryota; kingdom Metazoa; phylum Chordata; class Lepidosauria; order Squamata; family Charinaidae; genus Charina; species Charina bottae. The sequence goes on from JALMGJ010000015.1 coordinate 20,712,204, forward strand.
TCACTCTTAATGTCTCCCTTCTGCTATGCCAAAAACCAAGATGAACTCACAATCGGTGAATATATCCTGAATGAGTCGCTTACACAATGCTGATTCTTGCATGGTTTTATTTCTACATCTAGAAATAATAATCTAGAAATCTACATACATAGATCCGACCTGGAAGATACACCTCACCATTTTCAAACTTAGCAGTCTTTATTTAGTATGTTATTGACAGTGCTCATGGCAGTTAACAGGAAAAGGAAGACAATATCCTAAATATATAATTAAAAAGTTTAATCCAGGTGTGGGCAATTTTCAGATGTTTTGAACTTCAATTTTCAGCAGCCTGAGCCAGCCGGTTCAAGGGCGTGAGTCTGTAGGAACTGTAGTTCAAAACATCTGGTGGGTGTTAGATTGTCTCCCTTGATTTAACCTCCTCAAAAAGGAATTCCCTAGAAGAGAGAAATTCTACTGGTCAATGCTGAAAACCTGGAATGCTTGGAGGTCAAGTTAGGTACAATGCACTCTGCATCATTTAGATCCTAATATCTAATGGATCATTGTCTTGGTTGCATTCCATCATTATGACCTCTTGATGGTGTAGCATTTGCCCATGCTTTGCAATGTAGCCACCCAAGAGAGGACATTGTTAACACAAGTGCCACAACTAGAAGGAATTCCACTTTCCTTTTTTCCTCCTTTCCTTCCTCCGCCCCAGTTAAAATTTGTTCATTCACTTAGGCCAGCCTTTCTCAACCTTTTGACCCTGGAGGAACCCTTGAAATATTTTTCAGGTCTCGGGGAACCCCTGCACATTCAGGCTCAAAGATAGGCCAGAAGTTACAAAATTATTCTATTCGTTTCATGGGTAGGCCTGTAGATATGCATGAACAGTGTTCTTAAACTAAAAATAAAGAATGAAACTTACCTCTTTAAGGTGAAGTTGCCCGAATTTGAAATAATTTTTAAAATAAATTGTGATCTCCCAGGGAACCCCTAGTGACCTCTTGCGGAACCCTAGGGTGCCACGGAACCCTGGTGGAGAAAACCTGCCCTGGGCTTTTAATTGAATATATGTTGCTGTGGCTGTTGCTTTTGAGATATGACAGTGCTGTATTTTTAATATATTTATTTATTTATTTAATTTATCCCTGCCCATCTCCCCGAATAGGGGACTCTGGGTGGTTTACAGAATAGCAAAGGTTAAAATCTATACATGAAATTACAATAAAACAATGTTGCTGATGTGTCATAGTTTTAAGATGCTTTGAGTGAAACACCTCCTTGAAGCTGTTCCATGAAGCAACCCAATGCTTTCCCTCTAAAACGCATGACAAAATAGCGGCATTATTCATCGACATATAGCGGCATTATTGGTTTTGCATCCCTCTGATGGCCTTCTCCAGCCCTGTGGGCAGAATGAAATTCAGTGGGGTGATGTGCACCATCTTTGCACAAATAGTACAGGGGAAGAAAGTGCCACATTGAGACAAAAAGCTGCTACATCATCTTTTGGGTACTCCACTGTGGGTGGATTGTGGTTATAATGAGAAGTGGGTCACCAATTAGAGAAATAAAATACACAATAGCCTGTCTGAATAAAGTGCTCTTTGTCTAATGTGTTTACAACAAAACAAACATACCTTTACACACAATTAATGAACTCTAAGCAACTCCTCGCAGATAAAAATCTAATTCTTGAGGTACTTCCCATGACCCCCTGCTGTGGTGGTGCCAAAATCATTCCATTACCTCAAAATCCTGTCTGTCCTTTCTTCCACCCTAACCAACCATGCAGTTTGGGAAAATACAGCTGGCAACAATTCACCAAGGTCCAAGGCATTCTTTGAAGACATTCTCAATCTCTGCAAGTGATTCTGTGCCAGCAGTTCTGGATAAAGAGTACATGTAAATGAAGATTTTTTTCCCCTCCAAGAGTTATTTTCTTATTCATGTAACCAAAGGGGAACCATCTGTGATGGAGAACTTTTACCCCTGAGTTTTCCAAGAAATGCCTTCCATCCTTCACCACAAGTCAAATATCCCACAGCTAGGCCTGGAACAGGAAGGAGTTGGTTTTCCAGAATAATTGGAACAGCTTTCATTAAAAAAAAAAAGAAGTCCTTGGTTTGTTTTTGAGGTCACAAATCTATTTTGTTGTTGTGGAAGGAAAGTAGCAAATTGTTCTCCTTCTAGTGGTTCAGCCGGTTGAACTAGAATCTGCAACTCCAGTTCCTCTTTGGCAAGGCTTAATTCAATTGTACTTCAGTGTTATTTCTTTTGGGGGATCTGTCAATAGGCTGGCATCACACAGGTGAAGAATTTATCTCTACAGCCTATTCTCTTAGGGAAGATGGTATCACTAGTTCCAGATGGACTCAGCTGAAGAATAAATTCCATTTCCCCTTATCAATGACAGCCATCCCATTTACATATTCTACTGGTAAAACTGATAATGGGTGGGGGAGTGATTAATGGGCCATGATCTACAGATAGATACCTGCTTGATCAATGTCCAGCAAATAGAAATGTCTTTTGTGGAAAATACTGCAAGTCCTTTCATCTACCAAGGAATCCTTCCACCACAAAACTACCCCTTGAGTAATGTAGTAAAATACTTTACAGTCATCCAGAGCTTCCTGGGCCATCTCAGGTTCAGGGAAGATTACTCAAGAGTAAAAATCTTTAGGGATAGGTGGCTTGGGATGTTTCCTCAAGATTGCCCTTATTCTATGTATCTTCTCTCTCTTACTCTTCTGTTTTCCTTTTGAGAGCTGCTGTAAGAATCTCCTCCCTCCCTCCCTCCCTCTCTCTCTCTCTCTGTGTGTGTAAGAGAGACAGTGATGGAGTTAAGCAATGGAATTTAACATCCTATCCTTTTCTTCTTCTTTTTACATGAAATGCCAGGATATTTTCTGTACAGTTGATTTGACTAAGACCTCTTCAATGAAGGTTGAACTTATGCTGATATATATTTTTGCAGTTATTTAATCAGGAAAATCCAGACATCTGAAGTTATTCCCAAGAGTGGGTACTTCAAAAAGGATAGAGTGAGTGAGTAGTAAAAAATGCAAATATGCTACCAATTGGCAGGAGGGAAAGCTTTCTTGTAGTGAACATTTAAGCTTTTTCTACTTTACTGTATTTTCATATCTTGTTAGCTGCTGAGAGTCTTGAGATTGTGGGAGCAGATACATTTGATTAATTAAAAATAAATAAATACATAAATAAAATCCAACCCACATGAGCCCTCTTCAGAAAAGCTTTGCATACTAGGAGAATCTGATCTTTGTGGATCTGAAATACAATGATCTCAGCCATCTTACTGCAAAAAGACCTAGTTCAAGTCATAAAGCCATGGTTTGTTTAATTGTAGCTTAGTGAGTAAACCACTATTGGCTGGGTTTGCACACACTAAGCCACAAACCACAATTTACAATCCAGATCTTCCAATGGTGCACTCATCACCACTGTAACTGAGCCCATCCCCCTTGCTGCTGGTCATCCTCTTCTTCTCTTTCCTTCCACCTTCCCCAGCATTAGAGCCTTTTCCAGAGAGCTAGGTCATCACATAATGTATCCCAAGTAGGATAATTTGAGCCCGGTCATTTGTGCCTCGAGTGAGAACTCTGGGTTGGTTTGTTAGATGATCCATTGGTTTATTTTCTCGGCTGTCCACAGTATTCTCAGGAGTCATCTCCAAAGTTCAAAAGAGTCAATACACTTCCTATCCTGCTTCTTTAAAGTCCAAATTTCACTTGCATAGAGTGTCACAGGGAATACCATGGCTTGCAAGATTCTGATGTTTGTAAGTATAGACACATCATGGCATTTGAATAACTTTTCCAAGGCCTTCATGGCTGCTCTACCAAGTGCTAGTCTGCGGCTTATTTCTTGACTTTTTGTTCCTTTACTGTTGATGGCTGATCCAAAAAGGCAGAGGTTATCCACCACTTCTATATCTTCCTTGCCACTTCTAAGGCTGGTTGTTCTACCTGTTGCCATTAGTTTGGTCTTTTTAATATTTAATTTTAGTCCCATTTTGTTAGTACTCCTTAACTTTTATTACTAGAGCTTGCAGATCCTTTGGTTGTTCAGGCAGGGTCATCAGCGTAGCACAGGTTAATTAATTTTTCTCTTTGGAATTACAACAGTCTCTTTTATTACTGTGTTTTTCATTTTGTTTTCGTGTTTACATCAACAATATATAGTCCTTACTGAAATAACTGAACAGTGTCTAGTGCCAACCTTAAGAGTGAATATAATGGGGAAACACCCCCCCCCCAAAGATACGTTTTTAGCATCTAGTTTTAAAGGTATAGTGCTTCTGGGTTTTCAGGTGGGAAACAAATTCTTTCCAGATCATTTATTAGGGATGTCAACCAGAAATTATTGAACGGCATATAATAAGCCTAAGGTGGACAAGAATGCATATAGTGCTTGACAGACATTATGAGTAAGCATTTATGTTTCTTCCTTGTTTGGTGGGCACTAATGCACAGCAAGGTCTATTTCAGCTTAATGCCATATTCTTTCAGACCTTAGATGACACCACGCTGGGTCTTGCATTCATGATGTGATAGCGCAGGACTAGAACTCTAAATTGGCAGATCCCAGCTGGGACACAGAAACTGTTCTGCTTATGGTTCCATGCCTTCCCTCTTAAATTCTAGTCGTGGTAAGTTTGGCATCCATCTCTATAAATTTGGCTTAAAAAATAGAGATTGACTATCCTGTTTTTTTTAAGCCAATCATATAGTGTTTCATTCCCTGTTACAGCTCGTTGTAGACATCAGATAATGTTTTTCTGCAGTATCGTCTGCCCTTCACCCTTCTCCTATCTCTCATCCTCCTTGTAATATTATTTGTTGTTGATTCATCTGTTTAAAGAGCTGTAACATCAGCCTGAGCCATTTAAGACTTCCTTTCATTAAAACTCAAGAGCTGTATCACCATCCGTCATTTCTAAAGTGAACGATACTTGAACGATAAAAATAGCTTATTATAGCAGCAGGCTCGGGCCATTGAAATAAAAGAGTCAGCATTTCCCATAATGAACATTCTTATGGAGAGGTTTACAATTGGCTTGTATGAAGAATGAAGTGCAGCCCATGCTGGGATTTGGCATCTATTGATGTTATTTATTGATGTTATTTATTCTTGATGTTATTTATTAATCCACCTCCTCTGATGATAAGCACTTTGGATGAAAAGGACAAGCATTGCTCCCTTCCATTCTGAAGAATGGAATTGCGCAATGCCCTACTAATGTGAGGAGAGGTGTGTGCGCCACTTCCATTGTACCTGCTGAGTGGATGGAGCGAGCACCAGCTTGATTTGGGATGTGCAAAATTCCAGAAAGGTGTGCATTGATTTTGTGCCCCACTTTTTCCATCCTTAACCAAACTGCCCCAAAAGAGCCATCTCCAACACAACCTAAACCAGAGCTTTCCAAACTGTGTGTCGCAACATGTTAATGTGTCGGCTGCAGTGTCTGGGTGTGTTGTGGCTGCTGCTGCCTCCGAGCCCTGCCAGGATTCCGCACAGCTCCTAGTGCCTGCCTTGTGCCCTGCTGTAAGAGTGTGTCACGAAATGATGCATGTCTAAAAAGTGTGTCACCAACATGAAAAGTTTGGAAAGCTCTGACCTAAACAATAAAAGCAGAAACAAACAAACAAATGGGATGATAAATTTGTGTGATAAATTATCCACAAATACTGATGAAGAAATTCATCAAGACAATATTATTCATCATGAATCTCTCCCAACGCACAGATGTGCACACACAGAATGAATCAGGCAAAGATGGTTTTACTTAGTTTCTCTGGCTGGTATTTTTTATTGGTTTGTTTTGTATGCATGAAAAGTCACAGTCCTTTTCATATCCTTTTCTAACATGTGCAGTTTGGTGTAAACTTTTTCTAATATACTGTCCTGACTTCGAGTGAAGGAACACACTGAGACTTGGTGTAAAAGCTCTAGTGTTTTATTGTTCTACTCTGCTAGACAGAATCCAGCTAAACTAAAATGAATTAGTGATGCTCAGCGAAAAGGCCCAAGAAACTAGGGCGGGGCCTTCTTTAGCCTCTTGGGAGGAAAGTAAAGCGATTCAGTACTGCACATGCGTTTATCCCCCTGGAGGGAGCCTCCTCCTTCTTTACCAGTTATCTCCCTGACATATACATAGTTTCCAGTAATCATTCCCAGTGGAATGCATTTTGTGCACATTTTGCCTGAAGTATGCACCTTTACTAGCAAGTGCACATTTTTGAATGTTTTTTTAAAAACAAAAATAGGCAGAAAGTGTTTCCAGTTCCATGGTGAGCTCAGATGCGAATATAGTAATTCACATAAATATTCAGATGGAATGGAACGAATTTCTCTGTGAATTTTGTCTGTGTCATAGGGAGGCAAGGAAGAATGGAAGGTGGGGGGCAGCAACAAATAGATTTGACTAATCTTTCTATTTCTGATGTGGTTTTCACACACTTTCGAACATTGAAGGCTCTGTGTGTTGCAGAGGAAAGTGGTGTACACCACAAAGAATGCTGATTTTTATTCTTTAATCTCCCCTTAATTGCTGTGGTCACATTACCCCACACTTAATAACTTGCAGCTTGGTATATTATTTAATATGGTTGACATATACTTTGTCTGAAATGTCAGCGCTGGTAGGAGCCCTATAGTTGCCAACATTGCATGTGATGGATAGCAAGAGATGCATCATCTGTTTTTTGTCTGGAATGTTATGTCAGCTGTAACTTTTTCATCTCATTCTTGTCTGTGACATTCAAGTTGGTGCCAAAGCTATTGATTGGTAATGCTATCCTTTACATCGAAGGCTTGTAGCTAATCCTTCTCTGCTTCCTTTTTTCCTGTTTTTTTCCTTCTTTCTGTACAAATACACATAATGCATGGAGGAGAACTTTATTTCACTTCTATAATAACTGGTAGGCTATTGATTTTTTTCTTTTGCCAAGAATACCAAGGTTTCATACAGGATTCTGAGTTATTTGATTTCTCAGCTCCATTTTTCAACAAGAGTGAGGAATTTGTGGACCTCCAGAACTTGCTGAACTTCCAAGTTCTTTCCAGTCAGCCGTGATGGCCACGTCTGCTGGTGGTGTGGTTTAGAAACATCTGTGAGGCTATAGGAATACTACCCATGCCATAGAGCAGTGTTTCTCAACCTCAGCAGCTTTCAGAATTCTGGGAGTTGAAGTCCGCACAGCTTAAAGTTGCTGAGGTTGAGAAACACTGCCATAGAGGAATGCATACAAACTATAGAAGAGCTAGGTTTGCTGGGCAAATATTGGCAACTTTATGCAACCTATCCAAATGTTTAATACAAAGGTTGTAGAGAGAGACAGAAAAAGGAGATTTGCACTTGCATCAGTTATGAAGAATGACGGATTTATTTATTTATTAGATTTGTCACCGCCCATCTCCTCCCACCGGAGATGGATGATGGATAGTGATCTTTCTGAACTGAAGATCACTTTGGAAGTGATGAAACAAAATGAAACAAAAATGTAAGAAGAAGAGTTGAAGACAGTCAGGCATACGCATCTGCAAGTGGGGGCAAATGATGACCCAACTGGCCTGACATCATCTTACAAATCACATGAATGATGTACTTCCATCTTTTCGCATTGCTGTGACCTCAGTTGCAGGATGACATCATGCCAGGTGTATTGGCATTTTGACCCAACTGTGGCTTATACTGGTTGTTTAGGTATGACATGGGGCATGGCAACACCAGTTCTGGTTTAGCAAATCTTGTTAAACAAGTGAGCAGAGTGCCATTGACTTGAAGAAAGTGTTAGGCGTTCAAATGTTACAGTGTGATCCAGTAGATACTGCTTTGAAGGAAATCCCACTGAATTTGTTGTGGGTCACCCTGAAATAAAAAGTTGCCAAGAGGGCAGCCTTGAATGAATACCTGGACTTCTTCTGAGTATATGATTACAGCCTTTTAAATTAAAGGGTTTATTTTCATCTCCTTCTCTATCTGCCACTTCTCTTTCAAGATGCCTTTTCTAGTATTAAACCTAGTATTAAACCTGAACAGATCTGTAACACTAGATCTCTTTTCACCAATAAACCCAAGGAAACATCTGTAACTCCATAAAGTTTTTGAAAAGGAGAACACAAATGAACCCAGACAACATGGTTTAAAAACATCTAAACTTTTCCTTTTTTTTACCCTTAGCCCCCTCTTTGATTAAAATAAAATTTATTAGTGTGGAAGTGTATGGATGAAAGAAAGAAAGAAAGAAAGAAAGAAAGAAAGAAAGAAAGAAAGAAAGAAAGAAAGAAAGATAATAGAAATATGTTCTTTGCCATGCTTTTGATTTGCATTATCTTGCTCCAAACTGCCTAGACTAAAAGAAAATAAATTTAAACAGTAAAGGTGGAGACTTTTGCATTTGATTAATTAACTTCAGGGTGATCTAGGGGGAAAAATCAGCCTCACCTGGGCTATGAGCATCAGATTTATTATCAACTTCTCAAGAGTTGCAACAGAAGGTGGACCCCACCCTCCTTTTAATAAATCATGTGCTAAAATTACTTGTAATAAGCACAGTGTTGGAAGTACATCACAGGAGAAAAACACCCAGCTTAAGTGGCCACTTGACCTTTTAAAATCATCAGGAGATTGAGAGAGAATTACCCAATGACCTGAGATTGTTCATAATGACCATTGACAGCTCAAGAAAACTTACCTACATCTGCCACATCTGGAGATCCAAAGAGCAAGATGGCATTGTGGAAACAGGGGGGTGGGAAGGAGAAACAAGATTTTCTTCCATTCTTTCTGGTTGGTTGGCTGGTTTTGCTTTTCTGTTTGGAATCATTTTGAAACATCAGAAGCACCTCATATGTTCCAGTTCTGAGTCTGATGTAGCTTTCCCTTAATTTGGGGAGTAAGTTTAGGGACCGAGGTGAGGGTGGGCAATGAAGATCTTTTCAGGTATGTCTCTTTCGAGAAACCACCTCCACTTGAAACCCAGACAAACTCTGGAACCAATTTACAGGAGAGTTGAGGATACTTGTGAGAAGGGGGAAGAGAGAGAAAGAGAGAGAGATTGTTGATGTTGTGTGGATTTATAGCACCAAGAGTTGAGGGCTGCAGCTCTGGTGCAAGGTTTTTTGTTGCCCAGAGCAAAGAGCAAGGTGGTACCACTTTTTTCCATACAGATAGTCCTCACTTAACAACCATTCATTTAGTGATGGTTCAGACTTACGACAGTGCTGAAAAAGCTGACTTACAATCGGTCCTCATACTTACAACCATCACAGCATCCCCATGGTCATGTGATCATGATTTGGGGGCTTGGCAACCAGTTCACATTTATGACTGTCACAGCATCCCTTGGTCACATGATCACCATTTTTGACCTTCCCGGCTGGCTTCTGGCAAGCAAAATCAATGGGGAACCGCATGATTCGCTTAATGACCACATGGTTCATTTAAAGCCCATGGTGATTTGATTAATGACCACCACAAAAAAAGGTAATAAAATCGGGTTGGATTTGCTTAATGACCACTTCACTTAGCAACTGAAAATCCAGTCCCAATTGTGTCGTTAAGCGAGGACTACCTGTATTTGAAAGTTTACTGGGCGGACAACTGAAGATAGCAGAATAGCTTAGTGGCAGTAGGGCAGGTCATTTGGCATGCAGCTGTCTTCTCCAACACCTTGTGGTCATCTTCCAACATCTGCAACCTGAATCATCAGCCTCAGTTGGCTTAATAGTATGCCTGGTGCTGTGAATTGTCCCTCACTCCATCTAAAAGAAACAATCATATCTTAAGCATTGAGTGCACCATACAGTTCTTCCTGCGCTGTGTTTCTCCTCGCCACTCTACACACATTAGCTAATGATCCTTATTTCTAATTAGTGGAAATTGACTATGGTCAAAAGGGACACTTGAGTCAATTAGCCAAATTATATATTCAAATCTCTGAGCTCCTGACCCAGAGCTTTTTCAAATGGTTGATGAAGACATCACCAAGCAACTGTGTGGAGCCCAAATTAAACTCCCTGGGCTTAGGTGGGGGTGGAAGTGGGAGAATAACACTGTAAGAAAGTGTATCTAATCTTATCATTCTGGAATGAAAGGTTTCCCCTTGAGACAGAAGCCTGAAAAACCAAAGGTCTGATTCAGGAATTCTCCTAGCCATTGCTGCTTGTCCCATTTAAGTCATTTCAGATTAAATTCTTTTCCATTTCTGGTGGCAAGGTCAGTAGATGGTCATTAATTGGTGGTCCTCAGGCCAAAGAAGAGTCATTGAGGTTACACCAAACTGAAGACTCCTGCTTGACTGTTTTGTTCAATCTCACAGAAGCAAACAACAAGAAGTGGGTGAGAAGAGATAGTTTTGTGATGGGACGAAGAGGAGCTAATAGCAGTCATGTCTGAACATTATTTAGCAATACACTGTATTTATAGGTGAGATTTGTGAGTTCCAAATGGTATTTTATGGGAGGAAGGGAAACAGAAGAATAAATAATTTGTACTTATCCTGAAAATGAGACTCTTTTTGGCAGAAGCTAGGACTTTGTATACAGACCTAAAATACATAGGTACAGTTTGACTGTCAATGATCTCCAGATGATACCAGACTGTCAATGATCTCCAGAGTTTATAACCTTTACTCTCCATTGCCAGAGATCTGACTTGACCAAAATGGACTCCTTCCACAAGTGGGAAATACAGTAATCTGAAATCAGCACCACCCCCATGTCCCATATAGATTTAGGCTTCCGAGAAACTTAGGAAACCAAGCCAATTAACTATCAACTTAGCATTCGTTCCAAAGGAAATGTTGTGAAAACTCTTGCCTCATCCCATTTTCCAGCTCCTGGGATTTCCCTGAACTTGCCAAATGGAAAAGTATCATTATGCCTGGCTACCATTTTTCATCCTCTATACTCTCACCATCTCTTGAGAAGTCTGTAATACTGGGATAAGTGGAAGGAAAGAGAAGATGGCCAGCAGCAGGCTGGATGGACTCAATTACAGTGGTGATGGGTGCCTCTTTGGAAGACCTGAAGGGCCTGGAGAAGGTCTATCTACATGCTCACTAAGAGTCAACATAATCCATCAAAAACAGTCATACCAAGAGGCATCTTTGCTAATTCCGCCACACAGTGGCCACTCAAGATTTTTTATGAAACCATTTCCTCACTGCAGAGAGCAACCACAGCAAAGAAAGAACAAAAAACAAAAAATCCAAGAGCAGATGAGTAGAGGTATGGGGGGGGGGGGGAGAAGAGACTACCTCTTTTTGCACTCTCCCATTGTATATTGGGAGGGAGGGAGTCCTGGCTGATGAGAAGGTAGAGATCAGCAATGGGGCCCACTGCTTGATATGGCAAAGCTGGTATGGATATTAAGAAGGGTGGTGTTTCTGTGCATGCACCTACAATTTATTTAATTACTAGGTTGCTCCAGTCATAACCATCTCTGAACAGTGAACAATTTCTCCTCAATAACTTGGGTTAGTAGCAACAAAATTCATAGCATAAAGTAGCTATGTCTATAAAATAATATGAAGAAGAACCAGGGTATAAAACACAATTAACCCAAGTGTAGTTAAAAAAATTCCCTGCTAGAGTGACAAACTTATCGTTCCACCCCCAAACCTTTGCAAACTTTCAGAATACCAAAAGGGAAGAGGCATTTAAATAACACACACACACAGGCAAAAACTAATACAAACTAATATAGAGTGAGGAAGGAAAAAGAAAAGGAAAGAAATCAAAGAGCTAAAAGTACAAGAAAGAAAGAAAAAGAAAAAGAAAAATAGAAAAGAAAGAAAAAAGATACAAAGAAGTGGCTTCTGATCTTCTTTACAGCAGTTATAAGTACAATTATAATTTTTTCTGTTTCTCTAAATTTACATCATGACTCTCTTCTTTCTATAATCCATCCTATCTAATCATCAAAACCATAAACCATAAGTTCATTTTTTTCTGCTTTACGCAAAAAGTCTATAACGGGTTTCCAGTCAGCAATGAACGTAGATATTGTCTTTTCTCTAATCACACATGTCAATTTGGCTGTCTCAGCAAGTTCTATCATCTTCACCAACCATTCCTCCATTCTCAGTATTGCCAAGGAAGGGGGCAGTGATAGAAAAGGCCACGAACCCTGTAGATGGCAATCCCTGGCAAGGGGACACAGAGAGATCCTGCCCTATTTGATCGCATTGGATTGGCCGATCATCAACTGACAGCATCCCTCCCACTTAATAGATCCACGAAGGCTTCCACAAAGCTGGTATTATTCCTTGCCCATTGGCTGTCAAAGGGAAGATCATAGCAGTGATGATCTCTTGGTTCCAATCTGGCAGCTACCCCAGGTGGTAAGTGAGCAATTGATGTAAACATTCCCAGGAAGGGACCTTGTTTTCATATCAGGAGGAACAAATGCTTTCACCCTGAACAACAGTTTTTGTACTCTGAGAGATTAATATCTGTGTTGCACAGGCTTGCTGAAAATAAATTAACTTGTGATGACACAATTACTGTCTTAACAGCATTCATTGCAGACAATTACATGGTATATAAGATACTTAATGTAGTTTTGTGATGAATTTAGGAAATAATCGAGTCAGATGCTGGTGCTTCATTCCATATCACACTAGGACATCAATAAGTGGGTGATTTCCAGTAAGGAGAGATGTAAATCAGGTGTTCCTTCTCTGGTGGCCAGAGCAGAGACTGGCTAATCATTCATAAAGAATAATTTATCTTCTCATTTACGTACTGCCTATTTTTGCCAGCAGACTGTTGATCACTCGTTGAGTAGTTATTTCTAGCAATATTTTATTTAGGCTATTTGATTGAAGATATCAAAACCACACCAACAAATAGCCTTGTGGCATCTTAAGAAATACAGTCCACTTTGTCAGAAGCAAACAGAATTACTGATCGGTGCCATGCTTGCTTATTTTATTGTTGATTGATTGATTGATTGATTGAAGTTGTGGGCCACTCCATTCAAAGGATTCAGATCAGATAAAGTTATGTTAATTTTTGTCTCCCATTTTTCATCTTTGGTCACGGAAAGATAATTGGTAAAAATAAAACAAAACTCTAAAGTCTTCTTTTTCTGCATTCTTTCCGGAAAATGCACATTCTCAGGCTTTGTTCAATCACCAGCAAAAGAAAAAAAATTTTTTTAAAGCTTCTAAATATAGTTTGTTGTTGTTTATTCGTTCAGTTGCTTCCGACTCTTCGTGACTTCATGGACCAGCCCACGCCAGAGCTTCCTGTCGGCCGTCACCACCCCCAGCTCCCCCATGGTCAAGTCCGTCACCTCCAGAATATCATCCATCCATCTTGCCCTTGGTCGGCCCCTCTTCCTTTTGCCTTCCACTTTCCCTAGCATCAGCTTCTTCTCCAGGGTATCCTGTCTTCTCATTATGTGGCCAAAGTACTTCAGTTTTGCCTTTAATATCCTTCCCTCAAGTGAGCAGTCTGGCTTGATTTCCTGGAGTATGGACTGGTTTGATGTTCTTGCAGTCCAAGGCACTCTCAGAATTTTCCTCCAACACCACAGTTCAAAAGCATCTCTCTTCCTTCGCTCAGCCTTCCTTATGGTCCAGCTCTCGCAGCCATGGGGTTACTACGGGGAATACCATTGCTTTGACTATGCGGACCTTTGTTGTCAGTGTGATGTCTCTGCTCTTAACTATTTTATCAAGATTTGTCATTGCTCTCTTCCCAAGAAGTAGATGTCTTCTGATTTCCTGGCTGCAGTCAGCGTCTGCAGTCTAAATATAATACTTTGACATAATTCCATCACTGATTTTTTTTTAAAAAAATTTTAGCACAAGAAACACCATTTCTTTACTGCTCCTTCTGAAGATTTTTTACACTGAGTTGCACTGTTCACTGCTCTGCCATGGCCTTTTCTCTTTAAACTGTTTCGTCATTGTGACCGACATAGGCTAAAGGAAAGATGTAAAAATGTTAAGGAAGTTCATTTCTAAGAAGGTTAAGTAACTCTTGCTGTGCCCTTTCCACATTATTCTGGACCTCTTTGTCATGAAAACGGTGGTCTCCTTAATTACATTTTGGTGTCAAAGGACACTTGAAACAAACAGAAACTAAACATTCTGATATTCAGGGTTCATCCTTGTACTTTAATTCAAGGCCATGGAGTTCAAAAGTTCTCTTAGTTAGGACAACAGTTAAAGAAATGAAAGCAAACTTAGTCATCTGATAGTTGGTACTAAGTATAATGGAATTGTATATTTATGTATATACAACTTCTCCCTTGGCCTAACCTCACAAGAAAACCCCTCACATTTCACAAAGCAGTTAGGACAAATTATTGCAATTTGCAATATTGCAACACAGACTCACAACAAGCTAGTGGCCATGGTGGGGTGAGGAACTGCAAATCTCTCATAAACCTACAGTAATAGCACCCCAAAGTTTTAATTAGCTTTTTCTTCAGTGTTTGCAAACAAGCAACTTACAAGCATGAACACTAAAGACAAAGAATTTTCATTTCCAAGCAACGTTCCGTCTGTGAAGTTCTCTGCTTTTCTTTGTGTAGATCCAAAATCTGCCATTATTTTCTAGTTGAGGGATGCAGAATTCATGGCCTTTTTTGGAACCAGGAGGGAAACCTTACATGGATTCCTAATAACCAGGTGTTCTAATGTTCTGATGTTTACTGAATTCCTTATTCTAATTTTGTTGTACTGTAAATGGAAGACAAACATTTTAATACCTCTCCCTTTGCCCCATTACTGACATGCCTTTTCTAATTAGCAAACAGGACGCTGGTAGTTTAGCAAATGAGAACTTCTCCTTCCTTACTAGATTACCTGTTAGATATTGTTCTAAACTCATCCTTATTTTTCAATTGTATCTAAGTCTCTTGAGATTTGTAAAGGTTTTTTCCCCCACCCCCAGTCAATTTTAGAGGGAGAGGGAGAGGGAGAGGGAGAGGGAGAGGGAGAGGGAGAGGGAGAGGGAGAAAGCAAGTAAGCCCCACCACTTCTAAAGCTGGGATCAAGGCAGTGTGAAATTTCAGAATGATGTGAAGGGATGTAGAACGGTCACTTCCCACTCGGAGAGGATGGATGGATTCTGTGAAATCTGTGTGGGTTGGTCTTGGGAGTTGCTTGGAATACCTCATTTGTGAACCGACACAACTGGGTCAAAGAGACTGCCAGTGCCTTCGATATACCATGAATCACATCTCCCCAGGGTTCTGTGGGCAAGGATGAAGAGGAGTGGTTGGTGAGAAGCTGCCAAACAAATTAGAATGTAACAGTATTGGAACACTGAAGTCGGCTGCCTCTGCAGATTTTTCTCAACCTGGGTCTAAGTTTTGCAACCTCTCTGTCCAAATTTTGAAAAGAGGGATGTATTTTCCTTGCTTTCTTCTGAATGGAAGAGCAAGGCTTGGTATTTTCATGCCCATCAACCAGACTTACTTTGATCTAAAATGAGTCAGGGCATTCCATGGAAAATAAATTTATCCTTTATTGAGGCTTCTTCAATACTGTATTAATGTTTTACTTTTTGGCAAAACCCTTACAAATCTCAGATTTTAATTAGCATGATCAATAATTTAGGGTTTAATCATCATGCTTTCATTGAAAATGGACAGCATAAAGAGGCTTATGGTCTGTCTGTCTTTTTATCTCTATCTCTATCTCTATCTCTATCTATCTCATCTCTCATCTATCTATGGCATTATCTCTGCTTTGCATCATCCCCCATAGGAGCACATCCATTATTCTCTTGCTCAACAAAAGGCAAAAGTCAAGTTTTCATTGGATGAAATTTTTAGTAGGGTTTTTCAGTTATTCCTTTTAGATTTCTTGCTTTGGGACAGCATAGCTTATACAGCATACAATATAATTGCCATCAAATGTGGTAATGATCTCCAATGTAGATGGTTTTAAAAGGTGACTAGATAAATTGATAGTGGATGGGGCTACCAAAGTTTACTCATCTTGATGGCTCTGTATTATACAGTACTTCCTGAATCAAAGGCAGCATTCCTTGTATGCCAATTGGTGGGAGAGGACCAATTGTGGAAGAGGACAATCTGCTATAAAATATGGGCCCTTGGCCTTCTGTACAGAATTTTTACTAGTTTTTCTGCAGACCTCAAGGCACGCTGGGGAAGCCTTAGGAGATTAGTTAGTGCTGTGTTACCCAGACATAGTGCAAACATGATCAATATGATTTATGTTTTCTGGACTATAATGCTATTGACTCTTATTTCCTCAATTTGAGATACTTTTCAGGGAGCTAGGGCAGAAATGTTGAGTTGAAGCTGAAAGGCCTTTTTCTCCATGGGTTAAGAACTATTTTTTTTCTAAAATGAGCTCTCTTCTCCCAAACAAGTCCACACTCTTACTATCTTAAATAGTATTTTATACCATACTTTAGATCAATGTTTCTCAAACTTGGCAACTTAAGACATGTGGACTTCAACTCCCAGAATTCCCCAGCCAGCATGCTGGTTGGGGAATTCTGGGAGTTGAAGTCCACATGTCTTAACGTTGCCACGTTTGAGAAACACTGCTTTAGATAATCAAGGCAGGTACTGTACATACTTAGCTCCAGACCACCTGCAGCTGATGAAGCTTATGCCCTTTTTCTCAAGTTGGTTTTTTTTAACCTCTCAAATCTCCAGCAAGAAGATGAAACCAAAGCCTTTGTGAATAAATAAATCCTGGTATCTTCCATTCCATTTCATCAGCCTTTTTGTTTTTCTAACAGTAGCTTATGCTACTTAAGGTGTGTGTTGATCAGTCCTTAACAGAGATTTCATAGACTCTAATGTGGGAGCCACCCACGGGATTCCCTGGCAAATGCTATAGAAACTCCATATCTGTGTTTGCTTTCAGAGCAATCCTATGCTTATTTGTTCAGAATTCAGAAGTCCCCATATGTCTCAAGCTTAGTGGACATAGGAAAGAAGCTACAGCTTTATTCCTTTGTACATGAAATCAAGATTTGTACAGAAGGTACATCTCCCATAACAGAAAATGTTGTAAGTTTTAGTGGGTGAAAGGGGTGCCTTTAAGATAATCTACCACAGTTGTTTATCAGCTAAACATTTGTTATTGCATTTTAAAGCCTTTTGGGCAAATAGCTGGCAAATATTTTGTGGAGGTTACTGGTGGCTGGACGTAAGAGAGAAGGAAACATTTTTGGCCAAAGGCATGCCCGGCATGAAAAAACCTTCTTTATTTAATCTTTCTTGGGTTATTTCTCTGATTGATTGTTCTGAAATCTGTAGGGCAGTGACTTTGCATCTCACTTCAACAAGACCAACGCCTTTAGCACACTTATTTGGATCCCCCCATTTTTAAATTATAATGTAACAATCTCACTTTCTTAATTCAGGGCATGTCATCTTTACTGAAGAGAACCTCAACTGTATATGAAGCTATGAGCCTTTCCATGTGCTAGCTTAGACTTCTCCTGCCTGGCACCTCTCAGATGCCAGACTTCAGTTCAACCATCCTCCAACTGGCTCAGCCTTTAGCTGGGTCAGAGATAAATGGCCTGCTGTCCTCCAGATACTTAGAAAAAATATCTTCCCAGATTCCTTCCATTGACTATGGTACTTTGGGCTGATGGAAGCTGGAACCCAAAATACCTGGAGCTACTAAATCATTGGCTATTCCTCAAAAGAATCCTGAAGCCACTGTTAGTTGTGGGAGAGCAAGAGAAGCCAGCATAAATTTGTCTGATGTAATTGGGTATAATTCTGAAAGTCTCACATGGGTTGTGTAAGATCATCACAAACTTGCAGCAAGACATATCTCCTTCAGGATCATGATGTGCTGACAATGGAGGAGCACTAACAACTGGGGTTTGGCCCAAGTTAATAATGCATATTCAAAGAGATTATACAGATACCGAAAACATGTTTAGCAAAGACTTTATTGTTGAGCAGACCAGTTTCCCTGGTGACAGCGGAGAAATGAAAAGCAGGAGGAGAGGAACGCAGGGTTGATCAGTCGATTGTTATCTGCCCAGGTGAGGCTGTTGGCAGCTGTGTGTTTACGGAGCAGTTTAAAAGATTTTAATTAATTGTTGAGATCGTGTGTGTGTGTCAAGAAGGTAACCTACAAAAGCATTTCCGATCAAGCTGCTGGCAATTACGATCCAATGGGTGGAGTACATACTAATAGGATTCGTGAGCATTGTTTTGAGGGATTTTCACGCCATTCCTATGCCGCTGTGCATTCATTTGCAGTGCAAGGCTAAAGCCATGCTCTTCCAAACAGGAACCTGGGAGGAGAGCCCACAATCTTTTTCATATGATAAATGTAATTATTTTATGTGGAGAGAAGTATTTTGGATTTGAATACAGCTCTTCTGAAGCCAGCTATTTCTTGCCTCATGCATGATTGTGCAAACTTTCGTATTCAGATACTGGCAAATCTCTCTTTCAAATAGAATATTTAATGTTTCATTTCTTGATTATTATGTCACCAGGTTTGCAAATTGAAAGCAAACACAGCACAACAAGTCAAGCAGAGCTTGGTGTTACTGCTGAGAAGGCTCTGTCCCAAGGAATGGCCATGGTAATGTAGACGTTGCAGGAATGAGGAAGATCTTGGACCAGCCTGTTTAGAAGTTGGATAGGCAACTTTGTGCCCTTCATTTTTTTTTTCTGTTGCTTACAATGCCTAGGAGCCCAGCTGACATGGGCAGTGATCCAGGAGGGTGGAGGCTGCGATCTAAAACGTGGAGGGCACAGGGGCATTAAGATCAAACATCACTTTGGATAGGAAGCCAACCAAAAATGGAATAAGAAGCGGGAGGAATAGCATGATTTATGTGACCATCTTCAATTAGCACTTTGGCAAATATTAGCCCTTTGAGAATGGAGCACAGAGTAATTACAGAATCTCTAGAATGTTGAGAAGGACCCTCTAAGGACGTGATCAATTGCTATGCTGGGGTGCCAATCCTTCTGTTTCCCAAAGGTGGGGGAAAAAATCCTTTCACAATATGCTATGGAAGAACAGTTGTCACCCATACAGCATCTTAACTCTAGAGCAATGTTGTTGCTGTTGGCTGTTGTGGGTCTTCCGGGCTGTGTGGCCGTGTTCTGGAAGTTGTGGTTCCTAACGTTTCGCCAGCATCTGTGGCCAGCATCTTCAGAGGGCAGGAGCACAGATAGAAGCAAAATCTCTGTGCTCCTGCCCTCTGAAGATGCTGGCCACAGATGCTGGCGAAACGTTAGGAACCACAACTTCCAGAACACGGCCACACAGCCCGGAAGACCCACAACAGCCATTGAACTCCGGCCGTGAAAGCCTTCGACAATACGTTGTTGTTGTTGTTGCTCAATGCTGTGTTGACCAAAACCCAGAAAGCCATGGAGCTGTTGCATCAGATAGCTGAACACTGGCTGCTTATACATTTGATGGACATGAGTTACTGATGTGTACAAATACTCATTACTGGCCTACATATCTTTGAACTGATAACATGGTAAATTTGAAGAGTAGAAATCTCCTGTTGTACTGGATGGAACAACATGTTAATCTAATTCTTTATTGGGGACAGGATGTTGCATATTCCATGATATCTCTAGGACCAAAGATAATATGTCTTTGAATACCAAACACTGTGGACAATAGTGAGGGAGCTTATGTTTGTCTCAGAGTATAGAGGCAGTGTAAGCTAGTAGGTAGAGCACAGGCTAGGACTGGGGAAGCCCAGGTTCAAGTCTCTACTCAGACCTGAAGCTTGGTAAGTGACTTTGGATAGATCATAATCTCACAGCCAGGTTGTTATGAGAATGATATTGAGGTGGGCTCTTCTTCTGTTCTTAAGAGATTAAGGTGGCATACATGGAAAAGTCTGTTCCTTCCTTTTTAGGCTAAAAAGTATCTGTTGGCTCTAGACCATCCATGGAATTTCACAGCCAAGTGTAGTCTTGAACCTGCTTGTCCCCAAAGGTAATGCTCTAACCTTTGCATAAAGGATAGAGAACCTTTCAAATGTTGCTGAACTACAACTTTTGGCAAGTCTAGCCAACATGGCCTTGGTGAAAGATGTGGACTGTTGAGGTGAGCAATTGGACAGCATATTCTCTACCTCTGTGTTATGCCATGTTACTATAGATCATAGCTTTCCAAAGTGTGTGTTGTGACACACTACTGTGTTGCCTGCGGTGTCCTGGTGTGTCGTGCGAAAACCCGGAAGCGGTGGCGCTGATTGGCAGGGGTGACGCTTCTTCCGGTTCCCCCCATCAGCGCTTCCGGGTTTTCACGCGACACACCAGGACACCGCAGGCTGTGCTGCTGCCGCCGTTGGTGTGTGTCGCCAACATGAAAAGTTTGGAAAGCTCTGCTATAGATAAACACCATTGCTTGGTGCTGAATTAACCTGAGCATTTTTCTATAGGTACAACAAATCTGATCCTCCACTGTCACTCTATGCTTTTCTTTTTCCTGGCTTTGGGATCTTTCCCGCACCCAAAATCTGGCATAAGATCTGCCTCTGGAGGCCAGGAGAACCATGGTTGAAGCCAGTAGGAAGAACGCTCATTCCGTACACTGGACTGACATCAGCGTAATTTGTTTAATTCATTCGTATCATTTAATTGACTGAAATTAAACCACCACTTGAGCAAAACAAAGCCAAGGAAAAGGTTCCAGGAAGACAGGCGTGCTACCAGTTTAATTTCTAAATGAGTCTGAGCGGTGGGCACCGCAGGAAGCCAAGAGCATGAGCTGCTTCTTACAAGCTTAGTCCTGCATACTTAGCTTTCTCCCCACCACCCACCCCGTCTTCCTTCTTTAACAAGCAGTGTGGTCTTGCTCATTGCTTATGCTCCAATGTGAAATAGTTCCAGCCTCTCTCTCTCGATCTGAGACATGCTCATAAATCACAAGGGCTTATTTGGCTTCTGGCTGGTGAAAGCATTGAAATAATAATGGCAATAACAAGAATTTTCTGTTGATTCGGTCTCCCCTCCTGCCCCAAACTCTTTCTGCATCTGGGAAGGTGGTACTTGGGCTGTTGTGATTTACAGCTCCTATTTGGTGTTTTTAATTGAGAATTTACATGATAATTTGTGGCTACATGATTAGGTTGAGCTTATCTTATGAAACGATCTAGGGCAGTCGCTTGGGAAACCCCAGGGGCACATACCGGCTTCCTCAGCTATTCAAGCCAACTGCTGTTGAGCTAGGGTTGCCTTGTTTTCCCCCTTTTTTCTCTTATTTAAAAAAAGAAGTGGGAGAGAGAGAGAAAGAGAAAGAGAAGGGGATGCGTTGGGATGTAGTTTGATCTCCGCTGGAAAGGTCAAAGGTCCAATGACTCATAAACGACCAAAGAGTGGTTAAAGCCAGGAGAGCTTGCGCTGTCACTGTAAAACTATATTCACCCACAACGGTAGGCGGCTGTATAAATGACAAACTGTGCAATAATAGGAGTTGTTACTATATCAGCCACATCTTCACCTGGGCTACATTAATGACTCCATAAACATGGGTTTATTTAACAGCTGTGGGAACTTGCGTGGTAACTTGGTGTGAAAGGTCAATTCTCCTAAATTTCAGCCCTCACATTAACTATTTCAGTTGGGAGGTTCGCAAAATGTGATGCCTTCCATTAAAATGCATGCATATGTAAATGCACATACACCTTGTGGAAGTGGGAAAAGGGGAAAAAGCTAGACTTGGGAATGCTCTTGAACCAATGTAAAGCATGGAGTCCAAATCTAATTTGACAAGTAACCGGGAAGTTGACTTAATATTCTTCGATTGGGGTGCTCCTACAAAATTAATGGTACGTCTGTCCTAAGGAATTAATTCCACGGACGGTTGGCCACCTGAAGGCATCCTGTCCTGAGTAAGAATATTGCTCCTTAAAACTGATAATTTTTAAAATCCTATTTGGTAACAGCAGAATCATGGGGAGATAACTTTCTCAGCTTTGCTGGGCTTACCCTTTTTAAAATGATAAAAATGGCTTAAGAGGGACAAAACACAATTATATGTAACTGAGGTGCCTCCTTTTTCTCTCATCTCACTGCTGCTCACAGGTTCACCAAGTTCAAATGATATTCCAGATTACTTATTGCAAAATGACCAGTCTAAACGACCCGGGCTAATTCATAAAAAAGCTAAGCTGGTTTGTACCTGGTTAGCATGTGAATGTGAGACCATCAGGGCTTGGGTATAGACTAGACTGGGAAGTAAAAAAAAATCCTGAAAAAAGTGAAAAAACAAACTACTTCCGTATTGTTGCCAAGTATATGGCTAAGTCCGTAAAGTCACTAAGAAGTCAAGCTTACCTTGAAGAAGACTTTAGCTTTGCCCTGTATGAATACTGTATCGCCATGGCAGAACTGTTCTTGAATATTTTGGGTCCATGCATCTCCAGAGGTTTCCAAAATTGATACCAATTTCTGTTGAATGTGACAGACATTGCATAACTGGAGAGAGATCCCATGAACTCTACTGAACTCTACTGAATTTTAAATATAAATGTAAAATGAAATGAAATCCAGTTTAATTTTTGCCTACCAGTGTTTGAAGCATGGGTCAACTTAAAAGATAAGAGAAGCCCTTGGCCCAGAAGGATGTAGAACTGTGTTTAAGGAGGTTTCAGCAGCACACGTAACATCCCTGTAAAACAAACTGCACCATATGGTTCTTTTGAATCAAGTCTAAGAACTTGTGTGTGTGTGTGCATATGTTAGGCAAGAGAAGTGCAAGGTTTCCTCTGTGTTTAAAGAGTAAATTACATATTCAGAGAAGGTAACAAGCCCGCTCATATTTGTTTAGCCCTGATGTTGTTGTGAGATGCTTTGGATATGGTCAAGTAATAGGCTTCTATCTGTCACAACGTTCCTGAAGTCCCTACTCATAACCACGTCATTCCAGAAATAATGATGGCTAAGCCAATAAATCCTAGTCAGCTTCCAGATCATCCACTCTTACAATTTTTCCAAGCTGATTCTTGATGCTGGTTAGCAAATTTTGGACGCTGCTTGGGGTTCATCATGAGAGAATTTCTACAATTTTCTTGGAGTGGGGAGGGGATAGATTGTAGAACATAGATGAGATCAGTTCTTAAAAAGAAAAATACAAAAGAAAAGGAAGGAATCAACCAGTTGTTATTAACCAATGCCCTGCATTTATTTATTATTTATTATTTATTTATTATTCTTTCTTTCTTTCTTTCTTTCTTTCTTTCTTTCTTTCTTTCTTTCTTTCTTTCTTTCTTTCTTTCTTTCTCTTTCCCTCCCTCCCTCCCTCCCTCCCTCCCTCCCTCCCTCCTTCCTTCCTTCCTTCCTTCCTTCCTTCCTTCCTTCCTTCCTTCCTTCCTTCCTTCCTTCCTTCCCATTCACTATCTCGATCCATAATCTCCCCAATGGTCATATAATTAACTACGTTAATAACACTCCCTTTACTCTTTTTATTATTGTTATTGCTACACATCTACTTAAGAGTAATAAATGGTAATTAGCAATTAATCTGCAGATATAAGATGCTACATGGTGATTTAACAACACTGGACTTAGTCACTTGCTTAGCACTGCCATAATGCGAAAAAGCTTAATTACAAAACTTATGTGGGAAATGTGGCTGCTGTACTTTGGGATCTGAATACATGATGGATTCCCAATTCTACAGACTCTGAGGTTGTTTCCTTTGTATTGTATTGCAATGGAGTTGCAAACATCAGAGGGGATCAGCTATAAACTTCTGAAACTGCTCTGTACCATTTCTCTACCATTTGTACTGATGAACCTCTATTTCTTCTCCAAGTCAAGTTTGACTCTTGGCAGCTTCACAGTTGGATCCATGCAGGGTGTTCGTTTTTTTTGGTAACAACACAGAAGTGTTTTGCCAATGCCTTCTTCTGTGAGTTTTTACAACTTCCCAGAGTAGCCTTCAGCCTTGAGATTCCCTGGAGGCGTGGATGTGTCCATGAATCAGGAACCTCAGCAACAATCATTCCTATGCAACAAAACTTCACTGTAAATGTATGGAGCATGGAAATGCTACGGTGCAGGGGACTGCATGGAACTCATCAGCATCTTCACCGATAGGACAGTCCTATACAAGAAATATGAGCCAGTTTGGTGTAGTGGTTAAGGCATCAGGCTAAAAATCCAGGAGACCGTGAGTTCTAGTCCCACCTTAGGCACAAAGCCAGCTGGGTTACCCTGGGACAGTCCCTCTCTCTCAGCCCTAGGAAGGAGGCAATGGCAAACCACTTCTGAAAAACCTTGCCAAGAAAACTGCAGGGACTTGTCCAGGCAATCTCTGAGAATCAAACACAATTGAATGGATAAAAAAGAAAAAATGCAAGAAATGCTCACTGTTTTGGTGCAGAGGCATTTCCAGGTGGGGCCGTGGTAGGTAAGTAAATAACAAATTCAGTGTTGTACCATTGTGACACAAACTCCACCCCTTTTCTATGTGTGTCATGCTATCACTTGCACATACAACAGTGGTGAGGTTTGTGTCACAATACCATACCATTGCTTTCATAATTTTGATGAAAGCTTCCAGACTTAGAGACATCTCTGTTTGGGCGTAATCACTCCTCCCATTGAGTCCTAAAAATTGGCATGAAACTGAATTTTTTAATGTGAAACAAGGGGAAAGTTATTAAACAAACAAGCTGTCACATTATCTAGAGTTAATCTGTTTAATTTGCCATTCATTGAATTTAATTCAAATTTATTTTTTGCTTTGGCCCTGTTTGGAATGTGTTCTTTGGCATGCCATTCAAAGAACAATAATAGCACCCATCCTGAAATAGTTGTTCACACCTGCCCTTTACATTTGCAAGAAATCTGTTGTATTCTACAATTATTGCAGCTGCTTTTAATAAAAACATGGGTTTCCCTGTGGCATTCTATGGAAGTGCAAGTTGGACTTCGAAGCAGGATAGAAAGAGTAATGATGCTTTTGAACTTTGGTGTTGGAGATGACTCCTGAGAATATCATGGGCAGCCAAGAAAATAAACAAATGGATCATCAAACAAATCAACTCAGAATTCTCACCCGAGGCACAAATGAGCAGGCTCAAATTATCATACTTTGGATAGACAATGTGAAAACCTAGCTCTCTTGAGAACTCTATAAAGGTGAGAAAGGTGGAAGGAAAGAGAAGAAGATTAGCCACAAGGTGGATGGACTCAGTTACAGTAGAAATGGATACACCATTGGAAGATGACGTTGGGACATATCATCCTGGAGAAGGTTTATCTATGTGACCACTAAGAGTCAACACTTACTTGATGGCACATAATTAAGTAGAGAAGGAGAAGGAGAACAAGTAAGAGGCAGTACAATCAAGTGACTAGCATTGCCTGTGTCTGGTATCAAACTTACTGCTTAAGCTTGGGAAAGTCACTCTCTCAGCTGGGCCTACACTGCAAGATTGCTGGTAGCATAAAAAGATATACCTTTATGAGCTCCCTAGAAGAATGTGGCTTCATTTTCACTCTTTGCAAACAGGTTGATTATCTCAAGCTGCCAATAAACTATGACATGACTCTGTGCTGCCATGCTGCCAATCTTTTGAAGGAAACCTGTTGGGGTTGCGGGGAAGTGGAATTAAAAGGCACTTTCAGGGCTTAAACAGTCAGAAGCACCAGAGGAGTATAAAGCTATGTCAGTAGAAAAGGTAGAAATATTATAAAAGGGAAAGAATTGACCCCAGGAAGTCAATCAATTAATTTATTTAGTGCGGTCATAGATACACCAATACAGTGGTGTTATTCTGTAAGATAAACATAGTCTAACTTAAAATAATAACAACATGTGTTAAAAGGTATATATTAAGAATAAATTAAAATACATTTATTGACTAACTCTATAAATGCAATCCAAAGTGCAACCTATTCTGACTATTTAGTATTATGAATGTTAAGAATATATTAAATGTAAAATGTAAAACATGGGAAACTACACTGCCACTCTGTTATATATATACTGTAAAAGAGATTTTAGGTGGTTTACTGTTACACATAAGACATTACGAAAATTGGCCCATCTTGGTATATCGAGTCTTCAGCATGGCGACGGGGCAACAGCCATTGTGAAGAGCTCCTCCAGGGTTTGTTTTTATTACCCTGTAGAGAGGATTAAACTCAGAAGAAAAAAGCCTCCTACACTTGACGCAACTAGAAAGATTCCTGGAGCTACAGTACCATTTTAAAACTAATTAAGGATGCGGAACTACAAAGCAGAAACAAAAAAGACCCTGAAAAGAAAGATTAAAATGAGGCATAAACAGGACACTCACCCAAGAGAAATCCTCAAACAAGACAAGGCTGAGAGGACTTCTAGACAACCAAAGATAACGGACCTACTTCAGCTTAAGGGTGCTGTACGTAAGTCTCCTCTTTCTTCATCTTTGCCTCTTGAAACCCCCAATAACCTCCATTCCTCATTAGATTGGGAGGTGGATGACCCCAGGAAGTCAGACATTATTACTTCATACTCCGAGTAGTAAACTGGGACTTGGATTCAAATTCTGACCCAGCTTGCACTTCCCCATACTTTAAAATCAACTTTACCAACTGCTAGTAGACTTACTCAAGCTGACAAAAATGAGAGGTAGACCCTTGTTGGCAATGCTCTGTATAAAAAATCTCTTTTTGAAGAATTACCCTGGGGCCTTCACCATTTTCTTTTGTTTTAGTTATTTAGGCCTCTGCAGATATTTTATTTTGTAGGAATTGCATCCGTTTAATTACATTAGAGATACAGTAGATACTTCCAAATATGAAGCTTCATCCTATATAATTATATATAAAAAATATATAAATATATAAAAATAATTTTATAATTAAATTATAATTATAAATAATTATAATTATTTATTGTATTGTATTATTGTTGTTTTATATATTTTTAGATTCTATTTTAATTTATTTATTGTGAACCGCCCAGAGTTCCCCATGTGGGGAGATGGGCGGACATATAAATTAAATAAATAAATAAATAAATAAATCCTCTTTATAACACTGCACCTGTGTTTGGATTTTAGGTCTTTTTCTCCCCATTATCTTATGCTAGTCTTCTACAGCAGAACAGTCTTAATAGGGGATGTTTTCTGCTCTTATACCAAATGTAACCTTGTTAGCTTACGAGAAATGTTTAATTCTGAAATGTTGCATGATAAGGCTTGCCAAAAAATAAATGAAATAAACAAAGGACCCTTCCTGGGAGAAGCCAGAGACTGTTTTTCAGTCTAACGTACTGTACTGCACGCTTTCATGGTGAGGATAACGTGGGAAAGAGGAGAAAAAAATGTGAGCCGTTCTCCCCCCATCATAACATTCTTTAGCTACTGTATATGTGATCTTGAACTCCTAACATGGACAAATTTTCCAACTTGTGCTCCTAGGAGTTTCTATGGGGTGGGGGGTAAAGTGTCAAGATGGTAGCCACAACCATGAGATGAAAGCCCCTCCCCCTTTTTATGGGCATTGTGATACATATAAAAAAGGGCAGGACTTTGATGGCATGGCTGTGGCCGCCATCTTGACTTTTTGGAACCTCCCTTCCTGCAGAGTCCCCGTGTGCTGTACATGTGAATTCTGGGACTTGCGCTGAAAGGTCATTTAGACAGGATCAGACTAGGATCGTCCAGCTCCCCATAATTCCCCAACCAACATGGCCAATGGCTATGAGATCTGTAGTCCAAAACATTTGGAGAGGGCCAGTCCAGTAGAACCTGAAGACCAATTCATGTTCAGCAAAAACCAAGAAACTCTAAAGGTATATTTCCCTCTTGTGTGTTCCATGCATGGATATCATATTGCAGAAAGAACGGACATTTAGCTGTCTTAAATTCATTGCCTTTTTTTTTTTAGCGCATACCTCACTTGAAGCTGTTCAAATACAGGAAGAGGGAAGGGAACTGGTACCAGCAGTATTTACAAATGATCACAGGGCAGGGAATTAATTAATCTTCCACTGTACAGTTTCTTTGTAATGTAAAGCAAGTGCTGACACTATTGTGTAAACGGGAAGATTAGCATATTTACAAACTGGTATAAGTTACTTTGATCAGTTGATGTTTCCCTGTATGAGAACCGCTCAGAGGCGGTCCTTTTCTTCCTTGTTTCCCCCTCCTTCATGGGACAAAGATCGGTAATCCTTTTTACACTGTTTTCAGAGGCATATTTACCATTTCCAGCTTGTCTGGTTTCAGCTACAGCTCTGTGAAGTTTGGGAGTTTGCTCAGCTAGTTTCCTTCTTTTCTTTTAATTCTCACTGGGGGTGACTTAATGATTCAGGTTTGCTTTGGATTGGTTTTCTCTAACCACTAACATTCCAAAGAAGCAAAAGGAACTAAATGGAAAAGCCTTAAATGCCTATATTTCATTACAAGGGCAAATCAGAACCATTTCTAGCCAACAGAGGGAAGAGGATGATGACAAACTATATCTGGACTTCAGCATTTGTCTTCCTTCCTTCCTTCCTTCCTTCCTTCCTTCCTTCCTTCCTTCCTTCCTTCCTTCCTTCCTTCCTTCCCAGAGTCAGAAAACACAAATGGCTGTCAGAACATAGATTTGCATTCAGCGGTAGAGCATTTTGATTTGCAGCTAAGTGACATGAAAAGCAAATCAACTTGCTTAACCTACTTTCAACAGTCCAGACCTTTTAAATTAGGACAAGTTCCCTGCTGTTATTCAGGGTAAACAAAGCAAAGTGAAATGCAGTTTTTGTCCTAATCCAGGTTGCTACTGTTGTGAGTCCTGGCAAAACCACTCAGGTGTAGTCCTCTGCTGGAAAAAACTGCCCACCCTTGACTTAGCTATAAGTAGCATAATATAGCTAGTTATTGGGCAACTATCCTTCCTACTTGTTATATTTTCTAGATTAAGTGTTAAATAGTCCAATTCAGAACCATCACATAAGGGAAAGGCTAATTTCCCCCAGCTCCTTTGTTTAGAAAAAGTTACATCCACAATCAGACATTCACCAAAACCTCCTCTTGGTGTCATTATTTTTTTGCAGGGGGCAAAACCCGCCGGGTTTAAAAAATGGGACAAAATTGAGATTTTTTATCAAAACGACGGGACAGTTGAAAAATGCTTAAAAAACGGGACTGTCCTGTTCAAAATGGGACATATGGTCAGCCTACTATATGTTCCTCTACATGCATATGGATATGGGACAATTCCAGGAGTCCTAATCTCTAAATGTCTCCAAATATCCTCAGAAGATCATTTCCTCACTTTTTCAACTGGTAGGTCCAGTTTTGATTGAAACAAATGTTGGAATATTCAACAAGATGCTTCCTTGATAACCATAAAAAATCTGCAGCTAACCCAGTTACAAGAGCAATACAATTCATACACTGCTGGAGAAGACCTTGCTGCAGTTGTTGCAACAGCCTTGTGCAAACAATCAAAAGTTGTAAACAGTAGATCCAGGCAAGCCTACATTAAAGGCAGCATGATTATCTGTCTTGCCAAAAGGAGAAGAAAAGATAAAAAGGATTGTACTTTGGGAGAGAATGGTTTCACAACTTGGCTATTGTAAAAACAGTTTGTATCTTCCCAGAAAAGCAGCGTGAACATGCTTTGAAAATTACATGGGCTGAGGATTTGCAAAGCCTGACTTACTAACACCCCAGAATGGGGAGAGACTTGGCAGAGACATCCACAGCCTCCCACTGTTGTCCTGAAACACCCTTTCATTAGGATTCACCCCTTAGTAATTTCAGTATTAAGTAGGTACACCTGTTGATCTTGTGCACAATAGAAGGAAATAGGTTCAGAGTTGTCATAGCTCACATGTATAACAACATTTTCCTGTGCCTTCCTCTCACTTTTGCATCAAAGCAGCCAATCATCTCAAGACATTCCTGTTTCCCAGCATCCACTGAATAGCCACATCTGAACCAGTTTATACCATCAGCTCCTAGGAGGCAAGATATAGAGTATATGCAAATGTTACTTACTGTATAGATGAAGATCCAACTGTTACGGCGCAAGTAGCCAAATTCTGTGCAGCTACTATAAAGATACGCCAGACTATGATAGGAAAAATGTAGTAATGTACTCCTTGTAATGATTTTAATAATTTTAAAAGGTTTATATATATATATCACACCATATTTTATATATGATATTTTACTTTTTATAAGCATTTACATCTGATAGAATATTAGTTATGACTAATATTAAGAGCATATTTAAATTTGATTAAGGGGCTCATCCACATTGTGGTCTGAATGTATTCTAATTTTTAATTGGAACAGTGTAATTTAACTTATAATTTTAAAACTATTTTAAATCAGATGGTGCATATTGTAAGGTTCAATGAGTATACCTTGTAGAATCTTGTACTGGTCAGTGACTGTAATAAATCAGAATGAATACCATCAGCTCTATCCATGTTTCCTTGATTGTCCCACTGCTAAGTCCAGGTAGGAAAAATGGGTTTGCAAGTGTTTGGACAGAATGTCCACACAAATGTGTGACATTGTGGCCTGTCATAGAGAAAAAGTGAGCTACCCTTTAGCTTAAACATAGTCTATAAGATATTGTCTTTAAGATATTGTTCTAAGTGATGTGGGTGTAAGTGTTGTATTTTTTTCTTTTTTCTGAAAATAACATTTTTTCTTTTTTTAAAAATAAAAGCGTTTCCTATTCAGTTCCCTCAGATGACACTGTTCATGAAATGCTTTATCATTTGATTCTGCAATAGATAGATAACAGATAGATAGATAGATAGATAGATAGATAGATAGATAAAAAAATAGTCACGTATGTGAGATGGATGGCTATATAAGCGAACAAACAAACAAATAAATGATAGGTAATTAGATGAGAGAGAGAGAGAGAGAGAGAGAGAGAGAGAGAGAGAGAGATGGGGAGAGAGAGAGCGATAATAGCTGGAGTCTTTTATTTGTGGATGTAGTTGAAAACTCAGCAACTTCTCTTTGAGTACCCATAATTTTGCACGTTCAAAGGCGGATCTGATAGCAGCAAAACGGGAAGAAGAGAAGAGAAAACGACAAAGTTTTGAGAATTGAAACTCCTATAAAGTTAAAGTGGAGTATTTTTTCCAGTACCTTCTCTTCCTCTTTGGACTTATTTTGCAGCCTTTTAACAGCAGCTTCTGGTTATTATCTGGACTCTGATTTTGTTTCTCCAATAGCAAATTCCCTGGGATGATATATACTTGCCATTAGGAGTTTAGTGCTGGCTGTTGTCTTTGGCAGTTTGATGTTGCCCTTTTAAAGGTAGGCTTAGCGTTATCGCTCCGTTTCCATGTGGTCATATTTCACCTATCCAGGGCCCTTAGATGTTTAATACACAGGACACAAATTTAGGCCTCCTGTTTGTTTTGATTAGCGGGACCCCTTTCCTCTCCTCAACATTCTCAAATGTTCTCTAGTTTGAGTAAAGTTATCTAATGTAATCCACTCTTGCTCTTAAGAGGGATATTCCACTTTGTTCATAAGCACATAACATAACTCTAGTCCCTGGTGATTTCATTGTGAAATGAAAACCCAGACACTCATCCAGATGTCTTAGAAGATAAGAGCAGGCCTAATCCTTCTGTCACAGAGGACTTGAGGACTAGAAATTCACCTATACATCATCACATCCTTATTAGCTTGGACCATTACAATCCCAACACAAACATTTTCCACAGGGTCTGCATTGAAGCTTAGCAGTGTTAAGAAAACAGCCCCAGGCAAAGTGTTATTTTAGGCTGAAACAAAAGTTGACATGAATGGCAATAGAAACAGAGAAGTATTGTTTTCCTTTTCAGGGCAAACTTATAACTGGTCTTAAATGAAAATCCAAGTCACCTTTAGATGTAAAATGCCCTTGCTCCAAAATGGGTGATCAGGTGTCAGGAGGCTCCGTTTGTGGGTTCAAATTCCAAAGCCCTTGTCTTAAGCAGCTGGGAGGCACGATGGGTAGGACAATTAAGTCAGGAGAAGCTGAAAGCCCCCTCTGATTAAAACTGATATGCTGATTGACTTTGAAAGAGTGGAATCACTTCCAGTTCAAAGAGAGAGAGAGAGAGAGAGAGAGAGAGATGGGAAAATTAGGGGGACATCTGTGTTACTGGCAAATCTGTCATTGGATAAACTACAGATAGGGAATGTGCGGTGAAAGGGACATTTTGGGTGAAAAGCAAATCTTATTTCATTCCTTGCTTGTTCCATCCATCACTTTCTGCTCATTTTTCGGTTTGTTTGCAGTTGAGGTTTTCCCCCTGTGCCTTCTGAAGGTTGGTTTCATCCATTCAAACTGTGAACATTATTTTCTTATTAGAGAATGGGGACCTTATGTGGCATCTCCAGTTGTGTCTAGTAGGCTGTGGTCAAGTGAAGTTGTCCTACCGTTGTCCATGTCTTCTTCTTTCAGGCTCCTCCACAGGTCATGTTTGCCAAACCTATAGCCTTTAGGCTTTCTGGTACTAATTTTTCCCTACCTCTCAGGACCCTTATAAACTCTGATTTGTCCTTAATATGAGATTTTAATCTCAGCCTACTTGAACATTAAACATTGATTCTCTGAGAAGCTGAACATTCTAAGATACCATATTAGTAGACTGACCATATTTCCTTGAGACAAAAATGGGACAAGAGGAATGGGTGGGGGTGGAGCAGCTGGTGGGGGGGCGGGGGGGGGGTCGCCTCTGCCTATCGGCGTGTGGGGGGCGCGGTGGGCTGGGCGGCGCGGTGGGTGGGGACGGAGCGGCTGGTTGGGGGGGCTGGGGGGTTCGCCCCCACCTATCAGCGCGCGGGAGGGGTTGGCCGGGCAGTGCGATGGGTGGGGGTGGAGCAGCTGATTGGAGGGAACCAGGAAGGGGAATCGCCTCCGCCTGTCGTGGTGCTGGGCCCGCCTCTCCCACCTCCTTTGCCGCGCGCTGGTGGGCGGGGGCGATTCCTCCTCCGGGTTCCCTCCGGTCAGCTGCTCCGCCTCTGCCTGTTCCTGAAAAACGGGACAAAACCGGCATTTATGTTAAAACGATGGGACGGTTGAGAAAAGGGGAAAAAACGGGACTGTCCCATTCAAAATGGGACGTATGGTCAGCCTACATATTAGCTCAGCCAACCACTGCCAGAAGCTTTGTCCCAAGTGCAGTAGAAAATAACTTCTCCCCTCTCCCCCTCCTCATTTCACAGCAGAAGAAACAGGCTATTCCTTGTGAGAATTGCCTTTCTAATAACTTTATAGATGTAAATTGAGGCTACTTAATTTGGCTCACAGGACGCTTTAGCTTCTTTAAACTTTTACAGAACCCTTTAATGAGATTCTCCGGCCTGTCCTTTGTGCATGAAAGTTGAGAGCCAATATCTCCAGCCATATACCTTTTAAAAAGATTATGTTAGGAAGTCACATGGGGGTGCGGGGGGAGTGTTTCTGTCCCTTAGTTTTCAGAATATGTACAGTATATGTTAGTGTTATTGATGATAATGACATTTGTTATGCACATTCTTTTAACCCCTTCCACATTATGAACCTGGCCAACTTGGGCTAGGCTAAACAGGGTTAGGAATGGCTAGAACATGGATGAGAGTCCACCAGTGCTCTAGACTGGATTGAAGGTGGGGGAAGCATCCTAGGAGAAGACTATGGCAAACTACTTCTGTTTTATTGCCAAGAAAACTGAATGGATGTGTCCATGTAGTTACCAGGAGTCAAGCTCAGATCCTGGGTCTGTTAACAATAGGAATACATTTATCCAGGTTTAGCTTTTGGAATGGAGATGAACTCATGACAACCCAGAAAGCATGGCTTATTATTGGAGGAAATTGGGCACATTTGAAACACTTAGTAAGATCCTCAAAATGTCACACCATTTTCTAAACTTGACTTGTCACTAGCTAGCTTGATACTATTAATTTCATTATTATTGGCCCTTTTTAAGTATTTATGATTGGAATATGACATACACCTAGTAATTTAAGTGGTTCATACCTTCTATAATATGATATGTGGTGTCACGTTTCTGCTTGCTTTTTTTTAATGCAAAAATTGGGATAGCCTCAAATCAAAACAGTCTTGGATTCCGCATTGCGGGCATGCATTACATCAAAAGTTACAGATTGTGTAACTTTTCACCAATGTACCCTTATATTTACCTTTTTTACATGTGTACATACTTATAACTTCTTAGGTGTGTGCCTAACATCTGTACTGACTTTTATATACTTGATTCCTGCAAATTTATCTTTTTCCACACCAAGGACACATTCTGTACTCCATGACTGGCTATTGAATGTGTAAATTGAATCTGTGGACCATGATGACTGTGTTTTAGACCAGACGGTCCTGCCTGGGTAGTTCTGTTTGCCATGGACTTTTCACACACGAAGACCTTCAGAAAGAGTAACAAGACGGACACCCTCTCCTCCTTTATGCATAAAGGTCTTTGGATTGCAAAGGCGAAAAAGGGATTATCCTCACTGTGGGCAAGTGTGTTAGTGGAGATGGAGACACGGCTAGTGATCAGGTAAGGCTAGTGAGTACCAGTTGGGCAGCGCCACATTATGGCTTTTGTGGGCCTAGGTACATTTGTCTTCATGGGCCCCTCCCTCCCTCAAATAATAGTATTAAAAACTATATTTAAAAGACTCCCCCTTTTGGGGGAGATGGGCGGTGATAGAAATATAAATAATAAATAAATATTTTCAATATTGTCTTCATATTTTACAGGGAAATAGGGAATAATAAATAATATATTTGTATTTATATTCTATTTCTTGTGTATATTTCAAGGTTGAAAGGCAAAGAATGAAAAATTTATTCTACTTAATTTTTTATTCTTTCTGATTTTTTTTTTAATTGTGGGCTCTAGGCACTGTGCCTATTGTCCCTAACAGATACATCAGCCTTGACTTTGAGACCTCTCCTGGGTTTATACATAATGGTAGACCACAATGTTTTTCACAATTGTTTGTTGAGTAAGACACAATGCTTGGGTTCATCTATAACATCTCTTTAACCATTACCAAGCACAATGTTTGAGGTTATGGAACACGTTAAGCTCAGATCTAATAGGCTACTTTATGGCTTTGGGTGATGTATGAATGTGGCATCAGGATCTCGTGATGAACCTCTTATTTGTTGTTGTTATGATCCATCAAGTTACCCCTGAATCTGGGTGACTGCAGGAACAAGTCCATGAAGTTTTCTTGGCAACATTTTTGGAATGCTTGCCATTGCCTTCTTCCTACTCTGAAAGAGAGTGACTGGCCCAAAGTCACCAAGCTGGCTTTTATCCCTAAGGCAGGATAGAACTCAGCCTCCCAGCTTCTAATCCAAAGCTTTTAACCACTACACCAAACCGGCTTTCTCTTATTTGTTATAATCTGTTAAATATTTGTAAGACTCTAGCATGATCGTCATGACAGTGTAGACTACAACAGATATAGATTTCTCTGCTCCAACTTTGAACCCATTTATTTATTTTATTTCAGTCAAATCTTGGGTTTGATCTACCAACCTTACTGAATATGTTCTCATTCCTTTTTTGGTTATGGAGCAAAACTGGAAGAGAATCCCTTGACGGTTAGAGAAAGGTTTGCAAATCTCAAAGAAAGCAAGCCCCTCACAGTTTCTGGTTTTATTCTATTGTTTTAATACCTGGCCATAGTTCTTTTCAAGCTTCTGGCTTTCTTGGCAGTAATTTTTTTTAAATGCCTGGATTTTGGCAATGCATAATGTTTAACAGAGATGAATATTTGCAACCATCACTTCAACACTCATCTCAACCCTAGTCAGAATCCCTGTTTAGAGTGATTTCCCTTCTCTAATTGAAAACATTGGCCCCACAGGCATTTTCTGGATTTGTCTGTTGAGTTGACAGCAGAGAGGAAGAAGAGAGATGTCACTGTCTTGTAATCCAGATGACAACTCCCATCATTGTTTCAGATTGTTTTTTGATTCTCTCAACTCTGTATTTTTGCTCTACAGCAGCGTTTCTCAACCTTGGCAACTTTAAGAAGTGTGGACTTCAACTCCCAGAATTCCCCAGCCAGCAAGGGTTAGGGTTAGGGTTAGGGTTAGGGTTAGGGTTAGGCTGGCTGGGTAATTCTTGGAGGTGAAGTCCACACATCTTAAAGTTGCCAAGGTTTAGAAACACTGCTCTATGGATTTGCTGCATGCAGATCTGGATCAAAACATTTTGCTGTATTAGAACAGTAAGATGCCCTCTTATTCCATATACAGCTGGATCTTTCTTCAGTATTCTTGATGGTTTTGGAAGGCAACAAGACATCTTAGGGTGGTTCAGGGCAGGCTTCATGGCACATGTTTCTTTTGTGATATGCTGCTGCCATCCTTCAGCAGCTATTGGAGAGGACCACATCACTCTGCCTAATAGTAGGACTGGCTGTGACTATATGCAAGATTATTGGTGAAGAAAATTCAGAAACTCCATCTAAAGCAATCAGTAGTGATCAAACTACAGAGAGCGTCCCCTGGCAGTACTAACCTATTGGTTTGATTTATATGCTTTTAAAAAGGTAAAGGTAAAGGTTCCCCCACATAGTCATGTCCAAGTCTAGGGGCCGGTGCTCATTTCCGTTTGTTAGCCGAAGAACCAGCATTGTCCGAAGACGCTTTCGTGGTCATGTGGCCGGCATGACGTGTGCGGAACGCTGTTACCTTCCCACCGAAGTGGTACCTACTTACTTACTTACTTACTTACTTACTTACTTATTTATTTATTTATTTATTTATTTATTTATTTATTTATAATATTTAGTATATGCTTTTACTATATATAAATTCTGCTCTTCTAGTTATGGCCAGATGGATAAGATAACATCCATACAGAGACAATACTGTGTGTAGAATTGGTGGAGACCCCAGTATTTTCTGCCTACTCTGAGAATGAGAATGGAACAGAAAATGCCCATGGTCAATTTTAGGGGATACAAAACCTTTGCAAATGGTGGTGGACAAAGGATAAATGCTTTGAGTTTTTCATAACATACAGGTTCTTCCCTGTCATTCTTAAAGCGAGAATGACAGCAGAGAAGAAGAAGAGAGATGTCACTGTCTTGTTAGCCAGATGACAACAACGAAAGGGTTACTATGTCTGATTCTGCCTCCTCTGTGGTTTGAGAATTCATAATCTTGCAGGTGAAGAAAAATTTTGCAGACCAAATGTTTCCTGCTTTAGACTTCTTCCCATTCAAATGGAGAGATATAATTAACTTAATGATTCATTAGCATCCACCCCATGTTCTACTACTTTATATAAGCACTTAGGAAATCAGAACGGCCATCTTTCAAATTAGCATTTGAGAAAAGTTCCTTTCCTTATTCAAATAGTTGCACTAGCTTCTATAAAACTGGATCACAAGAAGACCATCAACTTTTGGAATGATACATGGGATTGGATAAGGTATTTTTAACTTCTGTTCTTGCCATCATGGAACTTCCATGGATTTCTTCCTTTTCCCCTACTTCTATTTTTCTTCATTCTTTGTGGGAAAATATAGATCACTGTCCTTTCAGTAAATGGTGCTCTCTGGTCACATCCACATATTATCTTATGTCTGGGCTACAACACATCATACAAGGAAATGATGTACCAACACAATGAATAAGCTCCATTGGCATTCAAAACCAAGACAGTACAAAACAGGTATTTGAAAGTTCAATAAATGGAATGAACATGCCAGAGATGCTTTTGGTGCCATTGAGAAGTTGATCAAATTTGGTACCAGCTTTGTAGAACTCAGAAGAGAATAAAGTGAAACATTTGACAGTCATGCTATCACCTGAATCAGATCGCTTTCCTATCCTGGTTTCGAGAAGAGCATCCAAGTGACAGTTCTCTAATTTAGATATCATAGGACCAATGTTTCAGGAGCCAAAACATCTTCATTAAAGTGAGCACATGAAGTAGGGGAGAGAGACAATTCAAGGCAATGATACATTCCCAGCCAAATGAGTCACACTTTTACGGACTAAGTTTGTAACAATTAAATCTGGCCAATATTTTTAGCATCACAAAAACAGGAGAGGAGATACAAATTTTTAATGGGCCTAGATTAGCATAAAGGCTTGGGTTATTTTCAGTAGCCTTTTTTTTTTTAAAAAAAACACACAAACCCAATTATTGCTTTGGGATGTTTGTAGATATGAAAACATGTTCTTCCATGTAGCAAGCAAAATAGCTTCATGTTCTCTTCCATTCATTTTGTTTGAGTGAGCTATATAATTGACATAATTACATACCTTGTATGAAAACTAATCTTGTATAATGTAACAAAGGACATCGTGTATTAGGTCACATTTATTCTTTAATCCTCTGACACAACAAATGGACTTAATTAGCACTTTCTGCTGGCGTTTGGCATTTCCCAACTGGTGAATTTCGTTTGAGCAAATGTGAGAGTAACGCTAAAATATTTCAAGGCGGAAGGGGAAAAAAAATCAATTGTTCAAATGGACCACATTCTGTGCTTTTTCCTCCTTCCCCCAACCTTAGCTTTAATTTATATATGTATCGTTTGTTATATTTAGTAAACTACTAAAAGCTTTTTGAAAAAAATAATAATGAAGAAATAAAATGATTTACTTCCTCTAGATTTCTGTGAAGCCACTGCTAATTAATATTGCCCTTTTTTATGGCCTTGCAAGAAGGCACAATTTAAACAAACCAATTATAAATGATTTTCTCCATGTAAACGTTTAAACACTGTAGCCTCGGGGTTAGCGGAACATAAAAGAACTCTCTAGAAAACATCAGGCTATCCTAAGGTCAGGATATTGCTATGAGCAATGGAGGTCACTATCATAATGTCTGGTTTTGGGTGGTAGAATTTCCTTAAAGACTAAACAAAGTGCTACTGGTAATGATAAATAGATCCAAAACCATAAAAAGGCCATTTGACCAGTAGGGATTGGATAAAATGGATGACTTCAACATGGTTCTAGGTAACTTTTTAAGTATTTTAGGAAGCAAGATACAGAATATGTGAACAGCATCCTTGATGTCCGTAGGTGTGTTTTTCTTGGTCACTTAGATTTTAGGAGACTTTTAAGTGACATTTATTTGCTTTACTGGCACAGCAAATGGGTTGAGTCTTGAAATGGGTTTCCTGAGACAGTCAGGTAAATGATAATGGGATCCTCCTTCAGCTGGAAAAATATAAAGTTTCAATTGCAATTTAAATGCTGGTGGGAGATGGACTAGGAAAAATGGAAGAAAGAGGTACAATTGAGATATTTTCCTGTGAGAGAGGAACCAGCTAGAAATGAAGATGTACAAAAGAGCAGACAGAACCATATACAGGTTGTCCTCAACTTATGACCACAATTGGGACCGGAACTTCCATCGCTAAGTGATGTTGTTGTTAAGTGAGTCACACCTGATTTTACAACCTTTTTTGCATTGGTCATTAAGCTAATCATGGTGGTCTTTAAGTGAATCATGTAGTTGTTAAGTGAATTCGGCTTCACCATTGACTTAGCTTGTCAGAAGCTGGCTGGGAAGGTCGCAAATAGCAATCACGTGACCCTGGGACGCTGCAACCATTGTAAATACATGCCAGTTGCCAAATGCCTGAATTTCGATCACGTGACTGCAGGGATGCTGCAACGGCTGCAACTGCGAGGACTGGTTATAAGTCACTTTTTTCAGCACCATCGTAACTTTGAATGGTTGCTAAATGAATGGTCGTAAGTCGAGGACTACCTGTATTGGGTAGACTGAATTTAACCCTGAAAGATTGCTTTTGAAATCACCTGGAATTTGAGGATTAGGATACAAGATCGGTCACCCAACTGGGAGCACAGATAGCCAGTTAGAACGTTTTCTTCTGTAATTGCTTTATTTGTGTGACCTTGTACAGCTGTCCTGAAGAAACCCATCAGTTTCTCAGGTTCAAGTTATAGTCTCTAAAAGAAGAGTGTAATTTTTTTTTCAGGATAATTGAAACTAAATGGCATGCTGGGGGCCACATACTTCTAAATGAATATGGGACCAGGATCAAGAGGGTGGGCAAGAACTGAACTATATTTTGTTTCATTTCATGAAGGTAAGTTAATTATTATTTTAATTTATTTATTTAATTTTTATCCCACCTTTATTATTTTTATAAATAACTCAAGGCGGTGAACATACCTAGTACTCCTTCCTCCTCCTATTTTCCCAACAACAACAACCCTGTGAGGTGAGTTGGGCTGAGAGACAGGGACTGGCCCAAGGTCACCCAGCCAGCTTTCATGCCTAAGGCGGGACTAGAACTCTCAGTCTCCTGGTTTGCCATTGGCTCCTTCCTAAGGCTGAGAGACAGGGACTGGCCCAGGGTCACCCAGCTGGCTTTTGTGCCTAAGGCGGGACTAGAACTCTTGGTCTCCTGGTTTGCCATTGGCTCCTTCCTAGGGCTGAGAGACAGGGACTGGCCCAAGGGCACCCAGCCGGCTTTCACGCCTAAGGCGGGACTAGAACTCACAGACTCCTGGTTTCTAGCCCAGCACCTTAACCACTAGACCAAACTGGCTCTTAATTAAGTAGAGCTAAGGTGATGACTCATCCCAAGGGTGTCCACAAGAGTAGGAAGAGGGCAAAAAATCAAGATGGTTCACCCTGCATTTAAATAGTGGCAGAAGAATGTTAGTGGAATATGGAGGAAGATGCTTTAGACATCCAATATTTACTGATTTATTGATTTTTTTTATCCCACCTTTATTTTTGGTCAGCTCAAGGTAGTGTATAGACCTAATGTTCCCTCCTCCTGTTTTCCCCACAACCAAAACAACCCAGTGAGGTAGGTTGAGCTAAAAGAGCGTGACTGGCCCAAAGTCACCCAGCCAGCTTCCATCCCTAAGGAAGGACCAGAACTCACCACCTCCTGGTTTCTAGCCCAGCACTTCAACCACTATGCCGAATTGTCTCGTTCTGACCACTGATACAGCTTTAGAGTAGCGTATGCACATGGCCAAGGAGAAGAGATCTCATAAAATCAATGGACCAGTGAATCTAAGAAAGTAGGGAAATTAAGAGAAAGGGGAATTAAGAAAAACTCAGAGAAGACACAAGGGAGGAGGAGATGCACATTGTTGGGGGTTGTGAGAAACACTGAATGTCCTATACTGGATTAAAAGAATTGGGAGATCTCAATTCACTGCTAGGTTTCATTCTCCTCTTTTTGGAGTCACTGGAAATTATACTACCAGGCTGGCATTAAAACCATATGAGAAACAAATCCAATGTCTATTGTTCCACTTCATAAACAGAAGAATGAATTGAGTCATGTTATCATTTTTTTAAAGGGTGGGCAGGTTGGGGGAAAGATCTTAGGGTCAGCAGCAAGTGCTTTTAGAATTTGACACCCCCCCTCCCAAAAGGTTTGAGTTTACTGTAATTCTAATTTACATCTACATACATCTACATATTTTCATAACAATCACAATACTGTATTTTCATTTTTGCAATGCTTGCAACTGTTTTTATTTGATTTTAATTCTGTTCGCTGCCCAGAGTCACTTGTTGAATAAATAAATAAATATCCATATGGCCAAACAAGTATGAGAATTCCTTCTGTTGGGCCAAAATGGGAGTTTGCTTTATTCTCCAAAAGGCTTCATCTAATCAGAAACATGTTTAAGCAAGAGGTATAGGACAGAGGTAAGGTACATTTTACAGTTCCTACATTTTCCAAGCTACAGGACCCACTTATATCTTCTATATTCTTGGCTCTGCAATTTTAAAAATGTAGCTTGCAGTCTCATAACAAGTGGAGTAAGCTCATGTAAATACAATTGGTCAAATTGGAATAGATAGGACTTATGGCCTGACTTTTCAAAATCCTTCCTGTGCTTTGAAATTAGCAATCAGGTATCTTTACAAGCCTGGTGCATCTTCATCGTTCATTCATTTGCACAGGTAAGAAAGGCATCTTTGAGAAACATACACACACACATACGCTTACCGTAGAAAAGGAAGATAAGGTGCTATTACTGTTTGACACACCTCTTGGAACAATAATTATTTGTGTAATTTCCTGGAAAAGAAAGCTGAAAATCAAGATTGAGGATTACTATGCAAAATGACTAGGCTGACCATATTTCCTTGAGAAAAAAACAGGACATTGGGATGGCAAAATGGGACAGGGTCTTATGTAATATTCCATATTCATGAAAAAGACAGGGGTCCCCGCCCCCCGGTCCGCGCAATTGGCTCCTGCCTGCAAAACCTGACCCCCGGTCCTCACAATTGACTCCTGCCTGCAAACCCTGCCCCCTGGTCCCTTCTTTGCCGCGTGCTGATAGGCTGGAAGGCTTCCTCTTCCGGGCTGCCTCCAATCGGCAGTTCTGGCTCAGATCCTCCTTCTGCGCCATTCCCGCCAGGTTTAAAAAACGGGACAAAATTGAGATTTTTATCAAAACGATGGGACGGTTGAAAAATGCTAAAAAACCGGGACTGTCCCATTCAAAACAGGATGTATGG
Organism: Charina bottae; assembly: GCA_023362775.1. NCBI lineage: Eukaryota > Metazoa > Chordata > Lepidosauria > Squamata > Charinaidae > Charina > Charina bottae. The sequence goes on from JALMGJ010000015.1 coordinate 20,754,641, forward strand.
TCAGCCTAAAAATGACAGGATTTAACCTTTTGGAACTTATTGATTTAGACCAGCCTTTCTCAACCTTTTGACCCTGGAGGAACCCTTGAAATATTTTTCAGGCCTTGGGGAACCTTGGGGAACCCCTGCACATTCAGGCTCAAGTATACGCCAGAAGTTACAAAATTATTATACTTGTTTCCTGGGTAGGCCTGTCTATATGCATTAACAGTGTTCTTAAACGGAAAATAAAGGATGAAACTTACCTCTTTAACGTGAAGTTGCCTGAATTTGAAATAATTTTTTAAATAAATTGTGATCTCCCAGGGAACCCCTAATGACCTCTCGCGGAACCCGAGGGTGCCACGGAGCCCTGGTGGAGAAACCCTGATTAAGAATATCCAGCTCAGCCTGGGATATATACTACTACTAGTAATAATTGTTAAAAAAAGGTTGGGAGAAAAAATCAGCTATTTGATTATAATAAACAGTACATAGTGCTTGGAAATTGTTTTTCTAGATTGTAATTTGTTGATGGAAAATGTCAGAACAACAAAACAGGTTTTTCTATTCCCCCTTCTTTGCCCTGTTTGCATTTAAAATGATAAAAAAGATAAAAGAAAGATTTAAAAAAAAACCCTGCAACACAAGGACATAAAGATGCAGCCAAGAAAATGAATTGTGCACAAACAAGGTTATTATTACATGACTTCATTTTTCACTTTTGCCACTCTACAGAACAAAATAAAAGAAAAGAAATAGAAACCTCACCCGTGCCTCTATAAATTTATTTTCCATGGCGTCTACTTCACTGGCATACTTGTAATATGTCAGCTCAGCTTGACAGACGGGTAGGTTCCCAGCTTCCCTGGAACGGTAGTGCTAGTGGCGGTGAAAATTCTTCCAAGAATTGCCTTCTTTTCATTCTTTAATAAATTATAACACTGCTGATTTTTTCCTGAAAGATTCTGGCTGATGGGCCAAATTTCTGCTGGTGATGCAAAGGTTTGTTCTAATGTAACATAAAGTAGCTAGGGCATTTTGTTTTGTTTTGTTTCGTTTTTCCTTAATTCTCTCTATGTTAAATTCTCTCTATGTTGTTGTTGTGGGGAAAATAGGAGGAGGAAGGAGTATTAGGTATGTTCGCCGTCTTGAGTCCTTTATCAAATAATAAAGGTGGGATAAAGTTTAAATAAATAAATAAATAAATAAATAAATAGTTTTCTCTTCTCTTGTGATTCATCCTCTGTTTCAAATCCTTCATTGGGATTCATCGTGGTAATAATTTCTTTGAATTTCTTTATATTTTATTTTGTTGTCTAACTTATATTCTGGACTTTTTCTAGCAGCTCGTGGGCGGGGCATACCCTTTGTGAGGTTTTCAGGATGAGAAGCAGTCTTAGGATCAGACTGAAGTCTTAGGATCAGGTTAAGTCCAGGTCCAACTTCATAGCCAGTACACCAAGAGTATTCCATCTGTCTTGAGAAAGGTTTCCAATGTTGGATGCCACCTCCCAATGGTTGGGAAATTGGACATTTTAAATAAATGGGACATGATTGCATTCAGTCAACTGACTTATGTTTTATTGAGTATAATTTTGAACCTGATTAAGTCCAATTTGGTCTTTGTCCAGGCTTCACTCACTCTTGACCTCTCTTGAGAATACAGGCCCTGGCATGCTTCTCAAAGGCAAGGGCAGATCTTGGTCTGAAATTCATTGGTCACCCTGCACTATCCCCATTGGATTCTCAGGGTTTTGAGGGCTCCCTGGTCCAAAGGTTCTGTGCTGAGCCCATTCTTCCATCACTGGGTCCTACTTGGTGGCAGGTGACACTGGCAACAGTCTCAAAAGGATCTGTAATGGACTGTGAGAATGACCTTGGAAGATGGGGGGAAGAGATGCTGCCTAGAGAATGATCACAGTTGAGTAACGGGAAGAGAAAGAAACTTAGAAAGGACTCGCCCTAACTGGTTGTTTGGTAAATAGGGACGGCAGGAGATTTGTACTTTCAGACTTGCAAGATTGATGTTAGCCCTCCCAGGTAAACCAGACAGGAAACATGACCAGATGAGCTACTTCTACTTTATGGTAAGGCTACATTAACAGAATCTTGCAAGTTTGAAAGTACAAATCTCCCACCGTCTCTTTTTACCACCTGCCAAGTTAGGACGGATCCTTTCTAAGTTTCTTCCTCTGCCCGTTGCTCAGTTTGGGCTCCTCCCCCTTTTATCAGATTGTTTCCTAAGCAGCATCTCTTCCCCCATCTTCCAAGGTCATTCTCACATTCCGTTACAGGATCACAGCGGGTGGGTGTAACCATTTAGAGACCACCAAACAGCCCTGTATATGTGGTGCGTGTGTGTGTATGTCTGTCTTTCTCTCTCTCTGGGTTACACACTCCCAAACACCATAACACTATCGTCTCAAAATGCAAATGGTCACCTCTCATCCTGGCCCAGTGCTGGAGTTAAAAGCCAGATCTTAAAATCCTTCCAGAAGGCAAGGAGGGTAGTGGCTCAGGGGGGAAACTGTTCTGTGCTTTGGAGCTGATCCTTTTCTCATCATTGAGGCGAAGAGGTGACAAGATTATCCTTGACAAGATGCCTGGCATCACTTGAAAGCTTCAACTGGGAGTTCCATAGCCAGAAGAAGCTTCTGTAGGTGAAAGAAGCTTCTCTAGTGCTTCAAATATTAGACAATGTGTGTGTTCATCTCTCTCCATCTCCATCATCTCGATCATCTCCATCTCCATCTTCCTCTCCATCATATCTCTATCTCTACCATCTCTACCATCTCTACCATCTCTACCATCTCTACCATCTCTACCATCTCTACCATCTCTACCTCTACCTCTACCTCTACCATCTCTCTCTCTCTCTCTCTCTTCCAGTATTGGAACTACTGAGGGCCTCCAAAGAGAGGTGAAGTGAAATGAAACAACATGGTCCCTTTGCATCATATGGCTGTGATGCATCATGATTCTGCTTCAAGCTGGTGTCTCACGTGAGCCTTTGTGTGGGGATCAATGTTCAGCTGATTTGGAGCACTGGGAGCTCTGCCTAAGATTGCTTGGTATTGATGTTGGAATTAACTAGATGTGTGAGAAGCTGGAATAAAAGTGGGAACTCTCTCAAACGTCTGATGAACAGCCTTCGTTCTTTCGCTATTGGGAATGACGGGGCAGGGGCAAAGTGGCTTCAAAAATGACAGCTTTCTTTAGGAAAATAAGATGGCAATGTTTTGGGTGCAGTGCCACAAACTGCCTATTTTTAATTTGTTTGGCAATCATCTCATCAAGTCTGAAGACCTTTGTAGAAACAATTAGCTGAAAGTGCAAAGTTTGGCATAGAGCCTTCCCCTTGAGACTGTCACAAATTTATCCATGGCATCTAAGTCACATTTCTCAGTGTGAAAAGGGCCATAAAGCTGGGGGAGTCAAATGGGTGGATATCAGTTTAACATTCTCAGAAATGGCTTACCATTTCATAATCCATGGTCCTTTTCTTTGCAGGAGCCCAGGAAAAAAAGAAAAATAAAACAATGAAAGCAAAACTCCATTGGCTGTTGTGGGTCTTCCGGGCTGTGTGGCCGTGTTCTGGAGATTTTCAAAATCAGAGATTTTGCTTCTATCTGTGCTCCTGCCCTCTGAAGATGCTGGCCACAGATGCTGGCGAAACGTTAGGAACCACAACTTCCAGAACACGGCCACACAGCCCGGAAGACCCACAACAGCCATTGAACTCCGGCCGTGAAAGCCTTCGACAATACACAAAACTCCATTGTCATTCAACCATAAATTTTAATTAAATAACTGTTGTTTGGTAAGCAAAGTAAATGTTTATACAGCCACCTGGTCACTTCCAGATGTGAGTCCTATCTCAAAGGATTCACAGACTTAGAAGTCAGTATTGCTAGAGGCACTCATGACAGAGCTGCTAGGTAAAGGAGGGACTACCGTATTCATGATCCAAGACAACAGAGTTTTGCATCAATAGTCAATATTCAAAGGGTGGAGGAACAAGGTATTATCAGATCTAGGCAAGCATCAGAGCATCCAGGAAATCAAACAAAACTTGGAAACAATGTTCAAAGAAGGTACAAGGTCAAGCAGTTATAGCAGATCTTCCAACATGTTACACTGTACTTATTAGAAGTTTTAAGTCAGACACTTTCAGCCTCCACCCTAATTTAGCTGCACCAATGAACTCTGGGCTATTTGGGAGCAGTAGCCTACTCCCAATTTACTCACAAGCAAATGGGTACTCCCAGGTTGCTCTTCTAAGCCATGAGACACTGTACCTCTCTGCCCTTGGCTCTTGCCATAACGTCATCAGGGCTCTCGTGGTTTTGGAGGCTGGATTGCTGTGGCTGAGTCAGAGTCCGGGTGGAGAAAACTAGCCTTGCAGAGCTCTTGAAGCTAGACCCTGCAATGGCCCATAACCCTTCCAGGTCTTTATTCAGCTCCTCTTTATGCAGACTCTTCTGAAAGGACCACTGGGCCTCTGTTCCCGGAGGAAGTTGAAGTTCAGCACTTCAGCAGGGATCATATGATACAAGGTTGATCTTTTCTGTATTCAGTGCTTCTATTTTCTTGGCTGGGAATCCATAGAGTAAGTTGGCAGGGTCTCAAAGGTCATCAAAACTAATGTCACCTGAAGGAGGAAATTCACTGTTGCAGCATCTGACAGGGTAGCCACAGGTTCACCACTTAAACATCTCCAACAAAGGAGGCATCGTCACCTTCCAAACCAGTCTGTTCCGCTGTCAAACCACTCCTCATATCATAAATGCATCCCTTAGCAGAAAGTCCTTACTGGATTATTTTCTTTTATTTTTTTCCCCCAGGTTCCACTTCCTGGTAGAAACCTAGAGCTGTAGACCTCAGCCTGGAAAAAATGGGGGTTCAGGATGGCTCCCCTTCAACCCTTCCCCAACCCCCACCTGCATTTTCTTCCATCTGCCAGAGAGGAATACCAATACTATTTTTTGTGCTGATTCCATCCCTCTTCATGTGTGAGGTTACTTGCTCGATCCATGAAGGAGAGGAGATAGGGAAGCATTCTGGAGTTCCAAAATGTTTTATTGCAGAGGGAAAATTGAGCAATCGGAAGCATGTGGGTGGAGCATAACATATGCCTTTTTAATGAAAGCTCAACTAACAAAGCCTTTCTCCTTTCCCCCCCCCTACCTGTGGCAGCATTATTCATTGGGGAGAGTACCCCAGGCAAAATATTTTGCTTAGTGTCGTGCTGGCTCCTGTTTAGTTTTTAATAAATTAAATTGTTTCTATCAATGTAATATTCCTTAGACAAGCACTTCCCAGAGAGGCTAGAAATGAACTTAAGGGAATTAAAAGCTTTTTCTGCTATAAAACAACATTGCATGTGGGAAATCCACTTATTTATGCCACTTTGGTTGGAATACTTTTTTTTATATTGCTGTTGTTTATTAAATACCTTGGGTTTCCTCTTAAATCCCACCTATGTATGGGGGCATGGTGGCTCAGCGGGTAAGATGCCAGGCTTTTCGATTGGAAGATTGCAAGTTCGGAGGTTCAAATCCCTAGCCCCTTGTGACGGAGTGAGCTCCTGCACTAGCCCCAGCTCTTGCCAACCTATTAATTCGAAAGCATGCAAATGCAAGTAGATGAATAGGTACCACTTCGGTGGGTAGGTAACAGCGTTCCGCGTGCCTCATGCCAGCCACATGACCGTGGAAGCGTCTTCGGACAACGCTGGCTCTTCGGCTAACAAACGGAGATGAGCACCGGCCCCTAGAGTCGGACATGACTGCACAAATGTACGGGGGGATCTTTTACCTTTTTACAGTAAGTCACTTTGAACAAGATGGATGGCTTCCATGAAATTTCAGGATACCTGTTTTCTCTCTTGTTTAGTGAACAGGCAATGCTTAATGGATCTGTCATTTTAAATAACATTAGTCTATCTTGTAAATAAAGGGGAGCAGAGAAAGATGCAACCTTGTGACATGCCAAGGGAAGCTTCCGTTCAAGCTTGAAGGCAGAGGATGGAAAAAAGAGGGCTTGAAGTAGAAAACTTCTTTGGATTGTTCTGACAGTTTCACTGGCAGAGTGTCTTCAGCATCAACCTACACAAACAGCATGCCAGATACAGTTTGGCCTTTGTGCAATTCTTCTCTCTCTCTCTCTTTAATTAATTTTTATTAAAGAAGTTTTTTTACAAGGTAAAAGCAACACAAATTCAAAGAAGAATGAAAGTAAAGAAAAGTAAAAGAAAAGGGATCAGTAAATAAAAAAGAAATGAAAGAAAAAAGACAAAGAAGGAAAGAAAAAGAAAAAAGATATAAAGAAGTGGCTTCTGATCTGCTTTACAGCAGTTATAAATGCATTGATATTTTATCCTCTCTCTCAAAGGTTACATTGTGGCTCCCTTCTTTCCATATTCTACCCTTTCTAACCATCAAACCCCAAAAAATCACAAGTTCACTTTTTCTCATTTTCAGCAAAAAGTCCATAAGGGGTTTCCAGTCACTGAAAATGTAGTCATTGCCTTTTCCCTAATCAAACAAGTCAATTTTGCCATCTCTGCAAATTCTGTCATCTTCACCAGCCATTCCTCCTTTGGGGGTATTTCAGAGCCTTTCCATCTTTGTGCATATAATAATCTCGCTGCAGTTACCATGTACAGTACAAAAAAATTGTTCGTAAGACTTTTCTAATTGTCTCTCCATTAGTCCCAGCAAGAAAAGTTCTGGTTTCAGTTGAATATTAATCTTTAAAATTCTTTGTATCACTGTGTGTATTTGAACCCCAAATTTTCTAGCTTTTGCCTTTGTGCAATTCTTCTCAATTGAAGAGAATATGTACTGGTCAGTGACCGTAATAAACCAGAATCTGAATCTGAATTGAAGAGAATATATGTAGCTCAGGGATGAACTGCGGAGTCCTTGGTTCTCTCTAAGCCTTGTTGTTTTCTTACAGACGTTTCATTGCCAGGCTAGGCAACATCCTCAGTGCGAAAAGGGTATATAAACAGAGAGCAAGTCCCACTCCCTTTTCGCACTGAAGATGTTGCCTAGCCTGGCAATGAAACATCTGTAAGGAAAGAACAAGGCTCAGAGAGCACCAAGGACTCCACAATTCTTCTCAATCCCAGTGCATACAGCATTCTGGTCAGTGGTGGAGCATGACCAGCATATTATGAAGAATCTGGTCCCTGCTGACAATGATTATGTATTCATATTCCTACAACAGGAAAAGCAAAGACAGACAAATGTTGATGCCCAAGGAAAATTCCAAGATCCATATGAGAGTGTGTTGACTGCCAGCTGAAAAGTCCCCCCAAAATGTATTTTCAAGATCTTTTCATCAGGCAAGATGTTAGCAGACATCCAGGAATCCCTTCTGGAACTCCTCATTGTTGTGTTCATCATGTGTTCCCCAAAAGAAAAAAAATTAAAAGAAGGAAGGAAGGAAGGAAGGAAGGAAGGAAGGAAGGGAAGGAAGGAAGGAAGGAAGGCTAATAATGATATATATTATCTACAGTTAGAAAGATTATAATTTATAAAAATGAAAAAAAAAAACTCCAGGCATATGTGTATGTATTAGGAGGTGTGTTATTTCATGCTCTTTTAACCCCCAAGATGGGTTCAGCAGTGGAGGAAAAATATTCTAGGCTAGGATCAGTGGGGGGAAATAAAACTGAGCTTAAACAAAAAAAAAGAAAAAAAGAAACCAGAATGCCCCCCCCCAAAAAAACTTTTTGTTGATTTCACTGATAGCCCTCCCAAATGCAAATTGGCCTCTTTCAATGGCAACAAGAAAAACCCACAGGGTAATTTATATTTTCTTCCTAAAAATTATTTTAGCTTAGAATTCCAATGTGTTCCTTATTACATGGTTTCATAATTTGGTGATGTCCTGCCTCCTGTAACATGTGAGCTGATTTAAAACTTCAGTGCAAACAGCCTAAGGGTGATTAGGAACAGTGTGGACCCAGTATGGATCAAGTTTAAAAGTAATAATAATAACAGCAAATAATGCATTTAATAAAAATAATAATAAAGCAGACCTGTCCATCAGGTGAAAAATTTGCTATCATATTCCTGACTGCAGCTTTCTTTTATGTACAAACGGCTTTAAATGAGGCATTTAATTCAGCAAATCTAGCATTCTGATTCACCAGAAAGAGAGACTGGGTTACTTCAATTTGTAGCAAGCCATCTCCGCATGATCAAAGGCTTGCAAGTTGATTCCAACATACTGCTTAAATTAGGCTAACACCAAAGAGTTTGGCTCTGGGACAATATTTGGAATGTCTTACCAGAAGAAAAATTCCTTTGCACACATGGTTCCAATAGCTGGGAATGCCAGCCGTATTTTTTTAATGGGCTGACAAGGAGCTACGGCGCTAATTCTCTGACTCCAAAAAAAAAAAATATATCCGAAAAGTTCTTGGGCTGTCACCCTCAAACCAGCTAGGATACCCCCCCCCCCTTTGGCTTCCTTATTGAAGTTCTTGAATGAAGGAATTGTATGGCTTTCTTAATGCAGCTTGGCCTGCTCGCCATAAATCCAGGCATTCATGATGAAAGCCCCACTTATATTTCTCTGGAAAATGGAATCAAGCAGAATGCAACCCCATTTCACAATAAATAACCCAAGTTCGGTGATTAAGGGTATTATATATAGCAGTGGCCTTATTACATCAGCTGTTTCGATCTGGGCTTCTGCAATAAATAAATAAATAAATAAATAAGAGTAAAATCCATCTTACCGAATTTGGGCACAAGATTCCTTTCTGTTTTTTTTTTTTTTTAATGATTGTGTAGCTGGGAGAAAACATGCACTTACAGACACACACCCTCACACACATGCACCCCATAAATGATTTTAGGCAAAGTTTACAAATATAGCATATTTACATTTTCACATAAAGGTAAAGGTTCCCCCTGCACATTTGTGCAGTCGTGTCCGACTCTAGGGGCCGGTGCTCATCTCCGATTGTTAGCCGAGGAGCCAGCGTTGTCCGAAGACACTTCCACGGTCATGTGGCCACATGACACACACGGAATGCTGTTACCTACCCACCAAAGTGGTACCTATTCATCTACTTGCATTTGCATGCTTTCGAATTGCTAGGTTGGCAAGAGCTGGAGCTAGTGCGGGAGCTCACTCTGCACGCAGGGCTAGGGATTCGAACCTCCGAACTTGCGATCTTCCGATCGACAAGCCTGGCGTCTTACCCGCTGAGCCACCACACCCCTTAGACATTTTCACATGCTGCTGTCTAATTAAATTAAGCAATGGTGGAAGGATCGGCAGAGTGCAGAAAGTTGCATATTTGCTCATGCATTCCCAAGGAATTCCCAAATGGGAATGCCTGCTTTACAGAATTAATACTCTTGCTATTTTACCTCTTTTTCTCTTTCTCCTTATTCCTCTCTTAAAAACACACACACACACACACACACACACACAAAATTTCATTCATTGCTATTGTGTAAACCACAGTGAAGTGTGTGGGTCTGTGGACATGTGTGCATGAATTCATTTTGTTTTAAAGGATTTCAGCTTTCATAGGGCAAAGCAGGATACGCGATAATAAAATTATGTTTTTTTAAATAAAAGAAATGATGGTTCAAATCTTCCCATTTTGAAAAATAAACATGAAAAGAGCAAAGTGAAAGAATTGGTGGGGAGAAGAATAGAAGCATCAGTAATGGATAAAAAGCAGCATAGAAAATAATACTTTTGCTGACTGTCAAAAAGGCCCAAATTAAAGGGATGGAGGGAAGAAATATTTTCTGGAATCTGGGTACAAAAATCCATGATGAAGAAGTTTTGTCCTGTTGCTGGGATAATGAAAGGATATTGGTCTTTCATCTCAGCTTATGAACATATTCTATTCTATTCTATTCTATTCTATTCTATTCTATTCTATTCTATTCTATTCTATTCTATTCTACTCTACTCTACTCTACTCTACTCTACTCTACTCTACTCTACTCTACTCTACTCTACTCTACTCTACTCTACTCTATTTCATCCATCCATCCATCCATCCATCCATCCATCCATCCATCCATCCTTCCCCTTTTTCCCTTTTGTTTTCAAAATTGCTTTCAAAGGAGAAGAGAATTTTAGCAAAATTCTTAAGGATGTTTCTGCACCTGCACACAGAGACACAACCACATCCACACACAAATAAAAATTATAATGTTGCTCTTGATATCAAGGTTTATACCAACAGGACAGAAAGTGTTATCCTTACTAGATTTGCTTCTGGGAAAATTAATGTTCTGCTTAGCAACATAGAGATATATTCTCCTGTGTTTTATTCTACCAGTTTTCATTCAGATTCATTAAAAAAAATGCTAGAGAGGAAGGAAGGAGTTTGGGTGAAATTCTCCAGGTTCTTGTGCTTATTCAGTGACAAGGGACATCTGTGAATGTATAATTCCCTCATCAGTGGTCTTCAGCTTCCATCGCTCTTCATCCTTCCATAAATGCCAAAAAGGAGATATCAGGAGGAGATCAGTGGCTATTAGCCTTGATGGCAGTATGACTGCCTCTGAAGGTCCTCTTCTGGGACACTAGTGGGCTTCCTTGTGCAGTTGGTTGGCCACTATGAGAACAGACTGCTGGACCAGATGGGCCAGGGATCCAATCCAGCAGGTCACTGCTTATCTTCTTATGTTCTTAGGATCTTCCTACCCCACTGGGACTTTTTTTTCCAGACTGGGAACTCTGGCCAACCAGGGTGGCTTCAGAATGATGAAATGATGTGTAACAGAAAACAGGTCCACCATCAGTGGTATCTCCAGTGAGCCCAAAAAACACCCCCAAGAGAAAATTGAAAGAAATTCTCAAAACCCTTAATATGTTAGGAGAATGGAAGCCTTTTTCGCAGAAAAAGAAAAAAATAATGCAAGACAATATTTGTTCCAGTACTGTATGGAAAGAAAAGAATGGTGGTTACCCCACTAGAATGAGAGAAGTTCATTCTTGACTTTTTTCTTGGCAAGATCAAAACCATTCCATCATGTCACTTGAAATACAGTATATTCACCTAAATGGACATGATAAGAAGTGAAATTTTAAGAACTGGTGCTTGAGATGCTCCCCCCCTTTTTTCTATTGATCCCTTTTCCTCTTTCCCCCTCCCCTGTTTTTAAGATTTTAGGAACACATTTACCATCACTCAGTCAATCCAGCAATCAGTTTATTGTTGTGACTACAGGTCATAACAACATTACATAGGATAAAAAAAGAACAAAATTATTAATAAGAAGAAGAAAAAGAGAAAGGAAAAATAACAACTGCCACCACAACTAACAAAAAGCATGAAAGAGAATTGAGTTAAGATGGAAACAGAACTAAAATTGACAGCTTAAACATTTCTTTCTAAGTTTAAAAGAAAGCATGGGGAAAAAATAGCAACTTGACTACTACCACTTGGAATCACATCTGCTAGGAGGTAGATCAGTCATTCAACATCTGACCCATTAAGTTTGTTTATCATCAATATTTTCCCTCTGAGTTCATTGTAGATAAGGCAGTAGAGGATGCAAGGGAGATATGTCAGAGACACCATTCCACTAGCCATTCACAAAATCTCCCTTTAAGGTAGGAGTAAATTACCTCACACACTCAGATGCCCTAGATGTAGCAGCAAAAAAAGAAGAAGAAGAAGCTTGTTTTTTGCAAGGGAAGACAATTTCTGAGAAAGTGCATGGCAAATTTTGAAAAAGCAGAAATTAATAAACTTCAAAGTTTTGGGGAATCTTCTGTCCCTTCTGAACTCAGTCTGGGATTTTTGGAAAGACAATACTTTAACTGACAGATAGATACTCCTTTGCTAATCACCTTTGTTATTTCTTAGGTGTCAGGAAAGACCCATCTTTTAGTCATATTTTCAAAACGTTGAGTAACTTGTACTTTGTTTTTAACTCCCAGCTTTGTAGTTTCGATCTCTAAGTATTGCTTGACATATTCTTCACTATCTTAATTCAGCCAGCAATTTTCATTTCACTTTGTTACTAGTTATTTATTTATTTATAATTCGATTTATATCACCGCTCCATCTCCCCCTAGGGGGACTCTGGGCGGTTATGTTGTTTGTATCTGTAAAGATTTTTTAAAAAAGTCTGCATTAGTATATATCCATATTTAAATGCAACTTTCCATTTTTTTTTAGAAAAAAAGGTATGAAAGAACAATGATTCCAAATTTGTATGCATTTTCTGTGCAGTTCTCCTAATGTATATGCATTTGTATGTGCAGATCTAAATGCATTTTTTTCTTCTTGTGGAAGAAAGAGGGAAGACAAGGCTTCAACAATGTATGCATTTTGTGCACATTCTACCATATAAACTTAAGTATTTATAGATGAATATTTGTATACAATTTCCCTATATACATTAGATATTATGAGTTTGGTGTAGTGGTTAATGCATCAGACCAGAAACCAGGAGACCATGAATTCTAGTCCCGCCTTAGGCACAAAGCCAGAATCAGGAACCTCAGCAACAATCATTCCTATGCAACGAAACTTCACTGTAAATATATGGAGCATGGAAATGCTACGGTGCAGGGGACTGCATGGAACTCATCAGCATCTTGTATAGGACAGTGCTATACAAGAAATATGAGCCAGTTTGTTGTAGTGGTTAAGGCATCAGGCTAGAAGCCAGGAGACTGTGAGTTCTAGTCCCACCTTAGGCACAAAGCCATCTGGGTGACCTTGGGCCAGTTCCTCTCTCTCAGCTCTAGGAAGGAGGCAATGGCAAACCACTTCTGAAAAACCTTGCCAAGAAAACTGCAGGGACTTGTCCAGGCAGTCTCCGAGAATCGAACACGATGGAATGGATTAAAAAACAAAGATATTATACTTGAAACCAATAGTAATAACGGTTAAACAATTGTAGTTGATCAATCACTTATCCTTTAATCAATTAGCTGATTGAATTAAACTATATTTACATATGAATTAAGCCATAATAAAGATGCCTTTTTAAGATAGTGAAGATGACTAAGAACTGATTTTTGCAAAACCTTTGTCATTCATTGTTAGAAAGCTTTACATATTTTATTTTGCTGTTCACAGTGGGCTTTTGCTTAGGAAAAATAAGGACAATCGGGAAAGAAGTTTATGCATTTATAAATAGTGCAAACAATGAGAGAAGAAAAGTGGGTTTTTTAAGAAAAGTTCTCATCATAGAACTCAAAGACACCTCCTTTTAATTGGAAAGATCAGGGATGGTGCATTCTGTAGAGTAGCAATTTTCAACCTGGGGCCATATGGCTCCCTGGGGGGCCCTAGGATATTTCAAGGGGGCCACAGGTGAAAAACATGTAATGGGGGGCCACGGCATGTGCCGAGGAGGCCACAAAAAAGCAAAGTGTATTATATTGCAAATACTGTCTTTATTATAAACAAAAACATATATCCTATTTACAAGCTTACTGTGTAAGTGGTGATCTTACTCACTGGTATGGGACCTGGACAGGGGGGCTACAAAAAAAAAAAAAAAAAAAGGCTGAAAGGGGGCTATGGGTGAAAAAAATTGAGAAACACTACTATAGAGCACTGCAAAGTCCAGCCAAGCCCTTCCTTATCAATCTAAACCAGGGGTGGGTAACGTCAGGCCCATGGGCCGTATAAGGCCCGCAGGGCTCCCGCCCGCAAACCCCGCCCCTTCCACACAATTGGCTCCCGCCCGCCAACCCCGCCCCCCAGTGCTTGTGATTGGCTCCCGCCTGCAAACTGCAGCCCCCGGTCTGCGGAAATCCCAGAAACCCCGCCCCCCACCCCCCCGGTCCCCGGTTATAAATATCCAAATGGCCCTTGGCAGAAAAAAGGTTCCCCACCCCTGATCTAAACAGAAAGTAGCCTGAATTTTCAGTCCTTCTCTTGGAAGCTATGTGAAAGAAATGGACAGAAGTAGAGACCAAGCCATTCCTTCTTGGAATGGACTTGGCCAATCATGATTTTGGATTTGGTAGCTTTCGGAAACCATCTTATTTCACTGTATTGGCGAGGTGTCAACCCTATTTACACTGCTTTCTGAGGTAGCCCTTGCCGGAAATAACAACAACAACAACAAGAACAGCAGCAATTTATTAAACTTGCATGCCACCCAACTCTACATGACTCTGAACAATCAAACAAAGAAATTACAATAAAATCAATAAAAATAAAAAATAAAGATAAAAGATTGCAAATGCAATGAAGTGAGTGGTGTCATTTCCCTCGCCAAAACAAACTCTGCCATTTATTTTACTGCCTCTGAATCCCAAAGAATCTTGATTACATATATGCCAAGCATTTATTATTTAATCTCACCGTCAGGCAGCCTTCATGTTTCTGAGTCACAGAATGCCAGGAAAGCAGAAGGCTGATTTTGAACTCCTGACCTTGTGGTCTAATAAATAATATAAAATCATGGATGGGAGGAAGGCAGGTGACTGAACAACTAGTAGGCATATGGTTTGAAGAGATTCAATTTTCAGAAATGCTTTGTTCAACTAATTATGCAGTCATCTTTTGCAACTTTTTAAATTTACTATTTATTCTAAGGCATTCTTTTATTTCTATCTAATAAATCAGAAATATTTTAAGTTCAAATATCTAAAGTTGAAATGGCAGCTTTGATTGCAGGAAGCATTAAACAAACATCTTGTAAACTAACTTTCTTTCTTTCTTTCTTTCTTTCTTTCTTTCTTTCTTTCTTTCTTTCTTTCTTTCTTTCTTTCTTTCTTTCTTTCTTTCTTTCTTTCCTTTTTGTAACCTATTTTAACCCAATATTAAATATTTGTTGAAACAGAGTTATGTTTACTTTGTCTGGTAATGAAGTCTTGAAAACCTCTCTCCCCATTCTTTCTGTGATGCTTTTTTTTTTTGGTCCAAAAAAAGACAGAGAGAAAATAGCTTACTTAACTAGTTTTCAAAGTGTTTTTGGAACAAAGATTTCAAAGATACAGCTCTGACTAAATATTTACTCTTGATGGCGTACAGTAGTTTAGACTCACAGAAGGGGGGAAGCAAGCTTGATTCTCTGTCCCCCCTCCTTTTTTAGGGAGGGGTGTTTAAATTTCTTTGTTTCTAAGATGTGTCATTTCTAGAAGTATGGAACTAATTGAGGAATATGTCCAGCTCTTGTTGAGGTGAATAGGGCAGATAAATAAAAAACGCCACTGAACATAAATCTGTTTCACCAACATCAAAGAAACAAGATCCAGCTAAGTGTATTTGTATAATGCAGTAATTTATGCAAAGAGCAGCTTTTGTCAGCAATGCAACAAAGCGGCTTTGATAAATACCCCCTAATTTATTGTCATGTATCTCAAATCAAAGTAAAACATTTACAGCTTGTATATGAAGGAACCCAGGCCTAAGTTATTTAAAGTCTTGTCTTCTCTTCTCTTCTCTTCTCTTCTCTTCTCTTCTCTTCTCTTCTCTTCTCTTCTCTTCTCTTCTCTGGAAAAATTAAGTTAGGTAAAAGGTTACAAGGATCTGTTCTGAATATTAAGTGCGTGTTGGAACTTATGGCAGAAAAATTAAAAAAAACCCGCCAAGTGGCAGAAACTGTTACTTGAAGAGTTATTTACTAATTATTATTATTTATTATTTATTAATAACCAATACTAGTTATTATTTACTTATTTACTAAAAGTGTTTTAAAACTCACCCTTTATCCTAGAGTGCCAGGGTTCAATGAAAAGGGGATAAAAGCAACACATCCCGTGATATTATACAAGCTTAATGCATTAAAAAAAATGTAAACCATGAAAACATCAGAGCAAAGTCAACAACCAACTGAGTTACTTTAAAATGCAGAGAAAATAAGTGAGTTTGAACTTGAGACCAAAATAGTAGGAGGGCCAGCGACATTTCAGTGCAGAGAAAGTTACATTCCTACAATTGCCTTTTATTTAATGTAATGCAAATGTTAGAAGAAAATGAGGGGGTAAGTCAGAAAGGTTGACGTAGCTGCAAAGATACTACAGAGCAGAAAAGTCCTCCTTGGATAATCACCAAAACTAAATTGCCTTTTTTGCTGTGAGCAGTGCTATTTATTAGCAATAAAGTATAGCTTGTACAATACGGGAAAAGCAGGCTATTTATATCTAACAACAACCATAATAACAGCAATTTTGTTATAATTGAACAATAATGGTTAATAACAAGAATAATAATATTGTCATAATATTATTATATGCTAACTATAGAGAAGTAGTACAGTAGTATTATTTTGAAATATTCTATAACGGTTATGATTACAGTAAAAGGCTTTGAATACAGAAAGCCTTTTCCTTTAAAGATGACCAAGAAAGAATTGGCATTTTTTGAAAAATGGGAGAAGCAGGTTACAAGTCAAGAAATAAATGCAGAGACCTACTTCGTCCCACGTAAATTGTGATGATGCACAAGATCATCCAGATACACCCCACAACTTCTCCTGCGTTCATTCTGAGCCACATCTACTGCAAAATACATGGTCTCAATCTTATAGCTACTATGGGGGGTGGGTGGGAGATGGAAAACAGCAGAAGTGTTTTGGGTGAGTAAATATTCCCTTACTAATACATCATCCTGTCTCTTTAAAAAGATGGTCTGTCTCCATTAGAAAGTGCTTTAGAATTCATGGCATGTGAAGCCATAACATTTAATATAGGCTAGCTAGCAAGGGACCAATATAACTTTTATCAGTGAGTTGAGATGTGTAAGAAATATGTTCAATCTCCGGTGGATATATAGCTCTATGGAGGCTTCCAGTGACTTAGATCTACATTGTTTCATCCAGGACCAGACACATTTTGAGCCAATATACATAAATAATGTGGTTTTCAGTTTCAGAAGAAGCAATGCTATATCAACTGATTTGCGTAACAGATATAACAGATTCCGTCAACGGTAGCTCTTGTGCCATATTCTAGTGAAGAGGTAGGTGTCTTTTGGATCCAACTGAATCGCAGATAGAAATAAAGCCCTGTTCACACATTCACAGAACACATGGGAAAAGGAAGGGATCAGATGTATATTCCTTGTCCTCAGAATGTAGGATCCTGAACCACTAAGGACACATTGAAGAAGAAGTGTAACCTTTTTTTGTAGTTTATAAAAATTTGTGAGATCAGAGTTATAGAAATATTAAGAGACAAGCAAACTGAAAGCTTGCAGTAAAAAAACGTTGCTTTTTATTTTAAAAACAAAGAACAGTAACTTAGCTTGCTTTCTTCAGCCGAAGAAAAGCACATGGCTTAATTAACATAGCCCCGTACTCACATTGCAGAGAAGACAAAACAGAGATAACAGCAAGGTAACAAAGACAAAAGGCAGATTTACAATTTAAAGCTTTTACCATTACTTGGCAGTACCTGATTGGACAGGGCTTGACATGTGACCATTCACCTAGGCAACTTATCACTTTATTTGGGAAGAACCATCAGGTAAATCTCTGAATGGCTAAACAAATAGACTTTGAGGCACCAGCAGTTAACATTCCTGAGGGGGGAGCTAACATGTGCTCTCCTGGAGCCCACAGAAAAAAAACTTTTAGGCTTGGTTTTTAAAACTAGCCTTCATATTCTTTTAAGATCATAAAAATATAAGCAACAACCTTTGTCTGGAAACAGGGCAGACATTTGGCTGCCTCGGATGGAGGAAAATATGACATCCTTTACTATTCCATGCCCCCACCCCAAATACTACAGATCGAAAGTTGCATCCTTCTTTGCCAGTGATGAACAATATTCTCCATGTGAAAGCAGCCAACTAACTTATGGGCTGAACTTGTGGGCTAATGAGAGAGAGGCCAAGAAGGGGACTGAGATTTAGACACTCGCTCAATTCTTTTGATTTTCAAAACATTCAAATTATTTTATTTTTATTTATTTATTTAATTTTAATCCTGCCTTTATTATTTTTATAAATAACTCAAGGCGGCAAACATACTGTACCTAATACTCCTTCCTCCTCCTCTTTTCCCCACAACAACAACCCTGTGAGGTGAGTTTGGCTGAGAGAGTGTGACTGGCCCAAGGTCACCCAGCCGGCTTTCATGCCTAAGGCGGGACTAGAACTCTCGGTCTCCTGGTTTGCCATTGGCTCCTTCCTAGGGCCGAGAGACAGGGACTGGCCCAAGGTCACCCATCCGGCTTTCATGCCTAAGGCAGGACTAGAACTCTCAGTCTCCTGGTTTGCCACTGGATCCTTCCTAGGGCTGAGAGAATGTGATTGGCTCAGGGTCACCCAGCCGGCTTTCATGCCTCAGGTGGGACTAGAACTCTCAGTCTCCTGGTTTGCCATTGGCTCCTTCCTAGGGCTGAGAGACAGGGACTGGCCCAAGGTCACCCAGCCGGCTTTCAGGCCTAAGGCAGGACTAGTACTCTCAGTCTCCTGGTTTGCCATTGGCTCCTTCCTAGGGCTGAGAGACAGGGACTGGCCCAAGGTCACCCAGCCGGCTTTCATGCCTAAGGTGGGACTAGAACTCTCAGTCTCCTGCTTTGCCATTGGCTCCTTCCTAGGGCTGAGAGACAGGGACTGGCCCAAGGTCACCCAGCCGGCTTTCATGCCTAAGGCGGGACTAGAACTCTCAGTCTCCTGCTTTGCCATTGGCTCCTTCCTAGGGCTGAGAGACAGGGACTGGCCGAAGGTCACCCAGCCGGCTTTCATGCCTAAGGCAGGACTAGAACTCTCAGTCTCCTGGTTTGCCACTGGCTCCTTCCTAGGGCTGAGAGAATGTGATTGGCTCAGGGTCACCCAGCCGGCTTTCATGCCTCAGGTGGGACTAGAACTCTCATGCTCTTGGTTTGCCATTGGCTCCTTCCTAGGGCTGAGAGACAGGGACTGGCCCAAGGTCACCCTGCCGGCTTTCATGCCTCAGGCAGGACTAGAACTCACAGACTCCTGGTTTCTAGCCCAGCACCTTAACCGCTAGACCAAAATTATGTCTCAGTTTGTGTGAGAGAGATTTCAAGGCTGTCATTTTTTAATGCAGGTTTCAGTCACTCTCTGAGAAGGCGTGGTTGTCTTCCTCTTCTCTCTCGTTGACTCTACATTCCCAGGAGACAATGCTGAAAGGCCTAAGCTTTTGCTGAACACTGCAAGGACTATGGAAAGGAATCAAATCTAGGGGAGGTTTGAGCTGGCCCCACCCAGTCCATTTGTGAGCATGATGTTGAAAAGTTAAGTCTGGTCCTTAAACTAGAAAAAGTTGTTGCATCTCAGTAAGGATGGATGCTCACACATATGGGTTCCTACATATGACGAACAATATTTTACCATTCAACTTCAACTGAGCAGTACACTGAAACTTGGCAACTGGCTGTTATAAAATATATACCCAACTATCATATCCTTGACAGCAATCTGTTTTAACTGTTTTTACAGACCATCTGTGCTCTACCATTAGATATGCTTTCGGATAAAACACTTTCGTTCACAGACACTGTTTTGTATCTGGTACTATAAAACCCAGAATTTGCAAATCTAGTCTTGCCAGCTCATAAAATGGAGACATGACTATGAAAGTGAAGCGGTCAACCAGGATTTTATTTTCCTGCTTTGAAAGTTTTACCTGCTAAAAACAGAGTTGGCCGTTCAACTGGATTAATACTGTATTTAATGAAGAGTGAGAAGTTTTATTATTATTTTTTCCTGAGCATTAATACATTTTAAATTCCAAGTGGATTTGTGCATGTGGGTGTGTGAAGAACAGATAAGCATAAAATAGACTTTGAATATATTTCACATGTAGCTTTGATCCCAAACCTCAAGGCTCTTGTTTGTACTTTTAAACTCTTCTAATCTCAATATAGTTTGTTTTCACATTGCAAAATACTGGGCCCAAACCACTCAGAATTCCTTGATGAATATTTTGCCTGTGTACCATGCATGGTACACAGACTTTTCCCCTCTTGAATCAGACTTTGCTGGGCCCTTTATATTCCCATGCCCACTTGGAGTTTAGCAACTTTTTTTAATGGCTCCAGTAACGTTACCAAAAGTTTGAAATCTATGCATGAAAAAGGAAACATTTTCTCTTTAAAGAAGCCTCTACAAATCTGAAGACATGTATTTAACTCAGTGTTTTTCAACCTTAGCAACTTTAAGATGTATGGAATTCTGGGAGTTGAAGTCCACACATCTTAAAAGTTGCCAAGATTGAGAAACACTGATTTTTACTCCTTAACACCCCTTCCTTCTATTGCCTTCAAAACATCGACCCCTGGAGAAGCTTCTTTGAGCATTGTTCGCTACCCAGAGTCACTGGTTTGAGATGGGCGGCTATACAAATTAAAATAGTTAGATAGATAGATAGATAGATAGATAGATAGATAGATAGATAGATAGATAGATAGATAGATAGATAGAGGATACGAACAAAACTGGGATTTTCAAGTGGCTTTTTCCACTAAATATGCAGCAGCCAGGATGTTAGTGTGTGACAGCTGCTACTGTAATATAACACCGAATCTCTGACAGCTGCACTGATTGCCAATAGGGTTCCATGTCCAGTTGTAAGTGCTGGTTTTATTCTATAAAAAGCCCTACATGGTTTGACTTCAGGATACCTTTGGGATTGTCTCAAATTTATTTATTGTAAACCGCCCAGATAATAAATAATGGATTTATTGTAAACTGCCCAGAGTCTACCATGGTAGAGATGGGCGGTGATAAATTTGATTAATAAATAAATAAATAAATTGTCTCCTCTGATGGCATCTCCCTGGTCCATGGGCTCAGGCAGGGAGAAGCGGAATTGCGTGACAGATCTCAATGCCACCAGAGAAACATGCCCCATCCTATGCAAATATGTAGGAGAAATTGGTTTATGGTCCTGCCTCTGTTCTTACAGGGACTCAGACAATCCTTCCTTCTTTCTGATAGACCCTGGGCAGTGCCAGTGCCTTATCTTTTGAGTTCTGCTGGCCTCCTCTCCTTCTCACTTTCTGGAAAGCTCTGAAGATGGTTGTTTCATTAGGCAATGGAATCTGGTTGTTAGTTTGTTAATGCGATTCTATTAGGACCAGACTGCTGTTTTTTAATTTGGATTCTTTGGGTGACATTAATGCATATGTTCTTTTATATTTTAATCTTATTCTTGTAAACTACTTAGAGCAGAGCTTTCCAAACTGTGTGTTGGGACACATTAGTGTGTCGGCTGCAGTGTTTGGGTGTGTTGTGGCTGCTGCTGCCTCTGAGCCCTGCCAGGATTCCACACAGATCCTAGTGCCTGCCTTGTGCCCTGCTGTAAGAGTGTGTCGTGAAATGATACCCTGCTGTAAGAGTGTGTCACGAAATGATGCATGTCTAAAAAGTGTGTCACCAACATGAAAAGTTTGGAAAGCTCTGACTTAGAGACTTGGGAGCTTCACGGTATGTACAATTATGAAAAAATATCAAATAAATAAAACTGCCCCTGTTAGTGAGACTGATGCAGGGAAGGGACCTTGTTTGTTTGTTTGTTTGTTTGTTTACAATTTATTCTATTTCTGTGATCTTGCCATTTCAGCTTTCCTTGGAAATTTAAATGTTTCCAAATATAGTGATACAGTTGTCTAGCTGAAAAATGTACATAAAATGTATATTCTATTCAAAAGCATACACGAACATGTATAGAGTGAAAACAGCAAAGCAAAACACTATCAGGAAAAGTTTTACTAGTAAATGTGTGTTTTAAGCAAAGCAGAACACAGGGCTGTGCACATTAGGAGAAATGTGCACAAAAACTTGTATTTTTAATGACTTAAAAAATCAAGCGGATAGGAGATGACCCAAATTTAAAATTGCAAAAATTAGAAGCTAAGAGAAACAAAAATGGATATTATTTCCTTCCACGTTAAGATGCTCCTGAAGCTGATAGATAGATGATAGATAGATAGATAGATAGATAGATAGATAGATAGATAGATAGATCTTACCTTTTTTCTCTTATCCTATCTGTTTCATATGTATGTGCTTATATTTGCTCTTTGACTGTAAATGGATAAAATAAATTGATTTTTGGGGAAGGCATATGCAATTCACTTGGAAGGTACTGAGGAAATCTTGAATGACCACATGAAAATATGATAGCATTAAATTATTCCAAAAATTCCAACTTTCCGGATCAGACTTTCAGGGGTTGATCCACTCCCTCCCTCTACCCCTCCCTCCTTCCTTTGTGAAGGAAACTCAGAATCACAAAAGGAAGAAATATATATGCCAGACTTAGGAATAGCTAATTGCAGCACAAGCTTTGTCTGTGTATGTAGATCCATTATTTTGTATCAATGTAGCCAGTAATAAACACCAGTAAAGTACCGCATGGCAAACTTAAGGAAGAAGATGCTTCTCTGGTGAGAGAATGGAGAGATATGAGGTGACCTGTCACCCAATTCATTGGCGACTCCTAATTTCAGCTGAAAGCCTCTTGCTGTCTCATCGTACATTATGTAACACTATATACTGAAGACCATGCTTGACCGCTCCATGGAGGCCAAATTACATTCAACATACAGTAATTTTATAGTGAGATGTCTGAGCTTCTCAAGTTTAGGTTATAGGAAGGAGAGCAATGATAATGCCTCCAGGTAGAATTGAATGCCAAAGCGTCATAGTACCCATGCAATATGTTTCTTTCTGAGGTCAACAAGTAGCCCACGAGACTTCTCTATAAGCAATTGTACTTGACAGAAATATTTAATCCTTTTTATTCCAGGAAAAATGAGTTCTAGACACGCTGCTCCCAAAACTCATGGCTGACCCTTGGGTGGCTTTTTGTGTTTAAACCATCACCTGAACAAGGAAGGGTTTCCAAGACAGCTGTCTATGATTACAGAAGTCCATACGAAAGTCACAGCCAATGTGACCTGGAATGGAAAGGCAAGTTCATAAGGGGAGGTTGTAATAGGTCCAGAGACCAGTAGAATCTGGGGAAGCCACCACAGCAGATGGCACCCTTCTGTAGCAATGGCACCCTTCTGTAGCAATAAGGAAGATACAATTGGAGAAAGTATAACCAATATATTATGGTCCCTGTGCCATGGACACTGTCAGAACTCCAGTAAGTGTACCAGAGCAATGGATGCATGAGGATTCATATTTGGGTGATACTTTTCAGGAAAGTTGAGAAAATGTCATTTCCTAACCAACCCTACATCAAAGCAGGGTTTTGAAAAACTGTGATCTTAATTCTAACCCTTCCACTTTCTTGTCACAGCATCCCTTGCTCGTGTACTTTTTTCTTCATTCTTTTTTCACCCATGAAAGTCAATGGCCCAGTAAATGTGAATGCCTGGGGAAACCCAACCTGCTAAGTAACTTGTGGGATTATATAAATTGATTAGTTTTACATCTTTAAATGGAAAAATATTGATCCACCAGATCATCTCAGATTTTGAACTCTGTCTGCATGTGGAACAAAAGTCAATTAACTCCCATAAAAAAATCTCTGCTCTTCATCATGATCTTGGGAAGCTGATTAGGTTGACAGAGAGCAGTGACTGAAGTGACTGAATTAAGATTTGAACCTAGCTCTTTCTTCTTCCTTGCCTGCTGTGCTACCTCTGCTGCATTAAGTCTAAGAATACTAAAAGGAGAAGACAACCAGACTAATAGGTGTCTTGGATGAGGCTTATGGAACCATTTCATTCATGTTTAAGCATAAGACAGATCCCACAGGAAGCAAAATTCAAGCTGGTTTGGAGGTTCCAAGGCAAGCAAAGAACATCTGGCATCCAAACATGATGAAGAATTGTTTCAAAGGTCTATCAGATGGAGACATAACTTTCAGGCAGAGAAATCTGGGTGTGGAATGCACTTGTGGGCAAGTCATATGATGAAGTGTGAGAACGGACACAACCCAATTGTGGTGTTT
Organism: Charina bottae; assembly: GCA_023362775.1. Classification (NCBI taxonomy): domain Eukaryota; kingdom Metazoa; phylum Chordata; class Lepidosauria; order Squamata; family Charinaidae; genus Charina; species Charina bottae. The sequence goes on from JALMGJ010000015.1 coordinate 20,778,469, forward strand.
CCAGCTTATAATTCCTGTGGCAATCCACTGGCCTGATAAACAGACCTTTAAAAAACAATTATATGGACTTCTGATTAGTGGGCACATTGGAAGCAAGACAGTGCTGTAAGTAATATGGCAAACTTGACACCTCCGTTGAAGTCTTTGGTCAACACGGAATCTCTCTGTTGTCATCTCTTAAAACAAACCCTTGTTTTTCTGCTCCCTGCATGAAAACACCCCTCCCAAATAAAAAGTGTGTGTGTTTCTTGCTCCAGCTGCCATTGCTCAAAAAAAAAAAACACCAAAAAAACCAGGCCCATTTAACATAACACTAATTCTTTCTCTTGACTAAGGGCAGTGATGAAATTCTAGCTCTTTACTTTTAAAGCAGAGACAGCTGTTGGTAGCTGCTATACACAGGCAACCCCCCCCCCTTTCCCATCCAAAATATGCATGTACAACAGACCTCTTTGGATGTATGTTGTACAACAAAACCGCAAAAACTAGGAAAATCCACCAAAACATATTAATTATTTCAATGGGAAAGTCTTGTTTTCCCTTAAAATTTGCACTGCCTTTGGCTATGTTGTCTTGAGAAAAGACCATTTTGGATTTGTGCGTATGTGTTGTACATGTGTATTTGCTGTTCTTCGTTTCCAACTCATGCTTTCATTCTGTTGTGCAACGCTGCAATGCAATGCACCTTTCTCAATTAAAAAAAACTATGAAGCGTTCCAAATAAATAAAGGAATCTGGGTTTAATTCTCCCCCGTCTTTAAAGCACCTTGTTATGCAAACTGTTTTAAGCACTTGCATGGATTATAAAGACAAATAACATGGAAATCATTTCTGAGTGATGCTTGATAGATGGAGGAGGGGCTCTGATGGACCATTGAAATGTGGCCTCAGTATAAGTATCCAACTATGCTGATGCCTGGTCAGATCTTTCTCCCCTATAAGAGGGGAGAGGGATAAAAGGCTGTTAAGTAAAGGTAAAGGTTCCGCCTGCACATTTGTGCAGTCATGTCCGACTCTAGGGGCTGGTGCTCATCTCCGTTTGTTAGCCAAAGAGCCAGCGTTGTCTGAAGACGCTTCCAGGGTCATGTGGCCACATGACACACGTGGAACGCTGTTACCTACCCACCGAAGTGGTACCTATTCATCTACTTGCATTTGCATGCTTTCGAATTGCTAGGTTGGCAAGAGCTGGAGCTAGTGTGGGAGCTCACTCCGCACGCAGGGCTAGGGATTCGAACCTCCGAACTTGCAATCTTGCAATCTTCCGATCGACAAGCCTGGCGTCTTACCCACTGAGCCACCATGCCCCCCTTGGCCTAATTTCAAAAATCTTCTGCAAACAACCAGTTCTGCTCCTTGGCAACTATGATCAGTCCCTTCCCTATCAGCTTGCCATGTGAACTGGGTGGGGTGAGATGGAGGGAGAGACACAGACAGACACCCCCCCCCAAAAAAAAATCAGAAAAGAAAAAGATGTCAGAAAGAAAAAATGATGTCTCTGCCACCTTTTGGCTTTGATCATCTCCCTGAATTCCTCAGCCTCACCTGCCTATTGGCCCCCTCTGTTTATCTCCAAGGAAGCACATGGTCGTCCTTGACAGAAGAAAGGTTTCTATAATGTGGCTCAGAATCACCTTTTGGAAGAGTCCATCTCTGTTATTTTCCTGGTTTTTTTCTCCCCCCCCCCCAACAAAAATTGGGGAACTAGAGCATAAAATTTCATTAGCTACCTTTAAAAAAATTCCAACAGTCACTGTTCAGTGGGGACACTGTCTTTTCTAAGCCACATAAAAATGTCTGGTGGAAACTTGGTTGTCCATGTGATGTTTGAGGAAATGCCATATTAAGGTACTGTAAATGTATTTATTACGGCTGCTGTTTACAAAATAGTGTGCAGGCTTTTGAGTTTCCAAGAGATGTTCAGCAGATTACATCTATGGGAAAAAATCTATGGGAAAAAATCTGGCTGGTGTATAAATTCTGCCCTCACTTGTTTAGTCTTGAGACATAAAACACTGCCTTTTAATAAAATTTATAGTCTGCTCCCAAACTCCTGATTTTTTTGTCAGATACAAAAGTAATTTTGTAAAAGTAAAAAGCTGGGGGTGGTGACGGCCGACAGGAAGCTCTGGCGTGGGCTGGTCCATGAAGTCATGAAGAGTCGGAAGCGACTGAACGAATAAACAACAACAAAAGTAATTCTAGTTTGCTGGAAAGAGGAATGAAACAAATAAAAGTTGGTCCCTTACACAGAATTAGAGCACCCCCAAAAGTTGAATTTCATCATTCCAAAAATGTAAAATCATCTATTTAACTAAATAGTTGAAGAGCTGATTGAAGGTATTAATTACCTCACCCCGGGAAATCCTATTAGCATATAGAAATCTAATTATCACTTCTTCCCAAGAACATTCCCAGAACTCCAACAGATCCTTCAAACAAAAACAAAACCAGATTTGTGGCCCTGAAGTGATCCTTCATTTAGACGGAGTCCTAACAGCAAATATGGAAGGAATTGCCAAGTTTGGTTGTTCATCTTCCAATTTGCTTTTGATTAAATCATGTCCACATTGCCATGAGAACATAATGTTGTGTCCTGATATGTTTAGCGTTACCCCAGAAAGGCATGGAGCTGGCCAATAGGAAGAGGAAGTTGTAACAGATACAACAGCCTTGGATCCAGTTATGCCTCAATATCCTTTTCCTGTACTTGGTGAAAGTTGCAATTAAGTCCCATTCAAAGTGAGTTTCCTTAGCATATTGCTGAACAGAAGGGAGATTATATTTTTTTATTATCACACCCCAGCAGGGAAGTCCTTAGCAGATGAAATGTTGGAGTTTGCCAATTTGGGAGAGAGAGAAAAAACATTGCATTTATTAAAGAAGCTTGATGGGATTCACAGGTAAGAAGACTGTAGTTCATTACACTTCAGATTAGAAGCAATATCTGGGCTGACTGATGTACTCTGCAATCAGGATGGATTAAGAGACAATCTTTTAAGGCTACAATAAATATTTATACTCAGCCTCCCTTGCAGGACATTTTCCCCTCGTTCTAGTTAGAGCAATGATGAACCTGGAACAGAAGTGCTAATGTCTACATTGTTCCATTGCTAAATCGTTTATCTAGTAAGAGAAAGGGAGGGGGGAAAAACCAGCTGAGCAAGCCAAATTCTTTATGAACATAACAGTGGAGCAATTAAAACAAATGTGATTTTCCAGATCAAAACTTCTGCCTGCTAATTGCTATATGGCACCTATCCTAAAACTATGAGTTTCCCTTCCAGCTGTTTTTATTTCATGATACATTTTGCAATCCTCTTGAGAGCCAACATGGTGCTAGTTAGTCTGAAACACAGGATAGTTATCTGGTGTTTAGCATTTTGCCGAAATGCACTGTTACCAGGAAGATCTTTTGAGAACAATCAGTGTTCCGTGCCATTAGCATTTTGTTTGCAATGTGGTTCCAATGAAGATAATTTATTGTATGGTGGTGGGGTCTCCTTAAAGGACGTGGCTGTGACCATATGCAGGCAAGCTTGGAGAGACGCACTGGAGCCCTTCCCTCCTCCGACGGTTGTGGCTAAAGGCTGTAATGACTTTATGCACTTAACTAATAGGCACTCTTTGAGATGATCTATGTGGCAACACTGAACCAGTGAACATCTGTCCCAGTGGGTAGAGCGTGAGATTGTCAAACCACAGTTATTGATTTCATTTAATATGTATTCTGCCATATCCCTCAGGGAAAGGTGGGTGGAAGTTATTTTAAATTAGTCTTCCCCAAACCTGGGGCCTATCAGATGTGTTGGTACCACAACTCCCAGAATTCTCAGTGGTCACGCTGGCTGAGGAATCTGCGAGTTGTTATCTCAACATCTGAGAGGAACAAGATTTTGGGAAGACTAGTTTTAAAGAAACAGTCACATACTGAGATCACTGAACTGTGAAATGGATAATAAATAATAATAATAATAATAATTTAAAATGCATCCTTGATTAATTAACTGGGGAGATTGGGGGAGATGGGTGGTCATATAAATTTAAATAATAAATAATAAATAATAAAAATAACTGGACAATTCATTTGCCTTAAAATATACAAACAAAGTTGATTTGTCTAAAAATTAATATTATCATTTGTGCTTATAATTTAATTTGTTTTGTTGTTTTTGCCTCTTTGCAGGTAAAAGATGAGATAGATAGATAGATAGATAGATAGATAGATAGATAGATAGATATAGAATGCAAGGATGTTTGATATCACGGTCTTGATTTCATTCTCTCATTTGCAGGTGGAGAAACTGGGAATACCAGCAATTGACAAAGTGTTTTGCCATTTTGTCCTCAGTGACTCTCATCTAGCAACTGTGTTCTCTTCTCCCTACAATGGATCTCTTGGAGCAACATTATTGGTTCAATCACTTTCCCTCCATTTTCATGAGCCAATATGGAACCGAGAATGTGTTGGATTGAAAAGGAAGCTTCTTCTCTGCAGTTAATTAATCAAATTCAGAGCTGTTTTGATGGGCTCTGCAAGTTGCATTCAGTATTAGGTATCAGAACTGTTATGTTCAACCAGTTTGAGAGGATGTTAATAATGTGTCAGGGTGGCTCATGGGTAATATTGCATCCTAAATGCCCTTGGTCTCAATTGTGTTTTTACAGATTGCACTTGTAAAAATATTCAAAGATAATATTTCATTATACTGAGGCCTCAGTTTAGCCATCATTTTTGCAAAGTCAGAAATCTGGTACAGTCTGAATATTCTCCATTCTTAATCTCCTGTTTTTATTACTCTTCATTTTCTGGAAAACGGGATTTTTGTCTTTTCTACCTACCTATCAATCACTTTGGCTCACAACTTTTCCTTAGTATCTTCCTCCCATCCCTCCATTTTTAAAATTCACATCCATTAACAAAGGGAGTGGACTGCAGGTTGAACTTTTGGACCTCCAGATGAATCTTAGTCAGATGTCAGTGGAAGAACCAGTATGACTTGAATCTCTGTTGCAATGAGTGCGATTGCAATATTAAATGCTGCTTTTGTTGCTGTGAATAACCCAGTAATTTTTGGTTCCTGTGGTTGTGAAATGTTTTAATGGCATGCCATAAAAAAACCCCTAGGACCTGATGCTTAAAACAGTCAAGAAACATCATACTCATTTTCATGGGCATAATGGTGAAATGAATTATGATTATGCTGGAAACAGATATTTCCTTTGAGAACTAAACGTAGAATCATCACCTTTGGTGCTTTATGTATCTTTCCTGGATCTCAAACAGGTCAAACAGGTTTAGTGGCTTTTGGTCCCTTGAAAATTATTTACCAGCAAAAATGGGATAAGTTGTATTGTTGTACACCACCCAGAGTAACATTTGTGAGATGGGCAGCCATATAAATTTGATTAATAAATAAATAAGTGCAAACGGCTGGAGTGGAAACCTTTTATATATTCAGAACAAGACTTGGCAACCGGTTTACATTTATGACCGTCGCAGCATCCTGTGGTCATGTGATCACCATTTTCGACTTTCCTGGCTGGCTTCTGGCAAGCAAAATCAATGGGGAACTGCGTGATTTGCTTGATGACCATGTGGTTCGCTTAATGCCCACAGTCATTAGCTTAACGACTGCTGCAGAACAGGTCATAAAATCGGGTCAGATTCACTTAATGACTGCTTTGCTTAGCAGTCTGAAATTCTGTTCCCAATTGTGGTTGTTAAGCGAGGACTACCTGTATATATTTAAGCATGTTTTTGAATATACTTTTTTAAAAAATATATGCTTCTAAATGTTAGCAGAAGGCACATTTTAGAACACAGTTCAGTCTCTAAGCTGAGGATTTCATTGTAAGACTCAGAGAAAAGCAAAACTTTGATGGGTGGTTATAATCTGGAAGATGTAAACTATATCAGTTCATTTTGGAGTTGACCTAACTGGAATTCTTAAATAATCCTTACCTTAAAGTGGTTACATTAAAAAAAATGAAATTGGAATATAACTTTTGTGATACCAAGTATACTGTATTTAAGAATATTAATGGCAAACATCTGATTGCCACTTACATGGAGCAGCATTTTTGATCTCTGAAGATATAAAATCTTGGAAGATCCTGGGAGTGGGAAGTGGAGTAGAAGCAGAACTTACATGTTAAGAACTATGTGATGCAACTCGTTGCATCAAAACTGATCATGGGACAGGAGGTGGTTCTAGTGTCTTGGATTTGGAATGATAGAAAAAGGAACACAGATACAGGAAATAGATAAATAAATGTCCTGTATGGTGGCTTTGTTTTCTGAAATGATAGATGATTTCAGAGAAGCAGTTAATAAGCAAATAGTTGTCTTTGCCCAATGCAGCCAAGTTTCTAACCGGCTGTTTTGCCAATTCAGAACTCGCTCACAATAGGTCTGTATCACCAGGAAGTGTGATCCATTGTTATGTGCTGTGATTTATCATCGAGTGACCACTTTCTATTCCTTTTTCCTCTGTTTTGAGGAAAGATCTTCATTCGAGATAATTTCCAATTTTAGAGCTATGTTGTGAGTTGGATCTGACGGAAATGTAACAGGTAACACAAAACCTTCAAGAAAGCGAATGAGTAAGAGAAGGAGGTTGTCAAGTAGATGAAAAAATACACTCCTTGCTTCAAATAATCTATACTAGATAACTTTTCATTTACTCTAGGATCAGCTGACTCTATGCGAATTTCCAGAATATGGTAATTGAATCCAAATAACCTTGACTGTTAACCTAAGCTGAGCTATCATTAGCTAGTTTCTATTGTTTCTGGGTTTTTCCTTCCTCTTGATTTTATTTTTGTTATTAGTTGACCCAAAGTTGGTATGGCCACATTTCTACAATGAGCAGAAATTATTGTCTGAGCTGTTTATTAGGTCTGTGTGGGTATTCATAATTCACCTTGGTCTGTGGTTTTGTACGGCAAAGGGGATGCTGTTTGCTTCATCAAACCACTTGGTATCATTCCATTGGCCTCCTCCAGTAATTTGAGTAGCTACTGGGCATACACGAAGCAGCTTCTGCACATGTTACTCCATAATACGTCTAAAAATTGTGGCCAATAAATATAATAAGAATGGAGTCAGATGTTCCTTCCTTGGAGCTGATGAGGTCTACCACATTGCTCATAGTTATTTGGGTGATGGTTGAGCTGAGGTATAGTGATTAATTGTCACTTTCTTGGGGTAGAAGGTAGATTTTTCTCAATGAGCCTCCGCATGTACTACCCTTCGATTCTTATAACTATGAGCTAGCACATAGACCAGAGCTTTCCAAACTTTTCATGTTGATGACACACTTTTTAGACATGCATCATTTTACGACACACTCTTACAGCAGAGCATCATTTCGTGACACACTCTTACAGCAGGGCACAAGGCAGGCAGTAGGACCTGCGCGGAATCACAGCAGGTTTGGAGGCAGCAAGGCACAAGGCAGGCACTAGGACCTGCGCGGAATCCTGGCAGGGCAGGTTTGGAGGCAGCAAGGCACAAGGCAGGCACTAGGACCTGTGCGGAATCCTGGCAGGGCTCAGAGGCAGCAGCAGCCGCGACACACCCAAACACTGCAGCCGACACACTAACGTGTCCCGACACACAGTTTGGAAAGCTCTGACATAGACAAACACTGCTGATCTGATCTAACACAAAGGCTAAAGATTATGCTGGTTGAGGATCATGGGAGTTGAAATCCATCACATCTGAAGAGCATCCGATTTGGGAAGACATGGATTCAAGCTTGAATTGGGTTCTTTGTAAGATGATAATTCAATTCTGCACCAAGAATGGTGTTTGCAACTCTACACTTTTTGAGTGATTCATGAAATCTAGCAACAGATCCAATGCAAGATGGTGAAGATAAGATTAACTACATACAGCTGAGGTTTCCATACATGTAAACCACAATGAATTTCAATGGGAGCTGGCTGGGCCAGTTTGGTGCCAAACCCCTTTGGTGTCTTAGGGTTGTACTGTAAATACACTTGTGTTAACAATTATGAAGGACCAGCTCATAGCTCCTTCAGGGTGAGCTCTGTTTTGTGCTTACCACAGGCATTCTGTCATCTGATTAGTGAGGAACATCAGAGAGACCTTCAGCCAATATCTCAAGGAAGGATTCAGAACAGTTCTGGCAGGGCGAGAGTGCTGAGGTTGAGTCTAGGGATACAATATGAGAATAGAACTGGGAGTGGTGGAAAGGCCATGACCCTGAGTGTCAATTTTCTCTCATCTTTGTCTGCAAAAGCTATTGTGTATGAAGGCAAACTGACACATTTTCTCCCACTGTATCTACTGTTTTGATCAATAGTCCTGAGGGATATCCAATCTGCAACAAGCAAATGCAAATTCTACATGCCATGAAATATGCATACATTTATGCGATGAATATATTAAATCAAATAACTTCTGATTAAATTATTTGATTTTATATATTGAGTTAAACTTTTAAAAAGCATACAGACATTTACAATGATTTAGCAAGTACCTTTGGACAAAAAACCTAGAGTGAGAGGCTAGCATAACATCTCAATAGAGGAATGGGAAACCAATAAGATGGATAGAACACTGAACCCTCCACTCCAAGGATGCAACACTGAGATTTATCAGCAAAACCAGCAGGGTTTTCCCAGTTTTTCTGCAATGGGAAGTGCAAAATAATAGACTAGAGTGGATCGGAGGAAACCAAATGTGAATTGTCAATTTAATTCGAAAAATCAATCTGATCCTATTCCCTCTGGACACAGGAAACAACAGAGCAAACTGGATCAATTTAGAAAAAGCCATTTCTGTGTATGCAGGGAAACCTCCTGTTTGTCCAAACCGATTCAGAGGCATTTCGACAATGCGAGCTGGAAGTCAAATCAATTTGATTTGGAGATTTGCCTTCAAAGAGAATATTTGCACCACTCTCCATTAGCAGATGGTTTGTACGTTGGAAACATCCTAAAACACACAGATGTACACACACACACACACACACACACACACACACACACACACAGTTCTATCCCACCTTCCACCGGTGACTACCATGTCCCAGCCACATCCTCTGCAGCCTTTGAAATAAAAAAAAAGTTATATATAAAACTGAAGAAAATAGGGCAGCCAAGAGATGGTCTGCCTTTCCCCGATATGCTTACTTGTTAAAAGATTGTGTAGAGGTTTAACACACCAATCACAGCAAATGGAACTTTGTGCTGATAGGTTTTGAGAGCCATCAGAGCTGGTGATGACCACCAATTTCAACAGTTTTAGAAAGGAATTGGACAAATTCATGGAAGATCTAGTTACCAAGGCTATTAATTCTGATGGCTGTTTGCCGATGTAGCTTAAGCAGTATGTTTTAAATGTCAGAATCTAGAGGGCAACAGGGAAAGAAGGCTATCTCTCCAGATTTATGAGATTCCTAAAAGCGGTAGTTGTCTAGCATGTAACACAATGGAAAATGTCCTATTCTGGACAAGATAATAAGACTTGGTGAAACTTTGTATTGAGGGAAACTCCCAATCAAATCATTTTTCTGAATTAAACAGGAAAGTTCAGTTGAATTGGCAGATCTAATTGGATGTCTCCAAGGTGAGTCAATGATTTTGTAGGTGCAAAAACTTTATTTTCTCAAATTGGAAAGCAATATCAGAAAATCTGTCTGGAATCATCCCAGTTTGGCACTTTGAATGGAAGCATCCAATCAATGCTTTATTTACTGAATTGATCAGATTGCCAAATCTGAATCAAATCAGTGATCCAATTTGAACTGGACTGGAGCTGATCTACTCACCTTTACTGGAAATAAGCCCTTGGCCTGTAGGACTCTTTTTTGATATGTTATGTACCGATTGGACTCCATGTCTTTGAAGTATCATAGGCAAACACAGCCTTTCATTTTTTAACTACAAGATTGTTGAGGGTGGGGGTGGGAGAAGAACCATTAACTTGTTTTACCCTATGCACAATCAAAAAAGATAATTGGCCATAGCACTAGATCTTGGAAAAGATGCGTGAGCTACATTAGAGCATTATTTGCTGAAACACCAGGTTATCTATTTGAAATAAATACTTCCTGTGAAATATATGTTCCTTTGGATGAATGTAGCAAAAATCAAATAGAGCAGTCTTGCAAAGGATCACCTTACATTAACTGCTATTTTAGCAACAGCAATGCCAACTGCAGATTTTCCAGTGGGGGAGGCATGAGTAGTATGTACTCAGTGGTACCAAAACTCCCCCACCACACTTAGTTTCCTTATCTCTTGATCTGTTCTTTGCCATGATTGCTGTTTCATTGTATCTGCTTTTCAGTGGGAGAAGACATGCTTCTGTTCTCCTCATTTGACAATGCTTGCCCCTTCAGAGAGGTATGGACCAGGGGTCGGCAAACTGCGGCTCGCGAGCCACATGCGGCTCTTTGGCCCCTTGAGTGTGGCTCTTCCACAGGCAGGCGTGGCGGGCGTGGCGGGGGCAGGCGCGGCAGCGGGCGTGGCAGGGGCAGGCGCGGCAGCGGCATGGTGTGCGTGGCAGCGGGCATGGTGGCAGCAGGCCCTAAGTGTGCACGATTGGCTCCTGCCTGCAAACCCCGCCCCCTTCCACGTGATTGTCCCCTGCCCGCAAACCCCACCCCCTTCCACGCGATTGGCCCCCGCCCGCAAACCCCACCCCCTTCCACGCGATTGGCCCCCGCCCGCAAACCCCACCCCCTTCCACGCGATTGGCTCCCACCCTCAAACCCCGCCCCCTGGCCCTCGAATGATATTATAAATTTTATAAATGTCAAAATGGCTCCTGGCATAAAAAAGTTTGCCGACCCCTGGTATGGACTATCCATCCTTAGATGAAGAGAGGTAGACATCTCAGTCAGCAGTTCCTGAGTAAGAAGAAGCTTTTATACAGTATGTCATGCACCATCAGCCCTAAACCCTCTAAATTAGACTGATGCCTTAATGTTCAGTATGTTGGGATTATCAGGAGTCAACTCAGCATTGTCTCATAAGCATAATAGGGGGTCTTTCTAGTAAACGCATCTCTACTGTGCTTGTGGGATGTTACCTGAGTCACCTGATTTCCTTTTCCTCCTCCTCCTTGGTTTGGGGGATTCTCATTCTCCATTACTCCTTGGGCACACCTGCAAGCAGGAGGGCTGCACCATGCAGCTCTCGCCCATTCCATCTCGCTTGCACGCAGATCAACTATGAATCTTCTTGTATCCAGATCTACTGAATAAATGTAAGCTATCTCTATTTTCCTTCATCTAAGTAATGTGTGAAGACTGAATTTATTTCTGAACGTAATGAAGCTTAAAGTGCAAGTTCCCTGCTGGTTCACGCTTCTACTCTGCAAGATTGTTGTTAGCTGCTTGGAGTTCTTTTATTAACCTTCAAGACTCCATCACAGTAGAGGATTTGTTGAATTCCCAAAGCTGAAGTAAAATTTCTGGGCATGGGATGGAAGTGGGTCCTTCTTGCCCTAGACCTCTCTTCTGAACCAAACAAGGTAATAATTGTTTGTACGTGAGTTAACTCTGATGGAGCTTAATAGCAAAACAGTGGAGCAAAATATCTACAAGAGTGAGAAATAAGGAATCATTTCTGGCTGCATCTTGCAACTAACAGTCTCCAGTGCCCATGATTCCATTTCTGCATGAGCCAGCAACACAACCGCCCTATATAGTCTGTGGCTTGAATCATGTCAACTGGATTTCTATTTTCATGATTCAAGCCACAGACTGTTCCACCTGGATGACTGAGAACCTTCATCGACAACCGCCCTATATAATAAATATTATTGAACAAATCCAAAATTATGGAGCAATTCTTTTCCTCCTAGGCTTAAATCACTGCATATTCTCTCTGGGAAGAGGCTATTTATGAAACAGGAGTAGCTCCTTCAAAATATAACATAGGCTTATTGGCTTAACCCAGCTTTCATTAAGCCCTGGTTGCTGAAAGGGAAAGAAAAAACAGAGGGAAAAAAAACCCGCTTGGAGGATTCTGATGATAAACACACAAATGGATCTTAAAAGCAGATTTTAAGATTGGACTTGGATGGGTTGGACTGCTGTGTATGAGGCAGAGCCTCAAGCTGGTGGGAAAATTGTCATATACCTTTCCCGATACTGCAGTCAAATGTTACAACATTACAGCTTTTTCAACCATATCTAAAAGGCCAATTTTGGGTTTATTCCTCTTCACAGTTGATGGCTGTGGCTCAGCAGGTGTAAACCAGTAATAGCTCTAGTCCAGGCCTGGAATCCTGCCAGGAACAGATGTGTTCAGTCAAATGACTAATTGAAAACCTTAAACAAAATCAGCAACCTGGCTATTTTGCCTCCATAATAAAGCGCAGCTGATAAAGGCTGAGGAAAGGGAGGGGGGGAGAGAAAGGGGGGGAAGAAATCCACCCCTCTCATCACTGATGCCATTAACAATCACGAGCGAAGATGAAAACAACGGCATGGTTTATTCTGCAAATGAAGGCATATAACGAGATGACGTCCCGAGAGTCCATTACCAATTTTAATAATACATCAAGGAGACTATGCAAACAGTTTGTATGTGTGAAAGCCAAACATAGCAAACTACTTACTGTGTTACTGCATTGAGAGACAACTCCCAGTGCTATGAATTTAACAAATTTATAAAGGTACATAACATGATAGCTATTAGTTAAATTAAAAGAAAGCCATTACCAATTGCAGTCTCACACCAATTTTTTTTTTTGTTTGCCAGCCGAAAGCGCCTGCTGAACAAGGCTTAAAACTCCAAATTCAGATGAATTTCCCTTTACAAGCGTTAGAGTTGGGAGTCAAATTATATGCATGAATAATAAAATACCATCTAATTAAAAACCGGCGTTAAGTATGCAAAAAAAGGCCCCCTGACTCCTAATGATAATGAGATTGTGCAATACCTCTGAGCATAGTATTTTATAAATTACTCAGAAGTAATGGCTGGCTTGACCTAAATCAGAGATAATGGAATGGCTTTGAAAGAATGCTTTGCCGTCAACAGCAAGAAGGAAACAGTTAGTTCTTGCTGTTTGAAGACAAACAGATATTAGTCCAGATATAGTTTCAGGTGTGAGGTGGATTTGAAGAGGAAGAAGAATTTCAGAAAGTGGGAAGGACTAAGAAAGACGTGTCGCTTCCCATATGTCTCAAACTGCCACTTGTGATCAATAAGTCTCTGTTTGGCCATCAGTTCATTGCAAGTTGTGCACTTAGAAATGTACTTCAAAAAACTTATGGAGTGGTGTTGGAATACACATTTGATCAATGCTTGGAGACGTAATCCAAATTCAACTTTCCAGATCATAGTGAGATATTTAGTCTTTTGTTTCCTTCTGATATCACATACAGAAACCCACCTGAAGGCAAAGGGCAGGTAAGATATTTCTATAATCTCTGAGTGTGTGTCTCTGTGCATGATGTGTTAAAAAAAAAAAGGGGGGGGATATTTTTTGGTGTGTACTGCCTTCATACAATCTCCCTTCACTTTTGTCCCTGGTCAGACACGTGTTGTAGGCACTTGTAGACAGATGTCAGAACTTGAGAATCATGCTGGCCATGATTCTAATGTGACTGTAGGTGCAACTGGTGTGACTGTATGCACATCAAGTCAGAATGCACATTTCTTCCAAATGATTATCCTAACAATTGGCTCAAAATAATTAATAGTGTTGCCCCTCCTAAAGGAGAGATGAAGGCCTTGTTTACCTGCGACTGCTGTAATGTTTAATTAAGTTGCCACATGTCATGATGTTTTTGCAAAGTGTCTTTTCCTGGCCCCAAATAGGAACCTGAAAATGGCTTCTCTTCAGTTCTCCTCAGATGCATGAGGTAGGTGAATGGTGACCTCCTAGTTACTTTTGCACTTATTAAAGTTGTTGTTGTTGTTCAGTCGTTTAGTCGTGTCCGACTCTTCGTGACCCCATGGACCATAGCACGCCAGGCCTTCCTGTCCTCCACTGTCTCGGAGTTTACTCAAATTCATGTTCATTGCATCGGTGATGCTATCTAACCATCTCATCCTCTGCCGTCCCCTTCTCCTTTTGCCTTCAGTCTTTCCCAGCATCAAAGTACAAATTTGTTCTGCCTCCTTTTCTTATTGTGTATAAATTACACACTTAAATAATCTGCACAAATTATATTGTTAAAGCTGCACACTTCATTGTTACTTCAACATACATTATCTATACCTTTTAAAATGTGAATTGCAGCATGATATTTAGGAAGTATGCAGATGAACAGCTAAATAACAGAGAAAACTTAACTTTACCAAATTGGGAATAAATAAATTAGAATTTAATAGCTCTCATTTTGGGGACAGGCGCATATCAAATTGCATTCTTAGTTTCAAATTGCATAAACGTTTTGGATCTGTTATAAAACAAGTTCATATCAGAATTCATCCAAATTAGTTTGCTCAAGCGTCCATACCAATGATAGGTTCATGGACTCGACATATGGGAGAGATTCTTGGCAGATCCATAATGAAGATGGGGAAATTTAACGGAAATAGAGGGTTCTATTACCTGTAGTGTCCCTTACGTTTATTGTTAGACATGCCTGTGTTGTCCAAAGACTGACCTCATGCCTATATTTCATTTTTAGTCAACTCTGTGTGTTTTGTTATTATTACTTGCTATTTCCCATCTTTCTATCACTTTGCAACCTTCCTGGCTGCCCTCACTTCCTGATCTGGGAGGAGTTCTCCTTTGCTTCTTCTCCTGGGTTTCAGCCCAAGTGTGGACAGCTAGAGAGATTGTAGAATTCTGCAAAGAAGCTTTTGAAAGATAGGACACTCAGATACATGCTCCTTGGTCACATCTTAATGAAGAAAGACATGTGCCAAAACCACAGACCGATACCCAAGTTTCCTTCTCTTTTGGAAAAAAAAGAGCAATTTCTTTACTATCAAATTGAAAGGACAATGGATAGAAAATAAATCTACAGAACCCCAATTTTCATCTTACTATATTATATCTGCAAGAAGGAAAGCACAGTGTTGGGGTTTGAATAAATACCCAGAATTTACAGATAGATTAATTAGACAGAAGAGGTAAATAGGTTAAAGGTAATCCTTTCTGCAAGTCATTCAATTAGCAGCCATTGTTGAAGTAAGTGGTGACACATACTGCAGCTGATATAGTTTAAGCTGGGTGTGGCAGATAATTTGTTTGACCTATAACGTGATTGGTTGATATTTGTATAAAAGTAGAGAAGTTTGGGTGTTCATTCTTTCTCGTTACTATCTTTTCATCAGTATCTGTGTTGGACGTTATTGGACTGTATTGTACTACGTATGTATATAGAGTAAATAGATTATTTTATCTAATCTCTTGTGAGTGTCTGCCTACTCAATAACGTATTGCTCTGAGGTCTAGAAGGAACATTGGCAGCCCCAGCGCTGTGTACTCTGACGCACAGCAAGAATAATCTAAAGATCAGAGCACAAGATGTAAGTTGAAAGGTAGCTTTCTGGCATCTCTAGTGGGGGGGGGGGGGCGGAATCTATTTCTTTGCTGGGTTTATAAAGCTGATGTTATTAGCAGACCCTTGGATATTCCAATAGTCAGAAGACACCATCATGGATTAGATATACAAACTGATTCTGCAAGACAGCATCCACTCTTTAGGACAGTGGACTCCTCTACAATTTTGAAAGCATGTAATGGCTGATATCACAAAATCATTGTTATAGTGGTTGGGGCCAGTCCCAATCCATGCACCAGAAGTCGTTTGTTCTTCACATTGCCTCTGAAAGTGTCTTGTATTCTCAGAAGTCCAGATTCCAAATCTACTGCATCTTCATGTACAACTATGCATAGCAAGTGTACACTACAAGTGACATGAAGCCATCCTACAAGTTGGATGATGGGTGTGTTCTGTCTTTAGGCTCTGCATTCAAAACTGTTAAACTGCTCTGGACTCAGTATGGCATTAAATCCATCAACTCCTTCCAGGATCTTGCAAACATCTGTCAGTGAAATCCCAAAGTTGGGATATCATAAAAATATTTTTTGCTTGCTGATGTATTTTACAGTATAGTGTAGTGTACAAGAGTGATAGTTAACATAATTAATGTTCATATCAACATCATGGAGTATCATATTACTGAGTCAGATATTTGGAATCACCAAGTTTAAGGTCAGACTGGACAAAGCATGACATGACAGATCCATTTGATGTATCTCAATATGATGTTCATGTATCTAAACTACAATTGTGGAAGATGCACAGGCTGGCTGCGGTATTCCTTTCATAATGAATTCCCTCCACAGTGACTGCTGTTTAACAAACAAGCGAACCCAGCCCAAATGCACTAAGGGTATATGTGTATTATGACGCATTCTCTCTTTCTCTTTGGTGCCTTTGAGTCAGTGTTGACTCCTGGAGACTGCCTGGACTAGTCCCTGCAGTATCTTGGCAAGATTTTCAGAAGTGGTTTGCCATTGCCTGCTTCCTAGGGCTGAGAGAGTGACTGGCCCAAGGTCATCCAGTTGGCTTTGTGCCTAAGACAGTCCTAGAACTCATGGTCTCCCAATTTCTAGCCTGGTGCCTTAACCACTACACCAAACTGGCTCTCTAGTTTGGCCTTTAATATTGCATTGTCTGTCAAGCAGTAATTTTCCCATATCCAGGAGCAACCTACATATATTATACGCAATATATTATAACAGGTCTCACTTGTTTTTTGAATGTTATTCTTCCCAAATCATTGTTACTCACTCCATGCCTAAGCAGAAGGGTAAGTTGAACATCAAATAGCTACTCCAGCCTTCCTCAGTCCTTGCAGAATTCTAAGCAATGGGCAGATTAGCTGACGAATGATAGAAACTAGTTCAAATATCTAAAGCACATCCACATTGGGAAAGGCTAAGACATCCCTTCACAATTCAGGTTGTCCTGAAATCGTAACCTTAAGTATTTGTTACATTAGTATGAGGAAACGCCAGTCTCAATTAAGAACAAAATTAACTACTTTCTGGCTGATGTTAGGAGGGACATGGATCAGACTGTACCTAGAATATTGTATCCAGGTCTGGGTGGTGAGATTTAGGAAAGACATTTAGAAACCGGATTGCATCCAGAGGAGACCAATCAAGATGATAAAGGCCTGGAGGGAAAAAAAACTTACAAGGAATGGTTGGAGGTGCTGGGAATGTTTAGCCTGGAGGAAAGAAGACTGGGGAGAGACATGATAGCTATCTCCTCAAGTATCTGAAGGACTATCATGGAGAGGACAGGACAGAATATACAGAGTTGCTCCAGAAGACAAGTCAAGAAACAAAGGGGGTGAAATTGCAAGGAGTTAGATTTTGGTTGACATCAGAAAGAATACCCTAACAATAAGACCTTCAGGAGAGAGAAGACTCATTTGCTGGCGGTGTTTAAACAAAGGCTGGATAATCATTTGTCAGGAATATTATAGTTCTAGATTCCTGCACTGAGCAGCCTCAGACACTGTGACCCGTACACCTCTTCCAAAGTTAAATGTAGTCAACAATCACTAAAAGATTGCTCATCTTGTTTTAGAGGTTGCCACAGTTTGAAACTCTGTTTAGTATTGGAGAAACTGATCTTCTCGTTCACTGAAAAGGCTAGCATCAACATGGTTTACTAGTCACTTACTACAGTTCACAGAAGCCTGGCTTGCATCAAGTTTGATTGTTGGTCTACCTAGCTTAATATTGCCTAAGGCAGCCTTCCTCAACTTGGTTATCCTCCAGGTATTGGGATTATAGTTCCCAAAACTCCCAGCCAACATGCCTGATTTAATTTTGGAAACTGTTATTCTCACACATGGCAGGAGCCCAGATTTGGCAGAAGCTCTGCCATTTCACATGAAGAACTTTCCCAACCTTACTTGGAGTCTTGGAGATGTCAAGGATTGAACCCAAGATCTTCTTCATGCCATTCGGTGCTCAACCAGTGAGCTCTGACTGATATTCCATGATTTGACATTGCATTGGCAGATGATAGGTTGAATGTATCCCACCTTGTGGTCATTGGGCCAAAACAGTTCAAAATTAAGATTGATTTAAATCTATGTTTAAATTCTCTCCATCCCAAGAAGCTCCTGAGAAAGGAAAATAAATAATGGAATGACGGACAAAAATAACCTTTCTATATCATTTGCTTACCTGTGGCATCAAGTACATATGACCTTTTATTTATTCAGTCATAAATGTATAAGCTCATTGAGAGCACATCAAATTCAAAGCCACCTGTAGTCACCATGGAAACCACTCTGTTTGCTGAATAATTTCTTTTTTTCTCAATGCATATTAGAGTCTATTGGCAACTAGAGAAATACCTGGGCTAAACGTGCCTGATAAATTGAACTAGTTAGCATAGCTCTTACGGTTTTAAGTGCTACAGAACTGAGAGTTCCTTTTTCCTGATGGAAATCACTTTGATCATGAATAAATAGGCAGACGTGCTTAGCATACTTCTAACTGCTGGTTCTAATTTGGCTGAAACCTGTTATCACAAAATTATATTTCCCACTCATCCCCTTACCTAGACCAATCCTTGGGCTCTATGGGTTTCTTTAGCATGACTAATTAAGGTTAAGGATGAAGAATTTTTGTTTTCTTTCACATTTCTTCTCATGTAAAAATTCACTCCATATCATTTCTGCACCAGTTTATTACTATATACTGTATGAACATTTATGTAATCTCTCTCTCTCTCTCAGAGGAGCATTGCAACCCATTTCCCCTACTGAATCCCCTTTCATGCACATTCCTTCCCTTATGTACAATTTTTATTTGTTCTGTTTGTAACATTTGGAGAAATATGCAAAACAAGGATAATTGCATTTCCATTTGCATATTAATTTAGGAGGGACAGATGAGGTCAGTTTGTATTAAAATGAGAACTGAACTAATTTCTTCCCATTTCTTGTTCTATGTGGATGGGAACAATATGTGGCTTCTTGCTGATTCCTCAGTTATGTTCTAGATCAGTTACAACTGGACAGCCATCTCCAACCTGATGCCAACTCCAGGTGGGGTGGACTTTGACTTCCATAATTCTTACCTAAAAGTTGGAAACTATGGTGTTGGAAGTCCAACAGACCCTGGTGACACTAGGTTGGGGAAGGCTGCAAAAGGGAACAGATCTTTGGGTTAGAAAACTCACCATTTCACAGATAGAATTTTCTGGGAGAAAAACGGAACATTCTGGGGAACACTGGAACGTACCATCTCTGAAACGGCCCATTTTGCATATCCCTATGTTAGGAGGAGGTGGAGCAAAAACGCATTTGGGGGAAGAATCTGAATGAAAAAAAATCATTTATTTCACTTCTACACAACCACCAGCCTCACCCTTCATGTATAGCAATTTTGTGGTCTGGTGAGTATCCTTTCTACTGCGTTGCATCGACCAACTGAGACCAGCCAGCATTTTGCTCAGATGAACTAAAATCCAAGTCTTTCACCCTTTGGTGATATCATATACCTCTCAGCCCCACTGCCAGATTACCTACTGATAATGAACATATCAGGTGTGTCACTCACAGTCACAGTCACTCATGCCTTCCTTTGGTCTACATGAAGTTACAACTGGTCCAGACTTCCAGAGGGCTTCTATTTATATTTATTGTGGGTTTATATTTATTTTTGTTTTTATGGAACGTTGCTGTGACCCGCCTAGGATGATCAGGAATCAGATGGGCAGCATATATATAGTTTCCTAAATACAGCTCAGGATTGTTTATACTGACCGATAATCGCTGTCCGGGAAAAATATCAACAACCTCAGATATGCAGACGATACCACCCTAATGGCAGAAAGTGAAGAGGAACTAAAGAGCCTCTTGATGAGGGTGAAAGAGGAGAGTGCAAAAGCTGGCTTGAAACTCAACATTAAAAAAACCCAGATCATGGCATCTGGTCCCATCACTTCCTGGCAAATAGAAGGGGAAGAAATGGAAGCAGTGACAGATTTTATTTTCTTGGGCTCCAAGATCACCGCAGACGGTGACTGCAGCCATGAAATTAAAAGACGCTTGCTCCTTGGAAGGAAAGCTATGGCAAACCTAGACAGCATATTAAAAAGCAGAGACATCACCTTGCCGACAAAGGTCCGTATAGTTAAAGCTATGGTTTTTCCAGTAGCAATGTATGGCTGTGAGAGTTGGACCATAAGGAAGGCTGAGCGCCGAAGAATTGATGCTTTTGAGCTGTGGTGCTGGAGAAGACTCTTGAGAGTCCCTTGGACTGCAAGGAGGTCAAACCAGTCAATCCTAAAGGAAATCAACCCTGACTGCTCATTGGAAGGACAGATGCTGAAGCTGAAGCTCAAATACTTTGGCCACCTAATGAGAAGAGAGGACTCACTGGAAAAGACCCTGATGCTGGGAAAGACTGAGGGCAAAAGGAGAAGGGGACGGCAGAGGATGAGATGGTTAGATAGCATCACCGATGTAATGAACATGAATTTGAGTAAACTCCGAGAGACAGTGGAAGACAGGAAGGCCTGGCGTGCTATGGTCCATGAGGTCACGAAGAGTCGGACACGACTGAACGACTGAACAACAACAACAATCGCTGTCCAGTCTCTGCAGCCCTTGTGGAACCCTTCCTGTGGCAAAGTGCCTGCCCTATCACTGAGCGATAGTAATAGAACTATCCTTGGAGTAACAACTCTCTATTCAGTTGTGGGCTAGAACTTCCTTTGCTGATGAAGTCTGTCTGTACGGGGTGGCTACAGAGGAATCTGCCATCCTATGCTAGAATGACAGCTTGGTTTCAGTACTGATCAACCTGTACTTTATTTAAGCGTGTAGGCTGCCTTGGAGCTGATGGTCCTCAGTGGTTACCACCACTCACACATCTTCATCTGACATGCTGTTACAAAGTCATCCAAGCTTCCCCCCCCATCTGCTTTTATGTCATTGCTGCAGCTGTTTCAGAGTTCTAATAGCTTCAAGCTTTTGTTCCCACAGCAATTGCTGTATGCCAGGAAACACTGGCCACAGCTGTAATCTTCATCATTTTGCCCATTGAAGAAACCGTTGTTAATGAGAGTGAGGAGGAAGCCCACAAGCTGTTTCAGTTCCAGCCTGCTGACAGCATCAGATACATATCCCATTTCAAAAGGGCCAGGGAAAGAATCATATCAATCTTTGCTAGAAGTGGACCCAATCAGAGAAGGAACTTAACTGGGAGCCAAACAACATGGAACTGTTAGTAAGTCATGAGCTGGTGGAGGCAAAGTTCTGCAGATGTTGATGTTTCTATGAGAATATTAGCCCTCTCTGAACATTCATAAAGCATGTGTCTAGGAAGATTCTCATGGAATTTGTATACATGGGGACCAGGAGGGGAAATGAGTGTGCTCCTCCTCCCTAATTCTCTTTGATTTCTCCGAATTTACCATTAGCGTTAATTCTTGTAACGCTTGTGATAGCCAGCCATTCCATCTAAAAGGGATGCTCAAAAGCAACAGAAAATGCAAAAGTATTTTAAAAACCACAAATCATAATTAAGACTCCATAAGCAAGTAATTAAATCACATTTCAGATCCAACAGTTGCTGAATCTGAAATATGACACTCCAAGCAAGGAAGCTTGGTGGAAATTAAAACAAAAGTACATTAGTTTGGGGAGGGGAGGGGATCACCCAAAAAAGTAAACTTCCAAAAACATATGGTCAGTTTGACAAGAAAAGCACTTTTTAAAAGTAGGTTGGCTAAGTAAAACTCAACAAAGAATAATTTATAAGGCTTGGCCAAGCAGGTGAAATATAAGCATTGGTGAAAGCTGAGACTTATGTGAATCTTAAAAAAAAAAGCTGACTTAAATATATCACTGTTTCTTTTCCAGTAGTTCATTGGTTTTTTCCCATAATAATCTCTTGTGTTTACTTTGGCATCAATGGGAAAAATGTCAGAGAAACAGAGGCTGCAGTTCAGTCTTTTCTACACGATGGTGTTGAGTTATTCCAAGACTCTGGTAGCTATTTTCCAACAGATTAACATTCAAATGCTCGAACGAGTTCATCCAATTCACATAAATCTCCATAGACTTTTTTTTATTAAGTTATAACTTTTCTTTTATTACCCAGGCCACCTACCAAATAAGTGGAGGTTGCAAAAGTTTATAAAACCAATGTATATTCTTTTCCAAATGAAGTGCTATCTAGAAATTTGAATGCATTTCTGCTTAGGAAAAGAAAAGAAAAAAAACATCAAAAGTTATCTCAAAATTCTATGATGAAAAATGTGTAGGTATATCTTGTTGACAAGTTACTTTAGTAGGAGGCATCGGGTGTTGTGAGATAGGAGCAAATGACACCATATGACTCATGACTTCATTTGCATGATAGTATCTTGATGTACATGACTATTGGCATCACTATTGGTTCCTCTGATTTATCAGCATTTGCTGTTTTTCCGTGTTTTTAACATGACTTAACACTCCTATTTTCCATATTATATTTCTCCCAGGCATCCAAAAATCACAAGTAAAAACTGAATAATTTCAACTCACTTCTCTCATTATTTCACCACATCACAACTATCCTCCCCACCCCCACATATCCCAAAATGGAACATGAACTTTTTGCAGCCACCAAAAATTGACAACCCCTAATTTAATAGCTTGCAGTGGGTCAGCACCAGTACTTTTGGTGCCTTTGTTACCAATGGTATAGGAGGAAGAAATCAAAGAAAAGTGCAAGAAAGAAAGAAGAAAGTAAAGAAGAAATGGAAAAGAAAAAAGGTACAAAGAAGTACCTTCCAATTTTCTTTACAGCAGTTACAAGTACAATTATAAGTTTACCTCTTACTCTATGGTCACAACATACCTTTCTTCTTTCTATAATCTATTCTGTTTAACCATCAAAACCATAAATCATGAGTTCATTTTTTTCTGTTTCACGCAAAAAGTGTATAAGGGGTTGATAGTGGTAATGTTTTCTGTTCTCAGGTTAAAATCCAGTAAGGATAACATTTTCTGACCTGTTATCTGAAGAGCAGAGGCCTGATTTGTTACATATTTCTGTATCTATTGTCCTGTGCATATAATAGAAGCCAGAATAAAAATAGACCACTCATAGTAAGCGCCTGTATTTTGCTTCCTAATTTATTATGAATTAAAGACAGCAGTTGGGAATGTTTTAACTTCAATGTTGAAGCAGATTGGTTGAGTTGGGCTTTTGACTTCAAACACAACTTTCACAAGACAATAGAGGTTATGTGGTCAACATTCCATCGTTGGTTCAATAGCTATTAATTTAAACGGATGTGACCCTTACATGAGAAAGCAGCAAAGGTGCTTGAGGTAGTTTTTCTTTTTTAAATTCTTATAAATAGGACTGGTGCCAGATCAACCCACCCCTTTGCCTTTTGACTTCCTAAAGAAAACAGCCTTGGTGAACTAAGCACAGGAATTATGAACAGTGAAATGTAAGGAAATCTCTCCAGTTCCTGCTCTGTTAAATTTCTCACTTGGTAACGATGAGGAGACAAACAGTGCTGAATTTTGCAGCACTAATATATAGTACAACATCCTTATACAAGCAGAGATATATTTCTATATGTACGCATTTAAAAGTAACCCATTATAAATTGTGTTCAACCTCTGTGTACTTTTCACTCAGGGGACTTCTTAAGAAGCTAAACTCAAATGGGGGGTGGGGGGAGAATGTGGAACCAATTTTCAAGTCCAGCCAATTCAAAGTCAATTAAATGATCCTGTCATCAACATGAGGAAGGGGAAAAGTAACAGTTTATGCAACAAATTAGGTAATTGCGGACCTATGGACAAATGAGATTTCTTCCGTAACAACTGAATAAACATTATGATTACACTTGAAAAGTTATGCAGAAATAGCCACTTTGGCGAACAGTCTTCTCTCTCCAGTTTCACCAGAAAGAAATTTTAGTAATACTTGGGGGGGGGGGAGCTCCAGTAATCACATATATCAAGTGCCTTTGCTCTCATAACTGAATTAACACAGGGCTGATCATAACATTAGGCAGAAGATGCTTGAGAAAGGAGTGGGATCGAACCATTGGATGTTGGATGTTCTGCATCTCTTTGGCTTGCTTCATAGCCACAGGTACATGGGAGATACTGTTCCACTGAAAGAAGATTCTGTTCTCACTGAAGTCTTCAGAATATAGAGATAATTTCAGGTAACAAAATGTCTTAGTTTTGTTTGTTGTGGGTTTTCCGGGCTGTGTGGCCGTGTTCTGGCAGTTTTGGTTCCTAACGTTTCGCCAGTAGCTGTGGCTGGCATCTTCAGAGGACAGGAACACAGCTAGAAGATTCTCTCTGTGCCCAGATATCTTCTAGCTGTGCTCCTGTCCTCTGAAGATGCCAGCCACAGCTACTGGCGAAACGTTAGGAACAAAAACTGCCAGAACACGGCCACACAGCCCGGAAAACCCACAACAACCATCGGATTCCGGCCGTGAAAGCCTTCGACTATACATTGTCTTAGTTTTGTCCAGCATTATTGTGTTTCTCTGTGTGTTTTATCACTGGAAGCTGTAATTCCAAATATGCTTTAGACCTTACTTTATAATACATGTTGACTTGGTGCCCTCAGACTTTGTTGGACTTCAGGCCCTATCCTCCCTTATCTTTGTGTAGGCCACTCAGAACTTATGGGAATTGAAGAACAGTTAGTCCATTGGGAACCGGATTGGAAAGGCTGCTGTAAACTTTAGGAAGGTGTAAATGAAAATAGGTTTGGGTGTCATAGAGCAATGGCAAAACTCAGTGTCTAAGTTGAGTATAGACATTCTGTGGCTCCTGATTCAGTTTCCTAACCAGATTCAAAGTTCTAGTGAAAATGGTGAATTGTAAAGGATGGTGAGACTTGCAGTCCAATAAGGATCACCACTGGGGCAAATTTGTTTATTTATTTATTTATTATTTCAATTTATTCCCCGCCCATCTCCCATACAAGGGACTCTGGGTGGGTTACAACAATTGAAGGTTTAAAAACTATACAAATAACAAATATCTAATAACAAATGATACAGGTATGAAATCTCTTGGTCTTAAGACACCTTAGAGTCCAATTAATGAGTCATGAGAGACTGACATCATCTTCCATGACTTGAGACAGCACAGATTCTTTTATGAATTGGCTAGGATCCCGAACAGAGCAGGAATTCCATCAATAAAATTCCTAGCGCAGGTTCCTCATTTTGAACTGAAAAGCCCAAACTCTGGACCTGTGCAAGATCTTGGCTCTGATGTATCTGATGTGAGAACTTACTAGACCCACAGGACCCAGTTGTTGCTATCTGGCAGTTATAAGCAGCTGAGCAGACATATTTACAGAAACAGACAGCTTGGCTCTATTTATACAGGCAGAACTGGGATTGTTCAACCCAACTTGACAGACCCCTGTTATTATTCAGCTCAGGCACACATATTTTCCATGTCCCATTTTATAATCAGGTAGGGATAAGCATCAGGGAGGAGACCAAGGTTGGCTGTTCCTTCCAAGGTTGTAGTCAGTCGTAACTTCCTCCAGAAGATTTGCATTAAACCTTAGTGGAGAAGCTGAAATTGAGGTTTTCTCTTCTCTCATCAATATATCCTGCTGATGCCTTTCTGAAAAATTCTTTCTTTGGGGGGGGGGACACCAGTGATCAATAAATGGTACTGTTGGTTATATTTAAGTGATTCTATCTCATGGAATAACTAGAAAAACTAATGATGAATGTATACGAGCCATATGCTAACATTTGGAAGAAGTGGTTTGGAAGATGTGGCTGCTTTAAAAGTCACATTAGTCAACTCATTAAAGCAGCCTCATCTTTTTTTTTAAGCTCACATGGGAAGCCACAAAAGAAGATATGGCTACCCTAATTAATACCACAGAGGTGCTGTTTTGCTGTTCATCCTGACATGAATTTGGAAGCACTTCCACAGTATTTTTAAAGCCCACATAGCATATCTATGCACAACACTTGGTACACATAGGCATTTTAATGCATGAGCCACGAAAGGCTGCCATAAATAGAAAGGTTCTCCCTAAACAATTGTCCCTCCCATCCTGGATAATTATTGGCATGATGTGTTATTAACCACCCTGAACCACTTTCCTTGCCATAAAACAAAACCACAAGCAAACCAATATTCAACACAATGGAGAGAAAAAAGACAAAGCGCAATTTGCATAGCAAGCACATTTCATACTTATTTTGGACTGATGTCCTCAGTAAATATGTTTAAAGTCATGTACAACAAGAGTATTCTATTGAAAGCATATGTACAAATGTGTATATCTGTATATGTGTCTATACAGTATGTGTATATGTATATGTATATGTATATGTATATGTATATGTATATGTATATGTATATGTATATACACACACACACTATATTATACACACATATATGTATATATATATACACACACACAAACATATATATACACACACACACACACACACACACACACATTATATCACACATCACGCGCACACACACACACATTTCCTTTGTTGCTCCTCAGCAGAAAAATAGAAATATAACACCATATATCACCGCAAAACACATTTCCGCATAAATGCTGATAAGCACAAAATATTTTTCATCATTTACATTTTCACTATAATAATATATGGCAGGATTAAAGCCGCATCCATCACACGTCTAACTAACCTTGCTGTAATGAATTTTTAAATGTAATGGTTGCTGTCAGAACAGAAAATCATACATAATGTCTTTTGACACCGCCAGTGCAAGATTTCTGCTGCCGCCGAACAAGTAAATAAATAAAAATGTAAATGGCCAAGCTTTTGTTTTTAATTAAGACTGCTAAACTCCAAATTTCTCTTTGCATTTCCTTTTCACCAGTGGACAGGGCTTGTCAACGAGAAAAGAGAAAAGGGGGTGGCACGGTGTGAAATCTTGGGAAGGGGGGGAATCAATCAATAAACCAACCCAAGCTTCCCCAAATGAGGTTGCCACTTTGGGTTGCAAATCCTCCGCATTTCTAGGAAATCCATATATCTGATGGGCTTTAGAAAGAAGTCACAAAGCAGAAACAAAGGGTTATCCCAATCACAGGCAGTAAAAAGGCCTCTCTCTCGGTGCCCAAAGGCTTGTTTCGGCTACTGGGGGCACTCTCTTGATGTCAGTGTTAAGAACCAGGTTTGCAGTGCAGAAGGCTGGTCAGAAGGGCAAATGCAGAGGGGAGAAAAGTCAAGGACAGGTATGGTTGACTTCCCACCCTGTGCCGTTGTGCCCTGCTTGAAATTACAGATAATCTGACACAGCAGAAGAGAGTCATTAAAAATAATTTGCACACACTTTCTCTTCTGCGAGATGCCCTCTTTTTTTCCCCATTTTTCCTCTCTTCTTCTTGCTTCCCCCCCTCTTTTTTTTTTGATACACTATTTTCTTCCGTGTTTATTGCTGTGGACAAGTTCTAGCCATATGGATAGAAGACGGGCATAAGAGGCATCTCAATACCTGAGTGGTTAATTAAGAGTGTTGCCGGGCCTCCAGAAGCCGGTTTGAAATCCCCCCTCTCTCACCAACAATGACTTAGGGTTTTTTAGCAGGAGTCACTGGGGACTGCTGAAAGCGCAGGGTAATTATTTGAGATAACATACAGCAGAAGTGTGTGCGTGTGCATGTGTGTGTCCACGAGAGGGAGAGAAAGGAAGACGGTGGATGTGCAATTGAAAAGAGGGCAGCAGAACAAAAAAGTCTGTAATAAAAAGGTCAACGTTCCTATTTTTCAGTACAGTGTGGGCAGCATGTAATGCCTTTTTAGAATGAATGACATTGGATTCTCTCTCTCTCTCTCTCTCTCTCTC
Organism: Charina bottae; assembly: GCA_023362775.1. NCBI lineage: Eukaryota > Metazoa > Chordata > Lepidosauria > Squamata > Charinaidae > Charina > Charina bottae. The sequence goes on from JALMGJ010000015.1 coordinate 20,806,296, forward strand.
TCTCTGCTTCTTTTTTTTAATGCCCACTTAAATGACTATCTTATTGTGAATTCAAACTTTGCTATTGTGAGTTTAAACCTGCTACAGCAATCTGAATAAGCTATTCTTGCTTTATCAGTGTGTATATGTGTTGAACTGGTGTTGATTGCTTAGTTGCCAGAGAGAGAGACAGACAGACAGACAGAGAAAGCAGAAATTTCCTTCTATTAATCCATAAAAATTCTGGGCCATCACAGGAACAAAAGGAAAAAGAAATAAGAGAAGAAATGAAATCTAGACGCCTCAAATTGCTGTCAGTTAAGAGGATAAATCCAACACTGGGAAAGATTGGAGCCACCCAGAATTAAACAGAGGGAAAAGAGCAAGGGACAGGGGTTATTAGAATCCATTACAAATGCAGACCAAAGCACCATTACTTGTGGATTAGGTTTTCATGGGTAGAAACTAGATTACTTCATAGGTACGAACCGTATGGTTCCCTGTTCATCCCAAGTTAGTTGCAATAGCAGATCACTGGCTAACTTGTTTGAATACATGTGCAAAAGGTAGTCACAGAATGATCATATATTTGTGACATGAAAAATAACCTGCAAACACAGTATTGGATATTGACAATGAGTTTGTGGATCCCACCAGCAGAAATGTCCAAAATCTTTGCAAGATTGCTGTCCAGATTTTGCCATTTGAGAAGTTCCTTGGAATTTCTATAGAAGTCCAAGGCATCTCCCTTCTTCTCTTCCTTTTGAGGAATCTCCAGCTCCTCCAAATATGTAGCGTTTGTGATCTCAGTCACCACATTTAATTTCCTGAACAGGCATTTGGAAATATTTGGGATCTCAACAATTCTTGGGGATTTGTTGAAATGCAAAGGGATTGTCTTCTTGCTTAGTAAATATCTGCAGTCCATGGAAACGAAATTACAAAGATCAACCCTAACCCTCAATGAACTGAGAATCATTTTAAATTTGTCTATTTTGGGTAAGAATAGGAAATCCGCTTACATTTATAAACTGTGAAGCCTAGTTTCCTTTGTTCTGACCCAGGCAAATGACTCAGTTTCTTTTGTCAGGTGACATATTCTCTTTCCAGAAAATCCTCAGGTGTCGTTTTCAACCCCAAGATTAACCTGACTCTGACATCAACTCTGCTACTTAGCACCGTGGGAGGGAAAAGAGACAACACTGAAGAAAATGAATGTGATTTACATTCAGTGGGATCTTTTAACAACCAGTTAGAACTGAAGCTGATGATTGTATATTCTACCACCTTTCTTCCGAGACCAAATCTGACCAGAGGGTGATGTGATGGGGATCCCAAATGGGACTCTTAAATAAAAGACACAGGGGGATTGGTGCATTTACATTTATTTGTACATTGATTACCCTATTGCTGCATCCAGATGCATATGTTTGGTGGAAGGTATCCACGGACAGATGTAAATGAAGAGGAACACAGCCCTTGCAAAGCAAAGCTTAGGCATTGCTCAAATCCTTTGTTGTTTTCAGGAATCCCAGTGATGTCTCCTTGTTCCTTGGCAGCTATCTGAGCACTCTCTCAGCTTTGTTTCGAAACTGCCCAAATATGTTAATTATCTCTCTTTACTTCAGTGACATTTGACTGTCAAAAGAGAACCATGGTCTTTAGAAAATAAAAGGGACTAATCTCAGCTCCTCTACCAGGCTTCTCCAGTACCTATTCCCTGACAACACCAGAGCTGTCACATCAGAGAAGGCGTCATTGGAATAAAAGTGGGCAGATGTGTGATAATGAGAGAGAAGGATACAGATGCTAATATAAGTCTTCAGTGGTGCTGTCCTCGTCTTCGTTAACCAGATTCAGGTAGCAGCTGCCGACTGTCAGATGCCAGAATGCCGCGCTCCTCTTGATTTTCGTTTAAGATCGGCTCCGTTTGCGGTCTGTCAGTGAACTTTTCTCTCGCAGGAGCCTGGACCCCTAGGTGATCAGTCACATTTCGACATAACTAGATGTCAAAAGAAGTTTAAGTCGCATGACAAACATGGATGCGCTCCCTATGCCAGATGACAAGGCCAACCCTCAATTTCTTAATGATCCAGTTGCACGCTTTTGTTTGTGTGTGGGTGTGAACGTGCAGCTTGGATGTTGTTTTCTTATTAAAATGGCAGCTAGGCTGGGGTTTTTGGTGTGTGGGGGGGTCAGTGTTTGCATCTGCCAGTGTCAATCGGAGCATTGTTACTCTCAATGTAACCCTCTGGACATTTTTTTATTGTAGAAAAGAGAACTGATGTGTGGTTTATATGGCAAATTTGGGAGTGGGGAAGTAGAGCTTCCTTCCTTCCTTCCTTCCTTCCTTCCTTCCTTCCTTCCTTCCTTCCTTCCTTCCTTCCTTCCTTCCTTCCTTCCTTCCTTCCTTCCTTCCTCAGAATTGTCCAATTGGCTTTCTATTAAATTCAAGCAAGCATACATTTAAGGGTAAATAAAAACAGGATAATATATGACAACAGGAGATCAAGGAAGTCAAGCAGAGGCCACTGACAATACATTCTCAAACAGACACTCTCAAACATTCTCAAGTAGAAGCACCAGCATGATCTGGAGGACTTCCTTATTATGCCGATCCAATGAACATTGCTTTCCTATAATGCCTCTGCAATCAAGACAGATGGGTTTTGTCATATTCAAACTATCTTTAGATCTCATGTGCTGTACACCATGAATCCAGACTAGAAGATGATGTTTGGCCCTTATTTAATAATGTGTTGCTACATTAAAGGCAAGAGGCCTGGAGCCTAGGAGAGGCAACAAAAACCATAAAAGTAACTCTGAATATTTTTCACAAGTGGAACATGTCTGCACCAACGTGACAGCAAGCTTTTTAAAAACTGAAAGTAAAAATCCTCTATGCTGAGATGCACATACATCTCAGGTCAAGGTAAATGTCCTCTACCTTGGAATTAACCTTGGAGAGATCTCCCTCCCTCCCTCCCTCCCTCCCTCCCTCCCTCCCCCCCTCTCTCTCTCTCTCTCTCTCTCTCTCTCTCTCCTTTTTCCAGCCACTGCAGCCTGTATGGCCAGTGATAAGAGATGCTGGACGTTGCCATTCATAAGCAGCTACAGGTTAGACATCTGTGATCTGCGAGGTAACCAAGGTCTTATTAAAAACAGTCATTCTTTCTTATATTATTGTGGTGGTTACTTCTACACTGTGCAATAATTGTAGTGCGCAAAGTTGCAGTTCAGACTGAGGAATGGTCCTCCCCCAGTCCATAAATTGGGGACAGACTATCATGGAGAAAATCTATCTATGTGGTCACTAAGAGTTGACACAGACTTGATGGTACATAATCAATCAATCAATCAATCAATCAATCAATCAATCAATCAATCAGTCCATAAATAATATATACAGGCACCACCTGTATAGCAGTGTTTCTCAACCTTAACCATTTTAAGACATGAGGACTTCAACTCCCAGAATCCCCCAGCCAGCAGGGGGAATTCTTATCTAGATATTGCAACTTGCCCTGTAGCTCTAAGGTTCTAAATTTCAGCTTCAGGAAATTCACATTGCTCCCAAGGAGCGCTTTTTCATGAATTTTTCATATGTACTTTTTTGCAACCAATTGTCTCAAAATAAAGTGCAATTTTAGAGTACTATTCTGTAATATAAAATTTTCTTCAAAAATGTCAGTGCATATTTTTGGAGGCAAACACCAGGCTCTAAAATTCTGAAAATGTCAATTTTGAAGCATGCACATACACATGAATTTTGGATTCTCCTATATATTCAGAAGACCCATTATTGATGTATTTGGATTAAAATTTTGATGCAACAAATTCATAGCAAAATCTCACATACCCTAGAGATTTTCTCACCTTTTCAGGCGTTGATTGGCCTATTGGGATCACTTCTCCTTTCATTTCTGGCAACATATACACCCGTCATATCATCTCCATTCTAAACAACCTTTGGCCATCCATTCCTAAGCATAGTCTTCCACCACATCTTGCTAAACCCACCTATTTTTGCTTCTCTGTTATTCCAGGGGCTGATAATATCTTCTATTTTGTCCAATCCTTCACCCAATGCCCAATCTTAAATATTACATTTCCAGTGCTGAAATAATATGTTTCTCTGAAGGTTCCTGCTGGTTTTGATGGTGGTGATTGGTGGCAATTGTAGCATGTGTGTTTGTGTGCACATAATTAATGTGTATAATATATATGTGAGATTCACATTTTCTGCTCACTTCTATTCATATTGATTGTTTAGTGAGAAGGTGTTAGAAGTGATTGTTTTTATCCAAACTAGGAAAATAAAATGAAAGAAGGATCAGTGATTGGTAAGAATGCCAAGAAGGAGGAAGAGGAGGAGGAAGGCCATGATCTAATGTTAGAGAATCAATTAACAGAAGTATAACTTTTCATCTCATTTCAACAAAATGCAACAATGAACATTAGATATAAATTTGTATGTGTGTGTGTCCATGCACGCATGTGCAGTGCTTCCTCTGAGTTCCAATTTACACAGGGAAACATTCTTTCTAAATTCATATCTCTCTTCTCCTTTCCCATATCAATATAATCCTTAATTAAACACTTCTTTGGCTGGTTTATATTCACTAATGCTCTCTAATATAAAACAACTTGTCTCCCCCTAGATCCCCATAGTCAGTTGCCTGAAGCTCATTAGTCCATGTGTTTCTTACTCTGGAGTTTTAAATATTTAACTAGCTAGGATGCGTTCAAGAAGTCTTAACCTTATAATTTGTAATAATGTTGGGATCTCCTTTCCAGAAGATAATGTGTGGGGGTGGGTATATTTAAATGTTTCTTTCTTCTACCTTGGATTTATTTGCTTTTCAATCGAAGAGAAAATTTGTAGCTCAGGGTTGAACTGTGGAGTCCTTGGTGCTCTCTGAGCCTTGTTGTTTTCTTGCAGACGTTTCGTTGCCAGGCTAGGCAACATCTTCAGTGCGAAAAGTGATTTGCTTTTGCTACTTGCAATCAAGCTAAGAGCTATTAGAGGCAAAATAATTTTAGATACCTATTTATTTCACTTAGTGAATTGTAAGCAGTGATTACAGATTTCTTAGCAAAGACTGTCCATCCAAAATATAAGAGAGGAGGCCTACCTATATAAGGTAAGGATATTTTCTAAGTAGAATGCATAGTTACGGTCTAGGCCACCACTGTTATTAGGTTAAATAGCAGACCTGGGATGTAAATTACTACTTACTTCATTTATTGTTGGGGAGTTTTCTACAGCTGGGGCAAAAATGGTCCTTTGATATTCTCCACCACATTTGAGGTGACACAGACTGCATGGATGATATCTCTTCCCAGTAGAAGGCCTCTTCCTTAGTGGTGGTAGCAGCACCACTACTAAAAAAAAGAGCTCAGGGGCAGGAATTGTTTCCCCTCTCCTTTATTTATTTATTTATTTATTATTTATTTATTTATCAAATTTATCACCGCCCAACTCCCCCACGGGGGACTCTGGGCGGTTTACAACAAAATTAAAATCATTAACATACAACTAAGTAAATTAAAATACACAATAAATAACACTTTAAAATATACCCTCTAGGACGAATTTAAGGTGCTAGCCATCTCCAGGTATATACCTTCTCCATCTCGCCCCAAGCATGCTGACAAAGCCAGGATTTGAGTTGTTTTCTAAAGTCCAGGAGCGAGGGGGCCTGTCTGATCCCTGGGGGAAGACTGTTCCAAAGGGCAGGGGCAACAGCAGAGATAGCACGCTTCCAAGACCCCGTTAGATGGAACTCCTTAGTCAATGGGGTCCGTAGCATGCCCTCTCTGCATGCCCGGGTGGGACGGGATGAAGCAATGGGGATGAGACGGTCCCTTGCCATGTATCCTGGTCCCATGCCATGTAGGGCTTTAAAGGTGATAACCAACACCTTGAATTGGACCCGGAAGCAGACTGGAACCCAGTGCAGCTCGCGCAGCAAAGGTGTTACGTGTGTCCTCCTTGGGACACTCAAAATTGTCCGCGCGGCTGCATTCTGGATCAGTTGTAGCTTCCGGATATTCTTCAAGGGTAGCCCCATGTAGAGCGCATTACAGTAGTCTATGTAACTGAAATGTGAGAAGAAACAGACTGCTGAAAAGATGAGTAAAGAATGAAGGGTGGAACACTCAGTGACGTGTGCCCCTTGGCCACCCCATCACTAAACAATGGAAGAAAATTACATCGACCCATAAGAATTTCTCCAAAAATTCTCTTTTCCTTGGAAATAATGTCCAAGCAAATGCCCAGTTTTACTCATAAAACTGAATAAGAAGTGATAAGAAAAAAATGAAGGAGAATTTCTCAACCCGGTATTAGATTTCACTGTCCAGAATGGGGAGAAGAGCTTGAGAGATGCACTAAAAGAACTTGTTGTGCATTGGCTACAGCACACCTTGATTCAGGGAGGAGTGCCATACCCTGTTCTGCTTTATTTGCTGATGAGAAATAACTTTGAGCCAGCCCTGGTATAGTTATAGTGCCTGGATAATTGAGGAAGGTCTCGTGTCACCATGTCCCGGCATCCTACTTTACAAGAGATAATCCTCTTTAGAAAGTCAACCCCTCTCAAATTCTGGTTGAAAGAGAAAGAAGCCCATGAAGGAAAAGGATGGACTTGAATTTGACCAGCGGCACTTAGCTCCTGGCCTATTCATTGAGGAGGTATAATGGACATCTGATTTTTATAGCCAATTGTATTTTTTATTCTTATTTCAATGTCAATAGTTGTTTTACATTCATGTCAGTGGATCAAAATGAACAAATGCCAATTTTATTTATTTATTTATTTAATTTTTATCCCACCTTTATTATTTTTATAAATAACTCAAGGCGGCGAACGTACCTAATACTCCTTCCTCCTCCTATTTTCCCCACAACAGCAACCCTGTGAGGTGAGTTGGGCTGAGAGAGAGGGACTGGCCCAAGGTCACCCAGCCGGCTTTCCTGCCTAAGGCGGGACTAGAACTCTCAGTCTCCTGGTTTGCCATTGGCTCCTTCCTAGGCCTGAGAGAGAGGGACTGGCCCAAGGTCACCCAGCCGGCTTTCATGCCTAAGGCGGGACTAGAACTCTCAGCCTCCTGGTTTCTAGCCCAGCACCTTAACCACTAGACCAAACTGTATCCTCATTTTTGGTAATAGCTTTCCTCTTTGGAGTGATACATGAGTGGCTAAACTAGGAGGAGAAGGTAGGAGGCCCTTAGTTATTCAAATTCTAGACAAACCATGCATTCTCATAGGCTTTTCAGACCAGTATCTAGGAGGTTGGTGCAAAATATGGAAACACCATAATTCTATACCCTCTCAGATACAAGGCTAAAGGAGAAAAAGCAGTATAAGCAAGCCTGGATTATTTTGGCAGGAGGTCAAAACCTCCCAGAGTCCCCTATTCGGGGAGATGGGTGGGGATAAATTGAATGAATGAATGAATGAATGAATGAATGAATGAATAAATAAATAAATAAATAAATAAATAAATAAATAAAAGGCAACTTCCCCACCACCACCACCTCTCCCTTCCACAAATCAAGGGGCAAAAAACTGATCAAGATATTATAAGAGTTATACCCTTCAGGTTATTTTTAGCATTAGAGGCTGAAAGGTCCCATAAATATCTTTCCCCTGGCAGAACAAATCCAATTATAGTAAACTAAATAACCTAGGCTGCCTTTTTATTCTTACCACAACCATTGTCAGATGTGGGCATTATCCAATGATAGAGCCGGCTCTGAATTTAGTATTCTAAGTTCACCATAGTGAGTTCAAAGTGCAACAAAAACCAAAACACAACATTAAAAAGCAAGCAAGCAAGCAAGCAAGCAAGCAAGCAAGCAAGCAAGCAAGCAAGCAAGCAAGCAAGCAAGCAAGCAAGCAAGCAAGCAAGCAAAGACAGATAAGAGTGTATATTTGGGCAAAAATGTTAACTAAAGTATAATTTTTACAACTCAGATATTATTTGATGCATCTTTGATTGGATTATTCAAAGGAGTGCATCCCATAAAACTTCTTCACCCACCTATGTTTCCTTGGCATTATAGTTTTGGGTTAGTGCTCTATTACTAGGCATTCTTTCTTGCATTGTGTTTTTAACCATCAGATAGATGGATGGTGGAACATCAACCTGGGGATTCCTGTCCATGTGAACGGTCCATTTGTAGTTTTCCAGAAGTAGTGCAAAGCTATACTGTTTCAGGAGGACTTTAGAGGCTTAAAAAGTATCATAGAGTTGGATGAGACATAGAGCTTATCTAGCCCTGAAGGTCATCATGAAAAGATTGCAATGCAGGTTCTGAAATGGGGGATGGAACCATACCACCTCTTTCCAATCTGCTTGCTGTTATCTCTGTTGCTCAACATGCTTTAAATTGATGCATGGTTTTTTTTATTGACCCTGCTCATTTTGTTTTGTTTTAATCTGCCTCATGCTGAGACATGGCTGTTTTAATTGTTTATTGTTACAAGCTGCCTTGTGGACCCATCAAACCGACAAGGCACCATAGTAGCCGCGATCATAGTAACAGGGCAAGTAGTAGTAGCCATCGTGCATAATTTTAGCCTGTTGATTATTGAAAGACCGCTGAACGTGCTTCAATGTTGTGTCAAAAATGTCAGGAGTTGCAAGTGGTGACTTTGTGACATAAACAGGAAAGCAGAAATAGAAGAGTAGAGAAGGGCTTGTATGCAAGTTCAACCTTGCCAGTGAAATGAACTGCTACCATCACTTTATCCCCTCCCACTAGCAGACAGCATTTTCCTCTGCTATACAGTTAAAATGAAATGACTGAATGGAAAAGACTACGTCGTTCAAACACAACCAAAGGTTGGAAACAACAGTAAAGTCCACTCCAGAGTTATGAAAAATATCATTTGGTGGGTAAGAATCAGAAACTGTGGGTAACAGGGGAGCCACTGAAGCCCTTGCCAAAAAAGGAAGGAAAAAGATAAAACAGAAGGCTCTACACAATTGATAGAAATAGACATCCCACTTCCATGACCTGTTGAGTCATATTGTACCCAGTTAAAAAGTTAAACTATTGTATCCAATGTATTTTTTCCCTCTGTGTGTGTGCACATGTGTGTTCATATATGAATGAATTGGGAACAGCTGAGAAATTTAAAAAGGTAATTTGTTATGCTTATGTGTAGAGAGCAGATGAAGTGATCTGAGGCTCTGCATCTGGCAGGCATATTTTGAAAAATGTTAATAAGCACCCAGCACGACAAATCCGAAAATCGCAGGGGGTGTAGACTTCTGAACTAAGCAAGGTTTGAAACAATCATTAGGCCCCAAACTGCACTTTGAAACTATAGTTTCCCCTTGTCTTTCTGGGGGCAAAATCACAGCTATTGTAGCCTTGCATGAAATATTCAAAGTATCCAAGCACTGGTGTGATCAGATCACAAGAATACCCGAAAAAGATGAATATACTTTTTTGCCCATTACATGGGCAAAAATCCATTTGAATGCATTTGTGTCCAACTGCTTTATTCACTTTCAAGGGGTTAAACAACCTATTTACTGAGTTGTCAGTGATCTGTATCCCAGAATGATGGGAGGGGGCTTAGCAAGAAGGTGGGGGGGGGGAGCGAAGGAGGAAAAGGAAAAGAATAGGTTGGTCTAGTTTTGTTTGGCACCAAGACTTCTCTTCTTGGCCTGTTGTTATTTCTGTTGTGTAATATCCATGACAATCATGTTGCCCTTTTAAAAAAAAAAGAAAGAGGGGGCTTCTGTAGTTCCAAATCTGACGGGCCATTTTAAGCCAGCAAAGGGCTTTATTTATGTGGTTTTGAAAGAGTTCTGTGAAGGGTCTTCCACACAAAATCCTCTTCAGCAGGTCACACTGGTTTCAAAAGGACTTAGACGCCGAGGCGCTGATCAATACTTCTATCACGTTCTAATAGACTGACATGAGCATTTGGGCCTGAATGCCTGGAGAAGGGGGGAATGGGGAGTTGGGGGGTGGGAGAAAGTGAGGAATGGAAGGGAGGGGGTGGTTGGGAGGGAGAGAGGAATGCCACTGCAATGTCCTAAATTGGACTGATGCACAAAGCCTTGGAGTGCAATTGACTGATGCACTAGCCCTTTGCACCCTTCCTTTTACTCTTCTAACCAGCACGGCACAAAGAAAAAGCCGTGGGAAGCTGGACGGGGTGGGGGGAGGAAAAAGAAAGAGCATATCCATTTTCATGGACCATATGGAAATTTTGTTTTGCGTACCGAGAACAGGGCCTGATCAACGTGACCTCAGCTGCCATTTGTGTATAGTGAATAGTAAACAGAGTAAAAGCACTCAGTTCCCTTGACCCTTAGCATATGGAAGTCCCTTCCGAAAGAGACTTTGCTTTATTTCTGCAGAGTGCATCCACTTTCCCTTGGTAACCCGGGTGGGAGGGAGGGAGGGAGGGAGGGAGGGAGAGAGAGAGGAGATGGGGGAGTGGGGGCGAATCTCACAAGATTTGTTAATGAATTGCTTTATTGACTTGTATCTGTGCTTGCTTGATTAGAGGAAAAAAAAAACACTTAAAAATGCTTTAGCTAAGACAGCTAGGATCACCAATCCTTTGTTAAGAAGTGGGATCAGTAAGAGAGTCAACTGGTTTAAATTAATAGCTTGGGCCAGTTTAAGGTGGCTCTTCAGTGTTTGCTGCAGCTCAGACATCTCTGTAGTCCTCCTCCCTCCTCCCTCAGCAACATATGGCTCTGCCATAATTTAAGTTCAGAACACCAAACACAGGACGTTGGTGGACCTTCACTGCACCACCAGTCACAGGATAGATTCCAAGGAATCTGCAAGTTTTCTATAATTGTTGACTTCTTACCTTACATTCAGAATAAAAGAGCAGTCTTCTCAACATGGTGCCTTCCAGATATATTGGCACTGTAGCTCCCAGAATTCCTGGTCTTGTTGTCAATAGTAAATCATTCTACTTTATCCCACTTTTAACCCATATTTTCCCAAGGAGTCCAAGGCTCCATAGGGTTGCTCTGAAAAGTGATACACTGTTTAAGTTGTTGAGTTAAGATGGAGAATCTGTATTCATGTCCACTCTCAACCATGGAAGTTCCTTTGGGGATCAATCACTGTCTCTAAACCCAATCTTAATGTTTGTCTATTATGTTTATATATTGCCATATTTCAAAGTGATTCCCAGCAGTTGACAACACAGTAACATAAAATAATACAAAAAAACAGTAAAACCAAAACTCACCCAGCTGTCATAATTAATGGCAACAGTTCTTAAACAGTAAACCCAATGAGATATCTCAACCAAGAAAGAAATGATACAGGACCAAGGACTTCTCCTTTGCCATGTTCAGAAGCTTAATGGAATTGGTTCTTCCTTTCTTGGCAATGATGAGACGATATCCTCGAGAGAATGTGAGGACAACAGGGTCACTTAGGGTCACCACAACCGGAGAACAGAATACAGGGTATCATGTTATTGCTCCTCCCCAGCTGTAGCATCGTCCAGCTGAGGAAGTTGTAACACTTTATCTAATGACTAGGCTGGCATTGATAATTTATCAAAATGATTACGTCTGAGTGAACAGGAAAGAAAGAGATGAACAAATTTGGGGTACAAAAAAACCTAGCTAACTCCATTTTTAGGTCTTGACTGCAGAAGGGAGAAGTTTCACCTTTCCCCATGCAAAGAAAAAAAATCAAACCAAACCAAAATCTAATTATTGCCTACTGTGCAAAATGAGACATGTTTTTATTGAACAAAGGCCAAATCCTGGAGCAGAAACCCATTTATCATCAATCAGATACTTCTGTAACACCCCCAGTCTTCTTAAGAGTGGTTTCTATGATCTTGACAAATTTTAATTTATTATTATTATTTATTATTATTACTAGGTGCTGTAGGTATGTTGGTGAGAATCCTCTGTTCAAACAAGTCTTAAGAGGAGGATTCCCACACCTGCATTTCATTAGTTGATCTACTTTTGAAGCCAACATGATTTGCAGGTTTCTTGGAAAAGGAGATCTTCTGGAAAGAGACTGCTAAATTCTGAGTGGAAATGCCAAAGTTTGCTTTTCTTGCCTTCCTTATGTGGAATTGGCCACTTGACTCTGTCTGTACGTGTCAGAAATGGGAATTCCATAAAACAGCAAAGAATGTGGTAGTTATTTAAGGCTAACTGAAATATCATTGCTTGTCATAATTTCCAGTCCAATTTATAGATGCATCCACAAAATTGTTAAGTGATAATACATTGGCTTGAAGATGCCATAAGACACTTTATCATTTTTGCTGCAAAAAGGCTGTGGCATTTGTAGAAAGCCATGATGGCCTTGGAATGATGACACAGGCACCATGATGTTATCACACAAATGGTGCAAGTACATAATGGCATGATGTCTGTGTCAGATTTCTCATATGAAATTGGAAAATTGGGTTTCTCTACAAAGCAAAAGTGTTTTGGCAAATTGCATCCTCTACAAAGCAAAGGCTTCTCATGGTGACGTGAAGTGCAGGTGCAAGATAACAACGGTCACGTGTATATTGTTATGGCTAGTGCGTACACAAGCAATGGGAACTTCCCATGAGAACAATGTCTCCTGAATCCTTCCGTGGAAAGCCTGCTCCAGGGGGAGCAGAAGGGGGGAGGAGATCACGTGCTCCCTTAGATGCAGCACTGCTACCCAATAGCAGGTCATGCTATGTGTTTTAGGCCTAATGCTTTGGGCCTAGTGTGTGTCACAGCTAACTTCCAGCCAATCAGAAAGCTAGAAGAACTGAATATACAACCATGCAAAATGGTGTTCTATGCTTCTTGATGTCTTTTGTTCTATGCTTCTAGTGTCTTTTAGCCATGTAGTTCTTCATGTGTATTCTACTTTTCAGGACTGAGCAGTGCATAGCTATGGGAGGCTATGCATGGCGTGAGCTCTGGCCCTGGGATCAATACACGGAACTCTGCTTATAAGTTTGTTTTTGCTTTCCCTTTTACAATGCTGTACCATGTATATTCAACTTTCCTTTTTGCGATAATGTACTGTATATACATTATTGCCTTATGCTACAAGTAAAATACTTTTAGCCCTAAAAGCTGCATTCTTGTCTGTTTATTCTCAAGCCTCGAGTTTTTCCCCTTTAAGCCAGCGTACATCCCATCAGTCTGGTGCAAGTACCTAAGTTGCATCACTTCTATGATGATGTTATCACGCACATGTCATTAGTTTCCCCCATTGTGGAAGGCAATGCAAGGCAATGATTTATTTCATTTGCTTTTGGTTCAAACTCATTTAAAGGTAAAGGTAAAGGTTCCCCCCTCACTGTTGTGCAGTCGTGTCCGACTGTAGGGGCCGGTGCTCATCTCCGTTTGTTAGCCAAAGAGCCAGCGTTGTCCGAAGACACTTCCACGGTCACGTGGCCGCATGACGCACGCGGAACGCTGTTACCCACCACGCCCCCTCAAACTAATTTACCAACTGAAATTTAGCCATCTTTTTAAACCCACCCTCACCCTTGTCCAACATTTGTTATGTACTTTGCTTGTCAAAAAGTAGTAATGTATATGTTAGGGAAGAAGTCAGCACAAACATGCAATCCTTTGGGAAAATAATGAACAAGAATACAAAATACTGGGAAAAATCATTTGCAAAAAAACCCACATTAGATAGGAGAGCACTCCAAATTTTTCATGGCAGGACGTACGTGCACAAAAATTCATACAAATTTAAGTGTGAACGTCAATTAAAACGACTGTAAACTACTTGGGTTGTGCCAAACTTGTGGATGCAAAAAATTAGACATTTAAGGTAAACCAAAATTGACAGATTTGCCTATCTTTATGAATGCATGATAGGAGGGGAAGAGGAGAGAACTGCAATCCCCACAAACACAACAGCTATGTGGATTGCACAACACCAGTGAATGTACATTTGATGAATAGGATCAACATTGGTTGGGCTGAGTTCCTTGCATAAATAATAATCCATTCCAATATTTATACAAATAAATCAACACTACTATCTTGGTACTGTTGTCCAGAAGAGCTACATTATGAAAAATTGATCTAGATAGTTCTATTTTTCTAATGAATGTATTTATTCATACGTTTAGTCACTGACATTATGCTAAATTGGATTTAAGTGTTTCTCTTCAAGCAAATATTCAAATTGATATTTACAGTAGATACCTCATATACTTTTTCTATCAAAAGTTTCCTACTTCTTTTCTGAAAGTGGAATAACATGCTGATATTGAATTATGCTGTGTTTCCTCCTCCTATTATTATTGTTATTGCTTTGTAAAAAATGCAAGCCTTTTCAGTTTTCTGAAATTGCACATCTCTGGGAGGGGAGAGGAACATTATTTGCACTTCTTTTTCTGCACGAGCATCACAACCAGCCATCTCCAAAAGGAGGGGATGTTATAGCAAAGGTGTGCCGTGCTTCAGTAAGTAAAATATATAGTCATTAAAAAATTACAAGTTTGACAAAAAGCTGGGTGTGTAGAGGTGATGCCTGCGGGAGTCTGGCATGTTCAGGAACTAAAAGAGTGCTGTACTACTGAACATGAAACTGTGACTAATCTCTGTCTGTGTTCTGGTTCACTCTCATAAGGCTCACAGCTTAGATCTGAGCTAAAAGTCTTCAGTGGAGAACATCTCCACTTTCAAATGAGGGCAATGAAGGGACAAACAAGAGAAATCCTTGGCCTGTTTTGCAGGCAAAACCCTCCAACAACGTAAACAAAGATACAAGGTGTTCTGATGATGACGATAATTACTACTAGTAATACACTGCTGATTCATCAAGGTTTATAATAGCTTACAGCAAAATAACATTACAATAAAATGTCCACGGTAAGAAAATTAATACAAATATGAGATATAATGTTCAGCTATATAAATGCTTTGGTGAGGAGTAAAATCATAATGAAGAAGGATAAAATTTGTTTATCTGTCTAGTAGGGGGGAAGAAAAAAAATTATGTTATAAAAATGTTTTTTTATTCTTCTTCTTGGCGATCACTCGTAACCCAGTTTAAATTAGTTATCTGTATCTTTGTTGTAGAAAGTTGGAAGTCACTATGTATGTAGCATGTAGCATGCAGTAGTTTCTTTTGTATTTTGACACTTTTTAGTTCTTTTGTATTTTGACACTTTTTAGTTCTTTTTTTCTTGTAGTTTACTTTATTTCATTTCTTGTAGTTTTTATGTATTTGTTGAAAAAAATTAATAAAGCTTTAATTTAAAAAAATAATACAAATACAATAAAGCATCCTGCTTTAGAACCACAGTTCTATCAAATTTGGATAGATTCTATAGTTTATCATAATAGCAAAAGAATATAATATGGTAATATTTTAGATATATGGTAAATTTGTACGTGCATAATGCCTGTCTCTTTACTTACTTCTTAGTAGACTTTTTTGTACTTTCTGTATCTTTTTTCTCTACCATGGATTTATGTTATTCCATACTTGATAATGTTTGTTAATCATAGTTCAATAACAATAAAAGATTACAATAAAGCATCCATGGTAAAGAAAATTAACCCATAGCCCCAAATGACATCACAATACAAACTCCAAACAAACCTGAACCCCCAGTGCTTGTGATTGGCTCCCGCCCGCAAACTCCGGCCCCTGGTCCGCAGAAATCCCAGAAACCCCGTCCCCCACCCCCGGTCCCCAGTTATAAATATCCAAATGGCCCTTGGCAGAAAAAAGGTTCCCCACCTCTGTTCTATGGGGAGCTGGTGCCATCATAAAAAAGCCCCAGCACTGTCCTGCCTCAGTGCCCTTAATGGAGCTGTTTCTGGAAATAAAGCAGAAGCTAGAAGCTGGCACTTTTCTTGGCACCATGACAGCTTCCCATGTATTTGTTTATTTTATTAAAAGTTGAGGTGGAATTATCCACGGGCTTTGCCTCCTCCTTCCCTCTTAAGTCTTCTGGGAAATATTTCTTGCTGAGGACTCCCCATTTTTGTCATTGATAGACAAAAACGGGGAGGCAAAGCAGCAGGAGACATTTCAACTCAAATCCAGTACAGACCCTCTGCTCATTGGTTACTCTTAGCACACCAATTGAGTCTAAAAGCTTCTATTAAAACCATGCTTGAGTTTACATCTAATTTCCAACATCTGGGTCACTTCAGCATGACCAAGAAGCAAAGCCCAGCTGGGAGTAGTGTAGACTTTGTTCTTCATGCCTGAGGGTGTCAAGGGTCAGGAAACAGATTTGGTCCTTAGCTCAGTATGTTCTAATCATAAAGCCAGTAAAACAAGAGTGAAACGCTTAGTTCTCCACAAGGCTGCCCCCGTGTTAGTCAACAGAGCATGGAAAATTATTCTAGGTAGCTTCCCAGACACTGGAACACTGCTCTTAATCTGCCAAGTGATCCTAGCCATTGAACTTTCATAGCACAAAAGAACCAGAAGATATTTTCTTTGGGTTGGAAGTTTGCTTGAGATATTTGGTCTCTGCTTGGCACTGCACCCACAATGCGTGTCTTCTCTGATAGGAGGACTGAGCTCCAAGAAGCTCCTTAACTTGTCCTCCAAGGAACAGCAAGCCTCTTTAAGTTCCTCCATAGCATCTTCCTGCTGCTTGATCATCAACAAACATGGCAATGAATAGAATGAGTGTTCCAAGCTGATTCCAGAATGCATGATGATTCTGAACAACGTTCTGCTATATGAAGAAATGTATATTTATGTGTTTATTTTACTTGTTTAAATGATTTATAGAGCTGCCCATCTCACAGCAGTGACTCTGTGTGGCGTATACAGATTAAAACCATCACAACAATATATAAATCATGTTCCCCTGCTCAAGAAATAATAACCCCAGAACAAAAAGCCACATCACCAACAGAACACAACTAATTTCCTGCCTCAGGGAACAACCAAATCTCCAAGGCCTTATGAAAGGCTAACGGGATTGGGGCCATCCTGATCACTGGGGGTATATTTCAAGGTATAAACAGCATAGAAAGTCAAAGACGTGTATGTTCACCAATGATCTGCTAACGGTATATAGAGGAAAAGTGATCCCATGATGGAACCTAGTCCTCAAGCGGGAAAGAACCAGAGCTATTGAAAAACCTATATGTAGTCTCTTCAAAGAATAAATGGTTCATATCTTCAATAATAGGATAGCAGGACACTTGTATGCTTTGTCCCATAATGTTAATTCCACAGTGCCTCATGTCTAAGATATAACACTTATGGTGGGTAGAAGGAACGCAGTACTTTATCTCGCTGATAACACATTCAGATACCACATGTCGCCACAGAGGAAAGCATGAGGATTCTTGTCTGCACTTATTTTAGCTCTCCTCCATCACATTCCAGACCACACCTCCATGGTTTGTCCTTTCAACACCTCTGCATTCTTTCACGAGCAAAACAGAGCAGGCTGTTTTCTCGGATTGATTAGGTGTAGCAGCCCCAATCTATTGGCAACAAGGTAGTAGAAGCAAAAAGGCCAGCCCTTGTCAAGCTCGTGGCTTTTATAAATAACTTGACGTTGGAGGCTGGGTGAATTTTTATGCCAGATAACTTAGCATGCAGGGTTCTTGTCTAACTTTGTTTCCTATAATCCAGGGGTTCATCATTGTGAAGGAACTTTTATGTATGTTTCCATCATAGTGGGTTCCATCAAATTCCAATGTGGTCAACTGGTGGCTGTTCTGTTGATATCAGTTGAAGTAGTCTGTTCTTTTGAAGTAGTCTGTCCAGTATAAACAAATATTAAAAGTAAGAAGTGTTGGTTCTCCTAATCCAGCATTGTTTGGTTTCTTCGATCAATATATTATTGTTTGTTGAAAAGTCATGGAATAATCCAGATTCTCTCAAGAAATTACCTTCTTGTATAGAGGCCTACCTCATTAGTGTTTTATGGAGGCTGAGAGGAAGCAGAAGGAGAAGCTGAAGGGGAAGGAGAAGGGCTAATAGTTCTTCCCAGGTAAATACCTTCTGAGCTCCAAGAGCTTGGCCAGGTGCTGCCATATGTGATGTTCATGATGATGATGATGATAATGATGATGTTGATGATGATGATGATGATGATGATATCCTGTTTTCCACTAATAAAGGAGAATATTACCTTACTTTTCTTGGCTTTTGAACATAATTCAGCATTTATGAATTATATTATATTATTGTACAGTTGTCAAGAAATAAAGACAAATTTGTTTATTTATTTTCTATCCCGCCTTTCTCATTTTTATAAATAACACAAGGCAGTGAACATACCAAATACTCCTTCCTCCTATTTTCCCCACAACAACAACCCTGTGAGGTGAGTTGGGCTGAGAGAGAGGGAAAGGCCCAAGGTCACCCAGCCGGCTTTCAGGCCTAAGGCGGGAAAAGATGGCAGTCTCCTGGTTTGCCATTGGCTCCTTCCTGGGGCTGAGAGACAGGGACTGGCCCAAGGTCACCCAGCCGGCTTTCATGCCTCAGGCGTGACTAGAACTCTCAGTCTCCTGGTTTGCTATTGGCTCCTTCCTAGGGCTGAGAGACAGGGACTGGCCCAAGGTCACCCAGCCGGCTTTCAGGCCTAAGGTGGGACTAGAACTCTCAGTCTCCTGGTTTTCCATTGGCTCCTTCCTAGGGCTGGGAGACAGGGACTGGCCCAAGCTTACCCAGCCGGCTTTCATGCCTAAGGCGGGACTAGAACTCACAGACTCCTTGTTTCTAGCCCATTGCCTTAATCACTAGACCAAACTGGCTCTAATGTCCAAAGCTTCACAAGTATAATGAAAATAAAGTAGAGGCAGTTATATATTTTACTCATCCTTTATTTTCCTATTCGATCTCTTTGGCAAAAGACTTTTTTGTATCCAAGAGAGAGAGAGAGAGAGAGAGAGAGAGAGGGAGGTGTGTGTGTGTGTGTGTGTGTGTGTGTCTGTCTGTCTGTCTGTCTCTGTCTGTCTTTGGAATTTATTGGTTGCAGGCTATGCTAATTATCATAAAATTACTGCCACTAATAAAATTTACATTATAAGTAATAAGTAATCTTTAGAGAGCTATGCTTAGCCTCAAAAAGATTGTAATTACATTGCATTTATGGGAGGCATTTGTTTCCTGACATTATATTAATATTATCTAAATATCATCTAAGCTTCTTATAATAATGAACTCTTTTTCAGTAATTTTGCATGTAGCTTGCAACATCCCACAGACTGAGGACTGCCAATATTCACAAGGATAGTAGCCAGTGATGATAAAAGGTCAGTAACCAAAAAAGGAAGAGGAGGAGGAGGAGGAGGAAGGGCAGTAATTAAATGAGACATGGATCTAAAGGTCATTCTCAGTATCTTCTGCATTTTTAAACCATTTTCCTTCCATGTGATGGAAAAGAGATTGTTCTGAAGAAGAATTTTTGGGCAGAAATTCTTAATGAATAGAGTGTAAGATGCTTGCATTAATCTTAGCTAGGAAATAGCTGAGGACTCCACTGGTATGGTTGTGGGTATGTTTCTTTTTGCTTCATCCAACAAAACAATAAGATCATCATCATCATCATCAAAACGAAAAAGACATGAATATAACATTTCATACAAATAACAACATATCAAATTTACCATTCAGGCTCTTATTTTTCATGGCAGAATCCCAAAGCTATCAGGCTCAATCAAACATTTGTTCTTACAGAAATATATCATCTAGTTTTAAATCAGGGGTGGGGAACCTTTTTTTTGCCAAGGGCCATTTGGATATTTATAACCGGGGACCGGGGGGGTGGGGGGCGGGGTTTCTGGGATTTCCGCGGACCGGGGGCCAGAGTTTCCGGGTGGGAGCCAATTACAAGCACTGGGGGCGGGGTTTGTGGGTGGGAGCCAATCACGTGGAAGGGGCGGGGGTTTGCGGGCAGGAGCCCCGCGGGCCATATAAGGCCTGCGGGCCTGACGTTGCCCACCCCTGTTTTAAATGCTTCCGAAATGGGCCCTTTCATTTTATACGACTGTTCATTAAGACATTGCTTAGCCTTGCTCCAACAGCATCGAAACCCTTGCAGAAGGAATGGCTACCATTCCAATTTGGTTTTTGTTTCTCATTCATCAGACTTGGACATTATTTACCACTCTGTCAGCTAGCGAAGCAAAGCTATTTAACATCTCAGCAGGTATCATGGCAAAAGCTGGGCTTGTGTTTTCTTTCTACAGTTGCCTCCAAACCATAATGTTTGCAGCCCTAATCGCTGCAGAATCACCCGTCTTTCGTACAGCCAAAGTAGCGTACAAAAGAAGGAAGCCAGCCATACAACTATTTGTCTTGTCATATCAAGAGCAGACAGGGTATTTAGTGTGAACACCCACTAGTTTCCAGCAATTTTAATACACAGAGCACTTCCTTTGGGTGGAGAAAGGGGGAGAAAGGGAAAAGCACCTTTCCCACTTCTTCCTCCTTCTATTGAGTTCTTGAGAGAAAAATGGTTCTCCTGGGAAAAGGTTGGGTGGGTGGGGAAGAGTTAAGGGAAGCCTTACATCGGGGACTTTTAGGATGTAATTTGCGTCACTCAAGACCACAGTTCACATTGCTGGGATCGAAGAGGAAAAAAACTCCAGTCTTAAATAATAAGAGATAAGCTTTGAGCTGAAGAAAACCTCTGGGGAAGGAGAAGAAGCATAGTTAAAGCATTGAGAGTAATGGATCCCACAGGAGAGAAGAGATAGCATTGCTCAGTTAAGTGTTTAAGCAGAATAAATAAATATATTTTTTAAAAGCATACAGAGTAGTGCAAAGATTATTTTTGCACCTTGCTTCAAAAGAACTAGGGGGCATGGTGGCTCAGCGGGTAAGACGCCAGGCTTGTTGATCGGAAGATCGCAAGTTTGGAGGTTCGAATCCCTAGCCCTGCGTGTGGAGTGAGCTCCCGCACTAGCTCCAGCTCTTGCCAACCTAGCAATTCGAAAGCATGCCAATGCAAGTAGATGAATAGGTACCACTTCAGTGGGAAGGTAACAGCGTTCCGCGCACGTCATGCGGCCACATGACCGTGGAAGCATCTTCAGACAATGCTGGCTCTTCGGCTAACAAACGGAGATGAGCACCGGCCCCTAGAGTTGGACACGACTGCACAAATGTGCGGGGGGGGGACCTTTACCTTTCAAAAGAACTGGAAAATGGCCCCTAGAGATAATCCCGTTGAGAAAGGGGTGGAGTAACTTCTAAGAATAGCTCCTTTCATTCCTTGGATAGTTCTGTTCCCAACTGGATCTTGTTCCCCCCAATATTACCATTCCTCTCCCAATCCAACAGTGCTTTCCTGGTTTGACACACGCTTACCCTCCTTCTTGCTGTAAGAGACTGCTGATTGAGAAGTAGTTGGTGGGGCCAGGAGTAAAACAAAATATTTCATTGACATTTAATTGGAAAGACAGCAAGGGGGAAATAGAGCTAATACAGTATGTTGTGTTCCAGTCATGTAGTGAATTGTTTTCCACTTCTGTTTTGTTGAAATTACCATTTGTAAAATGTGGGGGAGGCACCCAAGTTTTTGAGTAGGTACCATGGGCTCTGGGAACATCTACATATCTGTAATGGGTAGTAGGAATAGCCTTGAGGAACAGGAGGAAGAGCTGCAACCAAGACAGCAGTCAGATAAAAGAAATTTAAGTCCAAGGCAGAAATGTAATTGGAGAAAGTGTCTCAGACTTGACCCTCCCTAGTTCTCATGAAGATTAAAGCTTTGCATTCACAGAAGCAGTCAGCCAGGACTTGGTCCCCTTCTGTCTTTGCAATTCTAGTCCCCCTCCAGGTAGGTTGCTCCAAGCCACCTTTTACTACTCCCCTTCCTTCTTATCTTGAGCCACTATATGTAATGGGCAGAAGGAACCACCTTAATAACCTTGAGGAACAGGAGGAAAAGCCACAACCAAAACAACAGTCAGATAAAAGGAATCTGCATCCGGGCCAGAACTGTAACCTGAGAAAGCTGTCAGGCAAGACTCTCCCTAGGTCTCATGAAGATAAAGGGAGGGAGGGGGGAAGCCTACTCAGAATTGCAAGATTCTGTTACTATAACTTTTACTTACTGTAAAAGTAGTATTCACTTTCATAACTTTGTTTTTCTTGTCTGGTCTACCTTGAAGGGCTGACAATTTCCCTCCAGTGGAAAGTCTCAAAATCAAAGTATTTAGAAATTGCTGAAATCCAAGCTGAAGAACAACGTGGAGGGAGGGGAGGGAAAGGGGCAGCTCAATGGGGCAGCTTAAATTTGGGGTGGGCATTCCAAGTCGGCCAAGATTCCTATTTCCAAGCTAGGTAATGCATTGTCTGAATCACTCCTTTAGAGAAGGCCAGTCAATAAATCCACTTGTTTATTGAGGTCACAGATCTGAGCTAGTACTGCACCCAGACGGAGAACAACTTTAAGGTAAGTTTCCCGTGTCTCACCTGGGGCTTTCACCATTCTATCACATTGCCTCTAGGTAGTGAAACTTGGAAAGGCAGTGAGGGGGGGAAAAAAACTTGAATACCTAACATATCACTCAGTGCTATGATATGTTACAACATTCTGTTTTCTCTCCTCTCTTTTTTCTAGACAACATAGTTCTCCCTTGGGGCCTTAAACTACCTGTGTGGGATATTTTCATGTAGAAAGCAATGCTTCATCGCAGGAGAGGCAAAGTGTTTACTCATTCCCCTTCTAGGGCAAATGAACAATTGTGTGCCAAATTGGGAGAGGTGGGAGCAAATTCAATGTCTTACATGTCTTAATCAGCTTTTAAGTACTTTTGTTTCCAGGGGCAAGAATTGTCTTCTGCTTAAGTAAGTTTTTTTTCCCTCAGAGTCAGAGAACACATTCTTTGGTAGGAAAATGCTGATGCAGGCTACATGGCTATACAGATGAAAAAAAACTGCTTGTTCGTCTATATGCAACAGACTTCCAGATGTGTGGGGCCTTCCAGATGCATCAAATCATACATCCCAATAGGCCTATCAGTCAGGGGTGTCTCTGAATTCACCATACTAGGAACAGTGCCAGTTTGGTGAATGTGGAAAGAGTAGGGATTGATACCTTTCCAAGTTCTGGATGCCAAAATAATATAAACATTTCATAGTATCCAAAATCTCACAAGCTTGCCAACACTTGAGAGATTTTGGCAATCTCACTCCATCAAATGATTTTAGCATTCCTGTCCACATTTTCATGATGTCATTCTCACCAAAAAATCATCTGTCCCTTTGATATTTTCAACTGAAATCTCATGAGAGTTGGCCATTAAATTATATATTGTAAATTAATTTTGAAATTCCAATTCCATAAATTCCTTCTGGGGTTGTCACAGTATCATGGCACTTGTAGGGACTTTATTGTTACCTTCTGATACAGTTAACTGTAGACAGGAGTTGGATTTCATAATACACATCCTGTCTTTTTTCCCCTCAATCCCATACATACCTTCTATGTCTAGGATCTCTAATTTCATCTAGGGCCTGTTTATACCATAATTGCTTTCATCAAGGGTGTCCACAGAGTATGGTCAAAAAAGTCAGGATGGTGGCCACAATGGTCATACACATGACACACATGAAATGGTCGTACACATGACACACACGGAAACACAGAGTTTCAATCACTGTTGCTGCTGCCATCCTGTCTTCTTGGCAGATACCCCTGGTTTTCAGCCAATCATAGAGTCAGATGCTCTTCAGACCATTCCCGATTATGACGTCAGCATTGCTAATGTAATATTTTCCCAAAGAGTCTGCTATTTTTTTAAATAAGCAAAGGCATTACTTCTCAAAACAGTTATTATAAACCTCAAGCAGACAATTATCTGGGTGCTAATCAAATAATTCTTGTCATTGCTCTTAATATGATAATTAGGAAAACTTTATTTTGTAATTCCAGTTAGAGTTTAATTATAGATTTGGTGTTTTATTTGGCAATTACACTACACAGATATGAGAGAAATTACTATGTACCACCTCCTTCCAACCTACATAAAAAGGCATGGTAAGGGTGGACTTTTGATGGTTGGAACACACAACCAAAGTTACAATTAAAGAGCTGTAAAAAGAGGTTCCTGATTGCATCTACACTATTATGTTCACTCTTAAAAACAAAAAGGGTTTGTTAATTGTTTAGAAGCTGCCGCTCTTAATGATTCACTGTGAGTCAGGTCCTTGCGATGCAAAATTTATCTTCCTAGAAACCAATCTGATCCCATCATCATAGCAAGCATGTTTTTGCAGGATGATGAATAAAGGACATTAAAAGAACAGTAGAAAAGCACTGTCAGATCTGAATGAGGATCTACACCAGGAGTATGCAGTAGGATTGTTCAACAGCACACCCAAGGCAACACTCTAAAAGTGGAGACGATCAGGACTCAAACCATTTTTCATTTACTCTATCCTGAATACAACAGTTGACGTGATTCAAGCTACAGACAATTCCACCTGGATGACTGAGAACCTTCATAGATATACTGAACACAGTTATTCCAGGATGCTGAGATGAGCTGTATTGCTCTTGAAGTTGTAGATCTATTTCCTAAATTTGCTTCTATGTTGAAACATAAACTTCTATACCTTTTATATAAATCTGCACCCTCTTTTGTTGTCTTTCTAGGTGATTCATTTCTTCTCTCTCTCTCCCTCTTTTTTTTTAAAGAAACATAAGTGGCTACCCTACCCTCTTGGTTGCTTTTCCTAAACCCTGACTTTATTTCCCAGTTCTTGCTTCATGGCTTTATTTGTGTGTCATCTAGGATATTGTCTTCAGGTCAACTTGATATTTCAATTCTCAGGTCAACAGAAACATCTGAATACTTGATAAATACAGCAGAACTCTCTTCTACCAAGGAATCATGAGACTAGAGTGATTGGCTTTGGTTCATTTATCTGAACCAACCTTCCTTCCTTCCTTCCTTCCTTCCTTCCTTCCTTCCTTCCTTCCTTCCTTCCTTCCTTCCTTCCTTCCTTCCTTCCTTCCTTCCTTTCCTCCCTCCCTTCCCTACATCTTGTTGAAGTACTGTATATGTTTCAATTTCAATACAATGGGAAAGAAAAAAGATTCAGGGGCTAAGGCTGATTAGCTGGCATGTGAGGTTTGTTTTGACAGGCTAACTTGATCAGCGGCTGAAAGTTCACCTTGTTCTCATTCTAATTTATGTTACGTGTAGTATATGAGACTCCCCGCTTGAATACTTACATTATTCTAAACAATTATATTGTTATGATACACATAATGCTTAGCTCTCAAACATCAAGTCTATTAATGATGGCAGACTGTAAAGTGGCGTGTTTCTTTTTCCAAAGGTCAGGCATCATTTCTTCAGTAGATTAACATTTTATCTTTTAATGGTGTTAAGGAAAGGTCAAAAGAGTGTAATAGATGGAATATGGAATGTGTCGACCGAAGATCGGTGTGGTAAGCATCTTTCTCAAATCCTGAAACACAGTATTTAATTACTTCTCTTACTGGTTCCTTTCTTCCTCTGACAGGTTGAATGTTCTCTGATTATATTTGGGAAGAGGGAAGGCATGCCATAATATTTCCTTCATTTTTGTGGATCTCTTTTGCACTTCTCTTTCTTGTTCTAGAAGACTTCTATATTATACAAAACAAAGCATAACATTCCTTTAAGCAATTAGCGTGCCCTGAGGCCACTGGCATTTTTCATATCAGTGTTGGCTTCCAAATGAATGCAACAGGCCAATCCCCAATGACTAGAAAGGAGTTAATTTATATTAGTTTAACTGAATATGTTTGCAATAATTATATGGAGAATGATATTTAAATCAGCCCTCTCTTCTTAAAGAAAATGCAGTCTAGGGGATTTCAGGGAAGACTTGAAGAGAGAAAGATAATTCTGCTCTATGGAATATAATAAAGTATTCCGATATAAAAGACGTCCGTATTTCAAATGGGAATCTTTGTTGAATCATATTGAATTCTTGGGGGAGGGGTATTATCAAATCTATTATCAAAGTAATAGATTGTGCAGATGAATGCTGAAAGCTGCCCTTCATTTACTTGATCCAGTGGTCCATTTCAAGATAATTGTCTAATCTTATTGGCTGTAGCCCCCAACCTGTCATGCCCTCCTGTTTCCTAAGGACCTTTTTGTATTGGTGATGCCACCATTTGCAAGGGTGACCTATTATCAAAGCAAGTGCATCAACCCCTCTCCAAATTACATCTATGGCATTTTGGATATCTAGCTGCTAAAATCCAAAATATTTCAACCCCAAAGAGGATGGTCCTATAATCCACATAAACAGCATCAGATTTGTGGAAAGATGCTGTGGGCAATTCTATGCTAGAGGGAACAGTGGTCTAAAACAGCCTGCTCTATTCTAGAGGCAAATGGATCATGGGATCATCTGTTCATACATACTCAGTGGACCGTTCTGTTTTGGAGTTGAAAATAGTTTACATGAACTTCTGCTGTTCTCTTCTGGGATTGTTTTCAACTGCCTCAGTTGATTTATTGACTAAGGTGATGGATTCAGACTCCTTCCTATTCCATATTTCCTGCATGATAAGGTCTGCAGAATTTGATGGAAGGGATAGGGTCATTTTGCTGAGCAATGTTCTGGCAAACTTATGCAATATTATATTATGCAGACCTTGCTCCATTAAAGACAGTGGATTGCAGCAACCTACATTTCCCAATTGCTGCAAATTCAAATTCAAATCCTAATCATTATACCATGGATCACTATTTGAACTAACCTCATTCCATCAGTAAACATGCTTTGTCTGTCACTTGGATGGCCATACAAATTGAATTAAATAAAAACAAAGAAATCAAATTTTAACAACAACAACAACAACAACACATTACTTCTAATACTCTTTGCCCAGGCCACGTGAACATATTCAGTCTCGTAGAATTACAGACTGTATTAAACACTTATCCACTGATACCCATGGAAGATTTCCTAAGAAACAATTCCCAATTTCAGCACAGTTTTTTTCCTTCTAATCTTTGTAGGAAGTGCAATGATGGAATTCTTCCCTTGCCTCTTTATAATTCTAATCAGTATCTGATTACCCATCCCCACCCCAGTCTGATGCTATTTGCACTGAAAATGCATAATACTGTAAATAAAGAAACAAACAAATAAATAAATTTGCACTCAGGTTTAGTCTGAATTTGACCTTAACACAATGTTTCTCAACCTTGGCAAGTTTAAGATAGGTAGACTTCAACTCCCAGCATTCCCCAGCCAGCATGCTGGGAGCTGAAATCCACCCATCTTAAAGTAAACATGCTGGCTGGGGAATGCTGGGAGTTGAAGTCCACCCATCTTAAACTTGCCAAGGTTGAGAAACACTGCCTTAACAACTGCAATCTCTGGGATGAATGGACAGTTAAAATTCACCTGGTCATTTCTTCTTTCCAAGAAAGGAAATCATCTCCAATGGCTCCCCTGAAATAAAAATAAAATCCATTGAGGGGAACAGGTAGGAGAAGTAACCAACTACTCCCCACCCCCCCAAAACCCTCAATCTTGCCTCCAGCTCTTTCAGAGGTGTCCCGAGGGTATGGTCAAAAAAGTCAAGATGGTGGCCATGGCAGTGTGATCAAAGCTCCGCTTGTTCTCTGTGTGTGTATACAGGCGGAGCTTTGATCCCACGTCACCACAGCCTCCAGACACCCCTGAACTCTTTGCAACTTATCTGGAATAAGTGGGTATATCTGTTTTAAAAAATATAATATTGCCCTGCAAGGCCACAGGACAGTCCAGCCTCTAGTTTGGCTGTCTCAAAAACCCTAAGGGAGAAAGGCTCCATTAAAGGCACGCATTTGGCAAGGACCTGCGTATGCACTTAGACCAACTATGCATTTGGCCCTGGAATTCCTTGGTGTTTCATCCTCTCTGGCCAGTTCTGTTTCAGCAGCTATGCTACCACGAGGCAACAGCTGTTCTTCATACTGAGCCTGATAAACCTACGAGGAAGTCCATTAAAGTTATAAGTGACTCCTCTGGCTGCATTTGATGAGACACTTCAAAGAAAGGATGAACCTGATGCAGCTCAGAAACAGAGAGCAAAGCAGTGTGAAGGCAATGGAGAAGTAGAAGAGAAAGGGGTGATGTTGGGGGGGAGAGAAACATTAGCTGTGTTTGATATATAAGAGACGAGCTGTGGAGTTCATTCCCCGCGTCATCTGCATTCATATGTGGTGACATGGCTTTGAGAGGGTAACGTGACACCATGCAGGCCGTATAATGCTCATTTGACAGTGGATTTGGAGGCATGAAACAAGGAGCAGAACCAGCATCCCTTTGGATGCTAACGTTTGTGGTTTATGTCAACCGCCCAGAGTTGCTCTCTGAGTGAGATGGGCGGCAAGACAAGACATTGAGACTTTTAGTTAAGTAAATGGGAGAATACAGTGTGCAGACTTGGCTATGTAGGTTTCAATTTAGAGATTGGTGTGGAAACAGATTGTACTCGTGCAAAGGCAGAAGACTGGAAACAAACTGATCTTCTGTCTCTTTTTCACATGCATGCTCGCACGCACACACATGCACGCACACACACACTCATATCCAGACCATTATTTCTGATCCTGGAGATCTGATTCTTTTCTACCCTGCAGGGGACAGTATTGGGTTAAGAACAGTGGAGAAGAATCATGTGATAAAAATGAAAGGAACAGTTGCTTTCAGTTATCCAAATTGTACTTTGCTAATTGTGGTACAAAGAAAAGGTCTGATGATATGACTCCAGGCAGAGTTCTTCCTTCTGGCTGATATTGTCAGGATGAAAACGTGGCCGGGATCTCGTATTCACACTGGCTTTGACAGGAAAAGATTACAGATAGGTTTTCACCTCCCCGGGATTCCTGATAAGGAAGAAGATGCTGGCAAGAGGACAACAAAACCAAAGTGTCCATGTATGTATGTGTGTGTGGGGGGGGCTGTACACACGTATGTACACATATTCATACATATATTTAGAGAGAGAGAAAGAAAGAGGGTGAAAGGGAGAATTTTTATCTCTGTCTAGAAAAGCATCTAATTCTCTTAATTTTGTTTTAGTAGTCTTTTTTTAAAGGAATGAATAGATGAACAAGAAGGGAAAAATCAAGAACGTTAGGTTAGATGGAGTTGTTGAGATCCACAAAGGAGAAGTTTAAAGCATAAAGGTAATGTATGAAGCAGTGTGTGGATGTGATGGCAGCAAGGATGGTTTGCAAGAATAGATAGGTACAGTGAAGAGTATTGATGTCAACTAGGATTAGCAAGGTTTCCTTTTCTTTGATCTGTTGTCTCCAATTTTTTGGCATGTTCCTTGTCTCTGTGCTGTGTATAATATTATTTATCCCATAATGGAACAGCGTAATGGGTATGTATATATGCATGTAGGTATGTATTTGACTGGTTTTTGTTAGTCACTTTCAGCACTTTTAGTAGAAAAATTTAATAAGAAGAGAGCAATATTTAAGAAAAAAACGTGAAGGTGCCAAAACAGTGCAGCAAGACCCTGATTTCAGCTTTGATCCTTGCAGAGAATAAGGCCCCTGTTTGGGTCTGCTTCAGACATCAGGTATTGGACTGGCACTCGTTTAGTGAACCTCACTGAATTTATCTGATTTTGGGTCTTTTTCTAGGTTTTGGGGTCTTCTCCTTCCAAATCTTCGTCAGTGCCTTAAACTCTACATCATGCTGGTTCTCAGGAGATAGGTGCATGATCAAGCCTCCATTGTGCTGAGTTGGGCACTTATATGCTTGAAAGATCTGCTGGAGCAGGGTTTCTCAACCAGGGTTCCGTGGAACCTTAGGGTTCCACGAGAGGTCACTAGGGATTCCCTAGAACAGAGCTTTCCAAACTTTTCATGTTGGTGACACACTTTTTAGACATGCATCAGTTCACGACACACTCTTACAGCAGGGCACAAGGCAGGCACTAGGAGCTGTGTGGAATCATAGCATGTTTGGAGGCAGCCAGGCACAAGGCAGGCACTAGGACCTGCGCGGAATCCTGGCAGGGCATGTTTGGAGGCAGCAAGGCACAAGGCAGGCACTAGCACCTGCGTGGAATCCTGGCAGGGCTCCGAGGCAACAGCAGCCGCGACACACCCAGACACTGCAGCCGACACACTAACGTGTCCCGACACACAGTTTGGAAAGCTCTGCCCTAGAAGATCATGATTTATTTTAAAAATTATTTCAAATTCAGGCAACTTCACATTAAAGTAGTAAGTTTCGTTCTTTATTTTAGTTTAAGAACACTGTTAATGCATATATACCGGCCTACCCATGAAACAAATATAATAATTTTGTAACGTCTGGCCTATCTTTGAGCCTGAATGTGCAGGGGTTCCCCGAGGCCTGAAAAACAGTTCAAGGGTTCCTCCAGAGTCAAAAGGTTGAGAAAGGCTGTGCTAGAGCATGGAAATAAAATATCTCGTTCTTAATTATCAGTCTCAAATGCCTTGTGAAGGAAACAGCCACTGGAATATAAGAAAAGCCTAAGCCGCTCATCTACTGGTGCAAAGTTCTGTTTCCTGCTAGGACACAGTGGGGGGATGACCCAGAACATTTTGCTGCTTGAGGCAAAGAACAAGATTGTGTGCTCTCTCCATTTCCCATCCAGGAGTTAACTGGAATTGAATCTTATCTCCATGTTGATTTATAAGGTATAGGACAGACAGCTTTGCTCGTGTAACGCTGCCCTCTGGGAGAAGGAAAGTTTGGAGAAATTCAGCAGAAACAGCCTGTGCTCAGTCTGTCTTGAGACCTGGATCGAGGCAAACGCTTCTGAGATTGTTACAGGACAGGTGGCCATGAAGAAGCAGGAGGAATTGAGGGGGAGGAAAAGAGGTGTATTCTAGGCTCTCTTTGTGATTCAGTCATGAGACCAATATTATG
Organism: Charina bottae; assembly: GCA_023362775.1. Lineage (NCBI taxonomy): Eukaryota > Metazoa > Chordata > Lepidosauria > Squamata > Charinaidae > Charina > Charina bottae. Next base: position 20,837,112 of record JALMGJ010000015.1, read on the forward strand.
CATGCACGGACAAGACGCCAGCATGTTTTCCCAACACAAAGCACACACAAGCCCATGTCAAAATATTGTTTGCTTTTCACACGTTGGCATTTGGAGCAGCAAAACCCTGCCGTCTTTGTTTTCCTTCCACATCCATTGAGTGAGTCTACATGTGAAGAGTGGGAGGGGAAGGGGAGTATATATAGTAGCATTGTTTATTTTGGACAGATGCAAAGAGGTATCCCTGAACCTTTGCCAGTGATCAAAGGAGCTGGTGATGTAGAACAGATTCATGGGCCATGTCCGATCAGTCTGTACTTTACCCATCATCCATCATCCAACCCTAAGCCTCTTTGTGAGTGATGACTGCACCCTAAACTCATAAAATTAATCACTGCTCTAGCTTAGCCAGGTGTATTGCCTCCAGAAATTATCTGTGTGGCAAAAGAGTTGTTGGAATCTGATAGCAGCGTTGGAATTTAATTGGAATGATACTGTCTCTCAATGCAACAGTCATTTACATATCTGGGGAGGGGGGTTGTAGTTCTTCTAACCCTGCCCTCTCTCCCACCCACCTAAAATACATTTTTAGAGAAAAAGGTAACTTCAGAAACAAAAACTCTGACTTAATTATTCAAGGGCAGGAAAGGAGGGAAGCTATAAAGACTGGATGGGGAAGGATTTACCTTTGGGAAATGTTTGGGAAGTTCTCTCTGTCTTTAAAGTCATATCTGGGGAGACAGGGTAGAAGCAGTAAAAATCCAGCTGTTGCCACCAAATAAAATACTCATCATACCAGAGTGAAATGATTTCCAAGCATACATCTCTGAAAACCATTGCTAATTTCTTAAGATTCCACATTTCTTTCTCTCCATCATTTTCCCTGCTTCCTCTTCTGTCTTCCAGAAGCTGAGTAGCAGAAAGTGTTCTCAGCATTTCAGAAGCAGAGTAATTGAAAAATTATTAAAAAGATGGTAGTGGTGGCAAGACTTTGGCAGACTTTGTATTTCTAGGCGCAAAGATTACTGCAGATGCTGACTGCAGCCAGGAAATCAGAAGACGTCTACTTCTTGGGAGGAGAGCAATGGCAAATCTTGATAAAATAGTTAAGAGCAGAGACATCACACTGACAACAAAGGTCTGCATAGTTAAAGCAATGGTATTCCCTGTAGTATTCCCTGTAGGGCGTGGTGGCTCAGTGGGTAAGACGCCAGGCTTGTCGATTGGAAGATCGCAAGTTCGGAGGTTCGAATCCCTAGCCCTGCGTGCGGAGTGAGATCCCGCACTAGCTCCAGCTCTTGCCAACCTAGCAGTTCGAAAGCATGCAAATGCAAGTAGATTAATAGGTACCACTTCGGTGGGATGGTAACAGCATTCCACGCGTGTCATGCAGCCACATGACCGTGGAAGCGTCTTCGGACAACACTGGCTCTTTGGCTAACAAACGGAGATGAGCACCGGCCCCTAGAGTCGGACACGACTGCACAAATGTGCGGGGGGTACCTTTACCTTTTTTTATTCCCTGTAGTAACCCATGGCTGTGAGAGCTGGACCATAAGGAAGGCTGAGCGAAGGAAGATAGATGCTTTTGAACTGTGGTGTTGGAGGAAAATTCTGAGAGTGCCTTGGACTGCAAGAAGATAAAACCAGTCCATACTCCAGGAAATAAAGCCAGACTGCTCACTTGAGGGAATGATATTAAAGGCAAAACTGAAGTACTTTGGCCACATAATGAGAAGACAGGATACCCTGGAGAAGAAGCTGATGCTAGGGAAAGTGGAAGGCAAAAGGAAGAGGGACTGACCAAGGGCAAGATGGATGGATGGTATTCTGGAGGTGATGGACTCAACCATGGGGGAGCTGGGGATGGTGACGGCCGACAGGAAGCTCTGGCGTGGGCTGGTCCATGAGGTCACGAGGAGTCGGAGACGACTGAATGAATAAACAACAACAAGTGGTGGCAAGCTTAAACTGGACCATTGCTGTATGCAAAATAGATTCTTATGACAACAGCTTTGGGACTCTTTCTGTGATGTTTATAAATCAGCCATCCTGATTTCAAATTTGCATGGAAGCCACACCTAGAAATGTAAAAAGTAGGGGGGGATTGCTTAATTACAGCGAAATGCCCCTTGGACCATAAGGAAGGCTGAGCGCCGAAGAATTGATGCTTTTGAACTGTGGTGCTGGAGAAGACTCTTGAGAGTCCCTTGGACTGCAAGGAGGTCAAATCAGTCAATCCTAAAGAAAATCAACCCTGACTGCTCATTGGAAGGACAGATACTGAAGCTGAAGCTCAAATACTTTGGCCACCTAATGCGAAGAGAGGACTCACTGGAAAAGACCCTGATGCTGGGAAAGACTGAAGGCAAAAGGAGAAGGGGACGGCAGAGGATGAGATGAACATGAATTTGAGTAAACTCTGGGAGACAGTGGAGGACAGGAAGGCCTGGCGTGCTATGGTCCATGAGGTCACGAAGAGTCGGACACGACTAAACGACTGAGCAACAAACAACAAAAAAAACCCTTGTACATATTGGGGAAAAGAGAAAGAAGAATCCTACTTTTTCACTGCAAGGCCTAAGAGACTGAACAATTTATACACATTGGTTTTAATTTCTAACACTGTCTGGCTTCTAATTGGTCTCTTTGATCTGGTATAACCATATCTGAAGAATGCTTGTCTACAGCAAGCTCCATTCATATCAATAAAATGCGACTTCATGTTTCTGCAGAAACTTTGGCTTCTGGGAAGAAATCTGAAAGGGAATTTGGATCCCTGCAAAAGTTGGAGCTAATTACCAAAACATTTGAATTCACACAGTCATAGCAAAGCAACTTTGATGCCTAAGAAGCTGTGGAGACTGCTTCCAACTGCAATATTGCTTACTGGAAAAATAAAAAGTAGCTCTAAGCCATAAAGCCCTTATAATGGGGCTCCAATGGTCCCTGGTGTACAGGGAGAGTCTTCTTCATTTGATCATTCTCCTTGAGAATCAGAGCTCTTTTTCATTGTTATAGATTTATTGATTTGCTTTTCAGGGGCACCTTCTCAAAATGTTACTGTTAAGGACACACTTCAGGCGGCCTTAGCGGTGACTTCCTTTCTGAAGAAGCAAGTCTTCTTGTGGTGTTGATGAAACTAACATTGTTGGGTGTTGCTCAAATGTTGCTCATTATTGATGTTTTCAAACCCATTTCTCCATTGTGATGCAGCCTTTTTAATTTGAAAAAGACCTAGGGAAGAATTCCCTCCTGGTATCTTTCTTTGGGTTTTAAGTGAAGCATGGAAAGAACATACAGTGAAAGATAAGGACATGCATGCCCGGCTCTCACAGTCTCACAATTAAGTTTAAGTGCTCAATTTCACCAGGGGGGAGGGTGGTAGAAATCAAAAGTAATTTATTCTGTATCAAATGAAGGAAAGTGGTTCTAATACAAGTAGAAGAAATGTCCAATAGATGGTTTGACATTGTTACCAGAACTATCCAAGGCTAGATAGCAATTTGGTGAATGCTATAATCTCTTCTCAATATGTCTTACCCCTATCTGCAGAATCCTGTACTAGAAATAGCCTCCTTTTCTTGCATGAGATCCTAACAGAATCTCTGTGCTCAAAATTGCAATTGTGTATGCACAAAATTTCTCATATGTAATCGGATTGTAATTATCTTTTATTAAATGGGCCTAAATTATAATTACTCTAAATATAGTGACTGTTGTATTTCACATTTTAGGGCTAGCTCAACTAAAGGTTAGAAAATATTTACAACCTGGATCTTTTGAACTTCCAAAAATCTGTTTTCAAGGCATTGCTCAGTGTGAACAGGATACTTCTACTCCTGTGGCTGGTTTGCTCATAACTGGATCTTCTTCTAAATTAATTAATGTATAAGTTGGGTTAAAAACAGTTTAAGAAGTTCACCTCTAACCCTGACTTTGCAGATAAATGCTATTGTTTTTATCAGCTAAAATCAGTGTCTGCCATCTTTATGATAATTTAACTAAGTTTTAAAATGATTGAATCTAAGCTTACTGTTGACTCATTGAACATAATGAATTCAAGCTGAATTAAAATAGCTGGAAATAAATCTGCATAACTTTGAATAAGAATATTTTTCTGTTAGTTGCTGTGGGACAGTTGAAATAGAGAAAAGACAATCTGTTGATCATTGTTAGAGGCAGATATATTCTTTCTTTTTCGAGTTGGGTTTAGGCAGATGTATTGGATGGTCCATGTATTAATTTTGTCACCATTCAATCTTCATCAGTGGTAGCCCATGAAACAAGTGCAAATGGGCTTTTTGTACATTCCTAATCAGCTTAAAAGCAGATGAATCAAACCAATGGATATTTGCAGATACAAAAGTAGATCATTAGGACATCCAGGAAGAAGAACTTTCAATTGTAGTCCCTAGTCTTTGGCTGTACCCTTGAAAATCAACTTGGAATGCATCCAGAAGTCTGCTGACCAGAGTTTTATTATGCGGATAATACATAATTTTAAAAGTATGGAATATACTGTACCTTTAAAAAATTATACATGTGTTGTTTTATATTTATAGTATGCCACTTCAGTATAAATTGCATGACAAGAAGTACGTAAACAAGTAAATATGCATCGCTTAGCAAGCACTGCTTATAAGATGCATTATTCCTTTGCTCCTCAAGGAATTTTGCAATCAAATCTCTCAAATATAAAATAAAAGGAGTTTCATGTAATATTTTCTCTTCTTTTTGCTCTTTCTTTCATCACTTGGACCTCAAAATGTTCTTGTTTAATTTGTTCGGGAAACCAAAATCCCAAATCCTTAAATTTTCTAGGGGATACCCTTAAAAAAAGTGGAAGTGTGCTGCAGTTAGGATTATGAAAATGGGAGGTGTTGGGGGAGAAACTTTATTTTTGTTTGCCAAAAATAGGTATCGTCATAAAAAGTTTCTCTGTCCCTGCCTTGGAATATCATTTGATCGCAATGACAGCTAGTTGTCAGAATACTCATTGGAAAAAAGGCAGAGCGATTCCATAGGTGTATTAAAGGATGACTTACTTCCTTTTGGAAAAGCCCATGTCACGGGTTCCAGCAGTGAATAGCGATGCATAAAATTGAAGGAGAAAATGTGGAGGATAAAATAAGCATACATCAGAAATGGGGTCAAGAACCTAATTTCACAGTGACACCCTTGTAATTTGGCTCTGAAATTTTTTTTGTCAAATCCAAATTCATCTGGAATAGAAAACACACACCCCCTCACAACATAGCTCAGGAAAGAGCTGTTTCTGAGATATGCTTGCTGTCAGCAAGTGAGATCCCGATATTTATAGCATAGTTTACAAATACATTACTGCTGTCACAATGAAATAAGTGACGTACTTACATGCCGAATGGAGTCAGTCCAAAGGTGTCAGCATCAGGGAAGAAGATAAGGAGACCCGTAATTAGTACATTCATCTTTTTTATGATATCATTTTTCAGACATATATGATCATAATGTAAATTAGAAATAAAGGAGGGTTCGTGGAAAATAGAATTAATTCCAAAGAGGTCAATCAGTCTGCAGTAATGGCATTACAAGCATGGGATAATTTATGGTAACATTTCTGTCCGTTTTTCCTGCCAGCTACTGATTACGACAAGCCGCCTCTTCTCTATCACTTGAAAGTCAGCTTGGGCGATAACGCTCGGTGTCCTAATGAAATTCATTTGCGGTACAAAAATGCAAGCGAATCCAACAAGGGCTGTTACAGGCCTTAATGGCGTTCTATGGATTATTGATTTTTGATTTCGTTTCTGCTCACCAGAAGCCCATTTTCACGGCACCATTACCTCCGTAACGATTAGAGACAAAAAGTTAATTATGTAATTATAAAGCCAATAACAGACTTGTCTGGTTTACTTTGCTTTAGTCAGTTTAAACATTATCTCTCTCCTGCACATCATAACAGGCGGGATGTGAGAAGAGAGATTAACACCAGGAAAGCAGATGTAAAATTTAATTCTCCCAGCCATGGCTGTCTCAAGAAAGCCATTAACTAATCACAGCATTTTTCCTCTATTAAATTCACGGCTGCCACTTCACACACAAAAGGTGGGAAAAGGTCCATTGGAGCTTTCCATTTTTATTGACTGTAACACAGCCTCAGCCTCAGGCATCTCAGATAAACTATTAAATAGGATGCCTTCATCTATTTGAAAATGAAAAGCTTGGAGAGAGAGGGAGAGAGAGAGAGAGAAAAAAAATAAGTATATGATGTTGTTTTCAAGATAAACCAAGAGGCTGATTTTTTTTTTCACCTTGAAAGAGAGACTACATATAAACTGAAGGTTGGCTAGAGACAGCCACTGATTGCAAATCTATTTGGGGGTCCTCTGAGCTTGCATATTTGAAGAATTCCTGATTTTCAGACTGGTTAAGTGAATCTCTGCTTGGCTTCTGCTCTTGTAATTGTTTGCTGCAAATGTTTGCTGAGGTCTTCTATGATTGCTGGGGTTGGGGAAGGCAGATGTGAAATAACAATTTAAAACAGCATCTGTCAGAGTACGTAAGAATGACTGCCCTATATTTTTATATTTTTTAAAATCCCTGCCCTTTCCCCCACAAAACAGGGATTATACTTAAATACACCTATGAAAGAATATATAAATTTGTATCTGTATATGTGTGAGTATATGTATCAACCAAACTCTACTCACATCACAAAACTATTCAATAGCTTTTGAGTTCCAAGTTGTTTTAGACAGAATTTCTCAGTGGCGAGACAATGATATTTGATGGAACCCAAAGAACCCTTTGCCAGTTATAATCTTTTCCACTGGACTTAATTTTACTTGACTAGTTTTCAGGGAACACCAGCCTGAACAATTACCTAAAAATATCTATTTTTCCTGTGCCTCTGCTGCCTAAATTTAACATCAATTTAACATCAATTTTGAGGAACAGTTCAGAATCTTTAAAGATGGATGGCATTGGCTGTTGTGGGTCTTCCGGGCTGTGTGGCCGTGTTCTGGAAGTTGTGGTTCCTAACGTTTCACCAGCATCTGTGGCCAGCATCTTCAGAGGGCAGGAGCACAGATAGAAGCAAAAGACAGAGATTTTGCTTCTATCTGTGCTCCTGCCCTCTGAAGATGCTGGCCACAGATGCTGGCGAAACGTTAGGAACCACAACTTCCAGAACACGGCCACACAGCCCGGAAGACCCACAACAGCCATTGAACTCCGGCCGTGAAAGCCTTCGACAATACATGGATGGCATTGCTATCCAACATCTTTTAATTGGTTGAGCTTCAGTCTTATGTTTGTTTCATGGAAGCAACTCTACTTCAACATAGCTGAACTGATATGGTGGAAAAATGGTTGAATTCAAGACCCAATGATTCACCCAGAACTTCCATGGATACTTAGAAAAATCGGGACAGGTCATTATAATATTTTTAATGGCCCACCCACCCCATGGATATCTACATGAATGTGAATAAATCCATGTAGAAATAACAACTGCTGTGATATTTCTGAGTATCCTTTCATGGAATTCAGTATCACATAGGTTTCCCGTTGCACAGAATTCTTGTTTATGAGCAATTGCTGAGCTACCTTAAGGTTACCTACAAAGATTCCTTTTATAGGCAAGTGGACTCATCTTGGGGATATCTGGGAGTAGAGCTAGCCAAGGGAGAAATGCTTGGGGTGTGGCATTCATTCTGTGAAGCCATTCATCATGTAAAGTCCTTTCATGTACTCAAGGCATTGTATTTTGAATGGTTGCCTAATTACCTAATTCAAGGTTCTTTTGCTCTCGGACTCATTAATCAAGCTACCTGGATATTTTCTGTTTTCTTCCAAGGAATTGTCCGAGTAAATAAAAGTTAAATTATTCAATACATATAAGAGGATATTGCTTAGTTGTGCTTATGCTGTCAACATGAGCTAAAACATTTGGTGCTGAAATTTGGAGCTTTGAAGAATGGATCGTAGAAGACCTCAGCAAACATTTGCAGCAAACAATTACAAGGAGCTGTTTTGTTTTGTTCATTTCTGCTTCTTAAACTTTATTCCAATGTTATTTGCTGCTTCTGGTGAATAAACGTTCATTCCTTGATTCAGAGCAAATGTAAATCAGTCATCTCTGTTTCACTTTTTTTTTTTTTAGCTGTATAAGGACTGGCAACCAGAAAGACATTTTAGGAGAAAAAAAGAATTGACTGCTGTTGAATGGGCTAACTGATTTTATTTATTTCCAGCATCATTATGAGTATGACAATTATTTCTACTCAGTATGTTCAGGATTGCAGTTGTAACTAGTTTGCCAACCATTCTGCAAATGAGTTCTAGGCAGATGTTTGGTTTATCTTCCATCTTCTTGCTTGGTATAAAAACGGGCTATAACTCGACCTAAAATTTAAACAACGGTACATATTGCCTATTATAAAATAAGATGAGTTTTTAACCTGACCAAAAGATATATTTCAATACACACACATACAAACATACATTTGTTCTCTTATTCGTTCATTTAAAAATGCCATATCCTGGCTGTTCCCAGACATATGTGCCACCCATAGAGACCAACGCCAAGAAGTCAATGAAACATCTGTCATCACTTACTGATTTAACATTGACACCGATGCCTAGTTTGTCAACCATCTCCACCATCTCAAAATCGCTCTGCTTCACTGACCAGTGCAGAGCCATTTAGGAATTAAAGAACAGATTGTCAGTCAATAAAGGTTTCTTTTCTTAAAAACGAAAACTTTAGCGTGTCAATCAGTTCACTGTTCTAAGCTTCTCAGAAATCTTCCTCATATGAGCTGGCCAACAAAATCATTGTCTGCACAGAAGAATCAAGTTCAAGCCAACAATTCTTTCCTTGTGCCGGCATTTCTATTTAACCTCCATGGGACATTTCATCCTAGAAGAAACAAAATATTTTATTGTCATGTGTGGCTAAACCATAGTTCATTCATAGCATGCTTTAGATTCAATCTCTGCTATCTTCAAGTAAGCCTGGGAAAGGCTTTGTCAGAAACCTGACAGAGCTATAAAATGCTCCGATATAATACATCTCCCAATGTTTCCTTGAATTTAGTAGACATCTAAAATAATACATCTATGAGTTCCCTGAAAATACTGCCTGTATGCCTGATGTTACATTAGGCATGGCAGCCTTGGATCTGAACCACTTCTCCAGGTATTCCCTAAGTGTTGTTGTTGTTGTTCAGTCGTTTAGTCATGTCCGACTCTTTGTGACCTCGTGGACCATAGCACGCCAGGCCTTCCTGTCCTCCACTGTCTCCCGGAGTTTACTCAAATTCATGTTCATTACATCGGTGATGCTATCTAACCATCTCATCCTCTGCCATCCCCTTCTCCTTTTGCCTTCAGTATTTCCCAGCATCAGGGTCTTTTCCAGTGAGCATCAGGGTCTTTTCCCTAAGTGTACTGCAAGTCTAACTCCAATTATGTAGGAGTCTTTAGTTATCTAAACTATAGACAAAGACTAGCAAATAAATTTAATGATACCAATGGAACTAATAACAAGGCCACAATGCAAAGGTTCAGCTCATGTCAATGAGATGTACCAATTTCATGGTGAGAAGAAACTGAATCTTTTAGGTGGTAGCTCCTATCATTAATTCCTTCCATTTCTTGAGAATTTGCTCCCTCGTTGACTTGGTTTAAATGGGATCTTTGATATGCCTTAATTGGAAGGACAGATACTGAAGCTGAAGCTCAAATACTTTGGCCACCTAATGTGAAGAGAGGACTCACTGGAAAAGACCCTGATGCTGGGAAAGACTGAAGGCAAAAGGAGAAGGGGACGGCAGAAGATGAGATGGTTAGATAGCATCACCGATGCAATGAACATGAATTTGAGTAAACTCCGGGAGACAGTGGAGGACAGGAAGGCCTGGCGTGCTATGGTCCATGAGGTCACGAAGAGTCGGACATGACTAAACAACTGAACAACAACAACAACAAACTGACCCTGCTATCCAGGGCCACACCCCTTGGTGCATAGCTTAAAACAGTTGAATAATTGCTGCCATTTTATCAATAGTATTCAATGATTTTGCCTTCAACTTTATTTTTCAAAACTGTAAAATGACTGGTGAGGCTCAGTGCCTGGATGAAAGGACATATAAATATCTTGACGTAAATTATACAAGTAAATGAAGCTGAAACTTTTTTGCTATAGCTTCCAACATTCCCCATTTCTTTTTTTAAAAAAGCAAGTGGTATTTCAGGAAAACTTGGAGATTGCTCGAGGGAAGAGAAACTGTGCTTCCTGGAAAGAGATCATGACAAACTTGCCATATTAAATCAGTGGCATGGGCAAGCTCTTCATGAGAAGACTTCATTCCTTAGGTCAATGATATCTTTGCAAAGAGGCAAGTGGGTCTTAATGTGATAATTTGACAGACAGAAGCAACAAGAGGTTGGAGGATATACTACACCTCTCCCCCCATCGAAAATGTATCTTCTTCCTGTTGACAGTTTAATGTTCTTAGGATGATTCTATCCTCCTCACACCCACTTTAAAACTTGGCACACAGGATCAACCATCAAAGCCAATCAAATGATAGTGAAACCTCTCATTTCTTTGGACAATAGCTATGGGGTTATTTTTTCTCCTGCTTCCTTTAGCATCCTTGGCTTTTCTTGAAAGGGGCTCCTTGCTAAATCTCACCACCATAACTTTGTCCCTGGTCCTCAGCCATTTCTCCATGCCCATTTCCCCCACCAACAACTTTCTTCATCTCCCCACTGACACTCCGCTCTCCCTGATCTTTGTGGCAAAATGTGCTCTGTGAACACAGTTTGACATTTCCTGACATTTCATGAACTAATTACACTACAAATAATTAAGCATGTTCACATCTGTAACAAACGAAGGCAAAATGGTTGTCAGCAGCTGTGATTGATGACCTCCAAGAGACTTTATCTGATGAGCTTCTCTTCTATCACCCTCATCCCCGCCCTTCCTGAACCTCTCCTAACTCTGCAAGGAACTTAGATGCCCCTGTGTTTTCAATAACACTTTCAGCCCTTTCCATCCAATCAAGCCAACGACTAGCTCAAAAACAGAAAAAACAAAGAAGCTGCAATAACATGCTTGCATTAGTTTCCCCCTCCTGGCCTAGCAGAGGAAGCAAAAAACAAAAAGCAAGATATGTGACAAATTGGATAGAAGAAAAATTGGTCTAGTTCATATTTTATTATAAGCCTAACCTTAATCTATATTTCCAAAGCCAAGGCACAAATGGAAGCAGTTATTCTTCTCTTCTCTGTTTGTACTCCCCCCGAATCTCACAGTCCCCTTTTCCACTGTACGTAAGTTAGCAAAAAGTATGCATAAGCTTACAGCTAAATGAATATATGACTGCATTTGTAAAAGCAACATTGCAAAGGCACACGGAACGGGACAGAGAAAATCAGGCTGGGAAAGTCGAAACCCACAGAAGTCAAAAAGGTCACAGTTCTCCATCCCCATGGAAGGACTCTTAAAGATGGCCCAGAAATCTTAGAAATAAACAAATAAATAAATGTGGAAGAAATGCCTGAAGCTCACACTTTGCTTCCTAGCTTGCCAACTTTCTATTTGATTTTTAAAGGACAAGAATATAAAAATATATATGTTAAACTGCAAAAGGCAAGAAGTCTAATGGGAAGAGGGGGGTTGTCCTGAGTGCACCAGAAATTTGGTTGCTTACTTTTGTTTTATATCTCACATTTGAGTTCTACCCAGGATTCTATAGATGTTTTTTTCCGATCCATCTTATTTGATCCTTGTATGTAGGTCACGAAGATCATCATCATCATTTCTATTCATCCAAAGGAACATCACAATCAAATCAATTGGGTTTTAACTCCAATGAGGGTCCTATATGATGATGATGATGATGATGATTTCCAAATGCTTGAAATGGAAATATTGGGGAGAGAGGGGAGACACTCTTCTTGAATGTGTAGATGTCAGAGCATTACAAGTTCTAATTTTATTTGCAAAGTGCTTAGATTTGATCAATCAATGAATTTGTCAATTCTAACTCATCCAGTGAATTTGCATATGACCTGATTCCCGATGTTTTCTATTTGGAAGGAAATCCTTTTGAGTAAGAGGGTCTTGCTCCTAAATAAACATACAGTTATGAGTGTAATTTATCTTGGAGCATATATTTGTGCAAGCTGTTTGAACTCTTGAACCATTTAAGAGCTTTTGCAAAGGAGGAATAAAACAAATTATTGTTCAGTTAGCATCAGGTTTCTTGGCTGGGCAAAGCAGAGTCAGGAAAAGGAAGCAGATCCACTCTCTAATGCTAACCTTTCCTTCCTTAGGACAAGAGTTCCCCTCCCTCCCAAAGGATCTGCTAGGGAAATCATTTGTCTTAAAGACCCAGAAAGCATGTCATATCTGATTAGTGAGCAACATATTACTTTAAAAATATATTATTGAGCCTCTAGTTAATACACTGCATCTTTGCTCCAGCATGCCTACCCTGGAAGGGAGAACCAGCCACCTTGGAAACTAATTATTTGTACTCCATTGCTAGGAAACCTCATTCTTGAGGGGCCACAGTAACCATCATTCCATCATTCCATATCCCAAATACAAGTGTCCCCTTTAGTGTCCTCTACAATGTATATAAACTAACATGCAAGAAATGGGCACTCCATTGACATATCCAGTGCAACAAAGGCTATCCAACCGAATTCTAAAGCTATTCATGGTTGCAAAGAGAGTATAATTTTGCTCAGCAAGTTTGTGCAGATAATTAGTTTCTTAGGTAGCTAAGAGCCTTCATTCTCCGTCTGGTCTGCCTCCATAGACCATGAATATTTTATTTTTATTTATTTAATTAAATTTATATAACCGCCCATCTCCCCCAACGGGGAACTCTGGGCGGTTTACAATAAAATAGTTAAAACAGAATATAAACATCAATATACAATATATAAAATAATAAATAATTAAAAATTAAAAATCCAGATGGACGATGGAATTAAAACGAATATATAGAGAAGAGGACTGGATTTCTGCTATGGCCAGGCTCACAGTTAGTCCTACTCTTGCCCAAGAGTGACACAAACTCAGTTACATCATGGATGGGTAAAAGATGATGATGATGATGATGATGATGATGATTGACAAATTAAGCTATTAGAAGATTTTTTTTCCCCCAAGAACCACCAATGTCTGCTGGTTTCTGGGATTCTTGAAAAAAAAACTTGTACTTAGTGGAGTCTAGCACAAAACAGAAAGGAACTTCTTGTGTCAGAGATGAGTATATCATGGCCCATGGACCACTTATAACCATTTGAGGTCCTCACTCTTTCTTTGCAAACATGTTTTTAATCAACAAGTACATCTACTACAAGTGTAGATTATGAGGTCCCACGTTCACATTTCTCTCAAGCCATATATCCTTACACATCCTTAAACATACCATTGTGACCTAATATTGATATAATGGAAGAGAGAAGGAAAGAGATCAGAGATTTAACATTGGTTTTTGGAACTGGGTATAAGAATGGATTACTCCTTTGTCCTAATTCAAACATACCTGATATTCACGCAATCATTGAGAATTTCAGAACTTAAATTGTCAATCAGTTCTCTGACAGTGTCAGATTTTCTGGATTATGCCTTTCCCCACCCACCACCAATTTAGGGTTTGGTTATAGCATGCAGTGATAAAGGCACATGGACATCAATACCAGGTTGGCACCTTCCTTTCTTTCCTTGCTAGCATTTCATTCCTGTAACTCGCTAGTTGGCAATAAATCTGTACCTCTGTGACCTTCATCCCTTAGCTTGACTCCAATATCTGCTAATTTCTTCTCGCAAAATAAATTGCATCAGCTGGGGCCACATTGAGCCAACTGCAGTTCAAATTGTTTCTGTTCTTTCTCCTAAATTCCTTCCCCAGATTAAATGCTGATGCACTCCTCTTGGCAGAAGCCGGCAGGGCGTAATTAGATTAGGATGGATTTTGGACCTGGGTAAATACTGTATCACTATCTTCCCTAGAAAGTAGGTGACATGTCAGGGGATATTAAGAATAGCCATTTAATGTAAAAACTTGGGTAACACATGAGTTAAATGGAGAAAATGAGAGAATGCCTTTATGCACGCTCCCAAGACAGACTGCAGAATAATATCAAAGTACATGCAAGTTGTACTTGATTGACACAAACAGAAGGCCATTATAGGTTATGGTAGAAAACCATTGCCGTAAAAAGCATTCCATCGCTGCGGCATGATGGGAGCAATGGATAATGAATGATCAATAAAGAGCAGGCAATTTGGTTACATTGCTTCTGAACAAACTGATCTGTTATGTTACTTTTCAGTGGCTTTTTAGGTGTCTGGAATATTCATTCTTCTGTAAGTGTAGAAGATGCTTTTTTATTGGCAGTTGTAGTTCGGTCAGCCTGTTGTTTTCTAGGGATCTGACTTTGTATCCTCTAATTTAATGTCAGAATTCCCATGTTCTTGGTGATTTTACAGTGGGTGGGGCAGGGTTTTAACCCTTTCCAACATTGACCTTTCTTATTCTGGCCTTTTCTAGCTGCAAAAAATTCCACTCTCTTGCATATCCTCCAGTGGGCCACATAGTAAAGTAAAAGTTCCCCCCGCACAGTTGTGCAGTCGTGTCCGACTCTAGGGGCCGGTGCTCATCTCCGTTTGATAGCCGAAGAGCCAGCGTTGTCCGAAGACGCTTCCACGGTCATCTAGTTATCAAGTCTTATTTCCATTTGCATGGGGGGTTGTATTTTTAAGGAGAAATAAGATTGAAGCATTAAAACCTGTCTGGTCTGAGAACCTTATCAGGGCCGGACCTGGTTTGTATTGGAACATGAGACTACCAGCTAGAGCTACTATACTAGGGCAACTATAGATGGTCTGCAAAGATTCAGATGACCATTAGATGGCAGCAGAGAGTTAGAATTTTCTGCAACTCTTTCCTGCCATCTAGTGATGAACCAGATGTTTGCAACCCAGATTAGGTAGACTTCATAAAAATTGCAGAGACTTCACCATGATACCAAAGGAACATATTATTAAGGCTATGGTTTTTCCAGTTGAGAAAGCTGGACCTTCCAAATGACATAAAGAAAGATTGATGCCTTTGAATTGTGCTGGAAAAAAAATTTGTTGAGAATATCTTGGACCATAAGAAGAACAAATAATTCAAAGTAAAACCAGACTGCTTACTAGAAGCACTGAAATATTTGAGATAGATAACAAATCTGTGGCAAACCACTTCTACATTTTTAAGAAAATTAAACTTAGCTCAACCAAGATTTGACCTTGACTCAAGGCCATCTTTATTTATTTATTTATTTTTATTTATTTATTTTTATTAAATTTATATTACCGCCCATCTCCCCTGTCGGGGACCCTGGGCGGTTCACAATAAAATTTATCTTAAAATTTATCTTACCTTACCCTAAAAATTAAGGTAACTTTCCTACCACTTGGAACTTGGAGTGGAGAATTTCTTCTCTCAGACAAGTTACTTTTCTAAGTATAAGGATTTTTTTTAAAAAAAATTAAAAGATGCTCAACCCACCTCTTTCTGTTAGAAATAGTACAATTAAGCCAAATTTTTATTTATTAGTTAGTTTGTTTGCTTTTTTATTGATTTAAAAAAATTATATGGTTACCCGAGTTCAGTAAATAACTCTAGGTAGCTAACAACAATACAGAAAACAATATAAAGATAGAACAGAAAAATACAGTCAAAAGCCATCATAATAGAATACAAGAACTGAGACATCTCACAAGCAACTCAAATAGATAATGATTGATCCAAAGACACCTTCAGCTTTCAGGGATGGACTTCAATGTGGAACTCCTTGGTTCTAATCCAACCCCATAATCACTAAGCCACACTATAAGATAATGAACAAGCAGTAGATTGGTTATGGTGCACAAATCATGAAGATGTAGTGATTTGCTAGGCTTAGATTAGGGATAGGAAACAGGGAAGAGAGGAAAGAAAAGGAAGGGAGGGAGGGAAGGAGGGAGGGAGGGAAGGAGAAGCAAGCAAGCATCATACTAAAACATATGGTTCACATATATTAAAAATATATTGTTTTGGCTAGCTCTTGAGTTGAGCTAATCTGTAGATTCCTAAGAATGTCTTATGAATTCTTGCTAAGTTATTCAATAATTTATCGAATAACTTAATTTTCTATGTTTTTTTTAATGATGTCATTGCCAAGGTGACAAAAAAGAATGAAAATATGGCTCTTTAATTTGGATAATTGCTAAAAATTGTCCTTCTCTCCCCCCCCCCTTCTCTCTGCTGCTTTTTTCCACACTGTGCTTTGAGACTCAATCCCTTTTCAGCTTCAAATCTAGAATTGTCTTCAACATCCCATTTCAATGTCTAATGTGGCTTGGAGATTCAAGCATCTCCCCACCCCCCCAAAGCCCATATAGAGATGTAGATCTGGCCCAAATTGCAACGATTTTCAGACTGAATAAGCAAACCTAGACATACAACACATAGGAAAAAGCCCCTCAGCCGTGCCAGAATATTATTGTTGGCTGGGTATCTGTGCTGCAGGTGCAATTCCCCCCCCCCAACTTCCAAAAAGGCCAAGTTCATTAGGAGTGACAAAATCTATGCTAAATCCTAAGCTATTGGGCAAATAAATGAAAAATGCATTAAAACCTTCCAGTTGAGTCTGCAAGGACTTCAGTTTTACCCTAAAAACTTACACTTAATTAAAAAAGTAAGTTTACATGTAGGTGATACATAGTTAGATTCCAGCTGCCATCTATGAAAAGAGTAACTGAGCAGTATCACAGAGGTCAATGGGAGCAGAAAGTTGGCTTGTCTAGTATACATTTCAGGATGACAGACTTAAAATGGATGTTATTTTCAGAGTGGAAAATGTGTTTTTGTCTCATGTACAGCCCATAGAGCACAATGAGTTTTAATTCCAAGAAGCTAAAATAAATAATAAGATAATAAAATAAAATAATTTCAGGAACCTTCTTGTCCTAGCTCATCTTTGAAAGACAACCCCCCTCTGAATGGTTGGAAAAAGCCCATTGGAGCATTAATTCCCCCACCCCCCAAAAAGACACCTGCATTTCCCAAAGCAGTTAGCAAACAGCCTTTCCCGCCATTGATCAAAATTCATGAATGCCTTGATTAAAGAGCTCAGTCTTGTATCACCTTGAAGACAGGACTGTTATGGTAGTGACAGATTTAATGGTAAGCATTAAGGGAGAGGAAAAACAAAAGAAATATTTGACTCTTCCTCTGTGTGTCCTAATAATGGGCGTGTTGTTATTTTAGACTACGTTCCTCAAAGATATAGGGGATAAGCTTCTGGAAAGAGAATTTAAGGAATTGTTCACTCTGATGGATTCCCCCTGTTGAAGTAAAGTAAGGATAGAAAAATCTATGGCCTTCCTTTGGTGTTGTAGCATAGCCTGTACTGTGGAATATTGGAAGTGTCTTTCAAGAATATCTGCAAGGCCCATCCTCAGAAGAAGACTACACTTAAATGTTTCCTATGGTAACATTGGCAGTAGAAACCTATGGCAGCCATTGTTTCTCCACTATAAATATACCAATGGCAAGAGGGGAGCACAGAGCTATCTTAGGAACTGTAGAAGGCTTTGGATTTGCTGAATCCAAAACACTCAGATTTTCCTGATTGGGTAGAAAATGTACTCTGAAGCAAAAATAGTATTCAATATGTTAATTGTTTTGACTGCCAGTTGTAACAAGTAAGATACAACCTACATAAAAGTGGCCCAACATTAATAAAATACGTAAGAATGCGGAAAAACCAGTAAGAACATTAAAGCATTGCTATTACAACAGATAAAACAACGGAGAAACATTAGGAACTTTTGATAACATCATCTCTCTTTTTAGCAAAAGATATTAGTGATGCTTCTTCCTAAAGCAAAAATAGTAGGGGTTTCCTATGAATCCCCCCATATTCAAGGAATTCTGATTCAGCATATGATCTCTCTAAGTGTAGAAACTCTCAGAGCATAACTGACATACACAAACAACTCATTCATACAAATATCCACCCAACACATTTGCTAAGGAGAGAGGAAGCAGCACATGTTTTTAATGGTGGGTTGAGATAACCCACGTGACCCCACCCATGGATTCTTTCAACGTATAGAGAGAATTGTATATAGCAGAGTTTCTCCACCAGGGTTCTGTGACACCCTTGGGTTCCACAAGAGGTCATTAGGGGTTCCCTGGGAGATAAAAAATTATTTAAAAAATTATTTCAAATTTGGGCAACTTCACCTTAAAGAGGTAAGTTTCATTCTTTAGTTTTAGTTTAAGAACACTGTTGATGGATATATACAGGCCTACCCATGAGACAAAGATAACAATTTTGTAACTTCTGGCCTATATTTGAGCCTGAATGTGCAGGGCTTCCCCAAGGCCTGAAAAATATTTCAAGGGTTCCTCCAGGGTCAAAAAGTTGAGAAAGGCTGGTATCTCCCAGTTGTTTCTACCCGTCCAATTAGATCTGGTAGGTTGGGTATGCGGGTCCCGTCAGCCAAGGAATGTCGGTTGGCGGGGACTAGAAGGCGTGCCTTCTCTGCTGCAGCCCCTGCCCTCTGGAATATTCTCCCTTCAGAGATCAGGATGTCCCTGACCCTGTTGGCCTTTCACAAGGCCGTTGAAACCTGGTTATGTGCCCGGGCCGGGGCCCCCGAGCGTGGGAATGGTCCCGTTTCTCGGCTATATTAACATCTTGACATTGCTTACTTGGCAGCCATGTATATTTATTTTGTATTTTAATTGTTTGAATTGTAATTGCTTCAACTGTTTTATGGTTTTTATTGTTGTAAGCCACCCAGAGTCACTTGTTGAGATGGGTGGGTATAGAAATCGAATAAATAAATAAATAAATATAAATAAACACATAAACAAAGTTCTAGTGCTTTTCTGTGGAATACTTCCTAACTTCTAAAGAGTTCTGAATTTCATGAGCTGTCAAGCATTTCCACCTGAACCTCACCCAAGAGATGTGACATGTACAAAGTTGGAGCTTTGTCCCCAACCTTGGAACAGGACATCTGAAAAATGCTATGGTTGCTGGGGTGCTGTTCTAATGATCATAAGCTATGGTCCGTATCATATTTTTGGCCAAAATTGCTAAACTCCAAGTATTTAAATCAGCCTTCTTAAGAAAGAAGCTTAACATGGTCCTTTCCTTCCTTCCTTCCTTCCTTCCTTCCGTCCTTCCTTCCTTCCTTCCTTCCTTCCTTTCTTTCTTTCTTTCTCATTTTTTCTGAGTTTGAAGGCACCTCATTTTGGGATAACCTGACCTGTGTGAAGGACTTCAAACAGGGTTATGTCGAAGGTTTGAGCAAGGACATTGTGATACTATTCTTAGCCTTAATGCTCAATCCCAAGGAGTTAACCCGTCTATCTCTTTCTCTCTCATTCTCTGTGTATGTCTGTGTGCGTGCGTGTGTGCATGCGTGAGAGAGGGAGAGAGAGAGAAAAACATTATTAAGCGATGGCCTTTGGATTGTCATGTTCATTTAAGAGCTGCTATTTGAAGAGGTGCCAGCATTGAATCACCACTTACAGGATTGAAAATGAGACTGTATAAAAGCCTATGTAAATTCTGTGTAGGGTTTGTATCACATGTTTCATTCAGGGAGGCAATCAGGATAATAAGAAGTGGAAGGAAAATGCATTAATGGTCAAGGCAGACACTGCATCAGGTTTTCCTTTATTAGTAGCGTATCCAGATCACGTTTTTTCTTGGAGTTTAAAGCAAAGGGGCAAAATGTTCTGGGAAGAAATGATGTCCCCAGAGATCACTAAAGGTAAAGGTTCCCCCCACACATTTGTGCAGTCGTGTCCGACTCTAGGGGCCGGTGCTCATCTCCGTTTCTTAGCCGAAGAGCCAGCGCTGTCCGAAGACGCTTCCACGGTCATGTGGCCGCATGACGCGCGCAGAACGCTGTTACCTACCCACCGAAGTGGTACCTATTAATCTACTTGCATTTGCATGCTTTCAAATTGCTAGGATGGCAAGAGCTGGAGCTAGTGCGGGAGCTCACTCCGCATGAAGGGCTAGGGATTCGAACCTCCGAACTTGCGATCTTCCGGTTGACAAGCCTGGCGTCTTACCCGCTGAGCCACCACGCCCCTCAAAGATCACTGCACTGTACAAAAAGTCTTCAGTAGGCAGATCAGTGCAGATACTTACAAATAAAAATCCTAAGTATATTAAAAATTGGAGATTTTATATTAAATAAAAATCAGTCTAGTTTGTGAAAATTGGTTGTCAATATGGGGGTGGTAGTGGTTCCCTCTGGATTTATTTCTGAGGGTATCATGTTGGGTCCTGGTGATATGCATCTGCTCCAAACGTTGCACCTGCCTCCTGTGCCTTTTCTACTTCTTGCAGAAAGATGATACCAGGTGAAAGGAGTCCAGTGTGCTGTGCAGCTTGGAGTAATTGTGTTTCTATTTGATTGCAAAATACCTTTTCAGCCTCCTTAGAGTTAAAAATGGGAAGCTGGGGAAGGAATAAGTAATGTAGCCTGTCTTCTGTGGTTGGGGGAGAAGGGGACCATAAGTGGATTGATTTTGTTTAATGAGGCTTGCAGGTTTAGGCAAAATATTGCAGTACTAGTGCAAACAAGATGCGGGAAGGGAAGAAGAGAAACTAGAACCTGGTACTGCATAATTAGATAACATCCCTAGGTATAGGAAGATAAATGCCCTGATTCAGTAGCAGTCTTGTAGAAACCACTGAAACAACTTAGTAGTCCCATCAGGAAGTTCCTCATAGACTTGTCATCAAATTACAGGAAGACATCTCCAAAAGAACTTGGGGCAGGTGGTACCATGGTCCAACAGAGAGGAAGAGGTATCCATGCCTCCAAAAAGAATAGACCATACAAAGTACAAAGCCAGAGCATTAGAAAATAAAGGAGTGCTCATTTACAAGGAAGACATTCTCAAGAGCAAGTTTTATTCATGAGTAACCTCCCTTATTGGCTAAGATCTAAGGAAGAACAACTGAGTGTGGTGGTAGGGCCTTTAAGAAAAGTAAAAAACTTGCAGCAGACCAGTGTTGGAACAACAAATTTTCACTGGCCTTGGAACCATCTTGCTTTATAAGTGATGGATCTCTGGACTTCTAGACAACTTATTTTAAATTTAATTGGTCACACACATAGGCCAGATAAGCTCCTCTATTCTTTGTACTCATGCTCTGGGAAACTCTTCTGCCTTTGAACATGGAAATGTTCATGTTTAGATCTGCCTTAATCAGGCATTCTGCTTTCCACACCATTTGGGAAAATTATCAGAGATAAAAGAACAGTTGGGAGTAGGCTATCAATGAGAGTGGCCATTAGGATGATAAAATTCCATCGTTATAATATGGAAAATGCTCTTTTCATGGAAAAAAGGTAAAATATATTGGTATTTTGCTAATATTAAAATAACAATTGCCCCTTTTCCTTAACATTCGTTCTATTAGAACATAAATGACATCATTCCTGGGATTAAGGATACTTCAATTAAGTTTCCAAGTCAGTTTGAAAACCACCCAGTGGTCTGCAATATCTACTGATTCCATTAACCATATCTGCAAAATTAAATGGTCGGTGGATGCCAATCTGATTTTCTAGATACATTTTCAGAGATCTATTTTTTCCTCTGAGGATTTTATGTGTCCTAGAATGAAGGAATGTGAAGTGTAAAAGGGAGGGGGGGATGGGATGAAAGAAAGAAGTTGAAAAGAAAGCAAGTCACTGAGATAGGATTGCAGGACCATTCCAGGATTGCATCATTCAACATTCGTTGGAACAGAACATGATTTTATGCAGTGGAAATTTTCTTCAGCTGTCTGTGCATAGAATTATATTATCCAGATACTGACCCAGACATTGTTTACTTGGACTAAGTCCCACAGATCTCAGAACAAACTTGTTAGAGTGTTTCATATTTGCATTAGCACAAGCAGAAGTAGACAGTGTGAATATCAATATCTGTGAATTCTCCCTTGATGCCCATCACGTTGTCTGACTGACTGGACTTTGTCTTTTTAAAAAGATTTCGAGGAGCAGGAGGAGGGGGGGGACCCAAGAACTAGTATGCTATGAAGCAAGACATCGGGCTTCAGCATAATTATTACTTCCATGAGATCCTCTGTGCTCGTCATTCTTGGTTAGTTGCCCCTGATCACTTTCCACCTTCCTCATAGAAAGAACCCCAGAAGACCTGGGGTGATAGCGAGCATCTGAGAAAGAGTTTAATGCAATGCTCCAACAGGGAGGGCACGGTCTGGGTCCTCTCCTTGGATCAATGTCACTTATGGGACCCAGGAGTCAAGCCTTCTCAGTGGTAGTCCTGTTCTTTCCAACAGTCTTTCCCCCAACATACGGTTGGACCCGACCCTGCAGGCCTTTCAAAAGGCAGTTAAAACCTGGCTCTTTCCTTGGGCCTTTGGGTCAGGATGAGCAGAGTCCCCAAATGTATTTGAATTCTGAACATTATTGCATTGCCATACTTGGTTTTTAATGGTAGGTGTTGTATTTGCGTTGGTTTGTATTTGCTGTTTTGTAATTTCTTGCACAACACCCAGAGTCATGTTATCTGAATTGGGCAGCCATATCAAATCTTTGAATAAATAAAATAAATAAACTCAAGATTTACATGTATTGTTTCTAATGAAGGCTACGCTCTTTCTCGATACTGGTATTCTAAAAGCAGTGGTTTCCCATATACTGCCATGCAATTCAGACTTTTTTCCCTTGTGACACACAAAATTCTGAACAGAAAAGTACAAATTCAACATTATTATTATTACAGGTAGTCCTCATTTAGCGATTGCCTCGTTTAGGGACCATTCACAGTTACGACAGTGATGAAAAAGTAACTTTACGACCAATACTCGCATTTACAATCTTCACAGGTCTGTAAAGCAAAGGAAAGCTGATGTAAGATCGTAAGCACAGTCATGGTTTCACTTAGTGACCGCTTCGCTGAATGACCAAGTTGCAGGTCCCAATTGTGGTTGCTAAATGAGGACTACCTGTATTATTATTATTATTATTATTATTATTATTATTATTATTATTATTTCAATCTACATACTTTGAGCCAAAATTAGAGAGAGGGTCATGAGCTTAGAATGGAACCCAATCCTTTAAAACAATGCCTCATAGACAGCTGCAGAGGGGCACCATTAGCATGAACCAAAGGCCAGGGTGTGCGCACCAGGATGACAATGTTAAACACTGTAGGAAATTATGTGACTGCAAAGTCCAATCCCCACCCCACCCCCATTGCATTTCTACTGTAAGGTAAAGGTAAAGGTTCCCCCAGCACATTTGTGCAGTCGTGTCCGACTCTAGGGGCTGGTGCTCATCTCCGTTTGTTAGCCAAAGAGCCAGTGTTGTCCGAAGACGCTTCCACGGTCATGTGGCCGCATGACGCGCGTGGAACGCTGCTACCTACCCACCGAAGTGGTACCTATTCATCTACTTGCATTTGCATGCTTTCGAATTGCTAGGCTGGCAAGAGCTGGGGCGAGTGCGGGAGCTCACTCCGCATGAAGGGCTAGGGATTCGAACCTCCGAACTTGCAATCTTCTGATCGACAAGCCTGGCGTCTTACCCGCTGAGCCACCACGCCCCTTTATTTCTACTGTATTTCAGCTCAAAATCTGGTCCTTTGATTGTTAGAACCAAGGCCACACAAAGTTCTTCGGACATAAGAATTCCATTTCTCCGTTCCCTGGTAATTAAACCATTAAAAGTAGCATTTTCAAGAGGCAATCTTGAGAGGACAATTGGGAAGATCAGAGCAAACAAAAGAAACTGCGATGCACATAGAAGCTGTGTTTAAATAACTCTTTCCATTATCATTTTTAATTACTGCCTCCTTACCATAGAGTTCAACAAGGTAGTGAAATCTGTTGATTTCATCGTTGGTCTCTATTGTGCCACATCCTTCATCCCCACCCCATTTTCCTTTTATTAAATTTATACTCAATGAGAACTTGTCAAAGTTCCAGATCTCCACGCAAGAGTTCGGGTAATTTTCATAGGATTAAAAAAAGAAACACACACACAAACCCTCATTCTGCATGAAAAAAGTTTTTTTGGGGTGGGGTGGGGTGGGGAGGGGGAAACTGACCCATGATTCTCACTGATAGCTTTCACCAAGTGTAGTGATCCAGTACATTTGAAAAAGCCAAGATTATCCCCTTCTGTTGAAGGCTTAAAGGCTGAAAGCTACCCTATGTCCTGATACGAGCCCCAGATTATGATAACAAGATCATGTTCAGTTATAAAAACAAGTGTTGAAACTTTTCTCATGTCACTTTCGATCCAGGTCGTCCCCTTTGCTGTGGATGGGGGGGATGTGAGGAGGAGGGTTGCAAAGATCCATCTGAATGCCAGCAAGGAGAAGCTCATTTTGAAAGCCACCGCTTTGAACCGGATTCATGAGTTATTTGCATAAGAAGATTTGGGTAAAAAGAAAAGGCCTAGTGTTGCATCTGGCCATTAATATGGCTGCAAATACAACACATTGTAAGCCTATTGAAGGGACACAAAAGACTCAAATTCAAGGACAGTGATCGCATTGCCATTGTTAACATTTGAATCCAAGTAATATGTTCACTCTAGGAGTACAGTTGTTACAATTAGATATATTTTCGAGGACAGCATAAAGAGGTAATAGTGATCTGAATGACAATAAGTTCCCTTTAAAGGGAGAAGGAGAAGAATTAAAAAAGGCTTTTCGTGGCCTGCAATGATTTTTTTTTTTACTTCTGATTCATTTCTTACATGAAACCCGATTCATTAACTACACACACTCAACACACACCGAGAAAAATAAATAAAGCAGAACAGCTGTTGGCAAAATGATACAGACACGAAGGGATATTGTCATTTTACAGATAACAAGAACATCCAAAGATCTAAAGTGCTCCAAACGGAGTTTCTTCAAGTATGAAAAAAAGGGTTTTCATATTTTTTTTCCTGTTGAACAGAACAGCACTTTTGGTTTTTTTCCAAAAAAGGATATATTTTATACAAGTGACCCTCCCTCCCTCCCTCCCTCCCTCCCTCCCTCCCTCCCTCCCTTTCTTCTTGTAAATTCTTTGGAAATTTCATCTTTTCCAAACTGAGATTCAGGAATGGGTAGGCAAGAAATCCGCTTTATAATTCTCTGGCCAGAGGCAGAAGGAAAATAGAGAACTGCCTCCCCACCTCCCAATTGAAGACTATTTTCCAAAATACTATAGCATATGCTGGAATAAGGTGACACATAAAATTCATAAATAAACGATGTGTGTGCATGTGTGTGTGTGTTCACAGGCAAAAACACAGTGCAAAGGAATTGCCCATGACGGAAAAATGTAGCCCGTGATCCCATCATCCCTCCATCTTCCTACGTTTTTTGGTATGTAGCTAGGGACGACTGCTACAGATTAACATCCAATCAAGATAAGGAGGAACACTGTTTATTTGTTAGCTCGTGTGAAACACGATTTAGGCAACGTGTTCACGATGCCACTGAAGTTTCTGTTCCCACAATAAAAGCATTGTTAGAGGAGCAGTCAAAACCTCTGGATCCAGAAGTAGGGCTGTGTCCTGAATCATTCACTGCTGATTCTGTCCTCCCCCTGCTTTTCAGTTTCCATCCCTCAGAGAAGACATCAAAGACCAGAGACATACCCTCTTTGTCTTCCTTGGCTTCTGATTCTCAACATGTGGTTTTGCAGGGCCGAATACCGGCACCTTTTAACCTATTCTGTTCAGCTTAAGCCTTAACTCCATCTGAACATTAGGGAAACTATAGTAACCAATAATCTGCCCCTAGCACAATAGAAGCTATGTATCTTGTCACACAAGAGTTGTTCGATGATCACCATTCTAGACAAGTTTCTTTAGAGGGCTGGGGTGATTCTTTTCATGGGGGCCCCACGGCCTTGCTGAAAAGTTGTCAAAAAGACCATCCCGTTCTCCTTCCCCCTGGCCACGGCTGTTTCGGAGCGTAGAAAGAGCAGAGCATGGGGTGCAAATCTGTGCTGCTAATTTAACTTTAACCGATTGGACCTCCCCCACAGAACATGTACTCCGATGCACACGCATATATACACTTGACTGCCTGTTACACAAGGTTGTGGCAAAATTATTGAGGGCCACACTTGATAAAAAAGGGAAAGGGAATGAGAGAGGAGGAGGAGGGTAGCCACAGCCTTTTAAAAATTCAGAGAAACTAACAACATAGATGGTTTAGGGATTATACTGCTATGTGTGTAATTATATGTATGTGTTCTATTCCTTTCCCCTTTGTTCCTTGTTCGTTTTGTGTTTCTGGTTGCATTTTACTTAATAAAAATATGATAACCCACCCCCAAAATCTGAAAACAATTTTTGTGAGAGTCCCCATTTTTCTTTTTACTATCTTGTATGTCAATAGGGGTGTGGTGGCTCAGCGGGTAAGACGCCAGGCTTGTCGATCTTCGCTGGAATATCACAAGTTCAGAGGTTCGAGACCTGAGCGCCGCATGACGGAGTGAGCTCCCACAGTCGCCCCAGCTCTTGCCAACCTAGCAATCCGAAAGCATGCAAATGCAAGTAGATGAATAGGTACCACTTCGGTGGGTAGGTAACAGCGTTCTGCATGCGTCATGCTGGCCACATGACTGTGGAAGTGTCTTTACCTTTTTAAAGTATTCTTACAGTATTTTGGACTTCCAACCTAGTTTCTTTTCCTGGACTCTAGTGACTTAAAAATATATTGACATAGGTAAGGTAAAGGTAAAGGTTCCCCCCGCACATTTGTGCAATCATGTCCAACTCTAGGGGCCGGTGCTCATCTCCGTTTGTTAGCCAAAGAGCCAGCGTTTTCCGAAGACACTTCCACGGTCATGTGGCTGCATGACGCGCATGGAACGGAGCTAGTGTGGGAGCTCACTCCGTCACGTGGGGCTAGGGATTCGAACCTGCGAACTTGCAATCTTCCGATCGACAAGCCTGGCGTCTTACCCGCTGAGCCAACACGCCCTACGTAAGAATACTTAGAAGTATACTTTAACTTATTTGTTTCACTGCTTGTAATGAAAAATATCAATGCATGTGATCATTCCAAATTCTGGATTGGACTTTGAACAGTGTCCCCTGTGGGGTGAGTCCCGGGACAACAGCCTCCGGAGGAAAGTTGGAGTATTTTTATTTATTTTATTTATTTTATCAAATTTATCACCGCCCATCTTCCCCACAAGGAGGGACTCTGGGCGGTTTACAATATGAACACAGTGAAATACTGTACAATGTAAATACAATAAAATGAATATAGATAAACAGTAAAGATAAAAACATAATAAAATCCAGATGGGTAAAAGTTCTTTGTCAGACCGTGAGTAGAAAGGGGCCACTTTAGGGCCATTCTAAGAAACTAGCCATCCCCAAGAGTGACCACTCTCACTCCCGCTCCAGGCATGTTGACAAAACAAGGATTTTATTTTTTTGCGGAAGTCCAGGAGCAAGGGAACCTTTCTTACGTCCGGGGGAAGAATGTTCCAGAGGCAGTGGCTACTGCAGAGAAGGCCCGCTTCTGCGACCCCGCTAGATGGAATTCCTTTATGGAAGGGATCTGGAGCATGCCCTCTCTGCATGCCCAGGTGGGACGGGTCGATGTGATGGGGATGAGACGGTCCCTCAGGTAACCTGGACCCATGCCATGTAGGGCTTTAAAGGTCATAACCAACACCTTGAATTGGACCCGGAAGCAAACTGGAACCCAATGCAGCTCGCGTAGCAGAGGTGTTACATGTGCCACCCTTGGGGCACCTAAGATTGCCTGCACGGCTGCGTTCTGGACCAGCTGTAGCTTCCAGATATTCTTAAAGGATAGCTCCATGTAGAGCACATTACAGTAGTCTATATGGGAGATATGATGGATTGCCTTCTGTTTCTCTGCCACCCTGTTTTGTAAAGAATTGTGTTCAGATTGTCTGCTGTGTTGATGGTGGCTTCTTAAGTTGGTCAATTGTCTCCAGGGTTAAGGGTGGCTTATCCATTTAGAATACAAGAAGAGGGAACATTTTAGCACATGTGGTGGCCTTGCAAAGGAACTCAAAGGTATTGGAAGGAAATACATTGCAAAAATTTTAAACATAAAATCTGAATGGACACCACAAATATTTTTATTAGGAATCATTCCGGAAAGCATAAATGAAAAGTATCACACTTTATTAAGATACATTATATGTTGACAGCTGCAAGAACAAATTTGGCACAACTTTGGAAAATTGAAATTTTGCCGATAATACAAGATTGGGAAACCAAAATTGGAGAATATGCAGCAATTGCAAAACTGACAGTATAAATCCATAATAAAAGCCTAATTGAATTTAAGCAGGAATGGCTTCCTTACACATTACACAGCAAGGCAAATTCAAACATTTACAATATGTTTTTTAGGGAAAGGGTTACAAGACCAGTTAAAAACAATAGACAAAATGATTTAACAGATACTAGCAATAACCTCCAATGTTTAACGCTCAAAGTAGAGTAGAAATATTTAGGTAGTGGTTAGCATTTGGGAAATAAATGGAAGGGAAAGGGAACACACATTACCAATTTTTTTTAAAAAATGTTTTACTTATATTTATTAGTAGTTATCTTCTACTTTGCTTTTAGTTGTTTATCTTCTACTTTGCTTTTGTATCTTTATTGCTGTGCAATTTCTCTTTAAATAATCTGTCAACAATTATGCAATAAAAAAGGAAGCAAGGAAGAGGAGAGAAGGAAGGGAAGGGAAGGAAGAAGGAAAGAAAATATAAGATTAGAAGACTACTGCAAAGGACACTTATTCACAGCTTCACTGCTCTGTTGGACATTGACCTGGCAGTTCTAGTTCACAGCAGTCTTAAGTGTAATCTTACAGTCCATATTAAAGCCCTATGAAGCTGGAGTGTAGAAATTGATAGACCAACTTGGGTAGCCTCTGTTAGCTCTTTCTGAATTTGCCCTGTGTTCAGGAGTTGATGGGAGGGAGGGGGAACTGTTTCTTGTTCATGTTTGCCAGGAATGAGATTGTAAATATAGCAAATAAATAACAACTTATCCTTCTCTTCAATCTGATGGTGAAAACAATGCATACAACATATATATCTACATGTCTTGTAACAATGGTACCTTGAATAGATCAGGTTTAATCCCTATCCATGTCATTCCTTACTTTATTACCACATTGTGCATATGTGTGTGAATAATTCCCTCAATTTCATTTTACCCATGTAATAATTTAAGAGAGTTTAATGGCTTGAATGGGGCTTTGAAACCAGATCATATCCAATGCTTAACCACTGCACAGTGCTAATTCTTAAGGGATGCCCAAAAAAGGGCTGATCAGGATAGTTAGCACATATACCCTTGGCCATGTGTACAAGGAAGACTGGTGGACATACATTTTTTTATCAGCAAAGTCTTAGAGGTTCACCACTTAAGACTGCCTGGTAACTGCCCAGAGTCCCCCTAAGGGGAGATGGAGTGGTGATATAAATCGAATTATAGATAAATAAATAAACAAATAAAATATTCAACGCAGAGAATCAAGAATTTCCTCCATAGATGATGTATGAATGCAGCCATTGTGGCTTGCACACCATGATCTATGCATCAGAATTATATGTGAACCCAGCCTTTATCAAGAGTTTCTTGACAATTTCCATACTTTAGTTCTATAAAATGACATTTCTCTGGATAGGATGTGAATTCGTAGCCCAAATTAATTGAATCTTTCATACTGATGTTAACTAGCAATACAGATGCTGGCCAGTTATATATTACATTCTTGAGAATATTTAACTCCTCCTCCTCCTCCTCCTCCTCCTCCTCCTCCTCCTCCTCCTCCTCCTCCTCCTCCTCCTCCTCCTCCTCCTCCTCTCACTTTCTAACATTAAACCAACAGTGAAGAAGTTTGGAAAATTGACGACTTTGTTGTACAAAGCTCCATTCAAGGGGATCCAGCATCCCAGGCAACTGGCAACCGTCTGCTTTTGGCCACTTGGCATATTTGGTCATTTATTGGATGCCTATGAAGATCAAATGGGTTAAGATTCTTCTCCTTAACCAGCAGGGAAAAGAACATCAA
Organism: Charina bottae; assembly: GCA_023362775.1. NCBI lineage: Eukaryota > Metazoa > Chordata > Lepidosauria > Squamata > Charinaidae > Charina > Charina bottae. The sequence continues at coordinate 20,867,243 of JALMGJ010000015.1, forward strand.
AAAGGTGTAAATTTCATTTCCCCAGTTTTGATTAAGTCAAGCATGAAATGAAATGTAATACTCTCAAGTGGCAAAGGGTTTTAGACCATTGATGTTGTTACTTCTGCTTCACAAAGCCCAATCAGCCGACAGCAAGTTGAACAAGCTGAGAAGAGAGTTTTAGGGTAGCCAGATGGAGGGTTTTTACTATGGTTGAAAAGACAGCTTAGTGCTTGCCTCTTCAAGCCAATGCCAACTGTGAGAAATTCTGCCTGTCACACCTCCCCTCTCCCTTCCTCTTTCTCTCTCCCCCCCCCCCTCCTAGTGGTAGCAGCGAGCCCTACATAGTTCTTATTTTAAAAAAACCCACAGAATGACCAGCTACTATTAGTCCACCTACTAATGATCAGATGTTGCTTAATGAGCATGGGGACAAAGAAATGCAATTACTTCTAAGGATGTGATATTGATTTGCTGGGTTCTTTCATAGAAGTATTCCTTGTATACACATGTACTGTATATATGCATACACATATACATGTATAGAAGTCTCTGTATACATATGATCAGAAACCCACTGATCTAGATTTTATTTTGATTTAGCCAGAGCTGATCTACAAATCCAGCTAGACTGTGGCAGTCATGGAAGGGTAACAAAACAGTTACATTTCAGAATATACAGTGGCTGATTCCTTACAAAATCCAAGCTGACACTTTTGTATAAAGTTAAGGTAGACCTTTGAAAAACATCCAGCACCTGATCTAGTAGTGACAGGTTTTAAACCAAAGATTGTTTTATTATGACAGGAAAGGGGTCCCTTTTCTCTTTTTTGTTAAATAGACACTTTCCCCCCATGCACATACAACATCACTCCAGCTTTCATCGCTTTGTTTCCATTACATTCCCAAATTTAATGCTCTGGCCACTCTGCTACTTGAATAAAATCAAGTGGCTTTGGTAAAGACTTAATAGAATCTTTAATACTTCTAACAATCCACTCCCATTGAACTGCATTAAGTAGATATTATGGAGGGACAAAGAGCTAAATAGCTCAACATCAACCTCATTAGGCATGCAGGAAAGGCTTCAACTGTTTTATGGGCAAGTCTATTGTTAGTATACTCCCCAGGTTAGCTTTAAATTGCAAATGATACCATGAAAGAGTAGGAAGGAATTGGCAGATTAGGTAGCTCTTTTCTTTCCTCTCTCTCTCTCTCTCTCTCTCTCTCTCTCTCTCTCTCTCTCTCTCTCTCTCTCTCTCTCTCTCTCTCTCTCTCTCTCTCTCCTCCTCCTCCTCCTCCTCCTCCTCCTCCTCCTCCTCCTCCTCCTCCTCCTCCTCCTCCTCCTCCTCCTCCCAAAACAAAATAATTTTCAGCTATTCAAAAGAGAAAGCCATTGTTGAAATGTCCTGACCATGGCCAATGAAGTACATCATGACTTGAGAGCTGAGTACCACACTCCAATTTCTTTTCACTCTTTTTTTCTCTCAGCTGTCCTCCTTTATGCTTTGGAAGGTGACATCAGGATATCAAACAATATAATTTGCAAGGTTTAATAGGAGTACATAATACATAACTCTGCACTGGCACATTTGAACAAATTGGAAAGGTTTTCCAGTTGTCAGGGAATTAAAATAATGACCCCTTAGCCCCAGTAAAAAACAAAACAAGACAAAAACATCAGTGAGAAACCTATGTAAGCAGAGGCTAGAAATTTATAGTGCTAATTCGTGCACTGCATGTGGATGATATCACTCCCTCCCCATTCTTTTGATTCTCTAGTATTATCAAAAATAAGATTTCTACATAGGTGATTCTCATTAAGAACAAAAACCAAACACCTGTATTTAAAATGCACAAAGGCTTATCCACTGGAAGGCTGTATCTATGAATCGAGGGAAACGCCACACTATGTCCCTGACGGAATGTTTCAACCTCTGGCTTCAACAATAGCTAAGTTGACATCAATTTATTAAGGAATAGAGCTGATAGTGACAAGCAAGATTATTAAAATTAATGATCAGTAAATTCCTTTAGCGTCACCCCCTTTGTCTTCTATTGGTAGGTGAGTGTGCCATCCAGTAACTTCAAGAGGTTAATTAGGAAAAATATGGCCACCATCCAGTGGATAGTTACATGTCCCTAAATCCATTGGTCTCAGTAGCCTGAAGGATAATAAAATAGTGAATTATAGGCATTTTAAGTACTTTATTTTGCAAATTGGGAGAAAAATCTCTCAAGTGATGGTGGTGGTGATTATGATGGCTTTGACAGCAGAATTACCTTCTTACTTCTTCTTAGAAGTGAGCCTCTTGTTTACAGGATGCTTGTTATATTAAGACCCAGGTCTGTAGTTGCTTTAAGGGGCGTGGTGGCTCAGCGGGTAAGACGCCAGGCTTGTTGATTGGAAGATCGCAAGTTCAGAGGTTCGAATCCCTAGCCCTGCGTGCGGAGTGAGCTCCCGCACTAGCTCCAGCTCTTGCCAACCTAGCAATTCGAAAGCATGCAAATGCAAGTAGATGAATAGGTACCACTTCGGTGGGAAGGTAACAGTGTTCCGCGGCGTCATGCGGCCACATGACTGTGGAAGTGTCTTCGGACAACGCTGGCTCTTCGGCTAACAAACGGAGATGAGCACCGGCCCCTAGAGTCGGACACGACTGCACAAATGTGCGGGGGGTACCTTTACCTTTTACTGTAGTTGCTTTACAGTTCCCCTTTCTTAAAACAACTTCCATAACTTTATCTTCAGATTGATTTTATGTCCCACTAAAAGAAGGTTGTCTAATCTGAGCTTTCTTAATCTACACCTTCACCCCAAACCTTTGGGGTTTATTATGTGGTAGCTAAAGTTTGTTATCCTCTCCTGTTTTTCTCCCCCAAGCTGAAACGTGGTCTTCTCCATTAATTTCCTCTAAGAAGATTACCAAGTACTTGTTTGCTGTTGTTTAATCAATCTATTTCTCTAAATTCTTTGTTTTTCCAATTTGTTTACACCTTAATGCCCTTGATTGAATTTCAAACAGGAGATCAACTTGACCAACTAACACTCTGCTTTTTGAAGAGGACAAAGAAGGATGAGAGTAGGTGGGAGGGAGGACTTCAAATGATTAAAAGATGCTTTAAATGATTTAGGTGCTTTTTCACTGGTAGTCAGAAAATGAGCCCCAGCATCCAGATCTTTTTGAATTACAGGAGTGGTTTTTTTCCTTGAAGCTAAGTTCTCTATTAAGATCAACAAAGTGGGACAGAAAAAGGGAAAGAAACACTCTATCATTTATCCATCCATCCATCCGTCATCTCTTTGAGAAATTGTTTCTCTGGATGTACATGGTTCTTTCCTTGTTTTTATTGTTTTTACCTCTTGTGATGTGTATGCCACCTACAGTCTCATGGAGTTGGGACACCTTCTAATTTTTATACACACACACACACACACACACACACACACACACTTTTACATCTTTGTTACCTCCTAATATATCCCTCAGCAAAGTGTCCAAATCAGAGATGCTATAAATGTAGGAGAAAATTACAAGTACATTTGATAGAAAGAATCCAGGTTTCAATATTTTATAGTACTAGTTTTTAAAAGAAGTCAGATCATGACTACGATGGACATCTGAATGAAATCAAATCAGATCAGATCAGATCAGATCAGATCAGATCAGATCAGATCAGATCAGATCAGATCAGATCAGATCAGATCAGATCTTTATTACAGTCATAGACCAGCATAACTGAATGACTTCAAGAGTGAACTAGACTCTCAGAGCAGCTTTTTCCTACTAGGTACCCTTTGAATGGTTGAAGTGCTTCCCATCTTGTCCCAAACTGAGTGACAATTAGTTATCCTGTCTGTGGCTGTCAGGTTTTGTAATCCAGTAGTCTGGAGGGCACCAGCTGTGGAAGGTTGCCTTTGAATTTGCACAATTAACCAGCTCCTTGGTATGTGTGGGTGTACTATCTCTCATTACTCTGAAAGTGGACTCTTAATCATTTATATTCAACTATTAAAACTCGGCTCTACCCTCCAGGCTTTTAGGATATTTTAAAAATAAAACTCAAATGTGTATGTTTATGAGCATGTAGATGAAAGAGCATTTAAACATTGATAGACTTTGGGGAAATGTGGAGTTTGGCTTATTGGTGCATTCCATTTTGCATGTGTGTTCAGGAAATACAAATTAGCTCTATTTGTACAGCATAATTACACCTCCCGTTGGGGGAGATGGGCAGTCATATAAATTTAAATAATAAATAAAATAAATAATTAACTTTGTTATCATCATGTTGATCCATTTTCTGGATTCATACAATATGCTGAAAATATAATCTGACCAAACTGGCTGGATTATACAACACAGTAAGCCACAAAAAAACCCATCCATGCCCCCCCCCCCACAAAACCCTAACCAACATGGAAGCAAACCAATCACAGCATGTTGTGTGACTATGGTCACTAGATCTTTCACTTAAGCTAGAAACATGTGCAAACAGAGCCCTTGAGTAAGTTTGCGTTGAAATACAAACTGAAGGCATTTTTCACTTCTATCTAGTCTTCATCTAGTCTGGCCAGTTGAGATGTGAGTCATGCATCATGCTAAGCCTTGGTTTGGTGAAGAAGCCACAATTGCACCACATGGGAAGCCAAAACCGAACCATATTGTACCTTTTTTCATATTTGTAAACCCCATTAATATTTATTGCAATATACCACACAGTCCATGATTCAAAGTGACCATATATTTAAATCCCTTGTTCTTTGAATGTATGAGAAGGAAACCAGACAGTTCTGACTAGCTATGGCAGCGATGTCCATACACGTGTCAATGACACTCATGTATACAGAAGTATACACATGAAATAAGTTACCTGTGTCCAACAGTTAGACAATAATGGGGTCTACAGTATACTATTGGTGGCCAAGCCTGATCTAAACTGAGCAGGTGGCAGTCGTGGCCAGGAGGGCCTTTGCGCAGCTTCGTGTTGTGCGCCAGCTACACCCTTTCCTGGAGCGAGAGGCCCTTCGAACGGTCACTCATGCCCTGGCCATCTCCCATATAGACTATTGTAATGCGCTCTACATGGGGCTACCCTTGAAGAGCGTCCGGAAGCTTCAACTGGTCCAGAATGCAGCCGCGCGGGCGATTTTGGGTGCTTCAAGATCAGCACATATAACACCTCTGCTCCGCGAGCTACATTGGGTGCCAGTCTTGGGGTTGGCTGATTTCTGAGATTTCTCTTGTCCAGCTTGACCAGCTCTTGGGATAAGATCTACCATTGTTTGGATCTGATTGTAACTATGTATTTTATGATTATTGATATTATTTATGGTTTTTTATTGATTTTAAACTATTTTATTGTGAACCGCCTAGGGTCCCTCCTTGGGAGGGAGATGGGTGGGATATAAGTATGATAAAGAAACAAACAAACAAATAAATAAATAAATAAATACACTCTTGAAGACACTGGAAATACATTCCTGTGCATTCAAACAAGAGCCCAGGTCCCTGGAACCATCTTCTTATATGTTCCACACATATTTTACAGCAAATCTCAACAGCCTATAATTCATGGACTATATATGGCCCACAGCCCCTGTGTTTGTGTTCCCCTGCAGCTATTGTGCTTTAACAACTCCTCAAGAAAATACTAATATGGGGCACTGTGAGCTTTTATTCCCTTCACACTTTAACCAATACAATAGATGTGGGAGGCTGATTTGGTTCTGGTTTTGGTACCCTACAAATAAAAAAAAAGGTTTCCCCAGTTGAAATTGCTGCTCTTCTTCTAGGGTTTGGGATGAAGGTGGCTTGCTTGAGCCTATGTGAAAACATCCATTCCTGGTTTGTAGATGGAAGGAACTGTAGCATGAAGTGGACATGTCATAACTAAGTTCAGATGCTCCTGATGGCCACAGGTTTTTCCTCCACCACAAGAAAGACTCCCACTACTCCTAGCCTAATTTCCATTGCAAATCATCATAACATCCTCAGCCTCAGTAGGAATCAACTCATTTTAATATCTCCCGGAACCCAAGTGAGGGATTCTCTGAATCTGGGTTGCAATTTCCCCTTACACTTGGCCTCATGTAATTGCTGTTTTGCATTCAGTGCTGATAAACCTCAACAAGACAGCTTAAACAACCACCCAGCAAACCCAAATCTTTGCCTTGTAAGTTTTGTGAAACCACATAAACGTGGGGAGCTCAAACCTTTTAGTTTTACTGCTTTAGCAAAGCAAACAGAGGTTAGCAGAGGTATACCACTATCTATTGTATCTTGAAGCTTGCAAAGGAGGAGGAAGAGGATTTGATGAAATTTTGGCTTAAAGCAGCTTATTTTTCCAAGCTTGATGTACTGCCTTTTGATGGAAACCTTGCTTTCTAACAGGATCCTTTAGTTACTTTGGCCTAATGAAGAGATATGTTAGTATGATAGTGCAACCATCCACTCAGGCTGAATTCCCATGCTAGAAGCCATGGGGGAGAACCTCAGTTGCCCTCTGATAACTTAGCGGCAATTAATTAAATTAACAATGCATCAACAAAACATAAAAAAAGGTAAAGGTTCCCCCCGCACATTTGTGCAGTCGTGTCTGACTCTAGGGGCCGGTGCTCATCTCCGTTTGTTAGCCGAAGAGCCAGCGCTGTCTGAAGATGCTTCCACGGTCATGTGGAAGGCATGATGCACGCAGAACGCTGCTACCTACCCACCAAGGTTGTACCTATTAATCTACTTGCATTTGCATGCTTTCGAATTGCTAGGTTGGCAAGAGCTGGGGCTAGTGCGGGAGCTCACTCCGCACGCAGGGCTAGGGATTCGAACCTCTGAACTTGCGATCTTCAGATCGACAAGCCTGGCATCTTACCCACTGAGCCATCATGCCCCCTTAAGTTTTAAGTTTTAACAAAACATACCCAAGAGCAAATACTTCAGCCAAAACAATATAACTGGGGAGAATATTGAAGTACGTTTTATGGGCAACTTCATAATATCAGCGATCATCATGTTTGACCCAAACTATGGAGTTCAACTCTGCCTTTCCTATTCTGATAGTATTGCAAGGATATGCAACTTTTTGTCATGAGGACTCCCTAGGGCCTCTGGGTGGTGTGATGGGAGCGTGATGCATTCTGGAAAGGAGGTGGAACCAAGAGAAAGAAGGGGGAGGGGCCAGAACCAATACTAACATGGATTAATGTAATTAAATTAATTCAGTACAATGAAACTGAGGAAAGGTAAAGATGCCCTTGAGCTGGGCTCAACTTCCGGTGAATAAATGGTGAATACAATTTCTTGACAACAGTATGGAACTGGTTTTCCCTTGCCATCTTCTGGGACTTTTTTGATTTCTCAGGATGGCCTATATCTCTGGAATTCCTGAGCTTTGTTTCTGAACCTAGACAAGGCTGGCCAGATGCTGCTCCCTGATGATGCTCCCTATATATTTAGTCATTTCATATTCGTCACTTAATTCCAATTTGGTGGCCATCTTTGAAGGGGTAGATAAAGAGGTACCGCTTCGGTGGGACAGCGTTCCGCGCGCGTCATGCCGGCCACATGACCGCGGAAGTGTCTTCGGACAGCGCTGGCTCTTCGGCTAAGAAACAGAGATGAGCACCGGCCCCTAGAGTCGGACACGACTGTGCAGGGGAAAACATTTACCTTTAACCTTAAAGAACTAACAAAATCTGAAGAGTGAATCATCACGTTCTGAAAGCTCTCTAGAAAGTCCTTAGTTGTCTATCAATCTCTTCCTTTATTTCTGACACACAAAATATCTGCAAATTTAATTTACTCCAGGCTGCTTTTCTAGAAGAGCTCTGATCATGTATTATTAAAACATAGTATTTCTCTGCCTGCTGTCAGTACCATCTCTTTAAGCCAGCTTCATTTCCAGTATCTCTTTTGAACATCAAACCGTGGTCCTTCCAGAATCATTATGATCAACCTGAACAAAATTGATGTGAAGGGGCATCTCTGATAGGATGGTTTCTGACAACACAACTTGAACCAGAATAAGCAAAGAGGCAAGTCAAATCTTCAGGGTCAAGCTCCAGAGTCAGTTTTCTGACCTGGGAAATCATGTACTGTGACAACTGGTGACAAATGCGTGAACATACGGCATATATAAGTATGTTGCATTACAAAATATGTATAGCCTCTGACTTACTGATGGAGGAGGTGGAGGGGAATAGCCAACAAATGTCAATTTCTTGGAAGATCTATTTCCTTTAGTACCTGTTCTCAAAAATACACATTAAAAAAAGTAATAAAACAAAGGGCACTGCCTTGAGTGGGTGGGAGAGTGGGTAGAACAGTTTAGTTTTTATCACTTGCAAATGATAAATTGCTGACAAGCACTCTATGCTCCAGGATAGTTTGAAAGATACAAACAGATTCAGATAAGTACAACCTTTATGTCTCCCTCCTTTCCCTGCACCGAAGTGGTTTGCTTGAAGCAAGCTCCTTCTTTTCTTTCTGCTTCTGAGTCTGGGTGGAGAAAAAGTCACCTGTTTATTGATTTCTAAATCTGAGGCTCTAATTATATAGTTATAGATGACTCAACAGATTTGCAAAACTTGCTCTATGATTTTATAATGGAACATGCTCATGTTAATCTCCATCTAGTGAGATACCTCAAGAAGCACTGACCTTTATCTCATATTTAAAACACAGGCAATAGCTGGAAATCATTTTCAATTTTGTTTCCAATCATATAAAAGGAAAAGGGAGAAAGCTTACTTCATTGAATCTGCTCTCCCTCTCTCTCCTTACAGTATTTATTTTCAGGAGGCAGCTGGTTAAACGTGGGCAATGCACAGGTGTGATGCTTTGTAGTGTGGGCTAGTGATGGTCTATTGTGAACGGCTATTAAATTAATCTTGGCTGCAGAAATTAACGATTACATCCCTGATTACATCTGCTCGTCCCATCAGATCCGGCAAGAGAGACATGGTTCTCTCAGGGAACTACACTTGGCGGGCCCGAGGAGGTGGGCCTTCTCTGCCATGGTGCCCGCCTTATGGAACATTCTCCCCACCACCACCAAAGTGAGGTCAGCTCCATCCCTCTTTATTTTCCGGAAGTCCCTCAAGACCTGGCTTTGTCATCAGGCCTGGGGGTCTCAGGGGACCGGTGAGAACCTGAGGTGGCTCCGTTGCTGATTGAATCTCTCTCTCTCTCTCTCCTTGTAAACTTTTTAAATATGACTGTGTTTGACATGTTTATTGTTTTGTACTTTTTTGCGGTATGCCGCCCAGCGTCACTTCTTGTGAGAAGGGCGGCCATATAAATTTGATAAATAAATAAATAAATAATAAACTATACAGGGTCACAGAAGTGGTTGAGCCAGAAAAGGTAGACTCCTTGGACCCACCAAGATGCTAACAGTACAGAACAATCTTCTCCATTAGATTCACCATACTGATCTGGCATACTTGGTCAGTTTCTGGAAAATATAATACTCTTGTTGCATTGTGTTTGCCTACTGAGCTAACAGCCTGGTCCTTTGAAATACAAGTGACTTACTTTTAAAAAAGTGGGGAAAAGGAATATTTGTAACACAATAGGTTACTGATGGTTTGGCTAGAGCCTGAAGCAACTTCATCTCCAGTGTTTATGGCAGTTTCTCAAGGTTGACTCTGGATATGCAAGGCAGTAATACTTTTCCAGTGGCCACTGCTGGCGCACTTATTGCCAGGTGTAAGAAGAGATTGTTCTTGCTCACATCTGCAACTAGTCTTTTAACTCCTTCAAGGGGCAGAGAGCAAAAGCTAAGATGGAAGATGATGTGGGCCACAGTCCAGGCAACCATCCTGCATGGTTCATATTGGTGGCTCCCTTGGTGTGTTCACAGGGATACCAGGAAAGCAATGCCAAGAGGCCAGATTTTTGCAAACACTTCCTTAGTAGAAGTTGCCATTTTGTCCCTCTGCCTCACCGCTGTAAGTTACACATGTTTGTACAGAGGTGTCCACTGGGTATGGTCAAAAAAGTCTGGCAACCCCAATAGTGCAATCAAAGCTCCACCCTTTTAAGTGTGTGTGTTTGTACATTATTCCTTGCCTTTGCCTGCGGGCTGAAGAGACGGCTTTGCATCAACTGTCTGTCACACACCCCTTGGGCCAGTTAGCTAGGGATAGTGGTTTTCAAGCTACTGTTAGTTCCTTGTGGGGGGAGATGGGCGGTGATATAAGTTAGAAATAATAAATAAATAATAAATAAATAATCAAGGCAAGTCCAATCCATATTGACTGATGCTTCCCACTTTCCAATTACCCATTGTCTTTAACATTAGCTAATGTGCAGTTTGGAGTGTAGAAAGTGTGTTTGCGTCACGCTTATTTCCATATTGTTCCTTATTTCTACCAATGCTGTCCATTCCTCTCTCTTGTTCTGTCGTAAGCTGGCATCCCTAACCACATGAGTGATAAATGTTTGCCTCAGCCTTAATGGTTCCTCCTCTTTTCTTCCCTTAAATTCACCCCCACCCCATTGCCCACTAAGTGGTATTGATGGTGGTTAACGGACTCGAATGGGAGTATGTTGGCAAGAAAGTTTTTTTTTATTAAAACTCCAATGCATCTTATTTCAACATCCATTCAGCTTCTCAGTTTGTTCTTTTCCCCAGCCTGCAAAGTCACCTCACCATCCCTGTGTTCTTCTGATAGCCTTCTAGCTGTCCGTTCCCCTCCAGCTGAAGCCTGCTGTGTTTGACTGATGAGGATGTGGAGCTCTGGAGGTGTTTGGCTTTGTAATTTCATCCTTGAATTTTGTGATTACCAACAGGACAACTTTTTTAATTTGCTCTTTTGTCTCGATTCTCCCGGCTGACAATCTGCTCCGTGAGCTAGGCTTTTTAATCAATCACCTAGATAATCAAATGTCAGTTGGCTATCTGCTCGGTGTAATTACTTTTGCAATTAAAAATCAACCTCGAGTTGCCTCGTCTAATTAGAGGGATGGCCAGATTTTCATCGAGATTGATTTTTTAATAAATATTGACTTAAAACGCCATCATCTCATCATATTCTTTTCATTTTCTTTGTACCAAAAATCAAACAAATGGAAGAATTAACAGGCAAGCTGACTTCAAAGGTTTTCCACCAGTTCAGACAAAGTTGTGCAATCCAGAACTTCAGCTTATCTCCCTCCCCACTTCTAATAATAACACTCAAGAGGACCATACATTTTATTGGGAGCAGCATTCATGTGTGTGTTGGAGTGGGGAGAGAAACAGACAAAATCCTTTTAGATGGCCACTGTTCAGTATATATGAGTTCTAAATTAAATTTCGCATTTCTAATATTAGACAGATAGAATAAATCGAATCAATTCTAGATAGAAGACTACAACACAGAGAGAGCCCAATTTTTTTCTTCATTAATAATGTAATAATAAAATTAGTTATTAACAAGTTTGAGAGACAGAACAAAAAAGGGAAAATTATGTCATAAACCAAACAACTTCTGCCATATTTGACCAAAGTTGTGTGAAAGTTGACTTCTTTGTCCCTCTTGTTGAAATTAAATGCAGCACGGTGCAACATATACATCACACCTGAATTGACTTGTAGGGATGGTTTAATGTTCACTGTCTGACCTTTTTCAACACATTATCATTCTAAACCAGTGTTTCTCAACCTTGGGAACTTTAAGATACGTGGACTTCAACTCCCAGAATTCCCCCGCCAGCCATGCTGGGAGTTGAAGTCCACACATCTTAAAGTTCCTAAGGTTGAGAAACACTGTTCTAAACCAAAGATTAATCCACCCACCAGCAACTTTCTACAGATTCTGAAACATCAACAGTTTTCACAGAACTTCCTGAGTGGTCCTTCCTTCCTTCCTTCCTTCCTTCCTTCCTTCCTTCCTTCCTTCCTTCCATCCATCCATCCATCCATCCATCCATCCATCCATCCATCCATCCATCCATTTTGGCACACAGTGGTTGAAAACTTCCTGGTGATGGCAGAGGGAAAAAGAGACTTGAGGAATGCAAGTGGGATGTAGCTAAATAAAGACAGAACGGTCAGTGCAGGTTTGCCAATCAGCCTTCTCTTTTATTCTGATTACTTGTAAGACAGTGCGGTAATGGACATTTTCCTTTGCACAAAATAATAAGAGTGGTACTTATCGCTTGTTGCCTACAGCTAGTGGGAAAAGGAAATTAGAAAAGTCCAATGAAGCTGAGTGGTAATTAATCATCATTCTTTGGGGCCCTGTCAAATCAGAAGGGTCCTTCCAACTGATAATGCTGCCCGAAACAATTTAGACTGGTTGAAAATTAGAATTCTTTATCCTCTGGCAAAAAGAAAAAAAAAAGAAAAAAAGACAACAGTAAAAAGACACTTAACACTTGCCAGCTGCTGCCTTTAATTACAGTTTGACCCATTTGTTATTATTGTTGTTGTTACTTACTTCTCAAGGCTGCAAAATAATAAGAGAATTCAGAATTTTAATTATATTTATATCTTGCTGTGGCTCCTGCACTTCAAGATAATTGCTAGAGAAAATTCTCTGCAGCAGAATAAAAATGCCAGTGTTTGAAGGGCAAAAACAGGAAGCAAAACAGTGTATGGCTAACATAGCAATATTTAGTACTTTCTGTAGATCTAGGTCTGTAGCATTTTTCTTCTATCTTGCGCTTTCCAGCAGTTCTGAATTACAGCTTTCAGAACTGGGAATGTTGGCTTGGGATTATGGGAAGGGGAAAGTCTTTGTGAGCTTCTTCGCGCAAATGTTCACTAGCAGAGCAGACCAATACATGTAGCTTCAGGAGGCAGGATTAGAAATAGTGGGATAAAAATTCAGGAGAACTTATTTTAAATAAACATTAGGAAAAGTTTCCAAATAGGGAGAGCATTATGAATAGTGGAAATAGTCCACTTTAAGAGAATTATTAATCTTTCTAATATTATTTCTTTCTTTCTTTCTTTCTTTCTTTCTTTCTTTCTTTCTTTCTTTCTTTCTTTCTTTCTTTCTTTCTTTCTTTCTTTCTTTACCACTATACCACACTGTCACAAATCCTTGAATGTGAAATAAAGGAATGGATTAGATTATCTTCAAGATCTTCAATTGCCATTCTGAAGACTCAGTAAGATCTTTGATCTCTAATGCAAGGATCTCAGGAATCTGAGGAGGGCCAAGATACATGTGAAAGGAATTTAGAGGCAGAATTAATAGATCTGTATTGACCTACACATTTTTGTTCTCATATGGTCTTTGAAACACCTGATGAAGGAATATGTGGTGCTATGTTTCTTCAGAAGTAAGTCTTGCTGAATTAATTGCAACTTCTTCCCAACTAAGTGGGTGGAAAGAATTTCCTCCACTGTAGTGAAAAAAGAAAGATCTAGATTTTATTGGATCCCAGAGGAGAAGTTCTTTATGACTTAGGATGAAGGGAACAAAATAAGTCAATGGGCATTTAGCAGCTGCCAGAGAAAGGGGAAAAAATGGGCCAGAGGAGGTTTTGAAGGAACTCAACTTTCAAATCTTTACAAGGAGATTTAACACATCCAGTGAGAATAAATTATTAACCACCTCTAACATGAAATATTAGTACATGACCTGTTTTATGAGCGTATCCATCATCTAATTATGCATCAAGTGAGGAAATACATTCTTTTGTGTGTTCTGAATCTTCTGGATCTCAGTTTCATCCCTGGTGCATTCACTCATCATACCACGATAAACCTAGACCAATGGGCAATATACATGAGGGATGTCACAAGCCATTCTCTCTCATTCCTATTGATCTTCTCCAAAAAGGTGCCCTTCAGATATGATGGGTCTGCAATTCTCAGAATTCCTGGCTTTCTACATTCTTGGATTTATTATCTTATTCAGTCTGGAGGATAACTTGAATTTGCTATCTTACTCTGTTCGGAGGGTAAGAAGCTGGGGAAAGTGAGTAAGTGTAATGTAGTATCTTTAGCAAGAACATTGCTAATCTGAGAGCAACCAAACAAATCCAGATTCTACCTGGATTCACTCCCAGTTCAACCAGAACTCTAATCATTTCTTCAATTTATTTAAAGCAGCTGAGGTTTGCCCAGACAGTGAGATTCCATATTGACTCTACCTCTGTTCTGTTTTGTCAAACTGTGTGCTCTAACCCAGCCAATCTGGAAGCTAATATATTCAGAACTCAAAAGTTGGCAGGCTCATTACAGCATCACAAAGCAATTTTTCTGTATTATATTCTGAAAAACTGCTTCGATGAAATGCAACAAGGCAACAGGACATCCTCGTTTCTATAATGCCAATTTGTAATAATAATAATGTGTATGTATAAACCGAAGGAAAATGACCACAGTATTGAAATGTATTTATGGAATCCTGCACTCAGCAAAGTCAATAAATATTGTGTCTGACTGGGTGACAAGAATAATCAATTTTAAAGGGGAAAATGCATTGCACAATTACAACTGGGCAGGCTGCCATAAAAGCAAAAAAAAAAAAAAACTGATCAAATTAAACCATTTAAAAAACAAACAAACCAACCCATCAACTTTTGTTATATCAAATCCCAGTTAGCAGAACAGCAAATTACATAAATTTTGACCATCCTGGAGAAAAACAGGTAAACGAGTCTTCCTGCCAGGATTCTAAATATTAAAAAAAAAAAATAGCACGATTGTACTAGTTTACTTCTGAGTAACGCCACTATATTTTTACCTTTTCCTTCAAATGGTGAAAGCATCCACAAAGCTGTAGCTATGCAGCACAGAGAAAATCTTGTTGATTAATTGATCTTCAAGGTAGATGCATAAATCTCACTCTGATAGAGGGATGTGGAAGTAACCAAAAGGTAAAGGTTCCCCCCGCACATTTGTGTAGTCGTGTCCAACTCTAGGGGCCGGTGCTCATCTCGATTTGTTAGCCGAAGAGCCAGCATTGTCCAAAGACGCTTCCACGGTCATGTGGCCGGCATGACGCACGTGGAACACTGTTACCTACCCACCGAAGTGGTACCTATTCATCTACTTGCATTTGCATGTTTTCGAATTGCTAGGTTCGCAAGAGCTGGGGTGAGTGCGGGAGCTCACTCCGTCACGCGGGGCTAGGGATTCGAACCTCCAAACTTCCGATCTTCGGATCGACAAGCCTGGCGTCTTACCCGCTGAGCCACCACGCCCCTACTGGAAGGAAACCTCAAATTCTCTGCCACAGAGAATGCAACATTGAGGATCTTTACAGGTACTCTACCTGCCTGCATAAAACTTAATCATGGACTGGGAAGGGAAGGAAACTCATATAAGCTTTGCACACCCGATTCTTCTGAAAAATCATTATGTGCTGCATACCAAGTTCTATAGGAATTTTTAAAATACTCTTCAATAGTTTTTTTTAGTTTGAACAGGGATCCCTAGCTCAGACTCATACAAATCTGCCCCAGGGTTGTCCCCCAAATTATCCTTGTGAAACATTGGAGCAAATGTATGAACGGGATGACCCCAATCTTCATTTTTTTTAGACCCAAACAACATTTATTTATTTATTATTTAAATTTGTATCACCGCCCGTCTCCTCTACACCAGGGAACTCTGGGCAATTTATTATTTATTATATTGCTTTATAACCATGTTTTTCTCTTTTGTTCTTTGAAGGAAACACCAATGACCAGGTCCGCAAGTAAATCTGCATATGCACATGCGCTCTCACACACACACTTAATCTTTTGTCTCTTGACGTGTCTTTATCTAGACTTCTCCCTACCAAATCCCCAATTTGAATAAAGGCAAAAATCACATTCGCCTCAACGGGAAGGGTTTTATTTTTGGCTGTTGTGGGTCTTCCGGGCTGTGTGGCCGTGTTCTGGAAGTTGTGGTTCCTAACGTTTCGCCAGCATCTGTGGCCAGCATCTTCAGAGGGCAGAGAGAGTTAGGGCAGAGAGAGTCAGAGAGTTAGGAACCACAACTTCCAGAACACGGCCACACAGCCCGGAAGACCCACAACAGCCATTGAACTCCGGCCGTGAAAGCCTTCGACAATAGGTTTTATTTTTCTTTCTCCTCTTAGTGAAGACTCCAGGTATATGGATGCAACCTGGGTCAGGAGTATAGTGGGGAAGCTGAAGTCCTTTTTCCTACTTATCCAACACTTACATGCTTCCCAATCCAGATTGGAGGTACAAAACTCAACAAAGACAAGGACATTTATGTTGTTACGTATGATGCCAGACATATAAACATACGCTTAATTCTCCATTTATGACACCAGGAAAGATTTTGGTGGTACCTGAAAGATATTGGTGGTACCTGAAAGATATTGGTGGTACCTGAAAAATATTGGTGGTAGGGAATGGAAGGAGAAGAATCTTCAAAGATCAATGTACTCTTCGTAGGTTATTTGTCAATGATGGGATAGATTTTAAGTCAATGGGAGGACCTTCCCTTCCCTTCCCTCCCCTTCCCCCTTCCCCCCTTTCTTCTTCCCCTTCCCCTTCCCTATTTCTTTTCTTTATTTCTTAAAAAGGCTTTACTGATACATGGGCCAGAGAAAGCAAACAGTCTGTACACACACACCAAGGCAAAGATGAAAGGCAAGAATCTCCTCTTTTCCTGGTCAGAAATTCTTATCTGGTGACCGAGCCTTTGTTGGTTTCTGAAAGCAGAAGTGGTCTGCCTTGGCGGAAAGTTCAAAGACATTAAAAAAAGAGAGAAAAAGATAATGCAATCAAAAGTCTGTCTATCTGTTGAAATAGTTAGAAGAACAAGATATTGCTTTGACCTTCTTACACCTGTGACCCTTTGGAAAAGCTTGAAGGCCTGTGCAGAGCCTTTATCTTTAACTTTAATGGGCTTCTGCATATTTTTTAAACATAATAATAACAATGAAAAAATGAGGATTTTGAGCAAGGGAGGCCAGTAATTCTTTTTTTTTAAAGACAGAATCCCCATTTTGTCTTTTGGCATGAGTATGTGAAGGCAGAGTGAAATGAAAGGTTCTTTGCTGCCAGAATGGAAGTGGTTACTCACAAAATGCAAACAGAGGCTGGGTTTTCTCTTGAATGAAAATCTAACAGGGTAAACCCAAGGCCCAGCTGCAAATAAATAAATAAATCACATTCTTCCCTTCCCCCCTCCTTTTACAGGCTTTAGGGAGGCAAACTTTTGTGAAAGAAAACAAACCAAAAGCTTTTATCATGACAAAAAGGTGTACAAAAAGTTGTTATGCTAGGAAGGTTGCTTGGAAAAAAATGTGTCTGAGGAAATCTGTCTCACAGAAGAATTGAGTGCAAAAACAAATAGAAATGTTTTTGCAGAGTTGATTTGGGAAAGGCTGAATGTAAATCTGAAACAATGAAGAGCTGGGGGAGAGATTTGTCCAACTGCGGTATAGAGAACCCTCTTTTAATGATAAAGGTTCTAAGTTCTTCAGATTGGTTTGAAGTTATCTGAAGTTCTGAATTGCTGTTGCAGAGGCTGATAAACCAATTTCCTATGTTTCTCGAAGTGTCAGGATATTCTGACCAGGTGCGTCTGCAGCCATCTTGACTTTTTTGACCACACCCTGTGGACTTCCCTGTCTGAGTCTGTGAAATGTTGAGGGTTAGTAACTTTTGGGACCTGATTTACAAGCTCAGGAATAATATTTGCTTGACCTTTTCCATGTTGCCAGAAAAGGAGTAGTACACTGAGATATCTTAGAAAACAACATAGATTTTTATACTTCAGTCTAAGCCAGAGGAAGAAAAATGACAGAGTTACAGCATCAATGAAAATGAGTTTATGACACAATAACAAAAATGTAGCAAATTAAGATATTAAGTTAAAATGCATACCTTTCTCCCCTTTCTTTAGCATTTCCCCCTCCATCATCACCCATCCTAAATGCCAGTTGGATTTAATAAGAATTCTTGGGCTGACAAGTTTTTCTTTGGTTATCCTAGGGAATCTTTTTGAAAAACAGCATTAGCAAAGGTTAAACATAGAACAGATGTAAGTTGTAAAATACAAGGTGATCAAAGGTCCATTTCTGAGACCAAGACGTTAGCAAATGATGATAAATCAATCCCAGTAGAATAGGAGAAAACAGACAAATGTAACTGTAGGAGAATGAAAGTCAAGAGTGGGATAGAAACAATTGCTGGAGCTAATGCTAGATACAATACATATATGTATACACATATACATAAAACTTTTTTTAAAAAAAGGAACAGGAACACACACACACCCAAATTATGCCCTGCTTGCAGTCACTCATGACTTAGTCACCTCCTGAATGGATTACTGCAATGTGCTCTACATGAGGCTGGCCTTGGAGAATATCTGGAGGCTTCAGCTGGTGCAAAATGCAGTTGTACAGGCAGTTATGGGTGTTGGTGGTCCAGCACAAATGACACCTCTGCTCCATGAGCTACCGGTCAGCTTCCGGGTGCAATTCAAGGTGCTGGTGGTTAGCTTGAAAGCCTTCCATGGCTTGGAGCAGGGTTACTTATGTGTGATGAAGCTGGGAGCTGAGGGGGTACAGAGCGCATTCCAGGCTGATAAGCGTTCTCACAGCTTGCACAGCTTGGACAGTGTGGGGTGGGGGCTGAGGAAGAAAGTTAGACTAGCACCGCCCTAAGTTGCCAAGGGTATTTTCCCCCTTAGCTCAGTTTAGGAACCTTTAGTCTGGCAAGATTCTGTGTATGGTAGAAACAATAAAGAAACTAGAGTTGAACTTGACGCAGCATTGTTTCTTCGCCATTTCCCCAACATCACGGGACTGTCTCTCCCCAGTGGTGTCTACCCATCCCATTAAATCCAGCAGGAGAGGCATGTTCCAGGTCCCATCTGCAAGAGAGTGTCATCTCCTGGGACCCAGGAGAGGGGCCTTTTCGGCCATGGCACCTGCCCTCTGGGACATCATCCCCCCAGAAACTTGCCCGACCCTGCTGGCCTTTTGCAAGGGATTCAAATCCTGGCTTTGTCATCGAGCCTGCGGCCCTGATAGCGTGGGTGAGGCCATGTCATGGCTTGTTTGAGTGTTTGTGAGTCTTCTCACAAACTGCTATTTTTACGTCATTTTTTGT
The DNA here is from genome assembly GCA_023362775.1 of Charina bottae. Classification (NCBI taxonomy): domain Eukaryota; kingdom Metazoa; phylum Chordata; class Lepidosauria; order Squamata; family Charinaidae; genus Charina; species Charina bottae. The sequence continues at coordinate 20,886,253 of JALMGJ010000015.1, forward strand.
TGTTTTTAACTCTGGTTGTTGTTTTTTTTATTGTTTTTATTCTGTTTTAATTGTGAGCCACCCAGAGGCATGTATATGAGATGGGCGTCCTATACATTTCCTAAATAAATACATAATAAATAAATGTGAAAATAAAACAAAGGTGGCTTGGCAATTTTATTCACTCACAAAAGCTTATGCTTTCTCATAAACTGTGTTAGAAAAGATACTAGCAGATTCCTGATTTTTTTTCCCCTCATCTTAATGGGGTACACAGAACAACAGCACATAGTGTGTGAGCCCAGCTATTAGGAATATAAAGTAAAACATTAGGAATATAAATGAAAATGTTTTATGTCTTTGTGGAAAGGGACAGCCCCAAGCTTTCTTCCTGGGCCCACCTGGACACTAACATTGGATTTTTCTAAAAAAAATGTTACAAAGCAAAGCACCAGCCTTTAGAATCCTATTTAATTATTTCTGTACCCTACAAAAAAAAAAAAAGGATGTCAGAGAACTAATTCACCTTTTGGTCTATATTGTGTGATGATGATGATGATGATGATGATGATGATGATGATGATGATTATTATTATTATTATTATTTTGATTTTGATGCCTTCAAGTCAGCACTGACTCCTGGTGTCTGCCTGGACAAGTCCCTGCAGTTTTCTTGGCAAGATTTCAGAAGTGGTTTGCCATTCCCTCCTTCCTAGGGCTGAGAGAGACTGACTGGCCCAAGGTCACCCATCTGGCTTTGTGCCTAAGGCAGGACTGGAACTCATGGTCTCCCGGTTTCTAGCCTGGTGCCTTAACCACTACACCAAACTGGCTTGCATATATTGTGTGATTAGTCACGGACAAAATGACATACATTGTATAAATAGGCCAATGTCTTAGGGCACCTATTTTGTGAGTGCATTCACCATCTGCTTTCCAAATTCCAAATTATGTCTAGCCTTGCTTCAAAAATATATATGAAATAGGCCACTGCAGTTTGTTAAAGAAACCACAATTAAAGCAAAGTGTGGTTTAGCAAGATATGGAAACGCAGCCATTCAGTTCCATAGGATTTAAGCAGCTTCCATGCAGGATCACAGCTTTAACCATTACCAGCTCATCTTGCTGGGCCACATCAGCTTTTATGTACATTTTTGTCAGCTTTCAAAGAAAAGCTGAATGCACTAAAATTCTACAATATTCCATCCTCGTTTTACCTTTCTTCAGCCACTTGGAGAAGCGATAGGAGACTTGGGGAAAACATTCTTGTGCTTTGATGGGGCATTTACTGTGAATATGTAGAAGAAGCAATGATTTTACAAAACATGATATAGCTTTTTTTAAAATCCTGATTCAAGGCTCCCTTAGGTCTCTTAAAGAAAGCCATTAAAAAAAACAGAAGAAAATTTTAAAAAATGATGCTTTCAGAAGTCAGTCTGCTACCTATTGAGACTAAAATGAAACCAAAAACATTTTAAAAGGCCAGGAAGGCAGTGGGGCAGAGAAGGAGTTAATTGCTAAGACTGTCAGCAGGGGACATTTGTGATAATTTGATCTGAACTCTGCTAACAAATCACTGTGCCCATTTCTTTGGCTTTAGTATCTGTTTATGCTTGTACAAATTGAAACCCCACTGGCTATGCATTGCAAAACACCGCCCAGCACAATAACATACCAGTCGTTCAATTAGTTCAAGGTGGAGACGGATTAGTTGACCATCTCTAACCTACAGCCCAGCTCCATATTTTGTCTTTCCCTGCTGGGGTAAAAGGGTGCAGACATATGTAAGTAATAAACTAACAGGCCTTCTATCCACTTTAGGTCGAGTGGAAGGAATGCAGAACCAAACTATAAAAATAATAATAAGACAGAAAAGGGGCAGCAGCAAATCTCCAGCAAATTCCATGCCCCATCTGTAAAACATGGAGCACCAACATGTCCGTTAAGGTTTAACAGTTGTAACAATAGTAGTTTCGCTTTGTTTTGTTTTCCTTTCTTTTTTCTATTTCCTTTTTTCTTTGGTTTTTTTTTTCCTTCTCTGTCTCCTTCCTTCCTTCCTTCCTTCCTTCCTTCCTTCCTTCCTTCCTTCCTTCCTTCCTTCCTTCCTTCCTTCCTTCCTTCCTTCCTTTTCCATGTTATCTTCCTAACAGCCAGAGCTTTCCAAACTGTGTGTAGTGACATGTGTCGGCTGCAGTGTCTGGATGTGTCTTGGCGGCTGCTGCCTCCGAGCCCTGCCAGGATTCCGCGCAGGTCCTAGTGCCTGCCTCGTGCCTTGCTGCCTCCAAACCTGCTGTGATTCCGCGCAGGTCCTAGTGCCTGCCTTGTGCCCTGCTGTAAGAGTGTGTCACGAAATGATGCATGTCTAAAAAGTGTGTCACCAACCTGAAAAGTTTGGAAAGCTCTGCTAACAGCCCTGTGAAGCAGGCAAAACTGAGTGACAGCCCAATGTCTCTGAGCTTAGCTAAGATCTGAACCTGAACTTCCTCCATCCTTGGCTCTCCAGGTTTCACTGAACCACAACACCCAGCATCGGCCACCACTGACCATGGAGGCTCGGCCTGCTGGGAGTTGCAATTCTGCAAAATGTAGAAGGATGCAGCTTTTTGATGTCTTGTTCTTTAACCTTGCTTTTTGCAAGGTGTGTTTAAATCTGCTCAGAAGCCATCCAGGAATGGGGCAGGCTGAAGAAAAGTCCAAATAATTAAATGAGAAAAACAAAACAAACATTTCAGGGGTGGCTCCCCCCCCCTCCTCTCTGTTCTTCCCAATTAGAGGCCCATGAACTGCAAAAGACAAGCAGAATGTTAGCTTCCTTTTGCTGCACAAATAGTCGGCTTTGTTGTGGAGGCAACAGAATAAGCAGAAAATTAAGTCTGACAACACATTGCTTAGTAAACAAACACAGCTTGATTGATGAAGACAAACTGCAGAAACGTCCACCAAATGTTATTCGTCTGTCAAAAAAGAGGGAAGAAAGGATGCTGTTTTTTTTTTAATCTCCACTTCACGGTGACTCCGAAAAGTAGCCAAGCAATTTACCAAGTATCTTGAAATACAGTGTTAAAGATTCGCTTCTGCAACATTTCATTTATCACACAACCAAATTTTTCTATGGGGAATTGTAGCCCTGATTTTACCTGATGCAAAACCACACTAACTGCCTTTCCTATCTGCGTAATCCATTCTCTTTGGCAAATAAGATTATAGGGATTTTTTAAAATTAGTAAATTATGTGATATGTACCAAGTAACTTGATAGAGATCATGCATTTCATAGGTAGTTCAGCAACTACATATGAAATGGTAGTTTCTGAACTAAACTACCATTATTCTATAGATTTATCTCAGCAAACTTTTTACAATCCAACTGAAAAGAAATTGTATGGACTGACAGCCAAATTTGTTAATATCTTAAATTTTACCAGAGTTTTGTCAGATAAGAGTATTACTAGATATGCAGTAGATAGAGGAAAAACTCTTTGAAGGCTGATAGCCTTAACTAGGAATAGTCTCTCGGGATTTGGGGCAACATTTAAGGCAATGTTTAAGTAGCCTTGCTAAAGTGACTTTTCTTAAAGCTAAAATAAATGCTACTTTGATATTGGTTTATTATTTGGTCTAAACAAGGCAAGAAGAAAACTTTCACTACTCATTTATTTTCATATGAGCACCATTTGTTATTGTTAAACCACTTTTTTTAAAAAAAATATGCTTCCTATTACTTTGTTTACCAATAATATAGTAGCCAAACTATGTAGCCAGACTCGGCTTTAGGATCTTACCACTAAAAGGCAAATAGTGCCAATTGAGAATGAAAGTAATGTTTCCCAAAACAATTCATTGACACTTCCAGCCCTTTGGGAATTACATAGTATACTGAATGCTGCCATGCTATATATACCTCAGAAATAACCATGTATTTAAGAAAAGAAGGACACCAATCAAAGAATATTTGTAACTCAGGGTTGAACTGTGGAGTCCTTGGCTCAGCGAGCACCAAGGACGCCACAAAAGGAGGACAACTCTAAGGGAGGATAACACTCTTTAGTAGGCAACCTCTTAAATAAATTGCCGAAGAATTGTCTGAAAGCAGAACACTGTTCAATTATAATGAATTTGTTCACGAAAAACACCTTCCTTGAGCAAATCCTACTGCTAACCACTAAACTGTAGCTCTCTTGAAGCAGGATCTATTCTATAGACTTAATACTTGTAGATAATTAACTACAGAGTTTGTTTGTTCACTTGCTGATTGGTTGTGTTTTGATGCTGTTCTGGAAATTTGTTTCAGCTGTTCTTGCAAGCCACCTCAAATCAATAAGAAATGAACATGAAGCACCAAAGCTGTTTTGGTGGTAGATATCTCCCTGGCTTTTCTAAAACTTTAATTTCAGTCAGTTGCAGCTGTTGGCTCCAATCTTAATTCCACTGAGCTAATGCTAATTGTCATCTTCTTTTGGATCTCTCCCAACTTTCTTATTGCCCTTTATTCTTTTCCAAGCTGCATGGATTTCCACCCACTGTTACTAATTGTCCTGCATTTCCTGTTCTTACTATCCACACCTGAGTTTCCAGTCATGAGCTGATCAAAAGCACAAAGGAGGGGAAACTCTTCTTCCAACTGCTGCCCCATCCAGCATCAAAGTCTGGCCTGAGTGGGGGACTGTTTCTGGATGATGCAAGTGGTCTTTAGGAAAATCTCTTGCTGTGGTGAAGTTTCCACCCAGGCTATCCTGGGAATGAAAAAAGGGAAGGACCATGAAGAGGAAGCAAAAAATACCAAAGCAAATGAACATATTTCCTTTACAAACCTAATTTGATTGAAATAGCCTTCCTTTTGTTCAAGAAAACTTGGAGTGTTGTAGTTGGGTGAGATAATATCCAACAAAGATTTCTTAGCGCCCCACCCTAATTCCCAGAGTGTATTCGGGAAAGCTATGACTCCTAGTGATGTTGATGGCCTAGCTTTTTGTGGTTTTCCCCTAAAACCCTGAGCTGACAAAGGCTGGGTGGCACAACAGGTTTAACTTGATCTCTGAATAAACCCATTTCTAGATTCACACAATATACTGAATCATAAACTGAATGGCTTGGTTAAAAGCTTCCAAGCTGAGAATGTTGGGTGAACTTAACAGCTGAGTATTTAACCAACATGGAGAAGCCAGCTGTGTAAATCCAACTAGTCAATATTCCATTACCCTTCTCCCTTAAGGTTCCCTGCTAAAGATTGCTAATCTAAGATTCCACAAGCCAGCTGATACTTCTCTCTCAGGTGTCAGTGGTACAGTTTTGTCACTTTCCTCCAAATATTCAGGAATGGAGGGGGATGATCAATAATCCAGTTTAAGATACATTCTTTTAGCAGTCTATTAAAGGAACAACTTTGTAGCAGGTGTCAACATACCATGCTTTCGGAGACAAATACAGGCAGTCCTCACTTAACGACCACAATTGGGACTTGACTTTTGGTTGCTACGTGAAGCGGTCATTAAGCAAATCTGACCCGATTTTATGACCCTTTTTGCATCAGCCATTAAGTGAATCACCACAGGCGTTAAGCAAACCACGTGGTCGTTAAGCAAATCACGTGGTTCCCCATTGATTTTGCTTCCCAGAAGCTGGCCAGGAAGGTCAAAAACAGCAATCCCATGACCACGGGATGCTGTGACGTTTATAAATGCAAACCGGTTGCCAAGTGCCCCAAATTGTGATCACGTGACCGCAGGGACGCTGCGATGGTTGTAAGTGTGACAGCCAGGTCGTAAGTCTGTTTTTTCAGCACCGTCGTAAGTCCGAACCATCACTAAACAAATGGTTGTTAAGTGAGGACTTGCTGTAAGAGCAGAGTTAACACTTGTTAAGTTTAGGCACGCTTTAGCAAGGTTGGTGAACTTTGGTTGGCTTTTAGAGGGGTGAAAGGTGGCAGTGCATGCAGCATAGATGGAAGTAGCAAGGTTGAATCTCACCTGTAGGCAGGCCAGACTTTTTTTCTCCTAGTTTTCTTTGCCTTGGCTTTAAAGCTGTAAATTTATGGGCTACAGCTTTAATGGGTTGCTGTTCTTTTGAAGGCATTTGTTTGACGAGGGGAAGACTGCTGAGAGATACCCCCAATCCAGAATGAGTTCCCAGTCCAGATTGTCCTGTTTTCTTCTGGCTGGTCTTTGCATGTATAATTCATAGTAAACATTACAAATCTCTCTCTCTCTCTTTGAGGTCATTCTCCATACCATGAAACTCCTATCTAAGCATCACCCTCTGTAGTGATTACTTAGCTGACAAATTATTATTTGATATCTTCCATGTTAATGCAGCACCCTTTACAAGGCTGAAAGGAAACATCAATTTTCTATGGGTTTTTTTTTTTTGGTCCTCTTTTCATTGTCACTGCCCCTCATCAAAAAAACACAGCAGTCCTCCAGAGACATCTGAATTCTATTTGCCTAAAAGCATGTTCTTTAAATAAAAAAAAAAGGGTTTGGGAGAAAATCTATTCATTTTCTCCTGGTAGGCTAGAACAACTGTGTTCTCATGGGGAATAAATTTTAATTTACTGTCATTTTTCTTGTTGTCTTTGCTGAGTGTGGCATCGCACAAAAAAGGAAGGCAACACAAGTTCCTGTAAGCAAAATAAAGTGAAACTAAATTAAATCCATTTTAACTAAATAGATATCTCTGAGTTGAGCAAATCTCCCTTTGCTGCCCAGTTGCAATTCCCCTTTCTTTCTAAAAGTTTCCTCATGAATAAATGGCCTTGGATATAAGCAGGGCCAAAACGAAGAGCTACCAAATGATCATGCAGCAAGGAGGAATCGGGCATTAAAATTTGCACACTTCCAAATAAAATTTCCTGCCCCGTTTCCTTTTCATTAGTGGTAGCATTCTTTGTAGTCTTACTTCAATACCAACATTTACAGAAAGGACTCTAGAAGAAGAAGAAATACTTCGGCAAATATTAACTTTCACTCAGCAGAATGCCATTTCCTAGCTTGCTCAGTTTCTTCTTTTTAAGGGAACACTAAAATTTAAACAAATTTTTGGCCAATTCTACTACTAGAGGTCAGAAGAGAAAGCCTACTGCTTATTTTAGCTCTCCTCTGGACAGCAAATTCCACCAATCCAACTTTATTGTTTGCAGATATGGCTTCATAACATTTCTGTACTTCAACCAGTAGATTTCAACACTAACCACCTCCTAACACAGTCATCTTCTAACAGTTGCTTCTATTTGAATGTGTGGCATTCTGTTGTGTTTTATTAGTTATATACAGAATTAACAACAGACTTATAATGATTTCCGAAACTAGCTCTAACACGAATTTCTAACTGGAGGTCAGATGTACCAGTCAATAAAATGTTACTGCTGTAGCTGAACGCTGGTGGTTAAACTTTCAAAAAGGCATCTCTTAAATCTGCAAAATTACTCACCATATAAACATACAGTAAGACCAGGCATGACTCCATTGGATGGATCTTAGATATCCTGGCCATATGCATCAAAACTGGGGGAGAATTTTTACATTCCTGACCTCCCCTGTCTTCATGAGTCAAAGAAAGTAGCTCTCTATGTGCTACCAAGTCAAATTAAAGTCCTTCCTATGATATAAATCTTGGGACCTGATTTGTGATGAAGTTTGTCCAGCCGTTAAATTGGAGGAGGACGTTCTGTTAAAGATACTGTATTGTACCTGCTATTTTGTACTAATCTGAGAATGGGTTTTCTGATAAAAGATCTTTCAATTCTGAAATGTCCTCCAGTTTAGTTCCTTTTTTTAAAACTAAAGCTCTATCTGTTCACCTGGGCTTTTATCTGTACTCTTCCTACTGTGTCATTTAGTATATTTCTGTCATTGCCAGAGCTTTACCCTAAATACAGCAATTCTTTCTAGGAATGTAAACACTTACCCAGAAGTTTAGAATGTAAACACTTACTCCGAAAGATGAGACTTAAGGAGATAAGTTGCTTTTATTGCAGATGTGGAAATGGCTTGTATAACCAAGAGGAACAGCTACTGCAGAATTTAGGAATCTGGCCACATTTATACATCAGCTCCAAGGTTTAAACTCTGGGCTCTTTTCTCCAGCCATTAGGTAGAAACAGACATTTGGCTGCCGTAGATGTTGAGGGCACAGGGTTTTGATAATGGATCTGTCTGGTTAGTCTCTTTACTTAAAGCCTTGCTGATTTCAGCCATCACAGTTGTTGCTTTCATGATCCTGTTTCCCATGTCTAACTTTTGTTAATTTTGCATGGCTTGACATTTTGTAATTTTGTATGGTTTTATTACTTCTTTCGTTGTAACCTGTTTGGGGATTACTTTTAATAGGAAGCAGGCTACAAATGAAAGCAAACAAATAATTGAAATTGTACTGAGACAATCCAAGTGCAGAGCTAAAAATATACTAGAAAGTGTATTGATTACAAGGTTGGGCCTAATTTCACTTATATCACATGATTTATTCTGCAATTTTAGCTACCTGACATTTCAGACAGCTGTCTTAACCTGTGAAGGTTTCACACTGAAATCAGTCCGTCTCTGTTCAGTTGGGCCTTAACCACAAGTAAGTTAAACTAAGTTGGTAGGAATGAGACAGTTTTCTCAGTGGTACTTCTGTGGTTATGGAACTTCTGAGCTGCATTTGGCTCCTATGGTTGAGATTGAATCATTATCATCATAACATGATTTTCATATTGCTGAGTGTAACCTTGATATTAGCCAGGAATCTCACAGATATCTGGATCCTCAGCAGACTTCCAAAGGCATATCTTAATTAAAAATGAAAGAATGCCAGAATTTTGAGACGGGACTTCATAAGATGGGATCTTATTCTTAAGATCTTAAATGATATTTTTAAGATCTGAAGATCTTGCTAAACTCTCTTAATCCTACAATTTGGGGGGCAAAGGAGGTGTAAGATTCCCAGCCCCTGACTGAGATCACCTCTTCACAACAATCCTGTGTGGTAGTCTTGTCTGAGAACTTCTAATTGACGCAAAGTCAACATTGAGGAGCCCTAAATGTGGGCCTCAACTAGTTTAGCTGCTACACTGCATTAGGATAAAAGCTTTTTTTTCTTTCTTTTCCCTCCCTGAAAGCACTGGGGGAGAAAATCGGGAGTTATTTGAGGTATGTTGATGAAACATCTGTGCTCTATCATGGCTGCTATCTGTAGCAGTGGCTATCCCTAGGATGTATTCCTGCCTCATCCGACCCCCAACAAAAACAACCAAATCCTCAGAGATCAGCTCAAGAGATCAGTTCATGGCATTAGAGATTAGCTTTCCTCTTTCCCCAATTTAAGAAGATGGGGCTTGCTATTTAACTTGGGGCTAATGCCATTACAACTATTTTACAGACAGCAGGAACCGCTCAAGGAGATGCAGTTTTAAACAGCTCCCCTCACTTAGAACTGATGTCAAAGTTCTCTCCTATTTACAGATGATCCCACATGAGTCTTGGAGGGGAGGGGGCGGGATACACAAGCCATAATTTGATTTGGAGAAATCAAGAATAAAGCAAGAATGGAATTCTGCAATGCCAGATTTTCTCCTGAAACTTTCTGGGGGCTTGGAGCCAGGCATTTGCAACTCACAATGACTTTTTTTCAGGATGGAGATTACCAAATTATAAATTGTGCACTGAACAGAAGGTAGTGGCTAGACATTTCAGAAAACAGAAGGATTGGACACTAGCAATGAGGGGGTTAAGGAGAGGGGCGCAATTGGAAGTGCCTACTGCCCCTTGAAGACCTCCAGCATTCTCTAAAACTAGAGAATGTACTATATGTCCATGATGAAGGCCCAAGTTTGATTCATGGAACCTTGAGAAGAACTGGAAACATTTCTGTCTGAAATCCTGGAATGCTACTGTCAGTCACTGTTGACAGTATTGGAGTAGACCCATGATCTGACTTGGTATAAAGTACCTCCTCATGTTCCTTGGAATAGGTCTTAGCTTCAACCCCCAGCACTTCCGAGATGAGCTGGAAAAATTCCTAAAACTTCAGAGAGTTGTGGCCACACACTGCTGCCAAGATGAAGTTTGATGGATCCATACTCAGTCTTGGTATAAGGTAATTCCCTATGTTTTTATACATGTTTAATGTCTCAGGTTCAATCCCCTGAAACTCCAAGTAGCACTGGAAAAACTCCTTCTTTAAATTCTGGAGAATTGACCCCAGTCAGTGTAGACAAATACTGAGCTCCATGGATCTAGTGGAGCTGTGACTCATTATGAAGCAGCTTCCTATATTCCCATGTATGACAGAGGTCCTGGGCTTGATTTACAGCAATTCCAAGAACAACTTCCTGGGTTGTTCCTGCTATTCCAGAAGAAGTCCAATTTTTCAGCCAAACAAATATATTTCAAGGAACTTCTGTAATGAATATCAAAAATTGTATTTGCATCTTCATGTCCAGGTGAAAAAGTCTTATGAATTCACTTGCTGTACAGTATGTACCTATGTGCATTCTTGGTGTTAAATGATGTTATTTATCCCCTGGTGAATTCAAATAAACATAGACAAATCTAACAGAGAACTATCATGATACTGTTTATCTATCACTGTTGTATTTGGGGTGTGTGTGTGTGGAGTGGAATGGGGGGAGATGTTTCATTTCTTTCCCAGCAGAATCATTCATGCAATTCTCCTGTGGGATTGAACACATATAAAATGTATGTGGTTCCACAGTTTCATACCTGATGTCCCTTAATGTGTTCCTTTCATCTCACACAATAGAAATGTGCAGCAGAGAGATGACATTTTGGCTTCCTCCCCCTCTTCAAGAGCTCCTACAGTTCCATACAACATTTCTTTGGACCATGTCTTGATGTTTGGGGAAAAAGTGCCCCTCCCCCCAAAAAGAGCTCCCACCAGTTTTGTTCCAAATGAAAGTTTCTCTCCAGGCTGCACATTGTGTTCGAGCCACAGATTTGTGTTGGTTCCCGAGGAGAAGTGTAACGAAAACGCTGGACTCTCTCGGCTGCAAGGCCTTCTGAAAGACCAAAGTGGGGAACAAGGCCTGCCTCAGTCTCCCACAGAGCACTTTTGTGCCGGAATGCAAATGTGCCCCAGCAAAACAGATCCTGGACAATAACCCAGGAAAAGACAGAGTGGAACAAGCGATCTGTAACTATTTTGTTAACTGTATTTTTTACATTCTTCTCCATGCAACAAAACACTCCACGTTGACATCTGGGATTAAAAATATAAATAAATACATAAAATCTCTGGGGTAGTGTTCCTAATGTTAGATAGCCCCTCCTTGTTTTAAAAGAGAAGCGCTGGGTCCATAATTTACAAATGTTACACCCTTCAGAAACTCTGAAGGATACTCATTTGCCAAACCAAGTTGAAATGTAAATGCTAAATAGTCAGGACCCCAAACAGCGAGGAAAATGAAGAGTAGTTGGAGGCCTAATTTGCACACAAGGAGGAATTCAGCTCTTAGTTTGGTTTCAGCTGCTATAACTCTTAAGAAGTCATGGAAGAAGAAACTATGATGAGGGAGGCGATCATAATAGTAAAAATAATAATAACATCAACAGTGTTAACCTCTGTTGTTTGGTAGCTTAATGTTTGACAGTGTGGTGTTTTCTTTCTCCAAGATGTTTGTGAGTGGATCCGGAAAAAGAAGGGGAGGCCAACTGACTAGGGAACATTTATGCACAAATCCATTGAAATAAATAGGATTTCTGCAGAAGAAAATCCCAGGGGATGATGTTTTAAATAGTTTCCTGATGACTTTGACTTTAGAAATGCTTCTGCAGAAATGTATGAATGGATAAATTAAGTAAAACTGGAGGCCAAATTAGTAGCATCTTTACTGAAGTCACCCTACCTTCTCCATTAATTTAAAACCTGGTCTTCTCATTGGCTTATGGCAGAATTCAGACTACAAGGTATGGAGGCTGTCAGCCTCAGAGACTTGAGTCTGCAACGTAGAGGTGTCAGGGGGTATAAGAGGTCTACCCAGTGCAGAGGGGCAAGAAGGAATGGTGTTGTGATGCAAGCCCTGCCCTTTTCTATGAGTGTCACATTACTTGCCCAAAGTGGGAGGAGCTTGTGGGCCAACACCGCGAGAGTGCTTTTGTCATTCTGATGAAAACAACAAGATCCTGGGGAAGCCCTGGTTCTACTTTACAGGATTATCGCGACAGCTACTTGGTTTATATGAAGAGTTCTGAAAGATCTAAAATGCTATCCCAGATATATTATTGTCCTTCAGTCTTACAAATGTCCATCTCTTGCTCTCTGGTGTGATCCAAAACACCTGTTTTCTTCACACTTACAAGACAAGCGGTTGATACAGATTTTCATGATAGGTTTACCCCAGACTATTAGGATCTATCATGTAATGGAGCACTTAACAGCTATTTAATATGAGGATTATTGACATAAAAGATGTAGCAGCTGTTTGCAAGTATCCTTCGCAGTGACTGCCCTGCTCTTTACCTTGTCAGTTTTATTCTTTATTTTCTTAACTGTCCAAAGGCACTCATTCATATTATAGGGATTAAAGCTTGGGGACAGCAGGGGAGTAAGAAGCCAAGGTAAAAGCAATCTTCTTTGATCCTAAAGAATTGTATTTCAAAAGAAAGAGAAGAGTGTAAAAATCAGAGGTGTACCACCTTTGACTCCAGGGCTCCATGGAATCCCAACTATTTTTTAACGTGGCCGTCAGTGGTCTCAAAAAAAGTTTCCACACTCTAATTTTATTTTAAATAATGCAAAGGAAAATGATTAGATAGATGAAGAATGATCATTTAAGTACAATTGAAATAGGACATCAAATTTAATTCTAGTCTGGATCCCACTCACTGCAATTTGGAGGGTGGCATCTGGCATGCCCACTCAAGGGTGAAATGTGCCCCTGGAGTTCAGAAAAAAGTTGCACAACCTGGGGTCTAAATGACACCACGTCTTGGAAGGTTTGCCTAGCTCCCTAGTGTCTTTAAAACAGTTTATTTGTGAAACAGAAAGGACAATTTCAACATGCTTTATTTAGTCTGAGAGAGGTTAGATGACAAATTCATTTTAAGAAGGGATTTAGAAGTTTCTTGTAGGGTTTCTACAAATTAAAGGAACTCCAGTAGTTAGACTGAGAGAATGCTGAGGATCCAACAACATTTGGGTTAGAGAGGGAGAAATTTGAAGACGGGAGTGATGTTTTGCTTTCTTCCCATCTTTTAACAAGGGATATTTTTCACCAGTGGGGGGGGGGGGATGGCCCAGAAACCAATTTGGTTTCCTTTCATGAAAGTGATGTCAACTTTCTTTAGCGCCCTAGTTTAGAAAAGTTCTCAAAAAGTGCAACAGGATATTATACCATCAAAGTGGGGCAGGGAGAAAAAAAAAGGCAAGCTTTCCTAATATACAATTTGGGTCAAACCCTTGAATTGTTTTAATAAAATGAAATCAAATCTGAAATTGAGTCTATGGCTGCCAAGAGTCCTTAGATTTCTATGCCCTCCTGTGGTTAAGAGAAAGGATGCTTCCTACCCCTTTCAAAAGCTGTCCTCATTTAAAAACCCAGCTACGCTTTAGCAAAACTTACTGCTGTCATCCCAAATTGAGCAAATAAACCTATACTTCTCAGTATAAAGGTGAAAAAAGAATGATTGAATATCACCCTGGGAGTGAAAAGGGATCCAGTTCCCGATTCTTCCCGACCTTCGTGGACTAAGTTTCCTCCACCCAGCCTGAAAATTGGCCAAGTTATTCAATCCCAATTTCTCGAGCAACTTGAAGCAGGGAGAAAGGCTGATAGAACCTGTCTGTTCCAAAACAGCTCAAGTTTTGTCTCCTTTGTGTGCCTCCCAACCCAGGAAAGGCAGAGGAAGAGAGGTTGTGAAATGCATGGGAACAGGCTTCCAGTCAAATGAGTCTTATATTGTTGAAGTCCTTCATTGTTATTATTGGTCCGTTTTAATACAGCTGCTCCATTCAGGAAGAGCTAACAGAACAGTGGGTGGTCATGACTTGCCAGGATTTCAGAAAAAGGTCTTCACCAACCATGTCTGAAATTGCCTAGAATTTAATATTTGCCTTTCTGCCCACAAATTGACTCTCTGCTACTGAGCTACATCCCAACGCATCTGATAGGAATATAGCTTTATTCTGGGTCAGACCTTTCTTCTTGGTGGAGTTACCTTTTCTTGGTGGAGATATCTTTTGTATGGTCTTCACTGATGTAGCTATACAAGGTCAGCCTTCCCCAAACTGATGGTGTCCAGACATGCTTGACTACAACTCCCATCATTTCCAGCCAGTATACCCTTTGATTATGCTGGTTGGGAAAGAGAGGAATTAGAGCCAATACATCTAAAAGGCACCAGGTTGCAGAAGGCTGAATTAGGGAATCTCTAAGTCAGCAAGCATGTTGTGATGTAATCTGAGTTGTATGTATTGTTTTGTAAATTAACCACCCATATGACTTCATATCTCTCTTCTACCTACATCAATACGGGGTGTGTGTGTTGGAAGTGGGGTTTTCTTTTTTGTTCTCACTAGTGGAAGTTGCTTTAATGTGCCACTTACAAACTCTTGTAGCCTCCTGTAAAATCAGCGGAACGTAGCCTAGCCTATAAAGCAAGTTCTGACCAAGCGTCCAAGCAGTTTGCATGGTACAAGAGCATTAAACTGTGCAGGGGAGACTTTGGGTGTAAAATGGGCTGGTGACTTTTTTTTCTTTATAGAAGAACTGTATGGAATCTCCCAAGCCGAAGGTCTGATTTCTGGCAGCTCATCCAAAGGAAGATCAGCAGACATTGTCATACTGCAGAGGCAGCCAGAAGAAAGTCACTATTCCAGAGCTTTCCAAACTTTTCATGTTGGTGACACACTTTTTAGACATGCATCAATTCGTGACACACTCTTACAGCAGGGCATCATTTCGTGACACACTCTTACAGCAGGGCACAAGGCAGGCACTAGGACCTGCGCAGAATCACAGCAGGTTTGGAGGCAGCAAGGTACAAGGCGGGCACTAGGACCTGCGCGGAATCCTGGCAGGGCAGGTTTGGAGGCAGCAGCAACCAGGACACACCCAGACACTGCAGCTGGCACACTAACGTGTCCCGACACACAGTTTGGAAAGCTCTGCGCTATTCCATGCAAAGTACATGGAAATCTGGGCATGGTCAACTGTCTTCCTAAAAAAACATTTTGAAACATCTGTGCAATGAAACATGCTTCTATATTTTGATTTAGGCCAAGAGTGGCAACTAGGGATTTCTAAATACTGCCATCCCAACCAGCATGTCCAATAGTGAGGGTTAAAAAGAAGTATAGTTTTGCAAACATCTGGAAGGCCACACGTCCCACAATCCTGATGCAGGAAATGTGGGCTGGCAGAGTTAGATTCCTTCATATGAAAATTTAGGGAGTTTCATAGCTATGTATAATAACTCGAACAACTTGTGAACCCATACCCTGGACTGGGGACTGGCCAACCTATTGCCTGATACCATAGTGATATAACTTTCAACCAACATAGTAGTTTGATCTCCTCTTGCCAGGGAGCCTTCAGGAATTCAACTTCCTTTTTCTCCAGCATAACATGATGAAAGATTTTCAAGAGATGAACCCCAGAACATCTAGGGGAATATAAGCAATCTAGGTCTGCCTCAGATTCCCAGGGGCGGCTATATATGGTTGCCAACAGACTTTAGGACAACATATAGCTTTATGTGGATAGGATACATGTATAAAGAACTGGGGGCCAGAACAGGAGCTACAGTTGCATGTTCTGATCCCATTATATCTTTATCCTGGCTTTCTCAATCTGTTTCCTCAAACTGAACAAAAATATTTGAGGGGCACCTATTTCATTTGGAGGAGGAGAACTGTAACTCTTAAGTGCTGCAGTTCGGAGGGGCTTAATCCATAGCTGGAGGACTCACAGACCTCAATCCCTTCTTTGAAGCCCCCCAACATTCTCCCATGTGGCATCACCACGTTTTAGTAGGAAAATTACTGAAAACTGACAGTTTGGTTATCCCTTGCGGGGAAAACACACACACACCATGAATGCCTAAAATAGCCCTAGAGCAGTGTTTCTCAACCTTAGCAACTTTAAGATGTGTGGACTGGGGAATTCTGGGAGTTGAAGTCCACACATCTTAAAGTTGCTGAGGTTGAGAAACACTGCCCTAGAGCATGAAGAGGAAAAAGAATTACATTTCTTAATTGTTAAGAGTGACTTAAGTGGACATATTCTGTTGGGGGGATGTTATATCAAGGAACACATTAAAAATCTGCAAAGTAATTTATGTTTTAGCCTTTATTCTGCAGCGTCAGAAGCTGATGATGTTAAATTTTACAGGGGCACAGAGCTGGTAACCATCTGGATACAGGAAGGGAACAGCAAACCTTATCTTTGCATCTTTCCTTGACGTTAGGCTATTGTTTGTAATAGGCAGGAGGCCAAATAGAATGCTATGGGTGTTCTTCTAAAAGAGATGTTATCTTATGGAAATAGGGGGAGACTTTGGAATAAAGAAACATTGTAGTGGGAAGACAACCCAAATAAAATCTAAATACAGATGAGATTTAAATACAAAGCTTATTATGTAAAGCCTGCTTGCAAAAAGGCCATTTTAATGAGCGTTGCAGTGATGATGATGGCTCATTATTTTTCTTTATTGAATTTCTACTCTGCCTGTCTGTTTCTCCAACAGTTAAGGCAGCTTGCAGAGAAAGAAAGAAAGAAAGAAAGAAAGAAAGAAAGAAAGAAAGAAAGAAAGAAAGAAAGAAAGATTAATATAATTAAAATCAGAATAAAAAATTAAATATTGGAATCAATTAAACATTAACAATTAAAAGCCTGGCATAAACATTATTGCTAATCAGTGGAGAGGCTAATCGATGATATATTTATTTGTTCAAAGATATTTCTGCCTTTTCTGACAAGCCTTTGGCCTACAAATAAAACAAGCACATTTCTAAAGGGAGAGAGAGAATATAAATATGTGTTGGTGGGTGGGTGGGTGGGATACAGAGATAAGAACAGCAAATGGGAAACTAATAAAGCAGCAAGGCAAAAATAAGAGGTAACACCAGAATGAAGACACAAATTACCACCCTAATCTTGCAAATACAGATCAGATATTGCCAGCCAGGTAAACATGCTATGGGAGAAAATTCCAGAATGTGTGCCTTTTCCTGTTCTTTCCCACTCTGGTGGGGACTTACTGTAGTTAACTTCCAAAGTTGAACACACTTGGCTATGCACACAACTCATTCCATATGGTGAATGAATATGCAGAGGCAGATGACATATCCTGATTTTATCCATCTTATCTACACATTGCTATCATAATGTACTGATGGATGTCCATTTGGTATGTCCATCTGAGAGATCACCGCATACACAGGTGCACCTTAACAAATTCCAAACAAATACTCTGACAAAGAAATAGATTGACTTGATTGGACTAGGCCAACCAAGAGAAGGTTGATAAACAAATATTGAGCCTTCTGAAATTGAAACCTTTTAAAGCTGTCTTCTTGCAGCCCTACTCAAGGTTTATCTGCAGGCTGTTAAAGATGGCCTTTGAGCATTCTTGTCAATGAGGAGGTGCTTATTCATGAATAGTTCATTACTCTTAAGGAATTCTGTTTCTCAGGTGATCTTTCCTTCACCTGGCCATCATAATTCCATAAACCTGCCTCCCATACTCTGTAATGGTGGGCAGAATTCAACTGATAATTTGATATTTGAGGCAAAGTCACATTTCTTCTAAGAATGGAGGAGTTTTCTTGATCTAGAGTCTCACTGTTCTTTTAACTCAGCTTCATCTTCCTCTAATGAAAGGAGTTCTTGGGGAAGGGATAGGAATTACACATACTACATATTAAGAAGGTCACTGACAAATTAGGAACCTTTTAACATGAGACAGTTCCTGCATCATGTACATTTGTACATGCAGTAAACTTCAGATGAAAAATTAAGTGGACATTCATAAAGGGGGCCACTGCAGTGATAACAGGTAAACATGGTAGGTGGGATGCAGGCAGATTCATATGGAATTTGGATGCTACACTCAAAAAAGCCAGTATGACCCAACCATAAATAAGGAAATATCACTTTTTCTTAGACCCTGCTGCTCTTTACCAGAATATTCATGATTAAAATTTGTGATAATCCTAACACTTGCTGGTGACACTGGCCTAGATATGAATATATGTATATGCATATGTGTGTGTATAATATTTTAAATGCAAGGTTGGACTTAATTGTTGAATACATACACACAGAGAGACGCATATACAGAGAGACTTTTCAAGAGAGATATGACAATGCCTTAAAAAAATGGAAGTGATACAAGGATACAGTCATGCCTAGTTAAAGGTCACCTTGACTTTTAATCTGGACCGTCATCCTTTCTTTCTCATTAAAATATTTGATAAGGATTCTTTGCTTGACCGAACAGCACGAAATACCTTAAAAATTACACTCTTTGCTCTTGAGGTGGTTGCTGTGTCACAGTAAATAATTGTCTGCCTGCTAGAAAATAAAATCATTATCTGCAATATATGCAAGTAACAAATAAAACTGTGTATTTACACAATGTTAATCTACCCTTTAAGAAGGAAACATATTTCAAGATCGACTTTTCTCTCAATGTTGTTTTATGGCCTCCAAGTTGAGTCTTTCTACCCTCCCCCCCCTTTCCCTGGTACTTTTCTAGTTTCTGTACTATACTATAGCGTAGACTATAAAAAGGTAAAGGTTTCCCCCCCGCACATTTGTGCAGTCGTGTCCGACTCTAGGGGCCGGTGCTCATCTCCGTTTGTTAGCCGAAGAGCCAGCGCTGTCTGAAGGTGCTTCCACGGTCATGTGGCTGGCATGACGCGCGCGGAATGCTGTTACCTACCCACTGAAGTGGTACCTATTAATCTACTTGCATTTGCACGCTTTCAAATTGCTAGGTTGGCAAGAGCTGGGGCGAGTGCGGGAGCTCACTCCGTCACGCGGGGCTAGGGATTCAAACCTCCGAACTTGCGATCTTCCAATCGACAAGCCTGGTGTCTTACCCGCTGAGCCACCACGCCTATATATATAGACTAGACTATAGACTATAGACTATAGACTATAGAAAGTGCTATTGAAATCAACGGAAGGGTAGCAGGTTTATTTAAACATATATAAAGGAAAAGTTGTCCTATAATTGAGCAGGAATCCTGATGATTCCAGGCCATACAGTTTCTTGACAATGTTACAGAAATGGCTTCTGTAACAACCCTGGAATTTTCTGATGGTTTCCTACCCAAGTATTAAACCAGGTTGACCCTCCTTAGCTTGCAAGCACAGATGAGGTTGGTGAGCTGCTGCCATCTTCTGAGATAGAACATCCATCATTGATTGATTGATTGATTATGTGCCATCAAGTCAGTGTTGATTCATAGTAACCACATGGATAGATTGTCTCCAGGCAATCTGTCTCCATCATAGTTTTCCAAAAGTGCACCTCATCTCCACTACAACTGAGTCCATCCACCTTGCTGATGGTTATCCTCTTTCCTTTCCTTTCACCTTTCCCAGAATTTTCAAGCAAGCTAGGCCATTGCACTGTGTCCAAGGTATGATAAATTGAGCCTGGTCATTTGTACCTTGAGTGAGAACTCTATATTTAGAACTGTCATATTGGCAACAAATGCTGGTAATCACAGTTATAGCACAACTGGATGATGCCAAGTTGGAGGTGGGGGACTCTGAAATAAACTCTGCAGTGCTCAGTAATGTGAATAAGGCCATCTACTTTGGATATATAATTGGGCCTTCAAATCCATACAATAGAATGATAGAGCCGATTGCAAACTTCAGGTTGTGTGCCAGATGCTTTTTTCCAAATATCAATGGAAAGGGAACAAAATATGTTCCATTATATTATGCTGGTTTTCTACTTACGGGGTGATCACTCTCTAAGGAAGGCAAGTAAAAATGTGATTCATCACCTGCGAAAGAAAATGTTCCACCTCCTTAGAACAACCCCCCCAAAAAAACCTTCACAAAGTTGATAAATTATTCTCACACAATAGATGTGCTAATCCCACACACGACAGCACCACACCCCCTAATCACCACAAAAAAACCCTCTCCCAATCTCTTGTAAATGACCTCTCAGCAGCTATAAACACCAGCAGGGACACACACCCTCCACTTGGGCACAGAGAGAATCTTCTAGCTGTGCTCCTGTCCTCTGAAGATGCCAGCCACAGCTACTGGTGAAAAGTTAGGAACAAAAACTGCCAGAACACGGCCACACAGCCCGGAAAACCCACAACAACCATAATTATTCTTCTATTGGTTCATTTTACTTGAGAGGCCCAACATTAAATACACCTCCAAAGAAAGGCCAGAAAAATCAAGAAAATATTCAGCAAACATAAATGGGGACTGGCCATTGCATGAAACCATTTCTCTTTGGATTACCAGGTCAAGTTGTACAAATTCTTGGTTAAATTCTTGCACAGTCCCACATTTAGGAGCCAAAGCTTTCTAACAAGGTACTTTGCTCCCCTTCATGCCCTAGATTAGTTCTTCTGCTCCTGCTTGCCATCTGTGCTGGTGGCATGGAATTCTTGAAAATATTTATTCAATCTCCACTGACTTCATCACCCAAACGCTCTCTTTGGAGTGGAGACCAAGCATAATCTAAATGAGACTGCTTCCCAAACCATTTCATCCCTGCATTCTTTTATTACAAATCCATATTCAGATATGTTAATATATAAAGATGTACAATATTACTATAAAGAGCACAAAACCTGACATTGTGACATCGGTGGCTGAATAGCTTGGTTATTATAACAGCTGCCGTTCAGCTATTTTCAAGAGCTCTCGTTAGCCTTTTGTGCAAAAGCCTTTGGTGAGAGAGTCAAGTCTATGTCGATAAGACCTTGGAGACGTAATCACCGGCCTTCATTCTCCATTGACGGCACCATGCGGCCAATTCACAAACATTTTCATATTAATATTGAGCAATTTCCCTACATTCTAATCCATCAAAGTAGGCTATTAATCCTTCCCTGTACCGTCTGCTATTCAAATGCTAACAATTTTCTCCTCGCACGCGGAAACATTTGTCCTACAGCTCCTTGTACAAAGACGGCATATTGTCAGCTGTGATTGATCAGAGTATTAATATGAGAGTTGCAAGGTAAATCACATCAATGAAATCATATGTCTGTGAACAACAGGAAAGGAAAGCTGGGGAGAAGAGAAGAGAAGAAAATCTCAGGAATGAACTGAATGTGGAAGATAATAAAGGTATTGCCCCATGACCACATGAAACACTGGTCCTTGTGGTACATTTTACTGGAGTGTCAATAAAACAGGACTCCTTGCTTTACAGCTGATAGGCAACCTATCCATTTTTTAAAAAATTTTTAAAAAATTGCTCTGAGAAAGATTAAAATGTAACTAACATGGAGCATGGAGTTGAAAAGAAAGCATGGTCTGTAATCTATGCAGAACACCCGTTAAGTAAAAGGCAGTTGCCATCTCCTGTGATAATATTTCCATTCCAAACCACTTTTCTGGTTACTGGTGGGATTAGGAAGGAACAAATTAGGACTTCAAGGACAACAGAAACGCCTGAAAGGAGAGGAGGAGGGTTACCCCTGCGCCTCTTGTCATGGTTGCCCTGTCATTCACCTTCCTGACCATACCGTCCTTCTTTGGCACTAACAAGATTGTTATCACTCATTTTCCAGCTGGCTGGCCACCCTATTGCTGTTGTTCTGAGAATCCTCTGAATGATGGCTATAGGGCAGCCTGCAAATAGCACACTATTCCAATGAGCCATGTGCTTTAGCATGATGAAGCATCTTCTCCAGATGGTAGATTCTTAGGGGAGGAAATGGAGATTCAGCCTTCCATGTGGCTGCCTGTCCAGTCTGCTGCTTGAAGCATGGGCTTCGTTTTCTAGACAGGAGAACAATTCAACAGCATGGGTGCTGAGGGATCAAGGAAGAAGGTGCTTCATTTCCACTCCTCCTTACCATTCCTATTTAATTTCACAGGGAAAAATGCTTCCAAAATGTCTTTCAGAAGAGGACCTTATGGGTGGACACCAGTGTTCTTGCATTTATGGTTGGGATGAGGTGACTAACGTAACTCTATAAGTCTTCTCTCTTTCATAGTACAATAATCTCTCCAAGTATTTTCAGCCCTCCTGGCTTTGGTGCTTCTGTGTATGCTTCTGAAGGAAAGACCTTATGAGGGAATCTCATCTCATTGGACTTTTGCAGATCAAGGGGTTGGGGAAGGGTGGGGCACCTAATGAGACAGACTGTAGAGTAATAGATGAATATATAAGAGGAGAAAAGGAAACAATTCCATGCTATACCCCAAAGAAACATGAAATAAGTTCTAAATCAACCTGATCATGAACCAAAAAGCCTATTTGCATGGAAATCAGCATGCAAAGCTTTCATGAAGTGCCCCTCTGAAGCTGCCGCTGAGATCACTAACCTGGTTATGTCTTCTGTGCACCCACACGAATGCTCAGAAGATCAGGAACCAGCCTTTGAGAGAAGCATTTTTTGAGAGATGGAGCCATCTGAAGAGCTGAGCAGGAAGTTCAGAGATGCCCAGCCAAATACAGTGTGCGGATGTATCGCCAATACAGAAGTAGTACATGGATATAGTTTGGTCATATAAAGACAATGAAGGAGGATTTGATTGCAGAACAAATATATGAAGGAAGAGTGAATTGACTGAGAAGGACAAGAGTAAGAAAGTTGTCGGTGGAAGGAGTTGAAGGGATCTTCAGAAAGAGAGAGGTGAAAAGTTTAAAAAACAAAAGACAATGCATGAAATGGTGTGTAACTGTGGTAGAAACCAGGACAGAAAGATATGAGGAAGTATAGTGAGTGCTATTCAGGTAAACTAGGTTTAGTCAGAATTCCTTTTCTCTTTTTCCTGCCTTTCCTGTAGTTACTACTTACGCCTTTTCCATACTTTGCATAATGTTGCTTATTCCAAAAGGATGGTGGGTGTATATCTGCCTGTTTACCCATCCACCCATCCATCATCTGTCTATCTTGGAGAGCATCAAGACTGCAGGAGTTTTTTTTTTTTTTTACAGTTTCCTACACAGATCATACATCTAGATTCTCTGTTTTGAGCTGGATATATAGCTTGCTTGGGCAGTTTCCAAACCGGTCAGTTTCCCTCGCCCATGAGCCACTGTTCTCCCCCTACCTACACACACGTTCCCATATCTGGACACCGTTTTCCTCCTAGAAAATATCCAGTGTCACTCAACTGTCCAAACTCAGTGCACGTGCTGTGAATCCATAGTTCTGCATGCGTGCCTGCACGCACCTGCACTTCCCTGCCAAGTTGTGAAGGCTTTGTGCCGAAGAAAAAACAAAACAAAACCTAACAATGCTCCCCCCCCCCCACATAAAAAAAAATATCCTTATAGCAATTTTACATGCCAGGCAGCAAGAAAAGTAGAAAAATCCGTCGGTGACTAATTATTCAAAACCAGTCTTTTCTGATTTAATCCCCAAAATTGATTTAAAAAAAAGATAATAATAAAAAAAAGCAATATGTAAGCCTATACTTCACAAACACTTGTTTAAAGATTTCCTAATTATTTTAAGTGGTTTCTCCAGCGCTGGCACTCAAGAGGCAGCTGGTTTGTGTGATGTAATCCTTTCTTCCTATTATCTCTGCAGTAAAATTTTAGGGTTAGGAAAGGAGTATAATAATAATTAAACCAAAAGTATGTGGCAGTGGAAGGGAATGGGGGAAAGACAAAGAAAGTTTCTCTCTCTCTTCCACTGTTAAAGCATAAGAATTAACTTTCATTATGAGCCCCCTTCTCCCCCCCCCATCAAACATTAAACATGGATGCAATTAGCTATCAAGTACTATAACAATGTTTTGCTCGCTGGTATTAATGGGAAGCACTTTTCTGCACACTGTTCTTCATAATGGGTTAAATGAAAGCCATGTGTCTACAAAGAGAGAATCAGAAGAACACATTTCCTGTTATCTTTTACTTTGAGAGCACAAGAGAGCAAGAAGGAACACAGACCCCAAAAGGTGATCAGCTACAATAAAATACCAACATCAGGGAATTCAGAAAACTCCTAAAGCCATCTGAGCAGGTAATAAACGTTATACTTCATAAGGTTTATTTTAGTATGTCTTAGAAAGTTCAGCTTTAAAACATGCTGGGCAAATTAGCAACCTTAGCAGATGTTGCACAGAATAGATGGGGCTTCTTAATTCTTATGGGTTCCAATGTTTAGATTCCGATTTTTTTCCTTACACGACAGATGACCAAAAAACCAACACCCTTTGTTGAGTTTTCAATGACTGAAATTAATTTTATAATTAGTGTAATGCCAAAAATTTTATTTTCTTTTTCTCCCCCTCCCCCCCATCCATCCTTATTTACTACAATGGTAAAGTTTGCTGCCCTTTGTTTTTATTTATTTATTTCCTGAATTTATAACACCGCCCCATCTCCCCCAAAGGGGACTCTGGGAGGTTTACAAGACAAACAATTAAAATAACACAAAATACAATCATCATAAATATAAAAAGATAAATATAAAATCCAAGAGATGACAAACTTGTGTTTAAAAGGGCTCTATGGCACTAGCCATCCCCAAGTGGAACTGTTACCACCACCCCCAACTTGAAGTTTTTCCCAGTTTTTCCAACTGGGAAGAAATTTTCAAGGAAATTCTGATGGTTGGGTTATGATATTCTGGCATTTACTTTAGTAATTAGGACACTGCCTTTCATCAGTGGTGCCTACCAGGGGGGAAGACACAGTCTGCAAGATAGAAGCTGTGACGTCATGATGGAAGCCTTACCATGAACGTATAAAAGGGGTGGGACTTGCATTGCAACATTGCATTCACCATCTTGCAGATTTTGACCCTCCTAAATGGGTCCTGTTGCCTTTCATTGCATCACCTGCAGCCTCCATGGTCTGCCACCTGAATGAAACTCTGAGGGGAAACATCAAGATGAAATATCTTCAAAGTGGCTTTTTACATCAGATATTTGGACAGCCAGGGAGGATGAAGAGGGATGGGGAAAAAAGTAATTTTGTTGTTGTTCAGTCATTTAGTCGTGTCCAACTCTTTGTGACCTCATGGACCATAGCACGCCAGGCCTTTCTGTCCTCCACTGTCTCCCGGAGTTTAATATTCTATTACATAAAAGTAATAGAAGCAAGCAATACCGTTATCCTCAGCCTCTTCATAACAATAGAGTAAGCTCTGAATCATCAGTAAAAAGTGTGTTACTGTTAAAGCTAATAAAGAGTCAATCAAGTTTCTCAATGAACAGAGTTCCACAATTTGGATGCAGCCATCAGGAAGGTCCTTTCTCTTGTCTCCATCCATGGCGGCTTTCCTCTACAGAAGGGCTTCTTTATCAGGCTTAAGTGATGGGGGAAGGTGTCTCCCCCCCCCCCCCCCCGAATGTTGGACATAAATCTATTAAAGTTTTAAAGGTCAATTCCAATACTTTGGATTCTGCTTGGAAACAAATCAGTGACTAGTACAACCCTAATATACATCTGCAAATTAGTGCTTATCAGCATTTTGACTTCGGCATTCTAGACCAGTTGCTATTTCCAAAGGCTCTTCAAAGGTAGGCCCGGCAAAAATATGTGGTGGTCATCCAGTCTAAAATAAAGATGATCTCAAGTCCAAATTGATTCCTGAGAATGCCATGGATATGCCCATGTAACTTGGCAAAAATAATGCTTTGCCATTGTGTTCACTGTAGATAGATAAATCGAGCAATCTAACCCAGCCTTTCTCAACTACCCTGGAGGAACCCTTGAAACATGTTTCAGGTCTTGGGGAACCCCTGCTTATTCAAGCTCATATATAGGCCAGAAGTTGCAAAATTATTATATTTGTTTCATGTGTAGGCCTGTATATATGTATTAACAGTATTCTTAAAGTAAAAATAAAGACTGAAACTTACCTCTTTAATGTGAAGTTACCCGAATTTGAAATAATTTTTAAAATAAATTGTGATCTCCCAGGGAACCCCTAGTGACCTCTCTTGGAACCCCAGGGTTCCACGGAACCCTCATTGAAAAACCCTGATAATCCTGGGGTCTCCCATCCAAATTCTAATCAGATCTGACTCTTCTATTTTTTATTTCAAGATCAGTCAATGTTAGGGGGAGACTAAATCACACATCATCATGGTCAGCTTTTGCTTTGACAATGTAACAATATAACCTCCTACCTTTCACAAATAAAATTAAGCATACTCTTGCATATAGATCCAGGGAACTGCTGAAGGTTGCATTTCCAAACAAGGGGCAGTAGCAGTTTTTTTGCATCCTTGTCCCAACAACCTAAGATATGACCTGGATCCAGAATAGCACTTAGTAGAATCTAATCCAATTTAGTTTGCATTTTCTCCTCTACCAGAATTTGATTAAAATGCACACTTTGTGCATTTTATATCTGGCCAACTTTTTTCCTTCTCCTCCTCCCCTCCGCCACATCACAGCAGGTAGCAGCCTTAAGGACCAGTAGGCTTATTATAGGATATGTTTTCATGAACTGCAGTCAACTTCCTCAGATACGTTACAGACATTTGCATCTTTGCTGGCAGGAGTTTAGAGAGGAATGAAACGCAAGGAATAGCAACAACGATTATTTAGTGAATAACCAACGAGGAGATTCACTGGAAACTTGCAATTGTAAATCCAAGTAATGTTATTCCTATAACTAGCATGTTCATTCTTAGGGAAAGAGTAGCTTATTTATTCTCAACAACTGCCTAGGCCCAAATCTGCCAGACTGATGAACTGGTTCACATTTTGACAGAAAGCTGTTGAGGAAAGAAGACGGAGAGACAAGAAAAGTCTTCAATGTTCTGGGAGGATAAACCATCCAAAATTTTGTCCCAAAAGACAGCATCCTCAGGTGCTATTCTAAACCTAACAAAGTCAGTCCAGTCACTAATTTGATGCAAGCTTCTGGCCATTCCCTCCACTTTCTCACAAGTTGTCTTCTCCCATTGACCATGATGCCCACAATATCCCAAAGTAACAGGGCAGGCACGCTCTAGGTCCCTTCCCTGAAATCTTGCCATCTAGTGGGACCCCAGAAGCGTGCCTTTTCCATGGCTGCCCCTACCTTATGGAACACCCTCCCCTCAGTGATTTGGCAGGCGCCCACCCTTTTATTTATTTATTTATTTATTTATTTATATATATTTCCAACTTATATCACCGCCCATCTCCCCCCATTCCGAGGGGACTCTGGGCGGTTTAGCCTTTCGGAAGGCCATCAAGACCTGGCTTGTTACCCAGGCACTGGGGTAGAGAGAGGATGTCTGGAGGTAGTTCAGGGTCATCCCAAGGGGTTGATTGAGGCACTGAGTTTGGTTTTAGTTTTTTGGTTTTATGTTTTATGATTTTTTATATATATAGTTCTGGGTTTTATTGTTGCTGTGAGCCACCTAGAGTTGTGTTTTTAGATGGGCGGCCATACAAATCTTTTAAATAAATAAATGCGAGATTTGGGGAGAAATGGCATTTTTGTTCTGGTTAAGTGGGGAAAGAAAATAAACACACAAGTCCGTGGTTTCTTCTATGATGCATGCGTGTGTGCGGTGTTTGGAATGTCCACCTCTTAGCATAACAAAGCTTCTCCTTGTTTCCTAGTGGTGGCCTATCAAGATCTCTGAGTGAGCCCCAGTCCCTTCATGCAAGCCTTTTCAAGCACCCTCCGGATTGGCTTCATTCTTTTGCCTCCTTCAGTTTGGAGAGGCAATAAAACCTTTCACGGGCTGACAAGTGAAAAAGCAGAACAGCCACGGAGTCCTGGTTCATTCAGGAAGGCCTTCTTTTCTCATTTTAATTGGCCGCCTAATTAGAATGTTTATGAGTTCTGCGATCTGCCGGGGATGAAAAGGCAGGGCGACCAATTACGCTGTAGGTGTTTCTATCTGGCAGGGTTGATTGGGGTACCCCCTCCCAGTTCTTCTCATCCCGTCCTGTCCCATGCAATAGTCCCTTTCAAACACCTTGATTTGAAGCAGTGTAACTCCCAAGTCAAGATTTTATGTCAAGCTGCATTTATTCAATAGTTGATTTTTTTTTTCTTTTAAAGACAGCATTGCATGCGTTCTCTCTGTCTCTCTCTCTGTCTCTCTCTTCCTTTCTCTCAATTTCCTGAAAATGCCTTAGCGTGACCAAGAACAGAAATTGGGTGGCAGTCACGTTTACAACTCCTCTCAAACCACTGGTTAGAGATAAGGCTGAAGAGAGAGGCCCTTGATGGACTTGATTAATTCCCTGGAAGGAAGGTTTGTCTTCTCTGGCTCAGTGAATGACTTCATTCTAGGAGATGAGGTCATCCAAGTCAAGGTAATAAACTTTCCAAAATTCACATGCAAGTTGGGCTCCTCCCCCCCCCCCCCGAAAAGCTTCCCATTCCTAAATAGAGAAAGAAAGAGAGGGAGGGAGAGAGAGAGAGAGAGAGAGAGAGAGAGAGAGGATCGTAAGTATTAGCTTATTTACCTATATTTTAAGAGCCCCAGGAAGTGTCACATGGGCAGAATTATGCTGAGTGCCTTTTCATCTCAGGCGTAACAAGGTTTTCTTGGCTGGATTTGACTGCAGAAAGCTTGCAAGAAAAAATTACTACTGTTGCAACATAATTCTCAGCTGATCTTCAGTGCGGTATCTGCTACATACATTTGATTATGAGTCCATTACAGTTAGTCCTCGCTTAACAACCATTTGTTTAGTGATGGTTTGGACTTACAGCGGTGCTGGAAAAACTGACTTATGACCGGTCCTCACACTTATGACCGTTGCAGCATCCCCATGGTCACGTGATCATGATTTGGGTGCTTGACAACCGTTTCACATTTATGACCATCGCAGCATCCTGTGGTCACGTGATTACCATTTTCGACTTTCTCGGCCACCTTCTGGCAAGCAAAATCAATGGGGAACCACGTGATTTGATTAACAACCACATGGCTTGCTTAATGCCCATGGTGATTCACTTAACGACTGCTGCAAAAAAGGTCGTAAAACCGGGTTGGATTCGCTTAGCAACCGAAATTCTGGTCCCAATTGTTGTTGTTAAGTGAGGACTACCTGTACATGTGCTTATATAATGGACAAAGAGTGGAAGTCAATCCTGGAAAATAGAGTTTCAAGACCTGCTCAGTCATATTTCTCATAGTAGGACTTGGCCAATTTATAGTTGAGCCTACCTCATACAGTATATCGGCTGAAAGCAGGATATGCTACTTTGGGATCCTTAGAGGGGTTTCCATTTCTAAGTAGTTTTCTGTTGTTGCTGCTGATTTTTATTTATTTATTACTTGGAGAAGAAGTGTATTGAATAAATAAAGTTCCTCTGGGAACTTAAAGTGTGTCTGTATAGAGGTTCCTCTCACTTTAGCTCCACAATATTGCTGAGGTCACCTGATTACATGAGGACTTACAACACCTTAACCTATTACATTCTTAATTATGATTCTGCATACTTAGTTGGAAATGGTTCTTCTTTGAACTCAAAGCCATAGATGTTCTTGGTGTAGCTTCTTATGATCAGTCTTACATTGCTCCTAAACTTGGAGTTCCAAAAAGCCATCACAAAATGCAATCATCTATCCTGGGCACCACATTTTAGGAAGAAGAATTTAGACAAGGAGAAATAGTATAAGGGAAGAGTGGGGGCCAAAGGACCAGAAACAAAGCCCTATGAAAAAATCTTGAGAGATGTTGGCATATATTTTTTTTACTTGAGGAGGGAAGAATGAGTGGTGGTATGGTAGCATTTCTCAAATCCCTGAAGAGATCCCACAGAGAACAAATTCAAGAATTAAGAAGTGTTCTCAATTCTCCCAAAGTGTAGGAACATTCCCACACTAGCAATTTATAGGATAATCCCATCATCACTGTGGACATGGATCACTCATGTATCCAGAGATGATACTGCTACATCAGTTGCTTTATGACAATAGGAATTGCTAGTCAGAAATTCTCCAGGACATTTACTACCCCAAAGAATTTACTTCTTCTAACAAGAGACTCTAAAACTTTAGCACTTGCTAGTTGTACATAGAATTACAGGTGATGTATGGAAGCTGAAGGAGGCGTGGTGGCTCAGCGGGTAAGACGCCAGCCTTGTCTATCGGAAGATCGCAAGTTCGGAGGTTCGAATCCCTAGCCCTGTGTGACGGAGTGAGCTCCCGCACTCGCCCCAGCTCTTGCCAACCTAGCAATTCGAAAGCATGCAAATGCAAGTAGATAAATAGGTACCACTTCGGTGGGGTGGGATGGTAACAGCGTTCCGCATGCGTCATGCTGGCCACCTGACCGTGGAAGCGTCTTCGGACAACGCTGGCTCTTCGGCTAACAAACGGAGATGAGCACCGGCCCCTAGAGTCGGACACGACTGCACAAATGTACGGGGGGAACCTTTACCTTTTTATGGAAGCTGAACTGCCAGTTGCCCTTTCGGTACTGTCACCTTTGTTATTTTGTACATCATGCAGTGAACTCCAGATCGATATATATTAAGTTTTAATGCCAAAATAATATGCCAGGAATTGCTAGCACACACTGTGGAAAGAGAGGGAGAGGAAGATGCTCCATATGCATGTGTGTGTGGCTGTCCATGTGTGTGTGTATGCGTGAGATTTTATATATATATATATATATATATATATATATATATATATACGCACGCACGCACGCACGCACGCGAATAGAATAGAATAGAATAGAATTTTATTGTCATTCCACTGTACACCTAGGTGCATATTAAAATGAAACTTCGTTGCAATTAGCTCACAATTCTTTACCCATTCCCCTCCCCTAACCATTATCGCTAATAAATATCACAGTCCTACATACAGCATGTACACCCCTGAAATAAAAGGGGATCATTGAGAATTTAGGGGTCTAATAGCCCAGGGGACAAAATTGTTATACAAAACTCTCTCTCTCTCTCTGTGTGTATATATATATATATTGCAAATGATCCTTAAAAAAGATGTGCATAAGCTGCGAATTGATGCCCCTTTAACCTCCCATTAAAAATATTCAAACCATAACTCAACATTCAAGGTGTCTAAGTAATATTCAATTTCAAATTTATGGCATTTTCAGATAGGAT
Organism: Charina bottae; assembly: GCA_023362775.1. NCBI lineage: Eukaryota > Metazoa > Chordata > Lepidosauria > Squamata > Charinaidae > Charina > Charina bottae. The sequence continues at coordinate 20,917,386 of JALMGJ010000015.1, forward strand.
GATTTTCCTCAAATGTGCAATAAATTTGGTGGTGGGGAATTGTATATGCCACCTTATCATGACAGTTGCTTTATCTACACAGCTCATTGAAGCCTCGTCACTTTATATAATCTGAATTCACAAATCAACTGTCTTCTTCACTTCAATGATTCATTGCTGATGGGCCTTTCACAATGTGGAAAAAAAGGGGGGGGGGTTGAATCCCTTCCAAGTTGACAAGGCTAATAGATGGAGGGGTGAATACAGCCCATCTATTGCGGCCACTCCATTGTATTGTCTTGAGTGATACACAGCAATATAACCTCATAAACTCCTCTCATCTTTTGACCGCAGAAAAGTAAATGGGACGAGAACACCGCTTAGGGTGATTGCTGCATTTAAGTGCCAGTAATGACCAGAAAAGCTTCCATGTCACCTAAAGGGCTCCTTTTAGAAATGGGGGAGAAAATGAAAAGTTGGGGGGCATCTTAAAGGCTAACCAATGTTATTATCATCTCAGCTTTTGGGGATTGCAATCACTTTTTATTTTCTTCTGGTTGTATAACCTCTTTGGAAATGTTACCAAGTGTTCAGCAAACTGTCCTCTTAACCTGATGATTTCCCCCCCCCCCCCAAAAAAAATTCAGTTCAGTTCAGAAACTCACCTTTATACGGAGGTATTTTCATTCAACTCATACATCACTCATTTGTTTTGGAAGAAAGTCAACATTTTAAATGATAGTAACATTTCGAGAAGCAAAGCCAGGCAAACTGTTTTCAGGATTGTGGGTTTGCTGGGCGAAAACTGAATTGTTGTCTTGTTTTCCTTTGTTTCTATACTGCATGTTTATGACAAAGCAGTTCACACGGGTCTCCACGACACACAGTTAAAACAAAGGGAAGGGAATCTTTAAAATACAAGCCATTAAAATGATGGTCAATTAAAACAAGGGCTGTGCAGCTCTTGAATGTGCAGTTTGCTTCCTTGGAACTTCTGTTACTTTCCAAGCAAACAGGGGTGTCTACAGGGAGGGTGGTCAAAAAAGTCAAAATGGCAGCCACAACTCTTTGGCTCTGTGACCAAAGCCCTGTCCCTTTTTTTTTTAAAATCTGGGTTGTAGGGCTTTGATTGCATAATTGTGGTTGCAGTTGAACATACAGTACATATAGTACATACATACAAAATATAACAACCAGAAGATATGATGAAGTACAACCAAAAATATAACAGTGCTAATAAAATCAGAAGAGAATACACAGAATAGTAATTAAATGAGTGACATTTGAAGAAACTAAAAATATATCCCTAAAGTGTTAATATAGAACTAGCTCAATCCTTTAACATAATATTAAATCTAGCCATACAGACCATCTTTTGCTCCATCTTCTCCGTTTTGATACAGCATGGTATTCAGTAAGATGAGGTTTATATAATATACTTAGATTCTTAATATTCTATTGTTTAGATACCTTAGAGTATTGAATATAGATAAGAGAAAGAAAAAGTGGATATTCTATCAATGTTAATTACACTTTTGGATATTACTGTCACATTTTTTGATCCCCTCGTTGCGGATGCCCTGAAAGCAAATCAAGAAAGTAAAGTGGTGTCCAGTTTCTCATTGTCAAGAGCACAGTGGCCAGTCCTCTTCATTCTAGACCAGTGCTTCTCACCCCTGGGCATTTTAAGACGTGCGCACTTCAACTCCCAGTATTCCCCAGTCAGCCTTCCTGGCTGGGGAATTCTGGGAGTTGAAGTCCACGCATCTTAACGTTCCCAAGGTTGAGAAACACCGGTCTAGAAAATAGGAGGAGCTTCTGGGCAAATGGCATTCAGAAGCTTTTATTATCAAAAGAGAGAGCAAGGTGGCTTCAAAAGCCAAACAATTTATCTCTGCAAGGCAAAATCTGCACAGGCCTACCATAAAAACATTCAGGATAGAAGACATGTGTAAGCACCCTCAGATAAGGGAGAAAGGAGGAAAAAATATTCACACGGAAAATGTAAAGCAAAGACACCCTTGCGCCTTGAACTCTTCTTAGTGATTTGGCGATGATACAGAAAAGGTTTGTCATTGTCTTCTCCCATATTTTTTTGGGGGGTGGACAGCATGGTCTTCTTTTTCTGGCCCAGAACCTTAAAATTTGCTAGTGCTCTCCCATCCAAGTACTACCCATATAAATTCTACTTAGCTTTGCTTGAGATCAGCCAAGGTCAACTAAGCTAGAGAAGATCCAGGAACGAAAATGCAAGCCTTTAGCATGATGTGCCAAAATACATGTACCAAAATACATCATGGTAGGTACTTCCTGAATATCAGGTGATAACGCAGGCTTCACCAACAGAGAAGACCTACTTCTGAGTCACAGCTTGATAAAAGTCTCGGGGTCACTTCCAATTATATACCCCCTTGTGTAGAGAGTTTCAATCTGCAAAGCTATTTTCTGTAAATACTCTATGTACATATCCACTCTTGCAATTACAGTTTTTACCTGCCTAGGCTCTTACAGTAGAAATGATTGGAAGGTGTTAGTCAGGTTTGAATCAACAGACCTCGTCCCATTGGCCACCCCATTCCTCCATAAATTGAATAAGCCCAACCATTTGGTTGATCAAATTGAGTTCATGTAAGTGGGAAATGTGGAGAAATTGCAACAGTCAGTTGTTTAAATAGTCTAGCTATCAAGCACAGCCTAATTTGGCATGTTCCAGCAGTCAGGTGCACTGTTTCCTAATTAAATTATTCAACAAAACATTGACGATAAAGCATTCTGCTAAAACCTAATTAAGAGTGTGATTCGATAAAAGCCCATTCTGCAGTTTTCATTTACATTCTCAAAGATGGAAGTGCCCATGGGGGAGGGGGGGAATGGTCCCCGTGTCACTATTTCATGCCACATATATCTTCCACTTTGCAGGTTCTTCAAATGTTTCTTTTCTTGATGAAGATTTTTGAACTATAGAGAGAAGTGTTGCAGACTCAGATCTTAGCAAATCATTCATGGCTGGCAGCCTTTTTCACTAATATTACAAGGAAGGAAGGGAGGGAGGGAAGAAAAATTTAACAAAGGCAACATTAAGAGGTCTATTTGAAGACTTGGCCCTTTTTCAAGCTACATATGGTCCATAATCTTTTAAAACGTGCAACTCAAGTCTCAATTTAATTATGTAATAGCCCAAATGGAATTACACTGCAGATGAAGTGCTGTGCCTCAGCGCAAGTAGAAGCTGAAGTTGCATCGCCTGACCTACGCTGTTTTAATGGGGCTCCTTACATTGCAGAGTTATCCATGGATTTATGTCTCCCAAGCAAATAGCAAACATGATTGGTTTAACATTTCGCAGGGATTGTGGGAACTCCTGGTCTCCAGGTGAAATGCCCTCTAGTGGACCACTCCTTCTTTGGTGGGCATTTTACCAGCCGGGAGGTGTGTTTTTACAGATTTTTTTTAAAAAATAACATCAATAGAAAAATCAAGATTTAGTAAAAGAAGTAATCTATGAAGCAACTGCATGGATCTCTGATTGGTAAGAAAATTATGTGATTTTACTGTTGTCAGCTGCTTTATGTGCTCCTCAGAAACATTGACTGGATTCACAGTGTCAAGTCATGATTTCTTTAAGCATAGTTTGCAGAATCAACCACAATTAACTGAGTTTACTCATTGTGCTAAGCCACAAGCTCTGTTTTCTATATCACAATGAATAGAGTCACTTAACTTGCATATCTTCATCTTCATCTTCATCTTCATCTTCATCTTATGGAGGTTCCATGCTTTCCCATGAAGGCGCATAGTACATTATGTGTGGATGCAGGAAAGGCCTTCTCTGACGTGAACCTCTGTCTTTGGAATGTTCTTTCCTGGAGCAAAGCTGGTGCTAACATTGTCTGCTCTTCAGTGCCAGGTGAAGATCTGGCTTTCTTCTGGAACATTTAAGACTTAGCCATCACTAAGTCTTAAGCATATCCTGATGTCCACTGTAAAAGTCTGTGCCTATTATTGGATTGTGGATAATACTGTTTTAAGTTTCTACATATTGTTTTAAATAGACAGACAGACCAACAGATACTGTAGATATCTGGTGCAAACTGGGCCATCCTGGAATAAATGGTGGATAGGGTCAAGGAATGAAATGGAATCTATAATAGCAAAAAGGTGAAATGTTCCTGTGGAGAAGAGAGAACTTGCAAGATCAAACTTAAAGTCCTATGGAAACTCAATACCCTGCTTCAGTTTCCTATATGGGCATCTGCACAGGGGTAAAGGAAGGCAAATGATGTCACATACGTCATACCCTCGCCATTTTTGTGGCACTGACATGATGCATGTGATGTCATTGCAGCTTGGACCCATGCTTTCTTTGAACTTGGAGATTCCCTAATGCAGAGCTTTCCAAACTGTGTGTCGCGACACAAAAGTGTGTCACCACACACAGTCTGGTGTGTCACCACACAACCCGGAAGCACTGATCATCATCAGCGCTTCCAGGTTTTCCCGGGTTTTCCCGGGGCGACACACCAATTACAGCGCGAAAAACCCGGAAGCAGCAGCAGCGCTTCCGGGTTTTTGCGCGCTGCCGCAATTCCGGGTTTTCCCGCGGTGACACACCAACGCCGGTTGGTGTGTCGCCGCGGGAAAAACTTTGGAAAGCCCTGCCCTAATGCCATCACTTCCTGTTGCCTAGTCTGGGTCCTTCCTCAATTGGGCACTGTCTTTCAGGAAACATTCAGACAACTGGAACAGGTGCAGTGAAAGACAGCAAGAATGATTAGGGCCCTGCACAATGAATAAGAAAGACTGAAGGAATAGGACACCTTTTGCTTTTGAAAAAAAGAAGGATAAAAGGGGTATGGCAACACCCTTCAAATAACCAAAGCAATATCACCTATTCAAAAGACTGGGAACTGTTCTGCTTTGTCCCAGAGTATAATGCTCTTCTATTACTAAAAACATATTTTGGTTAAATGTTAAGAGAAACCCTGTAACAGTAAGAACAATTTGACAGTGGAACCAGTTACCAAGGGTAGTGGAAAACTCCCTTTTGCTGAATGTATTTAAATAGAAGCTGCGTTTCCATCTACCACAGAAGCTTTCATCTGGATTCCAGCACCGAACAGGAGGTCTTCCATTTTCATTATTTGGTGTTCATATTCTAAATTCAGACCTAATTTTCAAGTATGCAAGTATAGCATTGAGGACCAGGCTTAAAGACATGCTTTGATTAGACTAGGTTTCGTAGCCAGTATGAACAGCCATTCTCCAAAACAAGAGATATAAATCCAACACACAGTTGCTTTGATTTTATGTCATCCTATAATCACAACTCATGGAGACTTTCCAGTTACTTAAAAAAAATGTCTGAAATTTATACTGTAAAATTAATGCACAAGATCATAAAATTCTACCTTAGCAAATACAAAAGACCATTTGATTAACTACAAATAGAAATCCCTAGAGCAAAAAACTGAATAAGGTTCAAGCCACTTCAAATTATTTTCCTGTCTGATAAAGCTATTATCACACTTAGAACATTTACAATGCAGAACTACATTCCTTTGATCATCTTATAAAATTAATTGATCTTGCTTATCTTTTGTACTATTTCAAATTATTTTAATTGAGAATATTAAGAGAAGTAATGGTAACAACTAATGCATTTATTAGCTGCTGATGTTCAACGCACCAATGTCATTTTCATAATCTGAATTTCTCTAAAACAAAATTCCATTCTTAATGGAATTTACATATAGATCACCTCCAGACACAAATAATTTACTATTACTTTAAGTCCTAAGGGACAGGCAAAAAACTGTGAAAAATCATTCCAGTCATACTTAATTTTAATTATTATTTTAAATCAGATAAAACCCCTGAAGTTAAATTCTCATAATTAAATAGAAATTAAAAGTTCTAGAAGCTTTATCCTTCCCATTCCAATTTTAAATGCAAATGATCCTACAGGAGCATAGAGTTGTACCTGTGTCAAAACAATGGTAGGTTCTCATGTAGGTTGGCAAAATTTGGGGAGGCTTTTTCAATAGGAAGAGTCTAAAGACATTTTCAGTTTGCTGTATCTTAAATCCTTCCTTTAGAACAATTCCTTCCAAGCCCAGCCTATCCGTTTCTTGTATTTACACAAGCATCAAGACAAACCCCAAAGTTGAAAAGGGAGATTCACCTTAAGAATTAATCTTAAAGAATTAATCTAAGTCTTAAGATAATGAGTTGACTTATATGTCAGTGTCACCATCCAACTTTGACTAAAGGTGGGAAATGAAAGGAGATTTGTCACAAGACTCAAGAAAGTATCTGAGATGTAGCGCTGTGGTAGAACAAATGGCTTCCATTTCATGCAGAAACGTCTGCATGAAAACAACAAGGCTCAGAGAGCACCAAAGACTCCCCAAATGGCTTCCAGGCAGAACTTTCCAGGTTCAACCACCAACCTCTCCAAGTAGGGGTGGAAAAATCATACCTGAAATTCCAAAACTATTCTGTGGATAGCTTTAGGGGCAGAAGATCAGCCTTTCCATCTCCCAATACTCCTGATTCTACTATAAAATGCAGCCCAGACTGATTGGAACTGTTTGGTTGTTTGCAGATATATCTTTTCTCTCTGCAGTTTGTCCAGCATGTACTTTGACCAAGCAAAGGGAGGAAATGCTCTAGAGCAGAGCTTTCCAAACTTTTCATGTTGGTGACACACTCTTACAGCAGGGCATCATTTTGTGACACACTCTTAGAGCAGGGCACAAGGCAGGCACTAGGACCTGCACAGATTACAGCAGGTTTGGAGGCAGCAAGGCACAAGGCAGGCACTGGGACCTGCGCGGAATCCTGGCAGGGCTCGGAGGCAGCAGCAGCTGCCGCGACACACCCAGACACTGCAGCCTACACACTAACGTGTTGCGACACACAGTTTGGAAAGCTCTGCTCTAGAGTTATTTAGCAATAAACCAGTGAGAACTGAGTCCTTTTCTGTGGCTTGTCAGTTGCAGAGAGAACAATTGCCTAGAAATACAATTGTCCATGAAAACAATGGGGACATACTGAGATTCTGCACAAGTGCAAACCACTGGTCACAGAGTCATCTGATCAGCAGGGGGCTCATCTCATGCCAGAATTAAGGCTGCATCATTGTCTAGTAATCGGCTGAGCCAATCTGATGCCATCTAAATATGAGGTGGGCTTTTAAATTACTTCATTATGCTATTTCATCTTATTTAAACCTATCTGCTCTTGCTGTCTTTACTTAAATTGCTTTCATATTTGGTCTGCTCTGTTTCATTGTAATTCTTGAATTCTGTTAGCCATTATGAATAGTATTTTGTCGTGGGAAAGGAAGATATAAGTCATTTAAATAAAGAAATAGATATTGTTCTTGTAAGAATAAGTGGGCTAATCGAAAATGAATTGGTTTTATCCACCAGGAATTCCTCTTACATCTTTCAAACCCAGGTCCAAGTACATCCGTTGCTGGAAATTTGGCTAGATATTTTGTCATCTTCACTATCTGCTCCTGTTGAGGGAATGTGAATGTAGATTTTGGGGTGCTTCAAGCTGAGTTGATATAATGATAGGCTGACCATGTTTCAGGATGGCAAAATGGGATGGGGTCTTATGTAATATTCCGTATTCATGAAAAAGAGAGGGGTCCCCACCCCCCGGTCCATGCGATTGGCTCCCGCCTGCAAACCCCGCCCCCGGTCCACGCTCCGGCTCAGATCCTCCTTCCGCGCTGTTCCCGCCGGGTTTGAAAAACGGGACAAAATTGAGATTTTTATCAAAACGACAGGATGGTTGAAAAATGCTAAAAAACGGGACTGTCATGTTCAAAATGGGACATATGGTCAGCCTATATAATGATCCAATGAAAACCGATGAATATCAGTAATTAATAGGCCTATCAAAATGAAAGTTGGTGTTTTCATGTTGAAGGTCTCTGTGGAAGATCTGTGAACAGCAAAGGAGACCCACCCAAAGTTGTGGCTCTAGAGGTGAAACAAAGGGGTAAAAAAGCAGAGCTCCTGCCTGATCTGACCCATTTCTTCCAGGATCACTCTCACCATTTGCTGAACCAGTTACTCTGCTTTATAACAAAACTAAGAGAAAGGATCTTTAGTTCAACATCCAATGAAGGTAAAAAAAAAAACCAGAATACAAAACAGAAGCATTTATACATTGGTATCCTGTAGAACAGGGGTCCCCAACTTGTGGGCTGCGGCCCACTAGTGGGACGTGGCCTGTTAGGAAGTGGGCCGCACAGCAGGTGAGCGGTGGTGTCAGGAAGGAGCCTGTCCCTGCCGCCATGAGTCGGAGGAAGAGCAGACGGTAGCAGGAAGAAGCTGGGAAGGCGCAAAGACAGGGCCTGAGCTGATTGGTAGGGACCCTGAAGGGGAAACACCTCCACCTATCAGCGTGCGGCAAAGAAGGGCGGAGAGGCGGGCTGAGGAGCGCAAGGCCCGATTGGCCCCCACTCGCAAACCCCACCCCCCAGTCCTCACTATTGGCTCCCGCCTGCAAACCCCGCCCCCCAGTCTACTTGATTGGCTCCTGCCTGCAAACCCCACCCCCATCCATGAGATTGGCTCCTGCCTGCAAACCCCACCCCCAGGTCCATGGAAAAATTGTCTTCCACGGAACCGGTCCTTGGTGCCAAAAAGGTTGGGGACCCCTGCTGTAGAAGATGTAATGGTGTTAGACACCACACGATGTCATTGCACAATGAGACAAAATAGTTAATTAAATTGCATACATTGCATCATTGGTATGATGTCATTGTAGCATGTGTGATTTTAATTCTCTGCCTTGCCCTCCCACCCCCAGCACTCATGCAAACATGTACAAATGTGATTAAAGAGTTACAAATGGCATTAAAAGACAACTTTAACATAATTAATTTTGATGTCTCCCTGGTCCTAGTCTGACACTTAAGCACACTAACATTCATATGGAGGAAACAAGTAGCCACAAATGTGGAGCTAAGGAGCTAAAGTCAACTTGTGACCACAGATTGCTCACTCATTAGTTATGAGATGAAAAGGTTTCTCTGGCGCTATGTTGTCAGGCTACAAATGCGAGTCCTTTCCATTTTGAAGCTTATAAGAACATGCTCATGGGATGTTAAGGTCTGAGGAAGTTGTGAGGACTCAGCAGCCCCCTGCCTCGAAAGAACAAGACAGAGCCACCATTTTTTTCCACCCTGGGTCTCTTCAAGGCCATCTCCAACCCTTGCTGTAATCAAAAGATGCTGCTGGGCATACAAACTCAAGTGACCTTCTAGCAGCATGGGAAGAAGTTTCGGAGCTCTGCCACTGATGCCCAGTAGCCTCTCTGGCAATTGGAGATGCTGGAGGAGGGCCTTGAAATAACCTGGGGTGCTTCAACCATGCAAATTGTATTGTTGCTGTGCTCAGTGGCATGAACACCATTGCTTCCCCAGTGCGCACAAACCTATTTTCTCATAGCTAATGAGTGAGCAATCTGTGGTCACAAGTTGCCCCTTAGCTCCACACTTGTGGCTACTGTTTTCCTCCATGACTGAAGAAGCTCCTTGGATAAGGAGCGAAACATTTCCACTGAGAAAATAGAAATCCAGTTGACATGATTCAAGCTACAGACAATTCCACCTGGATGACTGAGAACCTTCATAGACATGTTTTCCTCCATGTGAATGTTAGTGTGGTTAAAGCATCAGTTGACCCCCATTGCTTTTTACCTACCCAGATACGTCTGTTCCCCCTCCAGTTTTAGAAGTGGGCTTAGCCAGTCATGGGAGACCTGCAGGGCAAGAGCCAGCTCTTGTGGCTAAACAGGCACCTTACTCTTCCCTTGCACACGGGCCCTTAATGTGAAGCAGGGCAATGAATTTTGTTCCTTTCAATTAATTATCACCGAGCCAGCTAGAGTGAGGAGAGAGATGTCTCTTCTCTCCATTGCGTGCCATTTTTAATTCCATTCTAGACTAATTACAGCATGGTACTTAAAGATTACGACCGATTAATAATGTTCTGGAGTGCTTTTCTTTGCTTCTTTCTTGCTGCCAGATGGAGCAGTGTAGATTAGTCACCATTCCATAATCAGCACACACAGCTGAAAAAAGGGGAGAGTGTTATCCAACCTTGGCTGACCTCCTTTGATGAACCCTCTGCATTGTAAGCTGGCTCCACAATGAATGTTGCACCCCATTTGTCTTTCCAGAGGTACCAGAAAGAAGACTATTACTATTTCCCTTTTTGTAAAAATGGCTGTTTTAAGAATCCTAAATATTTTGGTACCAAATTGACCTGGTGGGAAATGCTAACATTGGGCAGGTATAATATTAAAAGTTTGCATAAATAGAAACGTGTGGCAGAGAGAGTCTCCACCTGTTTGCTTCCAGATAAATAGACGTTTTGTGACTAGCCACACCATTATGGCAGCTGTGAACTAGCCTGTGGTAGCCACAGAGTGAGTGTGTCCTCTACAATTTTGCCAACTCTGTTTTTGGAAGGTTTCCTGTGCTGGGTCTCTACCCATCTTCACATTAAAAAGTTTGCATGTACACAATGGGAATCTGGCAAACTAGTTCCCATCTGGGGTTGTCCTCAGTCTCTGCCATCCTCCACCCAACTTCCTGGAGCAGATACTGCCAGATGATATTTAGACTTTTTTGCAAGAATGAATTAACGACAGCAATTAAGAAATCCTGGAAGGAAACCTGTCGGCGAACTGACCCACATCCAAGAGAGACAGCTAGTGAGTACGCTTCTAATGACGGACTCTCTCTAGTGTGAAGGAAAAGTAGGTTGAACTGGATAAATGCAGAGAAGGCATTCATTCCCTCTTGGCCCGTTAATCCTTGTCAACCCTAATCTGTATTATTCTATTTCTAATGGCAGGTGTGTTCCTCATTCATTAAACAAGGCAAACAAGGACATTTTTGCATTTCTTCCAATGACCAAAAGCCACTGCCTGTATCTCCTGAATGTGGCAGGCCAAACATTCTTTGAAATGTTCTGAGATACTACCTTCAGCCAAAAAAAAAAAAAAAAGGCACAGCCATTGACAGAATAGTTGGTCACCAGAAGGCAAACAGCTGAAAATATTCCCCATCTCCCCTTCTATTATGACTGATCATTTTTATCTTCCAGTTTATCTTTGCTTTTTTTGAGCAGGTGAGCAAACATCCACAAAACACCCTGGGCTAGAGTCATCCCCCATGTCTATTTCCAAAGAATGCTTCTGGGATCTAGGGTATCTGGTTCCTAGAGGCATCTTGGAAATAAATAGTTCTATTAGGGAGCATTGATTAAAACATACCGGCATCCCACATGTTATTTTTAAAATAAAACAGTCTAAGCAAAGCAATGACAAAAAGCCAGGACGGACCAGGAATGTCCATTCAAGCAAACACACAGCTTACAATTCCTCTGTGCAGTAGGACTTTATCTGGAGAGGGAAGGACAGGGAGAGGGAGAGAGAGAAGTATTGTGGTGTTGTGGTTTCAGTAGTAGACTAGGAGCTGGGAGATCCAGGTTCGAGTCCTCCGTTAGGCATAAAAGCCATCTGGGTGACTTTGGGCCAGTCACTCTCTTGCAGCCCTGGACTGGGAAGTCGAAAAACATCTACTACCAACCCACACTGGACCGGCAAGGTAGATTATGGTCCATACACTTCAGTGAAGAGGGCTTTATCCTGCAGTGGATGGATTCAGGCAGATATGGTATTACTTACAATAAACTGTTTCAAAATAAAAAGGGTATTACTGAAAACAATCCCCTGGTCAATTATTTGATTTATGGTTATTTTAATAGGTGTGCAGACACATAGCACGTGGAGAAATCAAAAAATATCGTACTTTAACTCAATTACAAAGACTTAAGATGTATACACCGGGAAGTGGGTGGCGTTTTTTAAACTTATAATCCATTAAAAGCAAGTAATGAAGGGGAAGGATTTATGAGGTGTATAAAATTATACATTGAAGGTTATATGGGCATGGGAGGAGAACACCTTTTTTAATCACATAAGGTAGGCGATTAATTGCTTTTACGAACTCACGCACTACCCTATTCATTAACATAATAACCTCTTGAGAATGTGTCCTACGTGCTAATAATATTAATTGCATTTGGATTAATGAACAACATAAACACTGAGTTCCCTGAGGCAACAATGGGGTCCCTTACAGAGCATGGCCACTGTCATCCAACAGACCCAGTTTGCTGAAGCAGAGATTGGAAGTTGGACATTCTGTTGTGGTAGCCACAGAGTGAGTGTGTCCTCTACAATTTTGCCAGCTCTGTTTTTAGAAGGTTTCCTGCGCTGGCTCTCTACCCATCTTCACATTAAAAAGTTTGCTTGTTTGTCTTTTGGGTGGGTGGGAATTAGCAGCATTCTCGGAGTCTGAATTTCTCTCTCATTGAACCCCTGCACCAGAAGATTGGATTATAGCCAGCTGTAATCATTAGAATGTCTGCAAATAAAATTAGGAAGAGGGTGGCGGAAGATATTAATGATTCCCGTTCTGCAATGATACCTTAATTACAAATGCCATCAACTGGTGCCTAGTTTGAACCTTGAAATCTATGTATTTCCCCATAGGTACCCCATCAGGTCCCTAACTATAACTATATATACACACACATATACATGCACACACAATTGTCCTGAGCCCTATAAAATGCTTCAGTATTTGAAATTATCCAGCAGATCAAGTCTTACAAGCTATTGAAGGCAGTAAAACATTTTAAGTAAAAATTTAAAGAGCTATTTCCTTTTGTTGGATTCCTCTCTTCACCCGTTTACTTCAGGGGACCCAAAAAAAGAAGAAGTGGAGAAGGAAATAAAGAAGGAAGACAAAGAAAGAGAACAAGAGGAGGTTCAGATGGAGATTCTGCACGTGGTGCTCCTTTCAAACCCTTTAAAAGTAATCTGTAGCTACTAATCTTGGGGGGAGGGGGGACTGCAGGTGAAATCAGGCTGAATCCAGGTCTCCATGCCTAAAGCCAACAGTGCTAATCTTTTGGGTGGAAGGAAGCAGATGACTGTTCTCATTGAAGAAATTTTGGTACCCTACCCAACGGGTAGGGGCGTGGTGGCTCAGCGGGTAAGATGCCAGGCTTGTCGATCGGAAGATCGCAAGTTCGGAGGTCCGAATCCCTAGCCCTGCGTGCGGAGTGAGCTCCTGCACTAGCCCCAGCTCTTGCCAACCTAGCAATTCGAAAGCATGCAAATGCAAGTAGATTAATAGGTACCACTTTGGTGGGTAGGTAACAGCGTTCCGCATGCGTCATGCCGGCCACGTGACCGTGGAAGCGTCTTTGGACAACGCTGGCTCTTTGGCTAACAAACGGAGATGAGCACCAGCCCCTAGAGTCGGGCACGACTGCACAAATGTGCGGGGGGAGCCTTTACCTCTACCTTACCCAACCGGTAGTATATTTATATACTGGGATTCTAGATACAGAAGCCTCAAAACTGGATCTGAGGTTGAAAATGGCCACATCCTTTTTCTCTAGATCCACACTTGGCTAGGAGAATATTCAAGTAGAACCCTACTTTGGTGTGCCTAAAGTAGCTTCCCTGGCTTAGGATGGAAAACTAAAGGAATCACTTTTCAATGTCCTCTTCAAAGTACATTCATTCATTCATTCATTCATTCATTCATTCATTCATTCATTCATTCATTCATTCATTCATTTTATATAGCTGCCCATCTCAAACCAGTGACCCTGGGCAGCTAACAGTCATGAAAACAGTCAAACAATTAAAACAGTATAAAAGAAATTAAATACAAATAGCACCCAGGAGATATTAAAATCCATTGGTGTCAGCACAACTAGGAAACGGGACCCTTCACACCCTCAGTACCCCAGAACTCGGCACATAGCCAGGTCTTCAAGGTCTTCTGAAAGGCCAACAGGGTCAGGGACATCCTAATCTCAGGAGGGAGGATGTTCCAGAGGGCATGTTCTACAGCAGGAAAGGTGCGTCTCCTGGTCCCCGCCAGCCGACATTCCTTGGCTGATAGGACCCAGAGCATGCCCATCCTGCCAGACCATATTGGACCGGTAGAAACAACTGGGAAAAGACAGTCCCTAAGGTAACCCGGTCCCAAGCCATGAAGGGCTTTAAAGGTGACCACCAGCACCTTGAATTGCACCCGGCAACCAATGCAGCCCCCAAAGCAGTGGTGTTACGTGTGCCGAGTAGCCGACACTGTTTACAACCCAGGCAGCTGCATTCTGTACCAGCAGAAGCTTCCAAAATCTCTTCAAGGGCAGCCCCACGTAGAGCATGTTGCAGTAGTATTTGCTTGTCTTTGACCAGGTGGCAGAGGAGGAAAGATTAAAAAAACAGGGATGCTATTTTTTAAGAGGGGAGGAAGACCGACTCCTATTGCAAAATAATTTTTGAAATTCAGCAGCTTCCCAAAGAAATACTCGTATTTCAGTCATTTATTCCAAAGAAGCTGGTTGGACAGCATAGCAGCAATGTTCTTGTTTATGAAATTATTACAGCTTCCATGAGGATGACATTGGTTACATCACTCCTTTCTTACTTCCCCCTCCCTCCAAAATATCTTTGACATTTTTATACACCTTACAGGACAACTAAAAGCCATTTCACTGAGCTAGCTCTATCATTAAAAAATTATTTCAGCCCTTAAACCTTTCCTCATTAAAACAACTTTCACAACCTTGGGGAAGGGGAAATTCGTCGCCCCCCCCCAGCTATGTTAAAAGGCATCTCATAAACATTTAATATGCAGTAGTAAAAGTTGCATCCCACTGTACCAGAGGTGTGCTAACAGATTTTATTGTCCCGAAAAAAAGAAGGAACTAAAAGATGCTGACTGTTTTGGTAAAAGCACTCAGTTGATGTCTGCTGATGCTGTCGGAGTTAAATGTCTGAGCAAAGATGCATGGATTCAGCCAATAAAATGATGGGGAGAGGACTGTTTTTTGTGTAATGCATGTTGCTATAGGGAGTCCTCACTTAACAACCATTCATTTACTGATGGTTTGGACTTACAACTGTGTTGGGAAAAACGACTTATGACCAGTTCTCACACTTATGACCGTCACAGCGTCCCCGAGGTCATGTGATCACAATTTGGGCGCTTGGCAACCAGTTTGCATTTATGACCATTGCAGCGTCCCATGGTCATGTGATCGCCATTTTCAACCTTCCTGGCCAGCTTCTGACAAGCAAAATCAATGGGGAACTATGTGATTTGCTTAACGACCATGTGGTTCACTTAATGCCCGCAGTGATTCGCTTAACAATCGCCACAAAAAAGGTCGTAAAATCAAACTTGATTTGCTTAATGACTGTTTTACTTAGCAAACCAACATGCCAGTCCCAATTGTGGTCATTAAGGGAGGACTACCTACAGTATATCTAAATAATTTTTCCTTCCTTTAAGACATTTAGGGACAAGACATGGCATTATTGTCAGAAACCCTCAAATACATTACAAAGTTCCAATGCCTGCAGCTGCAACCTTCCAACAACTTCTAGGAAATGACAGCTGCATGTAAGCCAACGTGTGCCTGATTCACAGATTGTCTTAAGCCAAGATTTCTTTTTCAATCATAGTTTGTTGAATAAGTGGCACTGCCTGGATTCACATGGCAGACTAACCAAAGCCAATTGTAAATGGTAACTATGTGGGAATGTCACCACTTTTTCCTTAACTGATGCTGTCTTAATGTGTCAGATGTCAACTCGCAGATGACAACCAATTCTTGGTTATCTGAGTGCTCTGGGTTGGGATTGAGGAATTAGGAACTGTCTAGGGCAGTGTTTCTCAACCTCAGCATCTTTAAGATGTGTGGAGTTCAACTCCCAGAATTCTCCAGCCAGCATGTTGGCTGGGGAATTCTGGGAGTTGAAGTCCACACAGCTTAAAGTTGCTGAGTTGAGAAACACTGGCCTAGGGACAGTTATTGCACTTTTGGATGTTATCAGCAGATTAATAACTGCTGATCAGCAAAAGCCACTGCTGCTCAGCTATGGAAACACCTTTTCAGCCACCAGAAACCAATTGAGAATGCTTCCTAGCTATCATTGATCCTAGAAAAACGGTCTTCTTGTTTCATAGCCAAAACCCAAATATGATTTTGCAATGATTGAATTATTCATCAAGCACTCCAGTCTTCTGCCCAAACTGTTGTGACAGCCGCTTCAAGCCATCTCCTAAAGATAGCTGAAGTCCTTAAGAACCTAATTTTTATAAAAATTAAGCTGGGTCAAGCTGAATGATATGACGAGATTGTAAATCCCCCTCTACTTTATGCTTCGCTCGAGGAATGACCTCTAGCCACATCTAGTCCTTGTTCTATCATGCAAGTAGGTTCCTCTGCTCTCAGATCTGCCCCCCCCCAACTTTTTCCTCCCCTTTCCTTACAGAAAATAAATTAAAAAGGTGTGACCTTGCTGAGGGCTGGCAGAGAAAATGAGGTACATCTTGTCACAAGCAGAAGAGCCTATTTGAAACATGGTTTGTTCAATTTGAAAGGCTGCTGCTTTGCCAAGATCTGGAACTCTGATAAACACTGCTGAATGAAAAGAAAAGAAAGATTTCCAGGAGACTAAATTAAACAGCTACATTGGAAACCCAATTCAGTTACACAGGGCCTGTTTTGTGCCTTGACTTATCACAGACTCATCAGCCACACCTTGTCCCTATGCTCCAAGGGACGCTCTCCACTCTGCACACAAAGGCTGTCATGTCAAGAGAATGATGAGAACGGTACCCTGATAAGGATCGGAGGACACTCGACTCCCCCTTTCTTGATGTGGCAGGTCACAGCAAAAATTTAATAAGGCACCCTGATCCAAGACCCTGTGCCAAAAGAATCAAAGTCATGACAGCACCTGATTTTGATGGTTGGTCAACGTGATATGTTGTACTCTTTGCTCTTCATACATTTCTGCTGAGCACATCTCTGCCCCCCCCCCCCATCAAATATCTCATCATATTTTTCCCCATTTTGAAAAACTCAACTCTATCAGGAGCCACTTCAAGACACTCTTAGCACAACTTATTTTTAGGGTGGTTCCCCCCCCCACTCCTTGGTGGCCCTGAGGGTACACGGAAAGTTCCCGTTTCTTCTCCATGTGACCATGAAAAATATGCTTGTGGAAAGAAGATTGTGGCCTGTAGTGCAAGCAAGGCTGAGCTGAATGAACAAATGGCTTGACTAAAATAATTTCCTAACTTTATTATGTGAGGAAGTGACAAAAGCCTAAACTGAACATTGTACTAAGCTGTGTTTTGTCTATATATGGTTTGTTGAATAAAACATAATAGCCTGGTTTGCCACCTAATGCTAAACCATAAACCATGGCTTACAAATGACTATGGATTAGTTCATAGAAAATGCTAATCAAACAAATCACATTCTGGCACATTTGCGATTTTAGGTTTAGAATAGAGCAAGTGGAAAGGAGTCATGGAAGACAAAAACAAAAAGCAAAACAGAGGGGAACTACAAAGGTCAAATGCCTCCAATATTCAGGAAAGTGGGGTTTGACCAAATCTAGCTGGAGTGTTAATTATACTTATTTTTCGCTTCTTCCTCCTCTTCCTTTTCTTGCCTTTTGGTGATTTAAAATCCTAATTTCAAGCCATTCTTATTGGCTAGGGTTTTGTATCTCACAAAAACATCAGCAAGAGCTATAGAAATTAAATAAATAAAGGAATAAATTTAATAAAATATTAAAAGTATGAAATTAATTCTTATCCTCTCTCTCTCTCTCTCTCTTATGCAGATATATAGAGATAGAGATGATAGATGTAGAGATAGAGATAGAGATACTGTAGATTTATTTCAGCTGTTGGACTCTATTTCTAAATAAATACTAACAAGTCCTGATACAACTTTGCGTGTGATGATGGGATTCAATCACAGAATGATTAAATCCAGAGACATGTGCACACACCCACATCCACACCATATATTTAATGTTTATACCAATACACCCATCTAGAAGGGTTAATAACAGAGGTACTGTATCTTCTAAGGAGCTATACTTCAAAGAAAAGTACTGAAAAGTTAAGGAACCTAAAAACTTGTTGAAGTAATTTTCAGTAAATCTGCTTATGACAACTGTCTGAATCCATTCATCTTAGATGCCTATATTTGGTTGTATTATTTTTATCTTAAAAAAGAAAAGGACAGCTTGGGTGTTAGCCAAAACAGTGAAATATTTGGATGAAGTCATGCACAATAAATTATGTGAATCAAAGGCAGTAGATGGGAGCAATAGCTTTGAGGGTGGTATCACTCAGTGATAAAGTCATTGTGAGGAATGTTTCAAGCTTGTTTGGATCAAGACAACACTGACTGTACCTGGTGTGGGAAATCCAGTTCAGAATTTCTCATTATCAGCATCAAAAGCTGATAGTAGGGCTGGGTCACAAACACTGTATATGTCAAGATCAAGAGTTTATGTGTCATATTTCTCTACCACCCAGAGTCGTATGTGAGATGGGCGGTAGAGAAATATGACAAATAAATAAAATAAATAAATGAGATCATTTTATTTAGTCAGTGGCCAGATCAGTGTTTCTAGTTGTCCAGCCCAGACTTCTCTAACCTGGGTAGACTCTAAATATGTGGACTCCAGCCTCCAGAATAGGGTCACTGTTGAGAATTTGGAGAGCTGAAGTTCACACATCTATCTGAGCCCCAACAGATACCTTAGAAAGCCTGCAATCAACACGACTCTTGATCATAGTTCTGGGGGAAGAAATTCCTAAGGTTCCATCTTCAACCAGAGACATGGGTGTGTGTATGAAAGAGATAGAAAGGTAGAATGTCCTAAATCAGCAGGTGTGTAGATTAGAAAGAAATATTTTGGCACGGTCCCACAGACTTTGAGATGACCATTTAAAAACAGAATATCACAGGCTGGTGTAAAACCTAAGAAAAAGTTTTGGCTTTCTTTCTTATTTTAGAGCATGAATTATTGTACAGGTAAAAAAAGGGGGAGGGAGGACTTTTCCAGAGCAGCATCTTATCCTGCACTACAAGTCAGTGGTGGGGGTTGGGCAGGGGGGAGATGAAAGTGTACTAACTACAGTCTGGGTGTGTGTTTAAGTAATGTGTAATTGTGAAAGAGGAGAAATCAGCCAGGAAGGTCAAACTGACCTCAAGATTCAGAAAACCAGACTCTTGAACTCCTAAACCGTACAAAAAACTATGACTTCAAGGCACACAGATATAAGAGGATTAAGGTAAGTGTCCCACCTAAAAGCTTAAGAAAACAAAGATTAGCTGAGTTTTTGTGTCTGTATGGTGTTTTTTTTTAAGTGCTGAAACAGAAAGGCAGGTTCATCTGGATACTTGATGCAGTGAAAGGGCGGGAGGGGGCAAAAGACCTGATTTAAACTCATACTTGAAAGTAGAAGAAAGCAAGTGCTAAATAATATAGAACAAGAAGCCTATCTCCCTATTTTGTGGGTGAGAGACTGTCACTGAAATTCATTAAACGTTAATCAATGATGGATCATTCTGTATCTTGAGGTCCTGACTCAGAGACCACAGCTTCAAAAGGAACAATGTCTCCCCAAGGTCTCCACAGTTTTATGATACATGTTGAGAAGCTTGGTGGCGTGGTGGCTCAGCGGGTAAGACGCTAGGCTTGTCGATTGGAAGATCGCAAGTTCGGAGGTTCGAATCCCTAGCCCTGCGTGCGGAGTGAGCTCCCGCACTAGCTCCAGCTCTTGCCAACCTAGCAATTCAAAAGCATGCAAATGCAAGTAGATTAATAGGTACCACTTTGGTGGGTAGGTAACAGCGTTCTGCACGCGTCATGCGGCCACATGACCGTGGAAGCGTCTTCGGACAACGCTGGCTCTTCGGCTAACAAACGGAGATGAGCACCAGCCCCTAGAGTCGGACACGACTGCAGGGGAAACCTTTCCTTTACCTTTACCTGAGAAGCTTGGAAGCAATTTTCTCATATACTCCAATGTGTCAGAGCTGAAAAACCAGAACTTACTTATCACTGCAGATTTGGAAAAATATCGTCCAATCCAAGCTCATAAAAACATGCCCAATTCCAGTGAAACATGAGCTTTTAAAGTCTCGAAATTCTTTTTTGAGTTGGAGACTTATGCAACTTTTGGGATGGCTGACCATGTCTAGATTTGTCCTCAAATCACAATCGTTTGCATCTCAGCTCCAATCTTCACATCCATTTTCAGTTAAAGGTGAGAAGAAATCCATTCTGTTCACGGTTTATGCAAACTTATCCAGTGTGCACTTCTGGAGCTGATCTTAGAATGCAGATGCTGGGATCTGGTGTTTCCTGAATATTGCGAAGCAGGGCATAATGCAGATGGTCTCTCATTTAATTTCTACACTGAAATCATAATGTAACAATCTATCCTGAGTCTTTAACTCTTCTGCTTCATTACTGTTTGCATCTGTTTTGGATCATTAACTATGCTTTGTTTATACTGATCTGTCCCACAAAATCATTGCCATGAAATGACCAAGGTGCAAAATCCCTTTCCTTATTTATGAAACCTTTTATCTTTGTCATCGTGGTTCAGCCTTACTTGTTGCATACAATTAAGCAGCACAGAAGCTAGCCTGAGTCTTTTCACATTTCATAGGCTGCAATTATGCTTTAACTGTTAAGAATAAGCTATCCCACAGGAGCTAATTATAGAAAAACTCTCATCATCTCACACACATAGGAAACACACAAACAAATCCTTCAAACACAAAGTAAATGTTCAAGGGATGGATTTGGGAAGTTACAGCAATCAGTTTGGCTAAGTTAATTATTAATCTGATTTCTGAACTACTTGCATTAGATAATTATGACAACAAGACCAAAATACGTTCATAGACATGTACCCATTCATGTATTGAAATCCAGAACTTTTGACTTATTATAATAAAGATCTAAGAAATAAATTTTAATTAAAAAGAAATCAAAGTATGAAAACCACATCAGAAGAGAGAGTGATAGATTGTTACATTGCTAGAGTTTCTAATCAACATTAACTAGATGGCATCAGATTCACCCCATTATACTAATTGAAAGATCCCTTGAAGCTGGCACCTCACACACAATGGAATCAAGGATTTTGGCTCTCCTATTTTGTTGGCAGGGGGCGCGATGGCTCAGTGGTTAAGACGCCAGGTTTGTCAATCGGAAGGTCGCAAGTTAGGCAGTTCGAGACCCTAGCCCCGCGTGACGGAGTGAGCTCCCGCACTCGCCCAGCTCTTGCCAACCTAGCAATTTGAAAGCATGCAAATGCAAGTAGATGAATAGGTACCACTTTGGTGGGTAGGTAACAGCGTTGCGTGCTTGCCATGCCGGCCACATGACCTTGGAAGCATCTTTGGACAGTGCTGGCTCTTCGGCTAAGAAATGGAGATGAGCACTGCCCCCTAGAGTCGGACACGACTGTGCAGGGGAAACCTTTACCTTTACCTTTCATTTTGTTGGCATCCAGGTATGGCATCAGTCCACCTCTATTTACTGTGCATGGGAGAAACAGTAGGAGAGGGAGGCTGTCTTGATGTCCTATTTGTGAGCCTCCTAGATGCATCTGGTGGGCCACCCTGTCAGACAGAATGCTGGAAGATGGACCTAGGTTTGATCCAGCAGGGTTTTTCTCATGTACTCATAAGCTAGTGATGCTCTTCATGGTATCAAACCCAACCTTGATATTCAAGATCGTTTCAAGGTAAACGCCAAGGGTAAATCTGAGACCTTCTACATATAATGCTTTGTTCACTGACTCTTCCTTAAAAAAAATCCAACCCCCCCCCCCCACTAAACTTCTTCCTTAAACAAATTAGTTTCTTAAAGTAATTAAAATATCTAGAGCTAGGTCAGAGCGTAGGTCCATCTAACCTCTAGAACTCTGATCAGTAATAGCTCTTGAGGTGCCAGGCAGAATTTTTCCCCCCAATTAAATCCATTTCACCAGAGCTGCTAAGAACTGAAGCTGAGAAATTCTGCAAACAAAAGCATCTGTTACTGTTCTGTTACTTACAAAGGAATCCAAATATGCTTAAAATTTTGATGGAAAATAAGAAGAGTTAGAACTGTTGATTCAGTTAAAAAGCTATCTCTGATACCTTGTCAGTATTTACAATTTATAAAACTACAGCCGGTTGTATGGGTGGGCAAAAAAAAAGAATAAAGAAACCTGGATGTTTGGGCAAAGGAACCATATCTGTGTTTATATTTTACTTTAATGCTCCAGCTGTTTAATCAGAAATATGAATAATAGGTCCAAAAAGGAAATCTGACTCCCTCCCACAAATATCATACTTCGGGAAATTTAGTTATAGCTTCCAATTGTCAACCAATTACTGAATATTTTGCTTTTTTTTCTTTTACTTTATGACTGAATAACTGTTAGCAAATAATAAAAAGGCAATTACAGCAAAGCTTTGTTACTATTACCCTCTTCATTTTATTCATGCTATAATTATTGCCAGCAGTGGAGACCTACTGTACCATGTAAGGGGCACCAGGGAAGAAAATAGGAACGGGCTGGTGCATGCAAAATTGGAAATGTCACAGCTACCTTCAACATCACTGTTGGACTTCTGAGATTAAAGAGAAAGGGAGAGAAAGAAGATGGCGAAGATGAAGCCACTGAAATCTCACCATGTGTGTTTTGCAAATGCTTTACTCCAAGCGGTTGACAAGCAGTTGAAGATAATATCTCAAGGGGCAGGCAGAAGGGCACAACGTTTTTGTTCTTTCTTGTTATAAAAGAATATGATAATTAATGCTTGGGGGCTTCACTTTGTGTCATGCTGTGTTGGGAAATCAATGTGTAGAGAAAAGTTCTCTTACTAATAGAGAGGTGTCTTGAAATCTGTAGGGATTAGCTTGGGAATATAACATTTAGAGGACTCACTGGGTTCAATCTCATTTGAGGTGACCATAAGCACTTCAATTTTTTTCCTAGTTCAGGTTAAAGTACAAATGCTACAGGTCAGATGCATTTTGACTGCAATGCACAGAATTTTGAGTTGGCAGCACCAAGGAGAATTGTAGCCTGGAAGTCACCAGGTTGTAGAACAATGTTGGGAAATGTTCTCCAGCTTGCCACTCACCACTCCAATCTATACTTATGTACATTATGTTCTCTCACAAAAGGTGTACCTCCACACTACATCACAAATTGGAGGTTTCTCCAAGATCCTATTTCCTGTTCTTCCCATGGTGATCAACAACACCCCAAATTATTATAACACTCCAGTTGAGATAGGTTCAGATAGAAACGGTGTGTGTATGTTATACCTGAATACCTATACTACCTGAGACCAGATCTCAAAGGTAGAGACTAGAGGCAATGAAAAGACTAAAATGGAGCAGAAAAAAAGTACTATATTAGTTTTTTCCAGCCAAGTCCAGAAGTCCAGATTCACTTTGGACAATTCGGACAGCTTTTGCAGTTGTGTAAATCATTTTTCAGAAATGATTTTTTAAGATATGCATGTGAAAAGAATAGCATTAAAAATAAAGGGAAAAAAACTGATTGCAAACAGACAGCATGGAAGTATTGTCCTAGGGTACATTTTTAACTGGCAATTATTCTTGGGCTTTGTGGTAAGTGGTTACTTCACAGTTTTCAGTGTTGACAAAAGCAAACTCTTCTGTCTGATGGAATGCATTACTCATTAAATCCATACCAAATGCAAGCCTACTCTGACAAAATTTACATACACATGCACAGACCTTTAACTAATATTATAAACTTTGGTGAATTACCAAAATGTAATGAATAGAGTCCCAGTAATTTATGCCTGTTGAGCTAATTGCCTGCTGAGCAGTTACACATGCACAAACACTCACACAGACATGTACATGCATACTAGATGCCAATAAATACTTTGCAAACAGTTGACAGGCTCATGTCAATTATCAACACCCCCCTTAACTACTAAACATATTGCCTAGTTTATTTCCACGGGATGTTTACCAGCATTCGGAACTCAATGGCTTTTTTCTGGTGGCAGAAAGTCATGTCTACGATGCATTGAGATATAACCTGGGCCTGGTTTACTTTCATTAGATTCCTTGCATTTTTTTTCTTAAAGTCACTTGATTTATTGAAAAATGTAGTATGATGTCAGGAAGAATTAATGCTTCCCACAGGCATACTAATAAGCTCCATGACTTAATGACTTGCTATCGTACACCAGTGGGACCAGAAAATTATTCCAAAGATAACATAACGTAGCACTCAAAGCAGCAGGAAACTTCCAACATTCTTTTAGATGCTTTACAGTGTTACTAATCTTTGAATTGCATAGTAAAACAGAAAGGAAATGGAATTATTTCAGCCTGGAAGGGCATCGTGTTAAAAGATGACTCCATTCCAAATTTCTAATTTGTGCAGATGATTAATGTTGGTGACAAAAGAGTTGCATCTGGCCAAGTGCTGGAGTCTACTTTCCAATAAGGATGGAAAGTAAACTACTGAGCTACTGTAGCCTAATGGAAGTGACGTTTAGAAGCTATGGTGACACAGTTACCTTAGCTGAAAAAGTGGACTACACCAATTGATCCACCAGTGTCTAGTATTCCTGATGGCTATATGTAATTTCAGAGTATCAGAGCCACTATACTGTACCTCTCATTCCATGCTGCTGGAAAACAGTATTGGTAGAGGTTATTGCCTTTCACTTACTGGCTTTCAGAAGACTCTAACTGAACAGTGTACTAAATGGAATGCTAGATTAATGTTCCTTTGATCTTGAATTTTTACAGATCAAAGCAGAGATGGAAAAGTTGTGCCCCATGGCTGTGCCCCAACCCTCTTTATGTCACCCTTCCAGACCCCTGAAATTTTAGCAGCAAGCTTCCGAACAACAGAGATGCACATTCCTCCCATTTGGGGGGAGAGGGAGGAATAAATATATTATTAATGGCTTAAATATTTTAACCTCTGCTCCAACACCATCCAGCACTGTGTCTTGCCCATCTCCCATTCTCAGGCAATTCCAGCCTCTAGAATTAAGTGCGTTTCAGAGTAGAAACTTCCAGCAAAAGCAGTTGTTTGGATGGAAAGCTAGGACTAACTCTGAAACTTTAACATCATCAGAAAATAATGATTCCCCAGGGTTCCTCGTGGGACACTCTCCCATTCTAAGGATCATTAAATGGAGTGTAGAATGCTGCTTTGTTGTTAAATCAAGCTCCTGGATTCATTCAGAAAGATTTCTGTTGACCATCATCAACGCCTCAGGTTTCAACTGAAATCTTTTCTAGCCCTACAGCAAGATACAAAGAGCTGAACCTGGGATAGTTTGCATACAAGATAGGTAGCCAATTTATGGGCTACTGGCCTTCCTCAAATGGCTACTGCAGATGTTACCATTTGTGACAGGCCCTTAGATTGTGCTCAAGGCTATTTCTCAGGCAAGCACTGATCACAAAGATGCCTGTTTAGATGCAGAACATCCATAGGGTTAACATCACAACCCACGTTCCTTCTTACCTTCAGTTCAGTTGCCATTGCTCACTTTCTGAAATTGCCAAAATAACTTTAAAAAATCAATGTCTTAAATTAATCTTTTTAAGTACATAATCTTCTCTTTTATTAGAGCCTCGTGTGGCACAGAGTGGTAGACGGCAGTATTGCAACTGACACTGAAACTCTCCCCACGACCTGAGTTCGATCCCAGCGGAAGCTGGTTCTCAGGTAGCCGGCTCAGGTCGACTCAGCCTTCCATCCTTCCGAGGCCGGTAAAATGAGTACCCAGCTTGCTGGGGGAAAGGGAATCACGACTGGGGAAGGCAATGGCAAACCACCCCGCTCTATAGTCTGCCAGGAAAATGTCGCGAAAGTGGCGTCTCCCCAGGGGTCGCAAGACTCGGTGCTTGCACAGGGGAACCTTTCCTTTTCTTCTCTTTTATTAGCCACTTCTCTCTAGGAATAGGCCAAGATTCATGAAATCATGCACTGCTGGAAGCATATCCTGCTTCAGATGTTAAGGGAAAGGATTGTTTCCTTTTTATTAAAGACGATAGCATATCTTTTAGCCATTGCTCCTAGTCACACTGCATGCAGGGTGTTAAACCAATGCTAGAAACCAATATTCCATACATAAAACGTTAACCTTTGATCTAGACACATCGCTGTAAGCGAGCCTGTTTGCTGCAGCTCTTTGATCATCAAAATTGGAAACATTTGGAGAAACAGACCTTATATGCGAGGTGCTCCAGAATTGAGAATATCCTCATGGATCAAAAGAGATATATTTGCGCACAAACCATAACCAATATGAATCAGGAATGGATGGCCATCTGGAACATTATAGGGTATACTCCTGCATGAGAAGAGAAAGATTATCAGGAGATGCATTAAAAAGGTTATTTCTTTATTTAGAATATTTATACTGTAGGTTGCTTTATTGTTGTTTTTTAGTTATCTGGGCAGCACAGAGTTTTAGTCACAATATAAAAATTACTGTGAGAAATGCAAACATCCAATAAAAATCCAGTCAGATAAAACTGAGCATTAAAATCGCACCAAATAAGATCTAAAACAGAGAAGAGAAACAGAAGAGAATGAACAAACGAGTCAATACAGCTACAGAACGTTAAATGTTTTGGGAGTAGCATTGTCTGAAAGTCATTAAAGTAGGTTTAATTAAACTCCTGTAAAATAGGGTGCCACTATTAATAGCTCTTTAACCTGTGGCCCTTCAGTTGCACCTTACTTGGCAATGAGCCTTCAAAGAAAATTGAGATGGAGAATTCAAAATTTGGATTGCTGTACATGAGAAGCAGCAAAGCCTTTCTACATACTTTCCCCCCCTGTTCAAAAGTGGACGTTACTACCAAACCAGAACTGCTCAAATGGATATATCCCAAACTGTGATTGGAAATTGCTCCATATGGAGAATGAATGGGTTGTTCTTTTACGTCACACAAGGCTGGGATCGTGGAAGAGTACAACGGGTGTGTACTTCCACCTTTGCACATGTGTGCACACAAACTCTGTGAGGGAAGACCACCTGGTGAGACCTTTGTAGTATCTGCCAAGTTACCATCTTTTAAAAATAAAGGACAGCATAGTGGATTTTTTAAAGAGAGAGATTGTAATCTAGATGGGCCAGATGTGATCATCGCTGGCAACTGAGCTGCAGAGAAATGGGGCACTTTAGTTTCCTCAAAGTAAGTGTCATCCAGATGTGTTGGGATCTTCATTCTTAGAATTCCCATTCCTTTGTTTAATAGTTGTAATTTCTTACTTACATTTAACAATGAAGTTCCCCCCAAACAGTGTCATGGAATTGTCCCCCTGAATTTAGCACCTGGACAACTAACCAAGTAGTCTCTTAAGTTACCACATTGGTGTCTTCCTATTTAAATTATAGTCATGATTTCCAAATTTGCATTTACGCATGTAAATTAGCTTGTGTAAATCCTATGCCAAGCTGTGTCCTCTTCGTCTCTGCACAAAGAAAACCAGCACATCTGGGAGAATGTGAAAAGGTGCAGGTTCCCTTCTGACCATGTTAAGACACAAAGATCCTCCCTGTTCATATTCCAAACAGAAAGGGAAAATATATCCATGGGATCTTAAGTGTCATTGGTGATTTGGAACTCTGGCTTCACCCAGTTTCAAAATGTTTTTGCACACACAAAAGAATCAAGGCACAAGGGGAAAAAATCGTTTTGTGTGTGTGTGTGTGTTTTAAGAGAAAGAGAAAGGAGGGGGGTGGTTATTTCTTTTAGAAGTCTAACACAAAGATTCTTGTTCTTTATTCAAACAAGCCCTGAAAAACATTGACATAAAAAGTGCACAAAAAAGCTCATACATTTCGAACATCCCTTTGGGAATTCCCAAGGAGCAGCTTCCTTCATCCAAAGCGGCTTGCTTTATCCACTCTTCTGAAAATTCTGCACCGCAACCTTCTCACTTTCCATTTGAGCTCCTGAGGTGAGGCCAGCGGGGGAGAGATTCCCATCAGCTCTAGCAGATGCTAACTGGCTTTAATGAAGGAAATATCCTTGAATGTCAGTATCCATCGGAGGTGGCAAGGAGCAGGGGGTTGGCCTGGAAAAGGCTGCTTCCTTTTGTGGTGAAGGTTTCTGACTCTTCCTCATCCAAGGAAGCTTCGTGTTCTCTGTTAAGAGAATGCAACACCCGTATTTGTGAGAACTATGGAAGTGTGGACTAACCTTATACTGAATTGCCTAAGCTGATTTTGTTCTGCTTGGATGGTTGTGCTATTTCATATGGGCCAAAGCTAGCTCAAGATACTGAACTGTCTCGAGCAAGAAACAAGATAGCAGCCCATCCAATCTCCACTGGATGGAGAGCTGAATCTTTCTTCAGTGATGGAGATGGACAGCTTTTTCCACTGCTCCTGAAGATAGACTGCCCATCACATGGCTCTCTCTCTTCAAGAACTTGCTGCCGGCTTCCTGAAACTGCCATCTGAAACAACTGTCTAATAGTACGGCTGGCTCTGAGCTTCTCAAGCTGAAAGATCCATTTCCCATCACCTGCTATCAGAGACTTTTCCAAAATCAGAGAATAAATCCTTTGTCCCCTCAGGGGGGAAAAGATGGTGTTGGCCAAGGATCTGAACTTGTTGCTCACATGAAATCAGGTGGAGAAGCATATGCCACCACAAGGCTCACCGAGCTCATACTGAGAGGGTGCCCACGTTCACACAATATAGCGGGCAAGCCTAACAACTCTCTCAGACAATTGTCTTACCTCCATGCGCCGTTAGTGCAGTGTCTTCGTGAAAAGCCACATTGGAAAAAGCCTCCATCAACACTTTTGTCCCCCTAACATTTACAGGGTTATGGTATCTGCATGATACTGGCAGACCATGATCACAAGTACTCTGGTCAAATGTTCAGTAACCATCTTTGACTAACTTACAGTCATCTTAGGGCTAGCTGGCAGTTCTCTCTTTATAGTACATTTTTAAAGGGGGGATCCATGATGGTATGAATGGAGGCACCCACCTGCATGCCTTTTCTGCCCCTGTGTCTTCCTTCATCCTTGTGCAGCCATAGGGCAATGAAAAGAAAAATGGAGACAGAAATAGTATGCCTGGAGCAGACCCAGGTCTTGCACACATGCTGGTCAAAGACTGCAATAAAGTTTACCCACCTGTCTACCGGGTCTGCACCACCAACTCTAGACATCCTATGTCAGTACAGGTAGTCCTCATTTAGCGACTGTCTCAGTGACCATTCGCATTTATGACATTGATGAAAAAGTAACTTTAGGACCAATCCTCACATTTATGACCTTTGCAGGTCTGTAAAGCAAAGGAAGGCTGAAGTCAGATCATGAGCACAGTCACGGTTTCACTTAGTGACTGCTTCACTTAATGACCAAGTTGGAAGTCCCAATTGTGGTCGCTAAATGAGGACTACCTGTAGTGGGAAGGAAGGAACAACTCTCCATTAACTTTCTCATTCCTATTTTCATTACATGGCTGATAGATGAGGTTAGTTTATCCCTAAACAACCTCGGGCTATTGGGGGCTAACGTAACTCCCTCTGGCCCTCTTCCCATAAAGACAGGGCTGATATTCTCTCAACAGAGTGTCCTTACTTATGACGACAGTGACCATACAACCTTTATTATAAAGGACAGTCCTTTATTTCAGAAAGCTGTCTTTTAGATTTATTTAATTTCAATAATTATTTATTTTCTTGGTTTTGCTCTCGAATTTTCCTTGGTAGAGCAAAGTTGTAAACCGAAACAATTATTATTTTTTTAATCCTTATGAACCTCTTTCAGAGTTGCCCCTTTTTCAGGTTTGTCCTTTATTTTTTCCAAGAAAACCTAGTCACTGCTCTTATGACTCATCAGGAAATTATTGAAAAGGAATCTTTACGAGCTTTGAAACTCCCGTCCTGTTTTATTTGAACTGGGCTTGGCAGACTAAGCTGTTCCTCATGCCTTCAAATCAAATAAAATATCTGGATTAATTTCAAGTTCCCAGTTTCAAACTCTTTCAGATCCCAGCATGCCTCTGGTGGCATCAGCAGGAGGCTCACTCATTCATCTGCCCACCATTTCATTTTTAGCCCCTCCCCATATTCTAGAAATCATATGAATTACTTTTAAATCTGTCCTTTGAGGTTTCTTTCCCTACGGAAAAAAAAGGCTTCTGTTTTTATATCTTATCTTCATGATGCTTTCAAAGATCTCTGCATTCTTTTCTGCAATGTTTTTTGAGTTTATTTTATTTCTGCAAACTGAGAGGGTGCTACTGTCATTTATTTATAGTTTTGTTATTGTTAGCTATCTATCCATCACTCTGCAAGGCTGGCCATATTTCCTGATCAAAAAATGAGCCCTGGAAGGGCTTTCTTGTAATGCTTTCCTTAATTATACTGTAAGAAACCAGGGAAACTATCCATAACTGGAATGATGACGGTGTAATGAAAGACTGCACATTCTAACATATTTCTCTGCCACCTTGAAACTAAAATATGAAGGAACACCCCCCCCCCAAAAAAAAAGAATTTCACCATTTTGTTTTCTTTTTCCTCCAGGGGAAAAAAATCAAAAGCATCCCCCCCCCATCAAGTTGAAAGAGCAAGGTAAACATAATGCAGAAGAAATCTTTGGCATGGGACTACACCTAACAAGCTTGCATTCATGTCTAAAAAGTAGATGTCTCAATTCATGCCCCCAACTTTCTTGGATCCCTATGTCTTCACCATCTCAGACATAGGATAAATCACAGAAGATGACAGGCATTCTTACAAGCAGCCCTTCTTAATTCTTCCCCCACCCCACCCTGCTGGCCCAATTGATTTTCTCTGTAATATTGAGGTTGAAAAGGTTTCAGGATTAAGATCACTTTCTATTCATAAAGATTTTTTATAGATAAGAGAGCCCTAGGTAAACTCCTGCTTCTTCCCTCTCAGAAGGTCAAGTGTTTTTTGCAGTCTAGAGAGGAAACATTTAGTTTAATAAAAATGGATTTATGTTCAGAAGAATGAAACTGCATTAGACAGCCTCTCTCTACCCAGCCTCTTATAACCAGGCAATTAGGCTGCCATGATCTAGGCTAAAACCCAGAGAGATTAGTTCAAGTCCTTGAGTAGACAGGTCAAATCACTAAATAGACTCTCCTTTCCTTCCCCCCACCCACCATAAACTGCACTCCAACTCCTCAAGTTTCCATAGCAGCTAGATAGCACACCTAAGCCTGTTTGGAGGTCATCATCAACCATGAATTGTGGCTAGGAGACCTTTTAGCTACTCTAATTTTTTTCGGGGGATGGAGAGGGTCAAGTCATGTCAGTAACTTCAGCCTTCTGCACTGAGATTGGATACTAATCTTTCCTGTCCCAAGCTACGTAACATCTGTTTCCCATTACCCGCTTTGCAACCAAGCAATTCTCAGTTCTCCTAAAGAGAGGTCATTCCATCATTCTCCCATATCACATAACAAGTCCTTCTACCCTACTATGATTTTCCTACACAAAGGAGACTCAAAGGAACGCACAGAGGGACTATGCTGGAAAAACTTGCTCCTTTGTCATTCCCCAGTCATTTGGATTGAGTGGAACATTGCCTTTGAACATTTCTCTTGTAAATAGTAGCAATGAGACATCTTTTCCTTCATGACTTGGTTTAATGCATGACAATAGTCACCCTACCTTTTGTGGTACAGGGTTACTTAAATTCATATGGTCTGAGTATAAAGCAGTTTCTTTATACTTGTAGGGATGAGTCAAAGGCATGGTAGAATGGGTTGTGATGAGTCAGATTATTAGTCCATCTAAAGGATAAATGTAACAGTGGATGTATGGCAGATGGAGATAGCCGTTTATATAGTCACATCAGAATCAGGTTTCTTCCACCATGCTGTTGAGATCAGCACTGCCTTTGATGGTGCCTTCTAGTCTGTCATCAGGACACAAGTCCAAGCCTCCGAATCTAGACTCTAGATCAATAAGAGTGCTTCAAACATGTGAATTAATATATACGTATATTGCCAACTAAAACGAAGCTCACACTCTTAAACTCATAAAGCCCCAAGCCTGAAATGATCTAACAAACCTGCTGATTGCTTGAGGATTTCTTCCAGGTGAAGGAGCATAAAACTGTAACTTCATTAGAGAGGCTGAGAACTGGAACTTGGACCAAACCACCCATTGAAAAGGGCTCAGTTCTGCAGAGATGTAGGTAATTCTTTCTGAAACTTCTAATGCTGTGATGGGTCATAAAGTCCTGACTATGCTGATAATATTTTGCACAAGGGAAAGTAAAGCTTTTATCAAAGAAGCTGAATTCTACAATTAATGAAAATGATGTGCTTCTTCAGCTATTTCCCTATTTGGCATGTATGCATGGGCCTTTCCCCACTGCTGTACTGGGGTTCTCTATCTTGAGTTGGCAGAAAACTAAAATGCCATGAAATTTGGAGTCCCCATTGATGTTCCCTATTTTCTTCCACAGTCTCTGTTTCAAGTCACAGCTATTCTTTCCTCCTATGAGTAATGGGTGGCAAGTGGGTGACAAAGTAACAGGTCACAAAACTTATTTTATACTCTTTGTGGCTGCGCTTAGGGAATGTTGGAGTAAGGGAAAAAACACAATTTTATCAATGGTACAGCTAAGGACAACTTAAGGCTCACTCATTCATGGGCTGAGAATGAGATGAAGGCAATATTTATTTATTTATTTATTTATTTATTTATTTATTTATTTATTTAATCAAATTTATCACCGCTCAACTCCCTCAATATCATGGGGACATAGCAGAAAAAATGTTGATGGAGCACATGTTGCTATGGTTAGGTGCAAGTGCACCTTTTGAAGACCTAAAGGGCCAGGTTGAAGATAGAACATACTGGAGAAGACCTATCTATGTGGTTACTAAGAGTTGACACCAACCTGATACCCATAATCATCAATCAGGTGCAAGTGGAGAAAATGGCTGGACATCAATCAGGTGCACTTATGAAAATGGCTGGACAGTAACCAAAATCCTATGTTTCTGTCCACTCTTGAGACTGGATATATGGAGGTAATTGCCTTCTACCAGTGGTTCATGTAGTCCAATGGTGTCTACTGTGCTAGATAACTGATCTTCAGGGTTTCAAGCATAATCTCCTCTCCTTTTGATTAGAGATGCCAGAGGTGAAGATAAACATCTTCTGTATTCAATGTTTGTGCTCTATAGCTTTCCCCAAAAACTGGCGAGGAGAAATCATCTGTTATAAAACTGTTGTTGGATCTCCTTAATCCATCTGCCACAAAGATTGCTACGGCAGCAGAAAGGAAGATGGAAGCAAGTACAGGCTTTTTCAAGTATTCCTCATGCCATCTCCCTCTCCAACTGCTTGACATGCTCCTGAAATGCTCAACGTGACTGATAGATCTTCAAAGCCATGACCTGTCACAAATTATGTTTCAGAGCGTTTTACTCCAACAGGTTCAAGCATAATCAGAAGAGAAATATTATTCCAACTCAAAAGCTTGAACTGGCTCTTGGATAACAGTGTCAAAATGAGAAGGGCTCCAGAGGCAGGGCAGAAACAACAGGCATGGTATGACATGCTGTGATATAAACTTGCATCAACTCAAGAAACGTGGGGATGGGAAGCATACTAAAAAGAATTCCTACTTGGATAGGCAAGATGTAACTATAGGACAACACAACAGGAAGTAATAAATAAAGAAGGTGTGGCTGGTATTGGAACCTGAGCAGGTTTAAGAGAAATAGCAACACATGCTTTGGTTCCTCAGTTATTCACAGTACACTGCACAGATCAGTGGTTCTCAGACATTTTGGTCTCATTCTTAAAAATGATTGAGGACCCCAAAGAGCTTTGGTTTATATGGGTTAAGGTAAAGGTTCCCCCCGCACAGCTGTGCAGTCGTGTCCGACTCTAGGGGCCGGTGCTCATCTCCGTTTCTTAGCCGAAGAGCCAGCGTTGTCCGAAGATGCTTCCACGGTCATGTGGCCGCATGACGCGCGTGGAACGCTGTTACCTTCCCACCGAAGTGGTACCTATTCATCGACTTGCGTTTGCATGCTTTCAAATTGCTAGGTTGGCAAGAGCTGTGGCTAGTGCGGGAGCTCACTCCGCACGCAGGGCTAGGGATTCGAACCTCCGAACTTGCGATCTTCCAATCGACAAGCCTGGCGTCTTACCTGCTGAGCCACCACGCCCCTTTATATGGGTTATATCTATTGATATTTAATTAAAACAGACATTTTAAAATATTTATTTATTTGACTTTGCTGACCCCCTGAAAGGGTCTCAGGGACCCCCAGGGGTCCCCAGACCACCCTTTGAGAACTGCTGTCATAGATCATGGCTGCTTAGTTGGTTGGGTTATAAAGTGCACAGCCCCCATCATAGAAGTCCACAATGGGTATGAAGAATCCATTATGTATTCAACAGTCCTCATGGACCATTGCTGTAGACCAGCCTTTCTCAACTTTTTGACCCTGGAGGAACCCTTGAAATGTTTTTCAGGCCTCAAGGAACCCCTGCACATTCGGGCTCAAATATAGGCCAGACGTTACAAAATTATAATATTCCTTTCATGTGTAGGCCTGTCTAGATGCATTAACAGTGTTCTTTAAATAAAAATAAAGAATGGAACTTAGCTCTTTAATGTGAAGCCACCCGAATTTGAAATAATTTTTTAAATAAATTGTGATCTCCCAGGGAACCCCTAGTGACCTCTCGTGGAACCCTAGGGTGCCACAGAACCCTGGTTGAGAAACCCTGCTGTAGACTGATGAAGAGCTAGGCCAGCTATTTCTTCTCTCCTTCCCCAATGAGATTGAGTTCTTGGTGAACAGAAAAAAGAAGAAATTCATGCTGAATCTAAAGTACAAATATACTTCAATAGAATCAGATGTATTCTCAGTATAATCCAGAAATGTCTATGGGCTAAAAAGGAGAAAAAGAAGCCAAATGCAAACTCAGGTGTATCTTAGCCCCACTAATAAAGTAAAATAAAATATTCAACATCAGAGAGATGTAACTTTTTGCCTTGAGATGTTGCCACAGGACTGTCATTGCAGTGTTTTCAGCACATCTCATTCTCTCAAAGCAATCACTCAGCAAGTTTTGTGATCAGACTGTGAACTCCTGATGGGCGTGGAGGATGTCTTCCAGAGAGGAAAACATGTGCAAAATCTGTTAGCCATCTGTGTTGGTTCTGCTGTCAACATTGAGGTAGACTTCCAAAATCCATGTTCACAGTTACCTGCTGCAAGCAACTAATCTGGCCTTCCTCTGTTTTTAAGTGTTAGCTTGTTTTTCTTCCTGTAATCTGAGTGTTTCACTTGACATACATACATAGACAAAGATGATAATTCAGGTATTGCTACAGGCATATCCATCAAACATAATAATTGAATTGATGCATTTTACATCTAACTTTCTGTGAAGCCAGTGCAAAATAAAGGGATCTGAACTGTAGATTTATATAAAAAATCAGCTCTGAATCTTATGCATATGTACAGTCTTATTTTTAATGAGTTCCATTTGTGTTGGTCCTCACACAAGTATGTTCTCTTGTGCTAAAGTCTTTATGCCGTTCTAAGACATTTGCTGTTTCACGTGAGGTTGGTTTGCTCAAAACCTGGAGAAGACCCAAACATTCTTCGTCACTGACACTGCACACTCTCAGTGCCATCTATTCGAGTTTTCAAAGTGATGAGTGGAATTTGAAGATTTGGTTTGGAGAAACATTTGGTAGAATCATCAGCATTACCTGGGGACAATTCAAAAGAAAACTTAGCGGTATCCATCATAATGTGAATTTTGAGTTGTCATCAGAGGAGCTATCCGAAATTCTGTTTCAGATTTGTTGGAGTCTAAGTTTATTTCTGGTCAACCACTTGGATGCTCACCTCTTGACCTTCACCATTTCTATGCCTAGCTAAAAAGTAAAGGTAAAGTTTCCCCCCGCACATTTGTGCAGTCGTGTCCGACTCTAGGGGCCAGTGCTCATCTCCGTTTGTTAGCCGAAGAGCCAGCGTTATCCGAAGACGCGTCTGCGGTCACGTGGCCAGCATGACAAGCACGGAATGCTGTTTCCACCAAAGTGGTACCTATTCATCTACTTGCATTTGCATGCTTTCGAATTGCTACGTTGGCAAGAGCTGGAGCTAGTGCGGGACTAGCTAGTGGGGCTAGGGATTCGAACCTCCGAACTTGCGACCTTCCGATCGACAAGCCTGGCATCTTACCCGCTGAGCCGCCTAGCTACTGGCTTACCAAATCTAACAGGGAGAGGATGTCAGTCTGGACCTGGGAAGCTGTAAATACTCCATTAAAAGAGGGAGCAATCCCAGCCTCTTTTAAAAAGCTTCTTTACAAATATTCCTGAAGAAATCTAGCATGGGCCTGGATGGTGGCTAACACTGCTTTTCTAGACAAGATAATCAAGAAAGTGGGTTCCAGCTGACTACAAACATTATTTCTTTAAAAATATGATTATCTAGATCCATCTCAAGCAAAATGTACTATTCTGGAACACCTGGAATATTTTACCAATGGGTCTAAAAGGCAAATGGACTAAAAAGAGTTTTAATCATTCAGGTATCTTAAAATGCAAATGGGGATTATTGCATGGACTCAAAATTAATAATGTACACGTGTGTGGGTGTGGGTGTCTAAATAGATAGATATATAGCTCAGGTAAAGAATACAACGATATCACCATATTGGGAAGCAGGACACTAAACAGAAAAGACTGTTAGTTACCAAACCTTCCTGTAGCATTCTTTTAAAAGATGACTCAAGTACAACTTTTACTACCTACCACAATTCCAAGTCAATAAATCTCAGGAGTGATTTTATAAGAAGAGTTCAAAAGCGGGGGGACGGGGGGACACAGAGGAGTGAGTGTCCAACAGAATCAAAAGAAATGATCAAAGGGTAAAAGTGGGGAGGATTAACAGTATCTTCAGAAGAAAGAAAAAGAAAGAAAGAAAGAAAGAAAGAAAGAAAGAAAGAAAGAAAGAAAGAAAATCTAGTGAATTAGAACACTTTTTAAAAATGATAATAGGTGCTACCTGAGCCGAAAAGACAATTAAGATAATGTATTAATTTTTTATGGCGTCTGGCAGTAATATTTTCATCCTGTTAATTACACCACAGACAGAAAAACTATATAATATGATAGCTCCATGCTGAGAAGACATGCTTGCTGCCTAGTTAAGTGACAGCATTTATCCTATAATTAGCTTGTTGGAATGCAATGTGCATTGCGAGTCTCAGAGTGTATAAGATACCAGCTCTGCGCAAGAAGCCTAAAATGGAAATGGTCAACTGTTGGGATTGATCTTTATGGACAAATGGATGATGCTTCCTTTTGAATTTCTAGATATACATCACTCCTATACCTACATTAAAAATTGCATTGAAATAATGACCCAATGTATAGGGGGGGAATAATCAAAGTGAAAGCCATTCCAACAGAAGACCAGTCTAGAATATTTGATAGATTCATTTGACCCAGCTAATAAATACATCTTAGAGAGAGCTAGTTGGGTGTGGTGGTTAAGGCACCAGGCTAGAAACTGGGAGACCATGAGTTCTTCTCCCACCTTAGGCACAACGCCAGCTGGGTGACCTTGGGCCAGTCACTCTCTCTCAGCCCTAGGAAGGGGGCAATGGCAAACCACCTCTGAAATCTTGCCAAGAAAACTGCAGGGACTTGTCCAGGCAGTTGCCAGGAGTCAATGCTGACCCAAAGGCATGCGCACACACACACACACACACGTTAAAGGTTAGGTCAAATGCTAAATTTACTGTATGTGTCACACCCCTTCTTAGAACTTAAATTCCAAAAACTCCAACATGCACTTGTGTTATGATTGCGGAGCTGCTTTTAATTGTTCTTATATGCCCTAGTAGATCATGTTGTTGAGTGAAGTGAGGGATTGACTATAGCTATCAGCAAGCTCTTAACCAACTGTTAGCCTGGGATAGTGATAGTTGGAAGGGAAGGTTAGATTGGACCCAGATTTCATCATGCTTAGAATAAACACATTGAAAAGAAGTTAGCCATAGTTTGTACAACAGACTGGAGTTACCTTAAGCATAACTAAGCTCATTGTGAATTGCGGTTCTCCTTCCAATCAGCATTGTCTGCAGGGTGTAGTTAAAAAATGAAGATGTCAGCACTGATGGTGCAATCAAAGCTCTACCTGTTCTTTATGTGCATCACGTGTGCAATGCACATCGAAAACAAGCCAAGCTTTGAGCACACCATCATCTTGCCTTTTTTGTAACCATGCCATGTGGACACCCCTGCTTCCAATGAAACCTGGGATGACATTTCAAAGCTCCGGGTTTTTCCCCAGCAATGATCCGAATATCATCTATTAGATTTGCCTAGGGCAGTGTTTCTCAGCCTTCGCAACTTTAAGATATGTGGACTTCAACTCCCAGAATTCCCCAGCCAGAAACCCTAGGGGATGGGTAATCTGATACCTAACAGATGCTCTGCACTTCAGTTGCCATTGTTCCTAACCATCATAACCAATAGCAAGGGATTGTGGGAATAGTGGTAAGCCCAGGTTGCTTTCCCCTGCTATAGAGGTTATAGACAGATCCACATGAAAAGTGGAAGGTACAATCGTAACCACAAAACTCTCATGGAATTTTACTGGTATTAACATTTCAAAGATACCCTTTAAAACAACTGCCAAGTTAAATTAGGGTTTCCAAATAATACTCATTATCTCTCTCTTCTCTCTCATGGATATACAAACACAAATGACATACAAGAACTAGATTGCTAGAATTTAATTGGTGCACTTTGTGAATTTCCTTTAAAGAAACAGTATCAAGGCAGTTTCACTAAGGGGAAATATTCTAAATGGGCAAAAAAAAATTATAATGAAATTTTAAAAAGAATCCATGGCATTATCATCTCCTAATTTAAACAAGCAATATTTTGTCTTTGGCAGAGGAATTAATGGAGTG
The DNA here is from genome assembly GCA_023362775.1 of Charina bottae. Classification (NCBI taxonomy): domain Eukaryota; kingdom Metazoa; phylum Chordata; class Lepidosauria; order Squamata; family Charinaidae; genus Charina; species Charina bottae. Next base: position 20,956,317 of record JALMGJ010000015.1, read on the forward strand.
TTCCACTTATCCTGTAATAGCTAATACCAGCCTAGCTTTAGCCAAGCTCAGACTCTGCTTATTTATATTCAAGAACTGTTGCTGAAAAATGCAATCAACTAAATAAAACAGGAGTATCAGGAAGCATTCTTACCATGATCTGGACCTTGGAATTATTTAGCAAAGGGAGGGGAGGAGTTGATTCATCCAGGTAAACACCAGTGAAGGAGGAGGCAAATAATCAATCAAATCAATTCCAGAAATTGAAGAGTGACAGACAGCAACATACTACATGATAATTACTCCTACTTCTAAGTCTTACTTGCTTTCAATCTACATATTAAGAGTGCCAATTACAGTATCAGACTAGACGCCCTTGGGATGCTTGAAATTATAGATCCACCATACCTTGATGCTGGCATCTGATGGGAGCCAAAGTCTCAAGAATCTGGGAGGCTCTAGTTGGCATTACCTTCGGGGGGGGGGGTGTGCGCCTTCGAGGCAGTGTTGACTCCTGGCAACTGCCTGGACAAGTCTCTGCAGCTTTCTTGGCAAGGTTTTTCAGAAGTGGTTTGCCATTACCTGCTTTCTAGGGCTGAGAGAGAGGGACTGGCCCAAGGTCAGCCAGCTTGCTTTGTGCCCAAGGTGGGACTAGAACTCATGGACTCCAAGTTTCTAGCCCAGTGCCTTAACCACTACACCAAACTGGCTACCTTCACTGGAAGGATATAAAAGATCGGTGGGTAGATAGGGCTACCGGACCTGAGCTGCAGAACTCTAGACAACCTCTAGATGGCAACAGCGGATACAGAACATGCTAATTTAACTCTTTGATGTCATCTAATGGCTGTCCCATTTTTTTGCAGTCCAGCTACACTAGCCTTAAGGGAGAGCCTGCATCAAACAGTTATGACTGGTCTGCTAAATGGATTTGGCCAAAAGTCCTTCCCCCATCTTTTATTCTTTCCAACACAATAAACGCTTGGAAAGAAACTATATATAGGGGCTCAGAACTCTCACTCTCTGAAACAGAGCACAAGACTGAATTTGATATGGTGGGAAAAGCTGGCAAAAGAAAGATCAAGTTTAAAAGTGGGTCTGCAGGGAAAAAAACATTCCAGAAAAGAAATTCTAATGAATTCCGGTGGGAGATGCAGTTGGGCAGAGACTTGTAATAATGACAACTGCTCTGCTGTAAGCCCTCTTCCCATCCCCTCTGTCACATGACCCAGAGCAGAGTGTGTGCCCCTGTGCTTCCTAATACACACTTTCACTTACACCTACACACCCAACATACGGGGGAAAGCAGTAGCAACAGAAACATACCATGTTCCTTTGTTATATGGAAGAAACTTCTTATGGTGTTTATGACCACTCCTGGTGAAGGGTTTGGAAAGAAATCCAGAAGTCATGCTCTGAAGGTCTTTCCTAACTATATATATAAAAAAGGCACTATTCTCATTATTCAGGAAAGTTCTGAAGTAACTCTTTAAAAGTTCATGGGAAGATTATCCGATTCATCTTCAAGATGTATTTCAAGATCTTTTGGAAATGAGCTGCAAACATCTCCATCAACATGATCAGGTTTTGCTTGGTCAGATTGCTGCTAAATAAAGGCGGCTTCCTCTCATTAAATAATGTATAAGTAAAAGCAATATATTTTCCAACATGGCTTTTAAAATGAAGCCTAAATCAGACCATGACTAGGATTCTACTACCCAGTTGAATTGAAAATAGACCAAGGGAAACAATCATTTGGTTGGATATGACTCCCCCAGCCAACGCTGATGAAATTGGAGCTGAAGATTTTTGAGGAAAAGAAATAGGGAGCTTGTAAAATAATTCATGTCTTGTGCTTCCCCCCACCATTTTGAGCCTACACCATAGTCTAGGTATCATTCAATATTTGCAGTTCCCTGAGCTGCCAACAATTGGAAGGAAAAGTCCAAACAACAACAAGCATATATTCTTAAAGAAAATGTAAAAAATGCATTGTATTAGGGAGAAATGTAGGCAAAATTGACATGAAATGCATATGGTTTGAGAAATGTGCAACAATGGATACACATTTCAGTGTATTTTTTTTTTAAGTCTCATTTTTTATGACATCAATTGTCTGTATTTAGAACATGAGTGGAGAAAGATCCTTAATGCCCAATTTGCAGGTTTCATTCCTTGGAATAAACAGCACATGAAACCATTAGAAATGCTTTTGATCTGGGCAAAATTGAAAGGCAGAACTGAATTTGGGTCAAAGACCTACAGTATTTTCATTTGCACCCTGTAGTAAAGGAGAGGAAGAAACAGAAGGATGGGGAAAGGAATTTAAAAAGAGATCCCCAAAATAACAACAAAGACTGGAATTTTAATAAAGACAACAGTGCCAAAGTATCTCCAGAAATAAAGATATTCTGATCAGTTCGTTGCATCTCTTTTTTAAAAAGAAAGAGCATTAATTCTGATTTACTGTATATTTAAATAAAAATGATTAAATTTTATCTTCCAAGATGGAAATGTTGTGATAAGCACTGGTTGGTGGCCAAAGTATTCTGATGCCAGGAGCTTACAGCCCTGTTGTCTTGTATGGATATTTGAATGGCAATGGGTTTTATCAGTATTTCTAAAGGCACTCATTTAATTATGTGGTTGTAAGAATATTCAAAACCCCAAAGAATTAACACTTCCCAATGCATATTCATGTCCCTCACATTAAATCAGCTTGAACCATTGGGGAAAAAAATAAATAATATAAAGGGGGAACTGCAAACACTCATTTATTTTTATTTCTGTAAACACTTTGAAGCTCTATTCGGGACTCATTTGTAATCTTGTTTTATTTGTGTATAATTACAAATAATTAGATGTTATCTGCCGTTTTCTACATGGGCTAAAGGGGACCAGAATAATTGTTTACAACAAAGATACAGGAATCTGTTCCACAGACTGTTCTGATACATGCTCTGCTCCTCATTTCAAAGACAGAATTGGATTCATGCACATTCCATTTATGAAAATACAAGCTATCCCCCTCCAGTGAAACCAGCAGCTAATCCTGGCATAGGAGTGAATAATGTTGCATTCAGGCTCAGTGAAATCATTTTGTCCAGTTCTTTGAGTCAGCCTTCCTCAACCTGGTGCCCTTCAGAAATGTTGGGAAACCATTTGCTTCCTCAATTTGCATCATCATCTAACCAGTTTAGAATCCAATGCAACTGACTGGAGAAGGCTGCTGTGAATAAACCCAACATTTCACTTGCATGCCACATTTGTAATGTGGTGTCATCCCTGGGTGGTTTCTCTGCTGGAATACAACATAGCCCCATTAGTCACGAGCTAATTTAAGGAAATTCAACCCAGAGGTTAGCATTACACATCAAAAGTCACCTTCAACAGCTGCCCCCAAACATGGCCAGAAGACAAACAGTCCACCTATCTTACCAAAATGACCTCTGTCTTTCATTCCGGTCACCTTCAAAGGGAAAATCATTGAGTGGGGGAAAAAAAAAAGCAATGCCCTTCTAACTGTATTTATATCCCTTTAGATTACATGACTCCAAAGGATAAAAACTGTGTCCATGGGGATAAGTCACCAAGAGTTGGGCAGCATATAGATTTATTTATTATTTATTTATTATTTAAATTTATATGACCGCCCATCTCCCCCAAATTAAATAATAATTTAATTATAATTAAACCCCCATGATAAATGAAAGGCATATTGCAACTTTAACATCTCATTTGAGTTGTCAACTCTTGGTGACTTCATGGACACATTCATGAAACAGTATGGAAATAGCCATCATCTTCCTCCCGGTTGTTTTTTCAAGTTCCCAGCTTAACCTACACTCCAAGAATTTCCTGATGTTCTCTCATCCAAGGACTTATTGTCTCACCCTACTTACTTTTGTGATCATCCAAGGTCAATTTGGTGTTGCCACATAAATAGACAGCCCATAACCACTAATAAATAAATGCTATGTTAAGAAAGTTTCTGGAGGAACACTAGAGAATACATCCCAATTGCCAATAGGCAGCAATTCTTGTTGATATTGATAAAATAATAGATGTTGCCAATCAAGGCAAATAATTCCTTGCACTCTTGGAAAGTTCCCGCCTCAGAGCACTCCAATCATTCCAAAGTTCTGCAGGAGACAGTTCAGCAGAAACCAACAGCATTCACTGCTCCCAGGCCCCATTGTCCTTGAAAATTAAAATATCAGTTCCCATTGCAAGAAAGGGGCTGGCCTATAATTAGAGCAGCCTGAAAAATGGTCCACAGTTTTCCTCCAATAGGGCATGACAGAAAGCCAGGAGTATTTAAGGTGCCTAGAGATACCATCTCAGTGGTTGTGGGATTGTCCCTAATGTCTTTACACAAATATGTGGCAAAATATCAACAGATGTAAGGGGACATTTAAAACTCTCCATACCAAGATTTGTATTTATATTTCTCCAGCTTTTTTGTGATTCATATTCAGAAATCCATGGTTTCTTTGACTTGCTAGGTATTATAAATAGCATAAAGAGATAACATGTTAAATACTACACATTTTTGTGGACTATGTTCCAGGTGTATTAAAATGGAGAGTATCCTTCTTATAATGAATTAGCAGCTGGCATTTAAATAATCTGCTAAAGATTATGACAGAAAGGCTCTTATCACCAGAGAATTACAAATATATTACTGTCAAAACACAAGAGGAATGACTTACAAAATCATCAAGGAATCAGGTTCAGCTCCTGTATTGGAAGGGCTTTTTTCCAAAATGATAATATTTGAAGAGAGAAGAATGGGTCACTATTATTGGAGTAAACCTCAGACATGGGACAATTGTATTTGCAAAGAGGGTTTTAAAAGGAGGGGAGGAATGAGGATTTAATAAATGGCACTGAGGATATCCCCAGCAACCCTTGTCCTGGTGGAGCACCAGATTAATGCCCCGCCCCACCAAAAAAATATTCTTCTGCATTTCTTTCCTACCACGTGCCATTCAATTTAAGGAAAAAGAATTTGCTTTTGAAATTTCTTTTGAAAGTATGGAGCATTTTGGTGCCATTCTCATGTTTGGAGTATGTGTTTTTGCATTTGTTTTATGACAAGATGGCCATGATCATGAGAGTGTCCTACCTTTCACTCTTCAATCATATTTCTATTAACCTGCAGCCTCCCTTCCATTTAATCCCAAGGGGAGGCACAGAAGGGAACTCTTTCCAGATTGGAGAGGGAAAGCATCCAGGGAGGCTTTAGAGTCATGGAAAGATGTGTCACAGCAAACAATGCCTCCAATGTCTCAGTTCAAACATTTAGCGGATTTCAGGTGCAGTGGATCAAATTTCCATCAAGAGATTCCCCTGAAATAACAGACAACTCGGTTGCATTTGAAGTAGGCTGAATGAGGCAGTCAAAGTTATACAAATTCAACCTTAATTTTTCATTTGCAATGATTTTCTCCATGATGATCTGTCCTTATCCTGGTCTTTCATGTCTTCCAATGGTGCACCCATCGCCACTGTAACTGAGTCCATCCACCTTGCAGATGGTCATCCTCTTCCTCTCTTTCCTTCCAGCTTTTGCAGCATTAGAGCCTTCTCCAGAAAGCTTACTGCATACTGACAGTTACACCAATGATGTAATTTATGCCCATGATGCCATGACATAAATAGCCATGGTTTACTTTCATATGTAAGCGACATTTGGGAATAACACATCCTTTCGTCCCACCAAATAGTCTGTTAAAACAAGGTTTCACTATATGGCAGTGTTTCTCAACCTTGGCAACTTTAAGATGTGTGGACTTAAACTCCCAGAATTTCCAAGCCAGCCATAATGGCTGGGGAATTCTGGGAGTTGAAGTCCACACATCTTAAAGTTGCCAAGGTTGAGAAACACTGCTATACAGCATTTCCCTATTTTGGAATAACTCTTTGGCCCTAGCATCTCTGTAGATCTTACTGTCTTCATAGCTGTCCAAAATCTCTCTCTTCCCTGCAGTGAACAGAACACCTTTATCTCATGAAGCAAAGCAAGCCGAAACAGACCAGGTGAAGTCTTGAATGAAAAAACAAGAAGTTTATGCAATTCCACAGCCATGTCTTACAGTCATTTAAATTGGTGGCATTTTGTGCTCTAACTCCCCAGTGTACTTGGCCAGAAGGCTCTCAAACTGAAAAATGGAAGTATTGATGTGGGGTTTACTTCCCAGCCCATTCCATTTTTAATTAATCATTCCCAGGTCTACATGTCTTGAAAAATAATTTGGCCCAGAAATAGGCCTACAATGGAATTCTGTGGGCAATGAACAACTTTCTTTCCTTCAGTCAGAGAAAGCTGATCTCACTTCCATATCTTGTCTTGCACTAAGGAAAAAATAAACCCATATCCTCTTTTCAAATCTTCCTCCTCTCTCTCTTTTTTTTTTCTTTGCAAGCTAGCTGGGAGATTGACTTGCTGAATTCATATTTTTCCAAGTGTGTCAATATTTCAACACAGGAGGAGTAACACCACAGGACCAGAGTCAGCAGTTTACCTTCATCTAAAGGAAAAAGGACACCCATTTGAGGACATTAATGTTCACATTTTAGACAGGGAAGATAAGTGGTTTGAAAGAGGGGTCAAGGAATCCATTTATGCCAACTTGGAAAATCCTTCTTTGAATAGAGGTGGAGGCCTCAGGCACAATCTTTCCCCTATTTTCCTTCCTGCTTTGTCTTCTGTGCCTAGGAAGATTAAGACCATTTCGCAATCTCAACAACAGCAAGGTAATCTTAACGATCCTCCTTTGGATGATAAAGGGACTTAGCAATAAAAATCTCAAAATCACCATGACCTAGCCCCAGGTGCAAGGTCACACAGCCACCCTAGAAACATATTTAAGGATTCCCTTACAAACTTTGCTCAGACTGAAGAAGCTTCTTGGATAAGGAGTGAAACGTTTCCACTGAGAAAATATAAATCCAGTTGACATGATTCAAGCTACAGTCAATATTTCCTGTATGTCTAAATCTTATCCTCCATGTGTATAAATATGTTTGTGTGTGTGTGTGTGTGTGTTTCTACCTATCCCTTTGTTCTCTGCTGTACCACAATGGTTTCAAATATCTTTTGACAGCAAATTTTGACTAACCACACTTCTTTTACTGTAAGGGGAAATAAATCCATTATTAACAAAGTTGTCAATAAACAATATCAACTTTGTCAGGCAGATTTATTTCAAGTGGTCAATGGGGGGTGGGGAATAAATAGTGATACAGTACATCTTAGAGCTACCCAAATGTGTATTTCCGATGCTACCTTAAGAATAACTTGAAAGTAAAGGACTTTAACTTGCTTTCCGGATACTAATGCATGCAACTAATCCTATTTACCTTCATATGAGTCCCAAGGATCTTTCTGCAACCCCCTTAAGATTTCCACATTTGTGTTCTTGCATGAGTTGTCAAGGGTTTTTCTACATGATATCTGGACTTTTGTAATTTCAATCTCCAAAAGGCAATTGCTTTTAAATATACTTCCTGACAGTGGATAAAAAAACCCCTCAGCACTAAACATATTGGAGAACTACACACATCACTAAACATAAGCACTGGAAGTTTAGGCTGGGCTCACACAGAGAAATTAATCTTCTGCCATATTAGCAAAACAGAAAGAGGCGAAGGATGGAAAGAGACAAATTCTCCAAGGTCCATGCTGGATTTCTCATTCACATCCAATATTGGGGAAAAAGATTCAAAGGAATTGTTGATTTTTGAATTGTTGTTGTTATGGCTGATACACAATTTAGAAATTTACTGTATCCAATCATCAGTAGCACCACCACCAGCAGCAGCAGCACTATCCTTATGATGAGCATTGTCAATAAGAAATTTAAGGGGGTGTAGATGAAATCCAAACAGTTCAGCAATTACATAAGGGAAGAATCATTCCTTGAGATCTTTAATTCCAAGCCAATCAGGATTTTAAAGACCAGCTGTGAGAGTTGGAGCATAAGGAAGGCTGAGTGCCGAAGAATTGATGCATTCGAACTGTGGTGCTGGAGAAGACTCTTAAGAGTCCCTTGGACTGCAAGGAGGTCAAATCAGTCAATCCTAAAGGAAATCAACCCTGACTGCTCATTGGAAGGACAGATACTGAAGCTGAAGCTCAAATACTTTGGCCAGCTAATGTGAAGAGAGGACTCACTGGAAAAGACCCTGATGCTGGGAAAGACTGAAGGCAGAAGGAGAAGGGGACGGCAGAGGATGAGATGGTTAGATAGCATCACCGATGCAACGAACATGAATTTGAGTAAACTCCGGGAGACAGTGGAGGACAGGAAGGCCTGGCGTGCTATGGTCCATGAGGTCACGAAGAGTCGGACACGACTAAACGACTGAACAACAAAGATTAAGTCAGACCAAAAAGTGTTTCTAATTGATGTGGGTCAATGGCTTCCCAGATGCTTTTGGACTAGAATCCTTCACCATTGGCTAAATTGACTGAGCTGCTGAGATTTGGAGCTCCACACCATCTGAAGGTGCTTTGGTTCCCCAGCCCTCATCTACCTGTTCTAATACTCTGCTTTTTCTAGAACCCAATCATATTCGATAGGTAATTTATGGCTCATGGTACATATGACATGCTCAGCCCCATTTGGGGGGCAATTTCTGAAACTCCCCTAAAGAAAGCTGTTAAAATTCAGCAGCACAGTTTCGATTTTTTTTTTAAAAAAAAAAAAACTGCAATGACAACTCAGTCAGGCTTCTGCTAAAGTGAGCAAAAACACTTATTTTATTTCAAATTACTCAATCGTGATCCCAATAAAGCAAAGAGGAACTGGCATTTGGGCCCCATTCCAGTGACATCAGTGTATCCTGTTCCTCCTTCCGTCCCAGCAGTCCTTCAAGGGTGATTTTTTTTAATTTAAAAAAGGGGTGCCCTCTTCCCCCCCTTTCTGTTCCTGATTTGTGAGGGTTGCCTGCTGTTCATGATTCTTAAAGTGCCTGTCCAGGAAAATTAAGAGGGTGCCCTTTAAACAGGCAGCATCTCTACAGTGTTCTGAATTCTGAATTCACAATGTTTGAATTTCAAAATGGAGAACTATTTTCTGTTCCTGCACTGAAGAATAACCTGGGCGAGGCTACGATCTTTATTCTCTCTGTATCACAACATCCTCATTACTCATGTCAACCAGTGGCTATAATTTCTGCACGTGTTTCCCATTAAAAATATACCAAATATGACATTCTTCTTTTTTAATTTTTTTAAAAAAATTGCAAACAGCAGCTACTTTGATAAAGGCCAGATGTGAATACCAGTGGAAACTATAGGTATATTCTGTATTTTTGTTCCCTGAAATCTTTAAGGCAACTGACACAGAACAGTGCCCATCAATTCCGAAGCGGGGCCAAAAAAAAAAAAAATCAACTGAACAGCTAGAGGGCTTTGAGAAGATATCACTGAACATGAGCAGTTCATATTCTTGATGTGCCCTTTCTCCTCAATTCTTGATCAAGATTCCAGGGTAAACCCTCCTGTTATCAAGGTCTGTAACAGCTTCGTTTGCTGCAGATTTGTCTCGTGCCAAGTTGTTCAGGGCTGTTTCAACATGACCTCTTTTCTGCACTGGAGGAAATCACTTGGCAGGGAGGGAAGGAAGAGTATTTTTCTGCACCAGAGATCATTTGGAAGCTAAAAACGCTTTGGCAAGGCCCGAACCGTCCAATAGGCTCAAGCAGAATGGATGGCCTCTCTTTGAAATTAACAAAATGCAAAACCGTTTCCTGGTCGGATGATCCACGTGGGAGGAACAGAAAGAAAGGAAGAGGAACCGAGCCAGCAGTGAACTTGGAGCAACAGATAGGCATGTTAAACACACATGCAAAACAGCAACATGCAGACCCACAAATGGTTAAATTGTTTGTTTGTTCGTTGATTTGTTTTTTTTCCTGGCAGTTATCGGAATATGAAACCAGGAGCGCACTTAGCATTCTCAACTTTAGCTAAAAAGAAACGCTATAAAGCTCTTAAAATGAATGTATAAATAACATGCAACTGTCTAGACAGGGTAGGTCAGTTACAAAGACACCGGGTCAGGCAAAATTGTCCATCAGCCAGACAACCATAACTGATTCTGATGCTAAGTAACAGTTTGGATATTCAGTATTCTATATATGCGAAAGGCTTCAGTGAGCATTGAATCTTCCCAGCCAGGCTAACCTTCTCCTTAAAACAGAGCTTTCTGCAGCCTCAGGAAAAGGCACACACGATTTAGACATTAAAATTAATGCCCAAGGAAGGGGAAGGGGCAGAAATGTTTCCTAACAAGGGGCGAGAATCATCCTGTGTAATTGGCTTCTGGTCAAGCAACAAATACCAATTACGGTACCTGCTTAACAGCTAACCTAACCATACAACATTGACAGAAATCTTAAAGAGAAGTGGGTATAACCACAAGAGATAAAAAATGCCTCTGAAAGACCGTGTCTTCCCCCTCCTTTTTAAGACACCGCACATTATTTTTTAAATACTTACCAAGTTGGGGGTGTTTTAAGTGTCTCCGAATCATGAGTCGAGGAAGAAAGAAAGAAGGTGATAAATTTGAATTATAAATCAATCAATCAATCAATCAATCAACAAACAAACAAACACTGCAATCTTTCTAAGAATAAAATCTGGAGATATGAAAAGGTTTAGAATAGGTGAAGGAGCAGAGCATGGGCCGTTGGGGAGCCCATAACCCCTCCCTAGGGCATGTCATTACTGTAAAAGTTACTAGCAAACTATCAAATAATAGTGATGCAATTTTCCATGGCCTTTTAAGCAAATTGAAAAGTTAACTAGGTTTGGTTAAGCCTTTAATGCACCTACTTTTCATTTTAAAAAGTAAAAGGCCACCTTTCTGTCCAAATGAAAAAAGGCAGAAAATCCCATCTCCTCCGCCATCTAATCATGTCGTCAAATCATCACCATGTCTCTAGCAGCCGTTGCTGTGTCCTCCAAGAATCCATTTTAAAAAGTGTAAGCTTTGGCCACAACGCCAAGCTAAGGATTTCCCACCTGAATTATATTTTATATTTATTGATATCATATTAATAATTTGTAATTTTATACTTGCATTTTAATCTTAATTTTTATTGTAAGCTGCCCAGAGTCCCCCGTTTGGGGGAGATGGGTGGTCATATAAATTTAAATAAATAAATAAATAAATAATATTTGCATGTATCACCAAGGAAGGAACTGATCACCACCCTTTCTGTGATGGTAAGAGTTAGCTGATTAATAACAGTGATGTTATAATTTATTTTATAATTCATTTATAACGACACATTATAAATTTTGTTATTTTTTAAATTATTAATATTATTAATTATTTTTTCCATTAATCATGTTTTTAAAACAGAAAACAAACAAGAGAGAGAGAGAGAGAAAGAATCAGTAAGTGGACAAAAATTAATTTTAATGGTTTAATCATTAATACTGTGTTAATAAATGAATGAATTTATTCATTATATTTACAGTATTCTGTAAATACTAACACTTTGGTGTTAGAACAGGGACCCCAGCTTTAAAATGGAAATTGGGCCACCTCTGTTTGAATAAATCAACTCATATCGAGGTCAACTGGCTTGGCTGGTACTTCAGGATGGAAGAAAATTTCTTTTGGTTTCACTTTGATGTGGATATACTAATGTCACATCTCTTAATTTTGTTCCCAAACTTGAGTATAGACATGTGCTGAAATTCCAATTCCCCCCCCCCAATTTTGCAAGGAAGTTCCATGAGGGAACACCCTAAAATTTCAGACTTCCCCATATTTTTCCCTTAGAAATGGCTTCAGGCTGTATGTACTGTAGGTCCTGTGACTGATCACAACCCAATTGCTTCTAGAAGAATGAAAAGGCTTGTAAAGAGACTGAAGCCTTTTCCCCCCTCCCAGACTGATTTTTATAGCCTAATGGGGAGAAATCAGAATGCCCCATTGTGCCACCTCCTTTATCACCATCCTGCTCCTTCTTGAACAATTTCACATGGACCAATGGAAACCAATGATTTTCTCCTTTCCAAGCCAAGCCTCTTAAAGAAATATTAAATCAAGCTTTGATAAATGATCCTGACAGGCGGATTTAATACTTTACTCTTGAGCTGTGTTTTAAACAGTTGTATAAGTGTTAACATATTTCCCTCTTTCTGGGCAAACGAGCAGGATGCATCAGCGGGCGAGGCCGGTGCCCTTTATGCTTTTCCACAGCAGCAAATGTCATCCTAATTGGTGATGCCGTGTTTATGTGGCTGATTTAATGGCCCTTGGGATGCTTCAGGGAGAGAGCATCCAGAACGTGCCATCCCAGCAATAGGAATTTTGGAAGACGCAATGCTGAAATTTTATCTGCAGCAGTTTGGCTAAAAGTTTCCAACTTTCACAGGCACACGTGCAGCTGAAGCAATCCTCCAGTAGTTGGCATAAAGGCCTAGAGGGACTTCCTTCTCCAGTTCCTGCCACCTTCCTTTCACACTTGGCTTCCGCTTACCCAGGGTGGTGTGATTGTCGCAGTAATTATGGATGACTTAGGAAGACTGGCAGAGTTAAATGAGCATGGAATGCTTTAGTAATCACAATTTTGCCAAATTTCAATGGGAAATTTATGACAGCATCACTTAGCAATGGAGTTGCAGATCCCAATGACCATTGTTAAGCGAGGACTACCTGTACCATGTCCAATTTATTATTTTCTACCTCGGCTGTATTCACATACCAAATCATGGTCTAGCCACTCAATGGTCTCATTCACACAAATTGCTAAAAACCACAATGGTGAGTCTGCATATCACACTAAGCAAAAGCCAAATGGCTCTCTTTATGGCTTAGCATGGTATACAAGGCCAACAACAGCCTCACCAGGTGTTATAAGGTAAAGGTAAAGGTTTTCCCCTGCACAGTCATGTCCGACTCTAGGGGCCGGTGCTCATCTCTGTTTCTTAGCCGAAGAGCCAGCGCTGTCCGAAGACGCTTCCGCGGTCATGTGGCCGGCATGACGCACGCGGAACGCTGTTACCTACCCACCGAAGTGGTACCTATTCATCTACTTGCATTTGCATGCTTTCGAATTGCTAGGTTGGCAAGAGCTGGGGCGAGTGCGGGAGCTCACTCCGTCATGCGGCGCTCGGGTCTCGAACCTCCGAACTTGCGAGCTTCCGATCGACAAGCCTGGCGTCTTAACCACTGAGCCATCATGCCCCAGTTGTTATAGGAAGATCTTTTCCAGCCAAGGCCTGGGCCATTTGCATTCCAAGGTTGCCCAATTTAGAGGAGGATCTGGATTGATGGGAGCAGAAACGGGAATATATTGCAAGCATACAGAAGGCACTGTTGTGGATTTACTAGATTCAGCTTTACCACTGACATGGTGTTCATGCATAGCCTTTCAAAGCCTTTCTTCCCTCATTTTTTCCAATCCTGAAATGGTCCAGGAAATGCTTTATGAAGGGAAAGAAAATCCTATAACTATACTGTACATGTTTTGTCTTGTCCCGCAATCTTTTTTCTCCTCTTAGGACATTTCCAAAACTTCTTAGTAAGTAACAAAGCCACATTCAAAGGAGAGATGGTGTGTGTGTGTGTGTGTGTGTGTGTGTGTTTTAAAAAAATGTTCCCTGCACCCAGTAGGTATCTGTAACAGCAGGTTTAATTTAAAGTGAATATCACTTTCTGGCTTTACCCAACTTCAAAGCAAGCTTCATAATGCCTCTCATTTTGTGTGTCTGTTTTACATCAGTCACAATTTCGTATCACCATTTCACTTCTCCCTGATACATATCATAAATTTTTGTAACTGGAAAGCACACTTAGTATATGGATCAAATTAAGAATGGTTTTTCAACAAAAAGCAGGGAGGGAAAGGAATAGAAGAAAGATAGTGGGCATTTATATTATTAACTGTTTTTTTTTTCATGTATCTGATGATATGTTGTTAAGGGCATGTTAAAATGCTGTAGGATAATCCACACCACATACATCAATAAGAGTCTTTTTGGAGAGAAAAAAAGGAGAGGCCTCAAATGAATTGAGAAATCAGGAAGGAAGGAAGGAAGGAAGGAAGGAAGGAAGGAAGGAAGGAAGGAAGGAAGGAAGGAAGGAAGGAAGGAAGGAAGGAAGGAAGGAAGGAAGGAGACCCTAACTTAGCCCCAAATCTTGCAGAAAGGGACAATGAACAACTGATCAACAAGGTATCTTCACAACAAACAGTTAAATCATTCTACTTCCCATATTCCTACTCTGCCCAAAATAACTGGCATTTAGACATGAAATAGCTATTTCTACTATGGGAGAATCTATGTCTTAGGGAATTATCCTCAAACATTTTCCTTCACTGTACTGATAACAATAAATCAATATCATGTTTATTATCCAGCCGATGATACAAAACACATACAATTAAATGTATTAGTACAAAGCTATCATTTGGGGTTTCATACTGAAAAAAAATGAACATTTAAACTATTGGAAATTTTTAGTTACTGTATATCCAAGTTAGATTCACCAAGGTAGCAGTAACAGTGATGATGATGATGATGATGATGATAACAATCTATTCTGAAGATAAGCAAACAGTCTGTTCCAGATCGGTTTATATCGTGGGCATATCTGTGATTAAAAAGCTTTAGAGATTTTTTGATAATCCTATTACAAAGCAACACAGACATTTTTCGTGGGTGTGGCAACCATCCCTAGAACTAGACCAGCAGCTTCTGGACAGATCATCTTCTCTTGAAAAGGCTTCAAGTTTCCTCCTCCCCAGTCTGAACTCCGGATGGATGGATGGATGGATGGATGGATGGATGGATGGATGGATGGATGGATAATGAAGGCCCACAAAGTGGAAATGTTTTGCACCTTTTGCTGATGGGAAAGAGCGAGCCAAAATGTGGCAGGGAGAGACAAGACCTCAATCTCAAAGGGGATTGTGGGAGGTGAGGATGATCTCCTGATGTACCAAAGCCAAAGTTTGCTTGCTCTTCTGAGCTGATGTTTTCACCTTTTGGACACAACTGTTCGGTCCTTCACCATCAGAAAGGTTTTGCTTTGAAGGGCATCATTGTCTCCATGGAGATCATCATTTGGTTCAGGGGTGGAGAATTTCTTCTACAAGTTATTGAACTACAATCCCCAGCTTTGTTAACAATGATGAATGGGACTGTTAGGCACTGCTTTGGAGAAACTGGACGGCCATTAGTTCCCCACTCCAGTTCCAATATTTTGAAATCATATGGATGGCTTTACAGGAGAAGGACAGTTATCCATCAAATATGCTATGTGTTAGTTTAGAGTCATTTTTCTTTCATTTATTTATTTATTTATCAAATTTATATGGCCGCCCATCTCACAAAAACTGACTCTGGGCGGCATATAACAATTAAGAAAAACAATAAATACTGTATATAAAAACAATCATGATTAAACTTATAAAATAGTCATTATGAAAATAAACCACTAGTTTATTGCTCTTTTCCAGTTTTGCATGCATTTAAGGTCCTCAGCTTCTGAAATAGTTTCCTTATATGCATCTACAGTATACTACCACAAAACTCCATTGCCGCTGTAAAACTTCTTGACTTTAAAAATGTCCCATTCCTGGCAATTTATTATTTCTTAGATCCATCATGAGATAAGAAAACACAGAATTCTGCTGGGTGTAAAACATAATTTAGCTATGTGACCCTATAAAGGTTACATTCCATTGTCGCATGCACAATGTAACATTATTTCCTGCCTGAGCAGATCTACGTCTGCCATCCGTATGTCAGGCACAAGCATCTCCTTGACTCAGCATACAAAATTCACTGGCTATAGTAGCATCTGATCTAACAGTAAATATTAAATCAAACTTGGAGCTATCTTTAGCATTTATGAAGGAAGATAAATAAAAGTTTATCTCAACAAGATAAAAACAATAAGTTGTTTTAACTGAACTGGTTTAGTTAACTGCATAAACCAAGATGGGCTTCCAACACCTGTCTAGGCACAGTTTAGCCTTCAATCATCTTACATTCTCTTAACATGTTGGGGAGAGAGTATTTTACAAGCAGCATGATTATGTTGTATTGGTAGGCTGACCATATTTCCTTGAGACAAAAACGGGACATTGGGATGGCAAAACGGGACAGGGTCTTATGTAATATTCCGTATTCATGAAAAAGACAGGGGTCCCCGCCCCCGGTCCACGCAATTGGCTCCTGCCTGCAAACCCCACCCCCAGGTCCATGCGATTGGCTCCCGCCTGCAAACCCCACCCCGGTCCCTCCTTTGCCACGTGCTGATAGGCGGGAGGGCTTCATCTTCCGGGCTGCCTCCAGTCAGCAGCTCCAGCTCGGATCCTCCTTCTGCGCCATTCCCATCAGGTTTTAAAAACAGGACAAATTTGAGATTTTTATCAAAATGACGGGACGGTTGAAAAATGCTAAAAAAAATGGGACTGTCCCGTTCAAAACGGGACGTATGGTCAACCTATGTATTGGGCTCCTATTCGGCAGTGTAGGAAAAAATAGAAATTTATTCCATATTGACAGTATCTTTCAACCCAGTTTTGAAAAGGTATTAATGTTTACCCATCAAAACCATACAAGCAAGTCAACCAGAGGTTGGTCACCCACTTGGAAGACTATTAGAGGAAATAACCCTTTTTGGAAAGATAAACGTGTTTGATGGTTTGTGAAAGGACAATCTCCCATTTGGAGGAGTTCTGTCTGAAAGTCTGTCCAATCCAAAAATGATTAAAATAAAGTGTAATATCCCTTGCTATCGTCGATGAAGGTTCTCAGTCATCCAGGTGGAACAGTCTGTGGCTTGAATCATGTCAACTGGATTTCTATTTTCTCAGTAGAAACGTTTCACTCCTTATCCAAGGAGCTTCTTCAGTCTGAGCAAAGCTAGTAAGGGAATCCTTAAATATGTTTCTAGGGTGGCTGTGTGACCTTGCACCTGGGGCTAGGTCATGGTTATTTTGAGATGTTTATAGAAACATATTTAAGGATTCCCTTACTAACTTTACTCAGACTGAAGAAGCTCCTTGGATAAGGAGTGAAACGTTTCTACTGAGAAAATAGAAATCCAGTTGACATGATTCAAGCCACAGGCCCCTTGCTATCGTGTTCTACAAACCAATGTAGAACAGGTTGCCCACACTTTCCAAAATTGGAAACTTTTCCTCCCAAATACCTCCATGTTGGTGTGATTCAGCTTCATAGTAACAGCTATCCTCCAGCCCAGGTAGTGGATGGAGTGGACCTTTCCAGCCTTACCTTAGCTGAAGTGAACCTGAAAAATACAGCTGGGCACCAAGAGCATGCTGGTAGGACATTAGTCTTCATTGTAGGTGACCTCACCCAGCAACTTCTTACAGAGTTGGGAGGAGCAGCGTGCAGCTCCTCCGGACCTCATTTGCACTCACATGCACTTCCAGAGATCACTTTCTGAATCCTAGTGATGAAGAGACTCACTTTTGATACTATTACTTTGGGGGACTGGGAGAGAGGTTAAGGGTGAGAACTGGGAGAGTCTGCCACTGGGAGGCCTCCTGTTCCCATCTCTGCTCTTCCGCTAAAACAATCAAACGTCATCTTCTAGTGATGTCATAGCTCTTCTAGTGATGTCATAGCTCTTCTAGTGATGTCATAGGATGGCTTCCCGTAGTCCACCAAGAGACTGAGATGTGCTCTTTGATTGGTAAACTGATTTGTCACTTGTCTCCTATTCCCCCTACTTGTAGTGTCAGCTACTACACCCGTTTGCAATTGTATCTGTAATACTGGTCAGTGGCCATAATTTCAAATGTTTTGAAATGAGTCTTCACGTCGATGGCGGTCCAGGATCAAACTCTCGATCCGAAAAGAAAACTGTTCCTTCCATGCACATCTTCCATCTGCAGAGACGCTTGCTGTTGGCAATGTGCTGCTAAATTATGGCCAAATGGGCGCCTGTGCCTCTGTGTGAGCCTTCCCATGTTAAAGTCACTGTAATATGGGCAACATGATCACTAGCCATGCGTAAAAGACAGTGTGGAGGAGGAGGGGTATCCTGCACACTGTGTGTGACACTGCACCGTGGAAACGAACATTAAATTAGAATGAGAGGTTATAAGTCTGACAGGAACTTGATCTGTATTCCCTAATTATAGAGTCTCCCTTTCACAAAACTGACACACGCAAAAATGTTAAGCCAAATTAGATGTTGTCTAATTAACCATCATATACAAGGCTTCAAACAAAGAAAAAGGAAGGAAGGAAGGAAGGAAGGAAGGAAGGAAGGAAGGAAGGAAGGAAGGAAGGAAGGAAGGAAGGAAGGAAGGGGAAATTGCAGGGGGTGGGTGGGATGTTACATGTTATTTAGCAAAGTTGCTCTTCTCACTTCCAAATGATCAGTCAGCATGGATTTCCCATCTTGGTTAATTTCATACAAGGTTTAGCTGCTCTAGTTCCAAATGGTGAATCATTTAAGCAGACTTCTTATCATGTTCAGTGAGAACAAGAGAACCTCGCTAAGTTTTTCGTTACATGATGAGGTGGAAGAACTACTGGATCCACAGCTCAATTGCTTGGAAATACAGTGATGGGCTGAGCAAAGGGGTTCCCAGCTGATGAATTAATGATGGATAGCAGATACTTAACACCTATGGAATCATTGTCATGTGATTGTGAGCTGGTTTCACCATTTCGCCTTTGAAAACTTACAGTCCAAAACTTGTGACAGAAGTGTAATTAGCGACATAGATTCTGTGTAGGATATGTAGAAGAGAATGAGAACCACAGCACAACGATGCATACTCAGAACTTCAGAGATGTGCAACCAAGTTGTGTTTACTTGTAATATTGCCCAGTTTAGGGGCAGTTTCTCAATGTATTTGGCCAATAAAGGTGGGAGAGAAGATACGAATAGGACAAAGAGATTATGTCTATGAAGGTTCTCAGTCATCCAGGTGGAATTGTCTGTAGCTTGAATCATGTCAACTGGATTTCTATTTTCTCAGTGGAAACATTTCACTCCTTATCCAAGGAGCTTCTTCAGTCTGAGCAAAGTTTGTAAGGGAATCCTAAATATGTTTCTAGGTAGCTGTGTGACCTTACACCTGGGGCTAGGTCATGGTTATATTGAGATGTTATTTTAAGTCCCTTTATCATCTAAAGGAGGATCGTTTAAGATCACCATGCTGCTGTTGAGCTTGCGAAATGGTCTTAATCTTCCTAGGCACAGAAGACAAAGCAGGGAGGAAGATGGGGGAAAGATTGTGCCTGAGGCCCCCACCTCTATTCAAGGAAGGATTTTCCAAGTTGGCATAAATTGATTCCTTGACCCCTCTCTCAAACCACCTATCTTCTCTGTCTAAAATGTGAACATTAATGTCCTCAAATGAGTGTCCTTTTTCCTTTAGATGAAGGTAAACTGCTGACTCTGGTCCTGTGGTGTTACTTCTCCTGTGTTGGGCCATCCTCCTGTACATAGGTTGTTTGGTTTCTCCAATGTAGAGTTCAGAGCACTCCAGTGCAGTGAGAAACGTTTCCACTGAGAAAATAGAAATCCAGTTGACATGATTCAAGCTACAGACAGAGAGATTAGTTTTGAGGAAGGTGAACAGGACACTATAAACCAACAGAGAATGAGGTAACTCATTGTAAAATTACTTTTTTAAGAAACTGCAGACATGGGCTGGGGGTGGGATTAGCAGAAGTCCTTTAATAAAAGCATTTTAAAAATCTACTGTGATCCAAGGTCTTTCATTTACAAATTTGCTACTTTTGCTTAAACCATTGAACTTGCTTCATTTTTAAGAACTTTAAAGAAGGAGGTGCTTTCAGAGTAACAAAAGCATGCTGGGTGATCTTTGCTTCTTCAGAACTTCTGCGATTTGGATGTTAGACCGTACTAGACTAGAAATCAGGGAGAAGCTCACAAAACTGAATCTTTTAATTGCAAAGGAGGAAAGAAAGGGAGTGTATTCTGGAAAAGGTTGGGGAGACAACATTCCTAGCTCTTACCTTGATATATTAAAGGGGAAGTGTGTGGGGGTGGGAATAGAATTAATATTTGGCTATGTGTACCTTTCTTTGCAACCTGACAGACTGTTCCCTCTGGGGAGAACAAATTGCAACATTCAGAGTTCTTCTCACCAGCAAAGTCATAGATTGGTGGAGGGAATCCAAAGGATTGGAATGCCTGAGGCCCAATTTACATGCAGTCATTTGTTTTCTTGTTTTCAAACTACTGGCTCTTACTAAGCATGTGATTGCAACTTAGGAGAACTCCATCTGAGTAATTAGTGGATTCCTCTTCTCTCTGCCCCTGCAACTCCCTGTGTGGCCACAACTGCTGGTGTTGGGGCACCCTTTGGACAGGAAGTAGGCATGTGGGAAGTGAAAGAACTTGCCAATCCCAGGGTCTCACCCAGTTTGTTTTTTCCTCTTCTCGTCAGACCAGTGTCCTCTTCATGAATGAGCTAGGATGTGGTGGATTTCGGCGGTGCCGCTGGTTCTCAGGAAGGAGGGAGCGCATTCCAAGGAGGTGGAGGAGATAAGCAGAGGCACAGTCCGGGAGGCAATAGTGGGAAAATGAAGAGGTTCAGGATAGCCCCGCCCTAGAGTCTCCCAGGCTATTTCCCCTTAAGTTAGTTAGAGTAGCTTTAGTCTGGCAAGATTCTGTCTATACGATGTGAGCAAATAAAGAACTGGATTTTGAATGGACTGACTCTTCGTTGTTCTTGGGCTGGGGCTGGCATAGACAGATGTCCTGAAAGACACAGATCCCACATCATTGTCCTCTGAAATGTGATATGGCGTCCCCAGACAAGATACTGGTGTTCCAAATAAGCTGGTAGAATTCAGTATGTTAAGACTTTGGCAAATGTTACCTAGTGTAGAAAGGGGGAAAAAACAACAGGGCTAAGGAATGAAAACATTTCTCCTCCTAATGCAAATTGGGACAAACTTGATGCAGAGTGGAAGAGGACACTATGCAACACGAGCTGCCCACTCAAAAAACAGATGGCTAGAGAGACCTGAAGGCAAAGCTGCTTAAATTATGCCTGGATCCTAGATCATTGTTATTATACTGTTTTTTAAAACTCAAAGGAGAAATTAATACTTAGATGGCACTATTTGGTTTGATCCTCTGCCATTTCTCTTTCAACAACTAGAAACATGTGTAATTGATTGTTTTTAGGAGGCAGAAGACACTTCTGTTACAAACTTTTCACAACCCTGAAGCCTTCTCAGTTGCCTGAACTTTGCAATCTGACAAAGGCCTTTCTTTCTTTCTTTCTTTCTTTCTTTCTTTCTTTCTTTCTTTCTTTCTTTCTTTCTTTCTTTCTTTCTTTCTTTCTTTCTTTCTCTTCACCTTCAAGTCAGTCTTGACTCCTGGCAACTGCCTGGGCAAGTCCATGTAGTTTTCTTGGCAACATTTTCAGAAGTGGTTTGCCCTTGTCTTCTTCGGGCTGAGAGGGAGGGACTGACCCAAGGTCACCCAGCTGGCTTCGTGCCTAAGGCAAGTCTAGAACTCATGGTCTCCTGATTTCTAGCCTGGTGCCTTAAACCACTAGACCAAACTGGCTCTCCCTTGCCAATTTAGAGCTAAATAAATGCTCCAGGTCCCTTCCCTTAAACATTGTCATCTTGTGGGTCCTCAGAAGCGTGCCTTTTCCATTGCAGCCCCTGCCCTATGGAACATCATCCCCCTGGAGATCTGACAGGCCCCCACTCCAGAAGTCTTTCAACTTCTGGAAAGTGCTCAAGATCTGTCTCTTCCCACAGGTGCTGGGATAGGGTGATATCACAGTGGGAGGAGAACATGATGGGTTGCATCAGGGATGTGTGGTTGCAGTGGCAGGTTTTACGGGTTTTCTTGTTTTGGGTTTTCTTGTTTGGTTTAGTTATATATGTTATTTTTATTGTTGGGTTATAAGCTGCCCAGAGTTTGGTTTTAAGATGGGCAGCTATACAAATATTATGGAAGGAAGGAAGGAAGGAAGGAAGGAAGGAAGGGAGGGAGGGAGGGAGGGAGGGAGGGAGGGAGGGAGGGATTTTCCACCCATGGAATTCTCAAAGCAAGTTCTTTCATAATAGTCAATGAGAATTATTACAAAAACGTGCAGAATTTTTCCACATGGCCCTAGCTGTAACCATGGTTAGGACCAAAGATCATTTTGGAGAAACCACAGATTATACAGAGGACACAGTCTTAGATGCCACCATTTATCCAAAGCTTTGGGATTAAAAAAACAAGAGACACTGCCCTTTATTTTTGAAGAGTCACTTCAAATTAATCTAAAGGGAGCTAGATTACCCCATTGATACCATTCAGTGCGTAAGGCATGTTTGTATAATGGAATAAAATGTGTAGAATTATGCCCTTTCTATTTGCTGACTAGCCTCTGAATTTGATTCAGAGGACTTCTGGTTCCATATGGCTTTTCAAGGATGATTGATCGGAAGCTAGCTCTGTTGGGAGATGATAACTGGGATTAAAGCAGCATTGCAGCTTTTGTTGATCTTTTGTGCTCTGGATGATGAAGAATTACTAGCAAAGTCATGAGCCCAGAGGGGATCGGCTGATGCTTTTCACTCACCTTGCTCAGCTTTGTTCGAAGCTGTAAGGTAGCTGTCAAACAATTTTGGCCCTATCTGAGCCCAAACTGACACTCATTCCAAAACAAATTGGTGGCTTTGCTCCAGGAATGTGTAGACAAGAACAGCAGCTGGAACATTTGTTTCCTTTTCACATCTTTCAATACTAGGTTTTCTTACGAGATACACCGGTGTATCTTTTGCTGCTATCATAATCCCAGGTGGCTACTTCATTCCTATCGCCACATCGTTCTATATTTAAAAAGCAGGTATAGTGTATTTGATGTGCAACCTGTCATGTCTCATTTCTGAGATGAACTCACTGTACAAGAATGTTTTTGACAGATTACATCAGCCTTCCCACATGATTCCAATGGAAAGACACTCCACAATGGAATGGCTATGATAATACTTAAAGACTAGACAGGTCAGAGTAGTAAATGAAGCTATATAAATTTGATTAATAAATAAATAAAAATTATTTGAGCGGTTCACAAGTATCTAGAACTCTAACAGGCACATTGAAATGCCCTAACATTTACTATTTTGGAGGATAACATATGTCCTAGATTTTTTTGTAGTGGTGATGGTTTCCATGAACTTCATCATACAGGGCTGACAGAAGGAATTATGGCACCTTTCCCCCTTCCACCACAAATCTTTATAGTGGGACACTAAGGTAGCACACAGAAAGTCCCAGATTTCATTTCTGGCACCTCAGGTTAAAAGGATCTGAGGTACTTACGATGTCAGAACTCTGCTTCAGGCTTTGCTAAAGTAGATAATATAACAGGTTACTACTGAAAGTTGGATGCAAACTATCCCCTCCCCATCCCTCCATTTTAAGTTTGGGGTTGAGTGCTTTGAATTTCTGAAATCTTTGTTGACAAACTGTAACTTTTCTTCTTTGTAATTTTTTTCCCACTGGCCCTACTCTTTTTGACATTCTGTGTAACAACTGTGTGCTCCCCATCCCCCCCAAAATAAATCAATAAAAGGCTCCCCAGCTGAGTTAGACAGGGGAATAATTTGAAATAATTCTGGGCCATTGGTCAGCTAGCTGATGATTCTTGACATCCAACACATGTGAAGGACATGAGGCTGGTAAAAGCTGCTTGAACACAAGCTTTGTCTTATTAAATCAGTCCAAAAAAGAGTCCAATGTACCTTGGATGCCCCATACTCTTTTCGCACCACAATGTCATTTTGTAAAGTAAAAGGATCTATAATAGATGTCAGTTTCCAGAAGATAACTCCTTTAGGCTGCTGCAGCAAAACAAAAGAGGTGGCATCTACACCTTTAAATTGTTCAAGACTCTTAATTCAGAATCATCATATTGTAAGTCAAGTAGCATTTAATATTACTGCTAATATTGCTCATGTATAATCATCATGCTATAATCACAATGATTGCCTCTAATAAATATTTCTTCTTTGTATAAGCAGGGGAAGGTTGAAAGCAACAGTCTGTCTCTTTGGATAATTATATTATTACAACAGGATTAATCCTTGCTCTATCCTCTCTAATAAAGGTAGGATAACATTTTAAGGCAACGCCAGGTGGCTAATCCTATACTTGGAAAGCAGACTCCATAAAAAGTGTCCAACAGGATCACAGAACAGATGTTTAAGGATTCATTAACCAATACATTTCATAGAAAAAAGTAGGATGCCAAAAGGAATTTAATAGCCTAATAATCTATCTTGGAAGCAGGAGAGAGATTTGACTCACCCCATTTACAGCCTGAACCATTAAGTATGTCATTTCCATTTCTTAACTTTTCAGAAGTTCACAAAAACCTTACAATTGTGTTCTGTGAGCTTCATTTCACATGTTTTGCCAACACAAGATATGTTGACATAGTAATATGTCTTTATTGACATCATGAAGTAATTCCTCTAAGCAGTCTTGGTTGGATCCAAATTCAGGCATGCTTAGAGTAGGCCCACTGAAATAAATGGAAGTTGTTAATCATCTCATTATCTAAACTGGAGCAGTCCACCTTCACTGCTCCAGAGAGAGAAAAAGGGTCCTCTTGAATAGGTTGAGGGTGTCCAACAAAGGGCCCTGGAAAAAAAGAAGCATGGCAGTTGCCTTCTTCCCATTACTCTCCTAGCACACTTCCTAAGAAGATACTCAGTTGTCATCATAATAGTTCAGAACTCCACTATCAAGTCTGGGCAATGACCCACCGTTTTATCACAAAAACAACCCCATTCCTAAAACACACAAAAGGAATGCAGTTATTCCAACCTTAGACTGAGGACCACCCAATTCTGCATGATTAAAGATTCTGTAATCTTTATCTGCCGTCATCACAAAATGGAAACTAGAAGCATGTCATTTCATAGGATGATTGCGCAAGAGGCCACTTTCAAGCAAAACATACTTATGATACTCAAAGAACAGCAATTTGTATTGACTTGGAGCAGCTTAGATGGATATTTGTTTATTTAATTTTTTGGTTCAGGTTTACCTGGAAATAGGAAATTGATCTTGGAAATTTCTGCATGCAAAGCATATAATCTAGTGCTGATCTATGGCTTTTCTGTGGAGTAAGATCCAGTCCCAGGTTATTAGTTGTGTTCACTTGCTGCAACAGGTCATCAAAGGATCCCACGGCTCCGTAGGTCAGAACCACCAGATAATCTGTAGGCTTAAAACCAATTTAGCTGGATTAGATACATGAAGCAAAATATGGGTGCTATACGAACCTAAGGGAAACAATGTAGATTAGCCAGAATTTAAATATAAGCAACCTACTATATTTGTTTTGTTCTATTCACTATTAATACATCTTAATGTCACCATTAAATACATTTCTTCACCTTTTTTTATACAATGAGGAAAAAAAACCCACATTTATTTAATTTATATGCTATTTTTCTCTTCATAGCTCAGGGTAGTGAACACACACATATGCATACTGTGCCACAAAAACAGAGACAGAGACAGAGACAGAGACAGAGACAGACAGAGAGAGAGAGAGAGAGAGAGAGAGAGAGAGACAGAGACAGAGACAGAGACAGAGACAGAGACAGAGACAGAGACAGAGACAGAGAGAGATAAACTATTCAAAAGATAACAAAAGAAAAGGAAAGTGATACTAAAATGTGGAAATACTTTGCCCATACCACTAAAATCATTAACTCTGAAAGGCCTCATCTTAACTGTTCTTGTGAAGTTAGAGAAATCAGAAGGCCAAACAGAATTCTTGGGAGTAACAGAGAAAAAGCCTATTTCCACTTATCCAATAAACATGCGTTGAAAATAGAGGGCAATCTTCAAATAACATCCAAAGTATGGGTACTGCACATATCAAAGCACAGCTACCACAGGCAAATGGGCATCTTTCAGAAAGTCTCTGGGTGCATTTCCCTGTTTGAGACATATTTAGGGATTTTTTTTTTCAAAACTAGAACCAGCCCTGAATTAGCCCTCTGTTCAGCTTTTATTTCCCTGATTGGCTTTTCAGAAAGAAATATTTAAAAGATAAAGACATATTGAGAAGACTGTGCTCAGGGTCTAGATCCCCCCAAAGTTGCGTTTGCGGTAAGGCGGTGAGACAATAAACTCTGAAAAACTGAACAGTAGCAACAGGCAGCTATTTCAAGTCTCTACGCGACCAAGCAAAAATGAAAACTGAAGGGGATCCAGTTCTAAAACAAGGGTTTAAGCTTGGCTCAACCATCAGACTGAGCTTAAAGAAAGCTCAGCCCCTTTTATCCCATTAATTTAGTGAATGAAATCCCTTTGGCTTTCTCAATCCATCACATTAAAGCCCCACAGCCAACTTCTCATGTTGTTTTACCAAAAGCACTGATGCTTAAAATGTAATTAAACTTAAAAGAAACAAATCTCTGTGTCCTTATCCATTCATCCACACCCCCTTGGGGGGAAAAGCAACACACACAGACATATATTTTTAAAAGCTGAATTTTTGAGAAGGCTGGTTTGGGAAAACGCTACATTTCAAGTCCTCACCATGCAACATTTGCTCCACTGTTTTGCACGGCAGGCACGTTTAAATACTTGGGGTAACAGGCTTCCAGTGGGATTTCAACTCACAGATCTTTTCCAAATAATAACCCAGCAAGACTAGCTGTCCGATGAGGTGTCTTATTGAAATATCCCAAGCTGTTTTGGCTGTCACAGCTGTCGGCTCCATCGTTTGCACTTACACTGTGTTGCTTTCATTACAAAAATAGAAATTTGTGTCCTTAGCCCTGTTACATTACTAATGCTAAATATTTAATTCCCCCAGGTGCTAATTATAGTCGAGGACTGGCAACAACATGGGTTCGACTTTTTAATAACAACTGCAAAAGCAATTTGAGTATCTTTTTTTCAATTAATTAAATACACAGTTTACCAATAACCTCTTGTCAGTTTGCCCTCCAAGACCTATGCTAATTTGTGCGGAATAAAAATGTTTTGAAAAATTAACAGATATGCTAGTCTGCTCCCTGTTATTCTATTAATTTGAAAGGGCTGTCGAATCAACAGACTATCCTGATAGTTACAGGCAGAGCACAGAAGGCTGAATTTGGGGAGGTGGGGAGGTATGGGAAGGAGTGTTCAAACACTGCAAATGTTTACAAGAACCTAATTAGCAAAGAAGAAAAGCAAGAGGGGAACACAAAACACACATCAGCCTGGGGTGACATGCCAAAATGCTCTCAGACGTAACATACTCAGCTGCCCCATAAAAAACTTTGTTCTAGTGTAAATGAGCAGTCCATGCCTGTCACCTACACTTTATATAGTTTGCTTAGTGCAAAGAAGAAATGTCTTCCACCAAGAAGAAGACCACCAAGGAACAACAAAGAAGAAATGGCCAGTTTCTCCAAACTAAAGGAAGCCCTAGATGGGGTACATATAAATGGTGGTCTTAAAAGTTCATCCATGGTCCATCAGTGGCCAATACAAACTTACCAAATATTGAGTTATTTTGAATGTTGGGATATTATCCCAGAGCAAATTCAATCCAGCTAACACAATGAGACCTCACAACCAATTCTAACACATTTTCAACTCCAGGGAAGTTTCAGGAAAGGAGTTCAATTATCAGTGGAGACTGGACCAATCTTGGTTTGCATTAATTGCTCATGATCCCCAAGGACACATGGAAGCACTACAAGCTCAGGTCAATCAACCAAAGAAACAGGCCTTTTTAGTAGAAGTGAAAGCAAAAGTTGAAGGAAAAAACCACACGGAAAGAAGGTAGTTGTATCTATATATCTATAAATATATCTGTAAATATATCTATAAAGATAGATTTATAGACAATTTGTTGAGTCCTTGGTGCTCTCTGAGCCTCATTGTTTTCTTGCAGACGTTTCACTGCCAGCCTAGGTAACATCTTCAGTGCAAAAAGGGAGTGGGACTTGCTCTCTGTTTATATACGGTTTGGGGGAGATGGGCAGTAATATAAATTTAAACAATAAATAAATATACCATGGCTTGTCCTGCTTGTGTTGGTGGAGGTGTTCTTCTCCCCTTAGGAGTTCCTTGATTGGGCTGTTTGCTGCTTGGTTGATTGACTGAGTTAATAGTTCCTTGATTAGGGTATATTGTGCTGTTTGATTGTTCCTCTGGAGCTAATCCTGGTGTTAATCTTTGCATATCTGGGTTTTGATTGCTGGCAAGGATGTGTTCTGGTCTTCTGGCTTTTCTATTGTCTCTTATGAATGGTATCTAAATGTTGTTTACCTCCATGTGTCTGTTGATGGGGAGAACAACACCTCCACCAACACAAGCAGGACAAGCCATGGTATATAAACAAAGAGCAAATCCTACTCCCTTTTCGCACTGAAGATGTTGCCTAGCCTGGCAATGAAACGTCTGCAAGAATACAACAAGGCTCAGAGAGCACCAAGGACTCCACAGTTCAACCCTGAGCTACAAATATTCGCTTTGATTGGTATAGACAATTTGCTAGAATAAGCTTACCTCGTTCTTTTCAGATAAATTTAAATTTGGTCATCCCTGGCTTGCTGGATTATACATCAGTGACAAAGCCTGTATTTTTCATGCAACATATGCAAAGGAAGTGAACACTATGGTTGGAAACTTCTTTACAAAGCCAGACATTATGCCGCCAAAGGTGTTTGGTTGTACAAGGAAAGTAAACAATTATCTGCAATGGAAGCATATGGAAAATCTGAAAGCAGCACTTTAGTGCACATAGCTTGATACAAGTTTGGGAGGAGGAACATAATAATGCAAAATAGCTACTATAATCTTTTGAGATGCCAGTTTTCCCACTGTTAAAACAACTTCTCACTGTTAAATTCCATTATTCTTCTGCAGCCAATAATAGCGGATTGATCTGATCTATTTTAATTTAAATATCAAACGCCCTAGTTTGAAATGTGATGATTAGATGATTTCCAAAATTGATTGCAAGCACACATGGAAAAGTCTGTCAACGGGTACTAAGAATGCTTTTTTTAAAAAAATAAATAAGTAAACTTTAAAAAATTAATATCCATCAACACTTTTCAAGATGTGGCTTCCCCATGACAGGTTACAATACAAAATATCCATCAAGTCTTGTCATATAATGAAAAATGATAAAATCAAAATCTGTTTTAAATAAGCCACAATTAAAAATTAGAGAAATCAAGGTTTTAGTGACATATCTATAAAAGATGGAACATTCTCTAAGGCAAAGAACATCCTGCAGGCTTTGAGCAGCATTCATGGTAAGACCAGGGCAAAGAAATGGGTGGAACCAAGCTAAACATGTAATGTTCATATACGTTACTATGATTACATTTCATAATTTTCCTGGCTTCACATCCCTGGTGAAAAAAATGAAGTTCACTAGGTAGAAACCACCCCACTGAGAAGGCTTGACCTCTAGAACATGGCAATCTTACAGATCTTAATGAGTGAGGTCTATAAGGACCTCTGAAGACAATCTTAAACTCTAAGTTGGCTCATAGGAATGTATGCAGGAGCTAAGTGGAATATAAAGTTTCAAAACCAGATGTTGGGAATAAACAGTGCAACCCAGCTTCCGTTATCATGTCCTACTACAAAATTCAGGAGCCATCTGGCTGTTTGCTGTTGGAAACAACGACAAGCTAGAAGATCCTTTGGTCAGATCCAGGAAAGCACTTCTTACTGTATGTCCTAAAACAAGGAAGACTTGTTACTTACAACCATCTACTTCCTTAATAAACGCATTACATTTTGTTTGCCACAAGCCAAAATTAGAACAGTTCAGAAGTGGAATTTATAGCCCTGGTTAAAAAGGTAAATTGTGGGCTCTGGCCAAACATTTTTGGAAGTGCGGTGAAAATAGGAACTTAGAAGCAACCAAGTAGAGAATGTTTGGGATCTAGAAATATTTGCACAGAATACAGCAATCATTGCAGAGTCAGGAAGTCTAGTCGAAACCAACCTATTATTTGGAGTATTTATATCTGCATAAAAAATGGATTCTGTCTACTCCAAGTTTACATTTTGTTTTCTATCTTGAGTACTAAACAAACACCACTGCAATCCTAAACTCTAATGCCTGGTCATTATGTGCACTCAGAGGTATGATTTGAGCTGCTGACCTAATGTCATCCTCTCCTAAGCTATATATATGAAATACATTAGGCTCCCGTTACACTGCCTTAATTAGGGATAACTACATGGTTCTACCAGAGGCACACACCAGGAGGATTAAGAAGCAGGAGGAACAAGCCTATTTCAGACATTGTTTTCTGGAAGGACAGCGATTAAAAATAAGCAGTGTGTGTGGCAACTGGAGACTCTCCGACTTCAGCAGCACCCACATTTGATTCAGATCTGGCAATCCAGGGCATGGAATTGCTGACCGTTATGTCTATGGGGCTGCCATTTAAAAAAAGCTATGGAGGAATCACTGGAGGAAAGGGATGAAGTCAACAAACAGGTGACATCACCAACACCTTGCAGTGAAGTGCTACTTCACTGCATATTGAAAACTTCAAAAAAAATGAACGTGCCCAGAATTTTCTCCACAAGCCTTAACAATTGCTGCCTTCCAGCTTCCGCTCCCAAAATATCCCAGCCAAAGTGGCCAACTCGGAAGGTGCCAGGTGGAAAAGGGGCTTTTCTACTGGGATCACAGTTTACCTATTAAAGAGGAAAAAAAAACTATTTGCAAAAATGATGCCATGGAAGAGCCTTCAAACTATTCAAAAACTGCTTCATTCAGGTTCGTCTCCAGGGCCAGTAATGCCAAGCTAGATTTTGGGAAACTGGGCTATTGATGAGAAAGGCTAGGATACAAGATGGGTTGTCAATAGATCTGTTATTTCATTTGAGGTGCTTCTTCACGAAATTTTCACACATTTGTATGCACAAAAGCAAGCAATCATATTCTTCGTTTATATGATAGGGAAGCTACTCAGACTGAGAAATAAGTAGCCCATCAACCCTCATAGTCAAGGTCACTTAACAAAGGTAAGTTGTCTTTTCACCTCCAAGTATTATCTTCAGTTTTCACTGTTACAGTCAAAATCATGTTCTTAGTTCAGGAAACAAGCTGAAGATAGGAATCTTGAGCTCTAAATAGCTCAGCTAGAATTCTGGAGCTGAGATTCTGGAGGAGAAAAGGACATGTTATGAGTCTTCCTGAACAATTAAAATCAGATGCTTTCAAGACATCATTTCCTTGATAAACCATTACAAGATAGGAGGTAAAATAGGTGATGATACATATCTCTGTTAGTCCATCCATAGACACATTCATATCATATGTCATCTCAGGTCCTTCAAGCCATTGCATGTGTGGAAGCAGGAAGTAGTGGTTCTTCAACTTAATTATGGCTAGAGAAAAGCCAAAGAGGAATCACTGGGAGCAGAAAGATTCAGGAATATAAGGCCTCTTTGAATATTTCACATGTTACAGGGCACAGCCATGTCTGACTACTAGATCCACATCCTCTGTACTTCTAACTGTTCATAAACATGCTCCCTTCTTCCCTACATTACATCATTTATATCATTACAAATCCATTCATACCCCTGATGAAACATCAGACAAGTCTAATACAGTATTGGAAATGCTAGTGTTGGTCCAACAGCTGACGGGACTAGATAGGAAGAAGACAAATCCTTTGAGTTAATGATCAGTGATCACACCACATTCTGGGACTAGGGACTCTGGTGAAGGGACTCTTCCTGATGCTGACTTTCTAGACCTCTGAATATTCCATTCAAGATAGAAGACTGGCTGCCTTTTCTCAGCTGACTTCCGTTTTCTTTCACGCTGAGCAACACAACTAAAAGAAGTGGCATATAGCCCTTCAAAAGGACACCAAAATAAAATACGACAGGTCAGAGTGGCAAACAGATCAAATGAAGGCAACCTGAACCAAGCTGGAAATGAAATGTGTGCACACAGTAAATAAAGGGGAGGGAGGAAGCTTCCAGTGTTTGTGAATTATGTACGAGGTTCCTGGCTGCAGCTGTTGCCAGCATCCCAAGGACATCAGCTGAGCTGGAAAACAGAGTTCTCCTTAGATGAGTGGAATAAAATGAATTCATTTAGGAAGGGAGGGGGGGAGATATAGGGGCCTTATATTATTACAAGAGGCGAATAAATCATGGAACCTTTTTCTTTCTATCAGAAGAAAAAAAGAAATACGTACACACATCCTTTGACTTTTTTAAAAAATGCCAAGGATACTGAAGTTAAAATGGATTAGACAGGTGTCAAGAAAAGAGTGAGTTTTAAAATAAGAAGCAGATTTATATTTTTACAGATCAGGGTTGAATAAACATATCAAATGCACACAAAATGGAACTCCGTGAAAAAAAAAATCCTGCCATTTTTTAGCAGAAAGAAAACAGACTTGGGTTTTTTTCATTATGCATTCAGTATAAAATGGGAAAAACTCTCAAACTGCAGTCAGCATCAGCTTCACGGTAATTATTGTTACTCACAATTTGGTTCTTTTCCTACTAATAATCTTCAGTGACACACATTTATACATATGCATGCATGCGCACAACACATACACACACACTTGCTCTAAAAATCCTTAATTAAACCTTGAATCAAAAAGATATTGGACACTTTTGAACTGCTGGAAACTCGTTTCAACTTTTTAAAGTGTTCAAAATCGAGGGGGACAGCTGAATCCCCATCCACACATTAGTCTGCAAACTGCAGCCCAGATCATTTAATACATTACAGGAATTCTAAAAGATTTTATCCACAAATATTCCATGTGCACTTATAAAATTAACTTGTAAATGTCACAGGAACATGCATCATAGATATAACAGAGCTATGGAAAGCTAAAATATAGGTTTTGCTGCCGCATAATCTTCACAGTCATCCTTAATTGTCCACAAACAGCATTCATCCAGAAATAAAAGATCCCTGAGATCTCGCTTGCACACAAAAGAAGAATATAGACCTTTACCTTCGTTCTGCACCACAAATGTAAGAATATTTCCAAGGAATGTGTCTGGACTCATTCATCCTAGAAGGAAGCAAACTTCACAAAAATTAGGTCATGTTTTGATTCCTTACCATAATTCAGATGTTGCCAGAGGGCTTTCAGCTTTCTCCCAGTTCTGACCATTTCTTGGTCCTGCTCTGACCCGATTTTTTGGAAGCAGCCCTAGCCATGCCATGTATGCCAAAGGTCAACTCTGCCCTTGCCTTCGCAAGGGCTCTTGAACAGACTTTCTCCAGATCCAATGGGGCTGGACCTCTCAGATTGCAAAGCCGGCATGCAGTCCCCAAAGACTGGAAGGGGAAGAGGTTGGAGAGAGATTCCCAAGAATAAATTTGAGAACATCTAATACATCCTTGGATTCTTCAGCTATTTTTTTTCCAGATTCCAACATTTGAAGATTTCCCATGTGAAGTCTTTTTTTTTTTCCCCTCTCATTTCAGGTCAGATGACTAACCTAGAAGAACATTCCTTTCCTTTAGAAGGGCACTGTACATTGAGGCTCTCAGCGTCCAAACCGTGGCTTATTCCCTCCATTGTTTATCGGTGAAATGCTTATAACGTTGCACATTTTCGACAGCCGGCCATAAAAAATAGAAGGCTTCTTTGCTACAAGCTAAGAAAGGAAGAAAAAAAAAAGTAGAAGGAAAGTGGGGGGGGGGAGGAATCTCTCCTTCTTCCCTTCCCTTGAAGATCTCATTTTCACATTACTCAGGCTTCATTATGCTGAATCAATATTCGTTTAGTCACTGCAGTTATTGACATATTTTAAAATAAAAGTATACCCTTCAGCTACTGCAGTCATTACAGGTAATTTGTCTTGTCAGGGAGTAGGGAATATTATCCCGGCATCTTTCAGAAGCCGACAGCCCATGGAAATACATCCCCATGGTTACAACTGTAAATAATTTTAAGGTAAAAATATTGAAAAATCAATGGTTGTTTCCTGCAATCTGTCACAAACAAATCAATCATCATCCCCATAGCCAGAAGAGTCGAGATTCGAAGGAGATGAGAGAACAGGTGTAATTCTTGCCTGGAATCTCACGTTTCAGAGGAGAAGGGGGGGGGGAATCACTGCACATAATGGTATCATCATTTAAACACTTAGCAGGCCTGCCAACTATCTCCATCACTCACAGCTCCAAATTGGGCAAAAGGCAATAGCTCTAGCTATACAAACAAAGTGCCCGCTTAAAATGCTTGCAGAATTAAGTAAATGTTGTCCAATTGGGGTTACAGTCTCTTAGCTGCAGCTACCAGCTTCTAGCAAATCAATAGCAGGCCTTCCTTAATGATTCCCTATAAATTCGCCTCTGAAGATGGATTATGCTCTGCAATGTAATCAAGCTTGCAGGTTAGATACAGACACAGACAGACATGCCGGCGTTCACATTTGAGCAATCTGGTGTTTTACCTCCTCTTCAGAGTGTGCTTCCAATCTGCAAACTCTGAACCAAAAGCAGACTCAGAGGAGAGACAGACAGAGAGGGGAAGGAAAAATCCAAACCCAGGTTTACCCTGGCGATGTCACATTTCCCCACCAAGCTAACATCAGGTACTTGAATACTAGCAGGGTGAAATGTCGAGGGCTATGGGGAAGATAGGTCAGGTCCGGCAGAAGAGATACATTGCAGGTCCCATCTTGTGATGGAGATCGTGGGAGGAGGAGGAGGAGGGGGCGCCTTCCCGGGTGAGAAGTGCTTCTCACCCGGGAAGGCGCCCCCTCCTTCTTCTCCCACAATCTCCATCACACGTCTGCTAAGGAGTGACAACTGGTGGGACACAGGAGATGGGCCTTTTCTGCCGTGGCCCCTGCCCTGTGGGACATCCTCCTCCCCCACTCCCGAGCTGAGACTGGCACCATCCTTGATGTCCTTCTGGAAGTCCCTCAAAACTTGGCTGTGTCCACAGGCTTGGGGGTCTCAAGGAAATGGGGGTTTAATGAGATGGCTACATTGTCTGCAACATCTAATTCTCTCTCCTAGCCTTTTCAAAATAATATTAATGTTTTAATTGTGGAATTTTTTTTAATATTGGGATTTGATGGTTATTTTTATTGTACACTGCCTAGAGTCACATTTTGTGAGATGGGCGGCCATATAAATATGATAGATAGATAGATAGATAGATAGATAGATAGATAGATAGATAGATGATAGATAGATAGATGAAATTACAGCATGCCAAACAAAATGAAAACGGCTTTATTTTTCTAAGGATTCTTTCTTTACCAAAGGGGGAACTTATGGAGACAAAAGATCAACTTATTTTTTTGAAAGAATTGCTAAAACAAAAACACTGTTGAGTAGTGATTTAGGCATTTTTCAGCAACTTGTCCTTCCAGGGGTATCCAAAAATTGCAAAATGGCAGGCACAGTGATTTGAAGCTGTCCCTCTTCGTAATGCTTGCAAGCACATATAAAAGGAGGCGGGCTTCGATCAGGACACCGCACCCAGCATCTTGCAGATTCTTAATGTCTCTGCATCCTTTCATTTCACTAAGAAAATCTCAGCGTTGCCAGGATGGGTATTTGGAGTGTACGGATTCAGAAATGTTTGCCTCTGAATGAATGTGAAGCATTTTATTTCTTTATCATTCTTATTCTGTTGGGGGGGGATCCTTTATTTTATTTTATTTTATTTTATTTATTTATTTTTTTCTTTATTTTTTATTTTTTTATTTTTTTATTTTTTATTT
Organism: Charina bottae; assembly: GCA_023362775.1. Classification (NCBI taxonomy): domain Eukaryota; kingdom Metazoa; phylum Chordata; class Lepidosauria; order Squamata; family Charinaidae; genus Charina; species Charina bottae. Next base: position 20,992,034 of record JALMGJ010000015.1, read on the forward strand.
TTTTTTTTTTTTTATTTTATTTTTATTTTATTTTATTATTTATTTTATTATTTTATTATTTTATTATTTTATTTTATTTTATTTTTTATTTTTCATACAGTGGAGGAAAAAAATCAGTGAAATTCTCATGGCTGAAATACAGAATTCTAGCACTTAACCTTTGCAGTGATGTGACCCTAGGACGCAGGTGGATGCCCTGTTTTTCATTGTACAATCTTCTGTTCCAGAAACTCCATCCTTCCTGGTTTCCTACATTTCCATTCAAGCCTAAAGGAAGACATCAGAGATGGAGCTTTTCCAAACCAGGGAGGTTGCAGAGCATGGCAAGATGGATCATAGGAAGCTCAAAACAATAAAGCATATTTAACAACCATCTCCCAGATTCGGAAGCCAATTCTCCTGGCCTCCAAAGATGTGGAATGTGATTGCTGAGAATACTAGAAGTTAAAGCCCAAACATCTGAAGACCAACATAAGAGAATATATGTAGCTCAGGGTTGAAGACCACCTACATCTCATCTGAAGACCACCTATGTTTGAGAAGGATTTGATAAAGCACCTTGCCAATAAGGCAGACAACCAGAAGCTTCTTCTTTCAGAAAATTGGAATGCAGGTTTTGCTAGAGTATTATTCTAAAATGCTAGCTGGTGACAGCAAGAATAACAAGTGGGGAAGGGAGCATATATAAGATCCTAAAAATGGGCAGAGCTTTTTTGACCACACTCTACGAACACCCCTGAATGGAAGACACCGCTGATGGCGAAAAGCTCTGCACAATAGAATTTATTCCTTTGCTACATGGAAAGCATATGAATATCTGGAAACTCTGGGAGAGCACAGACCAGTGGGAATAAGATATACGACTGACAGTCTGGTTACTTAGGACAGCAGAGATGAACGTTTGTTTGATACAATTCTTAAAATAAACTCAATCCCATTTGAAAGGACATTGTCCTGTACAGAAACACATTTTTTTTTCAATTTCAGCAGTGTAGGATTAGGGACTAATTATCTAAGAGGAAACTTGGGAAAGTCAATTATGCCCTTGGAAATACTGCTTTGAGATAAAGCAGTACCTTTACTTTGTTAATGTTCCTTGTTAAGGATGGACAAATATATGAATGCCTGCTTTGAATGTATATACTGCATTTTTGAAGGGGTTGTTTTAAATGTTGGTTGTATTTTTTTTAAATTCTGTTTTTAATTGTTTTGTTCACTGTTAGGAGTGCTTTTGAAGTAGAAAAGCAGAAAAAGAATATTTAAATAGAATCAATAAATAAACAAAATCTGCTTGGCCTACTCTAGGAAGCTGAATACTAAGCCGTTCTGAAAAGCATTAGGTAACTGCCTTGCCTCCAACATAAACCTTGTTTTTCATCTGTTTCCATCCATTTGACAGGCTCTCTGATGCGATTTCCACAGAGAATCCAGTTCAGCCTTGCTAGTCTCTCTGAAAGAGAAGAGAAGAGAAGAGAAGAGAAGAGAAGAGAAGAGAAGAGAAGAGAAGAGAAGAGAAGAGAAGAGAAGAGAAGAGGATTAAAAGCCAATGGGTAAACCCACAACAAAGCTACTGTGAAAATTATGGACAACTAAAAAGGGTATTTTCCTTGCATGATGATGCCTCAGGCATCCTCTTCCAATTGGACTTTGAAAATTCAGCTGTTCAGGACCAGCCCTCAAAAAAAACTATCTGCATAAAAATAACTTTGCCTACCAGCAACAGGAGAAATTAAGGGAAAGGATGTGTCCTACTCTACAAGAGAAGGCCAAAGCTATTGAGAAGGGAAGAAGAGAGAAATTCTTTCCAGTACTCCATCAAGATGGTCTATTGAAGACCAGGGGTCTCTAAAGCTTCACAGCGTCATTGCAAATTCTGCCAACTTTTATTTCCATATGTTATTCAGCATCACTTCTTTTCGAAAGAAGCTCCACAAATCGCCCTGAAGATACACTAATTCAGAATTTCTCCACAACAGGCCCAGATTCTGAGAAAACAGGCTCTCCAAACTAATACTATTCCCTTTCAATCCCACACTCTTCCCCCACCTGAATTATCAGTTTATTTATTGACTTATTTAAACAATTTATATGGCACCCATCTCATAGCAAAGAATTTTCATGGCGAAAATCTATCTATGTGGTCACTAGGAGTTGAAAAGACTTATTGATTATGGCACATAATCAATCAATCAATCAATCAATCAATCAATGGAATTTAGATGTGCAATATAAACAGGGGTTCTTAAATAATAGCCCATCTTTTAAAAGGTAGAGTTTTTGGATTCTCTGGGCAGAAGGTTCTTCAAAGATTCTTTTCATACCATTTTAACTACCTTCAAGTTGCAATTTCTCAAATCTTGGGAAAACCTACATTCTAGCACCACCTCAGTCTTGATGTTCAGATGGTGACTCCAGGTCAGCTGTTGTCTCTCACTTAACTTTGCATGTTCATCAAAAACAGGGCAACCATGTTTGCCACCCTGAGCGCCTTGGAGGAAGAGCAAGATAGTGATTGATAAATAAGATGACGAGTCATTAAAAAGAAAGGGAAAAAAAGCACAGCTCTATGAATCTTATGTATTTATTTATTTCCCTGGGATTAGAGGGCAGATCCATCTAATGTGCTGCCAAGAATTCTTCTACATTGGGAAGATACTGAAAGGGAGTACTCAAAGCCCTGTGGCTGTTGAGATGAAGCCAACACCAATCAGAATTTCCTGCAAACCACTAATAGATTATTTACTTATTCTAATTGCTATGCCAAGATACAGCAAATGTATGAAGGAGAATTGCCTTTGGAGCTCTCGTTTCTTGGCCTAACATGAGTGTCACGTTTTTGAGATGGGCAGCTACAGTATATAAATTTGCTAAATAAATAAATAATCACACCTTCCAGCCTTAAAGACAAACCCCTTCCAACGTTTAGCTGTTATTAGAGTAAATGAGTCCACCTTCAGGAGGAATAAAAACTACTAATAGGTAAGCATTTGTGGCTACAGACCTGCTTTGCAGGGCAACATAGTCAGCATACCCATCATTCAGCCACAGCCTCACTTATTTAACTCAGGAAGAAGCCTTGGACTTATTTTTCTCAAACCTTTTTTTTTTTTGGCTTTGCAGAAAGGAGAGGAAGTTCTCTTGCCCATCATCCAGCCTGTTTTCAAGTAGATGTTTCAATAGCTTCTTGGAAAGGATAAAACGGGAGAAGATAAACCTACAGGGCAGACTTATCCAGCCAGTGCCAGCCCAACCTCTTAGAACATTCATGGGATACTTTGGCCACCTAATGCGAAGAGAGGACTCACTGGAAAAGACCCTGATGCTGGGAAAGACTGAGGGCAAAAGGAGAAGGGGACGGCAGAGGATGGGATGGTTAGGTAGCATCACCGATGCAATGAACATGAATTTGAGTAAACTCCGGGAGACAGTGGAGGACAGGAAGGCCTGGCGTGCTGTGGTCCATGAGGTCACGAAGAGTCGGGCACGACTAAACGACTGAACAACAACAACAACAAAAACTTAGAGTCCCATGTTCCTGAGAGGTTTGGGGGGCTGAAACTAGAAGGTACTGCTTTGAAACAGCCCCCTGATATAGATCAGGTAGCCCCCTCCTAGCTCTTTTTTAAGGAAAATGCTGAAGACTGAAGCATCTTAGGGGATATTCTCTTAAGCATATTTTTTTCCCTTCCTTTCTGTACTTTCTATTTTTTTATCCTTCTTTTATTATCACTTGGTTTTATCAAGACCATGGGTGTTTTAACCTGTCTTATATGGTATGTAAGCTGCCAACAGTCATTGATTGGACTGTGGTGGGGCAGAAGTTTGAAGAAGAATAAATAAACAAAACAGTGGATTCTCCAAAGTAAGTTGTAAAACTGTCCCTGCCCCTAATGAAAAAGAAGGGTCTCCTCAATTTCTTGGCAAGATTTCAGAAGTGGTTTGCCATTGCCTGCTTCCTAGGGCTGAGAGAGAGGGACTGGCCCAAGGTCACCCAGCTGGCTTCATGCCTAAGGCAGAACTAGAACTCAGTCTCCCGGTTTCTAGCCTGGTGCCTTCACCACTACACCAAACTGGCATCATCATCATCATCATCATCATCATCATCATCATCATCTACAAACACTCTACTAATACCTAAAATATCAAGAAAGCAAGCATCATAAAACAGTAGATAAAATCAGCAAAATCCATTGAAAAGGCCAAGTTAAAAGATAAGCTTTAAGACTTTGCTTTAAAAAAACAGAGACTGAAGGGCACTTACTTCTGAAAAGACATACTGTATAAACTGGATTGCCAGTAGCCTTGCCTCCCCTCCAAAATAGAGTGAAAGTGGAGAAAACAGTGACAGGCTGCATTTGAAAAGCGTTTTGAAACTTCTGCTAAAGTCAAATGCTGCAGAATTATTACAGCTAACAGTACAGTATTTTATCATCATCATCATCAATTTATTATAGCCACCTAACTTCAATGGACTAAACTCCATTTCTCTTTTTTTAGGTTACTTCTCCTCCCTTAGCGTGAAGGCTTCCTGATTAACCAAGCTTCTCAATCTGAAAACCATCATGGGAGGGGTTTAACTGAAGAATGGGAAGCCACGTTATACTGAGATAATTCTCCAATGTAAAAGAGAAGACAAGAGAGTTACACATAATTCTTAGCCACCATGTAATTGAAGCAACCCATCCATTTTCTTCCAGTTTGTTTGTTTGTTTGTTTGTTTGTTTAATAGATAGATAGATAGATAGATAGATAGATAGATAGATAGATAGATACACACACACCACACACACTCATATCCCGAGACTCATGAAAAATTAAAAAGAAAAACAGTGCCCCAAACCCCAACACGGCCAAAAAAAACCCCTAGCTCTACCTAACCTTCTTACCGTGAACTGTTTATTGATACATGTAGCATCTTCATTGATTTCATTTGTATTGGTTGCCCATTTGTTTCCCAATTCATTTCAAAATAGCTGTTACCATCTTACTTTTCTGAGACTACACCACCGAAAATATCTTTTCTTTCTCAGAAATTGCTACCTAGATTTGAATACTGTTGAGCTCAGGGCTCTCTTTGCAAGCCTGACCTTTAGCAGAAGCATGGTTCTGTGGGAACCAAGGTCCACGGGAAGTCAAAATAAAGTCTTCTCCATTGCCACACCTAGACTCTGGAGTTCTGCTCCCAGGGAGAACCATCTGGCACCCTAAGGATTTATTTGCTGCTGGGTAAAGTCATATCACTTTGTCTGGCTCATTTCTCCAAGTTTTTAAATACCACCGTTCATCTCTTGATCGTTTGCTTGTTTGTTTAGATGTTATTATACTGAGTTTTGAGACCAAATTTTAAACCACCCTAGGCGTGTTTGCTTAAATTTACTAAACCTCGGTGGCCTAATTTGCTAAGATCATTCTTGAGATATCATATCTCTTGGGCTGGAAGCAGGCATTCAGAAGGAACGCTTTCAACAGTGCAACATCAGCAATGAAATTCCTAAGGAGACATAGCTAATGCCAACTTTGCTGTCTTTCAGGTGTGTCTGGCCAAAAAAAACAACCACCAAGAAACAAAACACCATCACCACCCAGATACTTTTGAATTATCGGTACTCTTTTCAGACTATTTTAAACTCCCGACTGGTTCTAGCTTCTGATATAGTGATTCTTGCACCTTGAATGGCTTACCTCTTTTGCCATGTCAAAATGAACAATCTATTCCCCCTTACAATGTGCCAAAATATGGCCTCCCTTTTTTTGAAAGTTTTCTTCCCCTGTGAAAGAGAGTTCTGTATTTTCTCCCTTATTCTTGGGGTGCCTTAGAGCTTGCTTAGAATCCTTTTGGGTTGTATTTCCAAATTTACTGTTTTGCTAAGAGCAGAAACATATATTTCTGGATAGTGGCTGGACAGTGTAGTGGTTAGAGTGCTGCCCTTTGATGTGGGAGACCGGGGTTTGAATCCCGGCTGGTACCTACCTTACCAGTAGGGTTCCTTGGGCAAAGACTCTCTGATGCTTCACCTAAGAGAGCCATGCCGGCTCAGACTTCACCCAGGTCTGTGCCAGATGTTAGGGAACCAGGTCAATCTGATGATAAGTGGGCTACTGGAACAAACCATACAAGGATGAGACAAGAGAACCTGGAATTGATGGAATGCTACTACAACAGTAGACTCCTAAGTTGGGAGAGTGGCTCCAACAGATCCCAGGAACAACATCTGAGCTCTCTGTCCAGAAGGGTGCAGTGCTAGGAACAGCTAAGCTACAGTGCAGAACCCTCAAACTCCCTGGCCTCTGGTAGAGGACCCGAGGTTGAGGAAGACACAGACCACCCATAGGGGTGAGAAGGGGATTGTGTGTGTGTGTGTATGAAGCTTGTGTGCAAGGGTGTATATACATATATATAATTTCAAGAGATATATTCCTCCATCCCTCTGTAGCCTCCTTGCCGATCTGCTTCTTGATCTGGAAAGGTCCCTTGGAGATGGTCCTTCCAGGTGTCTTCTCATGAGAGTTAATGAGAGAGTGAAAGACCAGGAAGGCTGTTGAAGATAATCTTGTGCAATGAATGACAGGACATTCAGCCTTTGGCTACCTCATGTACAAAATAAATGCTGAGTCCCATTTTTTAACCATGAGAACGGCATCAAAATTTCTTTGGGGATTCCACGGGGCAGGAGCAATAGAAAAGGCCACCAAAGAAATTATGGGCACAGCAAATATTAGGGCTCCCACCCTGCAGACAGTTAATATGCTAGACAAAAGGATCAAGTCTAGGCATCTCCCGGAGATCTGATTTTCTGTTTGCAGGGAATATTTGTGTCGAGGAACACAGCTGCCCAAATGAGCTGCCATCTGCAGCAAGACAGTCTAGACAGGGTTTGCCCCCTGAGGGAGAAATAGGCTTGGGCCCTCCAGAACAAACATAGCTGTCGATGCAACCTCAGCATCTCCGGATCACAATTCACGTTTGGGACGTCCTGCTCAAAATTCATGTCTGTAAAATTAAACGTACGGTATGGTTGAAACCAAGAGATGGAGCTGTGAAGGCAATGACTAGAGGGCTGGGTTTAGTCTAGAAGACATGGGTTCAGCTTCACGGAAGTTATTAACGCTGTGGGTGGCCATGAGGGTGAGGGGAAAATTCACACACTTGTCACGGCTTCCTTATTGTTATAGTAGGCAATATGAAGTTGGAACTGTATCAAAATCCTGAGAAATTCCTCCCTAGTTTTCCCATGGTTGGCAAGATGAAGGAAGGCTATGCATGAACAGTGAGCTTGGGAGGCCACAGAGTGACATTTTTCAGTACCTAATATTTGGCCAAACCCTTGTTATAAAGGGTCACGACGCTGAAAAAGTTTGGCAAAATAAAAGTGCCCCAGTGAGAAAAGATGCACAAATTCAAAGAAGCAGACTATTTCCAACTCATCTATTCAGAGGAAGGAAAACTTATCAACCGTGATGTTATGGTTCGTTCATGGCTTTCAAAGCTATCTGTTGAAGCAACCTGCAGCATATATGCAGGAGAAAATCTCCAAATCAAGTTCATCTTTTCCTTTAATCAACTGGAGCCCAACAGGCCTACGAAAAGGAGATTAGATTTACGTTCTTTCTCTCTGTGTGTGTTTTTTAAGTTTAAGAAATACATTGCTTTCCCAAGTATGTCTCACTCTGCCTGGTCATGCCCAATCTATCAATGTGCAGATAAAGCAGAAAATAAAGACATCCTTAAGAAATGCATCTGCAATTTGATGCAAAACAGAGGTGACAACCACAGCAAAGGGAGCTTTGACTAAAAGTTTAAGTACTTCAAAAAATTATCTACAGTGCTTTCAAAAGTTGGGATTCCAGGATGAAGGAAATCTGTGGCAAGGAAAGTGGCAAAGATGCTTATATACACTCATTTTCTTGCCACATTTCATTCAAGAAGCTGAGTTACTGAGCCTGCAAATATAACAATTCATTCATTTAAACAAATAGTACCAAAGCAGTGTTATTGTACAATAATTACCTTAACTTCTTTTTCCAAGTCATCAACTAAATGGAAATCCTTTTGAAATGTCTCTACTTTCTGCTGTAGGAAGAAATAAGCAAGAAAATAAATTAAGTTATTCATTGGCATTTCTTTCTCTCTGTGTGTCCCTCTCATGTGCAAGACATTAAATGTGTTAAAAAATATTGCAAAGGGATTTCTAATTTACTGAACACAGATGTGGTGTTGGTGAATTATGACAGATGCTCTTTTGAGATGGGAAGGGGAGAGAGAGTGGAAGAATTTTTTAAAAGAAGTTAGTAACAAACAATCATACCACTTGCCGCCGTTTGAAAACTGATCAAAGGGCACACCTGTGTGGATTGAGTGTGTAAAAATGCCAAGAAACCTGGTGTAAAAAAAAGTGTTATGGTTTCCAGAAATGAAATCTCCACAATCTTTCACAGGATACCGAATTTAGTTCTTATAATTCAACAGACTCCTTTGAGATTAAGGATCACATTCTCTCACCCACATGGAAAAAAACCATCTCTGAATTTCTCTGCTTAAGATTCTGGAAGTTTGATTTAATTGAACCAGGCTTTCATTAGCCATTTAATTTGGAAATTATAGACAGGTAAATGTCCTCAGGATACTGCAAGAACAGACTGTATGTGTGCAATAGCTATGCCAATGATATACCAATGCACACTTTCTTTGGGTACGGCTGCGTGTTAATCTGCAGTGCTAAATTGTTCATGAACCTGAATCCAACAATATTCAGAACTGCAACGCCCAACTTTGGGTCCTTTCCTGACTTGACAGTAGCCCATCAGAATTTAAATTAGCTACTCTGACCAAAGCAGTTGACAGACGTACAGCCAAATCACAGGCACCCTTTTTTGGAAATAAATCTTAGGACTATGGTCCTAAAGCTGCTATTCTATTCTAACTATTGCTTGTTGGGGGGGGGGGGGGGAGGTCTCCTGGCATAAACTAGATGTTCTTCCAAGTAAAGTCAGACTGCAAACTTAAAGAGTAGAGGCTGCTAGGAAATAAGGTACAGGACTTTGAGGGAAGAAATTATGGTTCTCTGTATGAAAAGAATGGAGAAAGCCGGAATGAAAGCAAATGTACAGCATTCAGCCTCCAGAATAACGAAATGTATCTCCGTGATTGCATCTACCGTATCCAAAGAATACACTACTGTATTTTATAATCCAAACTTTTAAAAAATATTTCATCCAATGTCCTCACACACCATAAATGCAGGTTTGAACAGTACAAATTCTCTAGAGGATCGAGTATGGAGACCAGGTCAATTTCTACCAATACACCTGTCTCCTTCACATACATACATGTACACAATGGTTGTATTCTTATATTACACAGACACGACTGTCACAACCAGCGGATCAACATTCGGTTGATCCAAAAAGTGGACCGGGCACCTGCGGGAAAACACTAGGATGAAAAAACAAAAAATGACTGATTTTATACAGGGTTGCTTGTATCAGCCAGGAAGGCTGGATTGACCTATTCTCTACCAAGGAAAAATGTGGTCGGTTTGGCTAACACGTAGCACCTTTAGAAACCATGGTTTAAAGATTAGAGTGATGCCTAATGCTACTCTACTCTATTTAAAAAACACAGTTAAACACAATCTCAATTAGGCCAAGGGCTAACTATAGTCACACCAGGCATGAACCCAACGAATAGGGTACATTCAAAACAAGTCCATTCTAACGTAAATGCAAAGAAATGTGCTCAGATGTGGAAACGTCGTCTGCTGGTCCTGCCCGCAATTTTGGCACTCTGCCCAACAGATTCCCAACCTACCCCAGTGTGCATTTACACCCACACGCACACGCACACCTATTTGGAACCGTCGCTCCAGAATACCTACAACCACCTACTCTGGCATTCCCTATTACCAGTCACCCCGCCGTCCTATAAAACCCACCCACGTGCGTCTAGACACAAAGTAGGTACCGTTTCAGCATCGGGGGGTGGGGGTGGGGGCAGCGGAAACTAGCGCCTAGTATTAATTGCTCTCCTTGGCGCAGCAACTCAGGGGGCTTACCCGCCGACATCCACTCTGCACCCCTGCGGAGCCCCCGCGCCAGCTGCCGATCGGCCGGCCGACCGGGATGGGGGAGAAACCTGGCTGGGAGCCGCGTAGACTCGCTCTCGCGCTTCCTTGGCCAAGGGCTGCAGCGGAGGGGCGCCCGGAGGAAAGGAAAGCCCTGCAACGCGCGACATCTACGGAGCGCTCCGGCCGCTGCAACCCGACGCGGGAAGGAGCCGAGGGAGGAAGCCCATAGATTGCAAGGGAGAGGAGAGGAGAGGAAAAGGAAAAGGAAAAGGAAAAGGAAAAGGAAAAGGAAAAGGAAAAGGAAAAGGAAAAGGAAAAGGAAAAGGAAAAGGAAAAGGAAAAGGAAAGTGGTTGGGGGGGGGGGAGTCACGGCCGAATAGCCAGTGCTGCCGCGTTTGCCATCTGCAAAGCCCCGCTCCAGAGCCAAGGAAGCCCCTCCTGCAACGCGGGCCAATTTGGGCGGGGGGGATCTGGGGCAAGGCAAGGGACGCGCTCCTAAGCTAAATCTAGGTTCCTCGGGGAAACGGTTCCCCCAGCCCCCGCGGCGCCAAAGGGGGATGCGCGGCTCTGCTCCTCCCCCTAGAGGTTGCCTGTCCTCCAGGCTGGCTCACCTGGGCGCTCCGGCTCCCGCCTGCGGAAGCGCCAGCCCAGGAACGCAGGGAAAAAAAAAAAAACGAAGAAGAAGCCGCAGCCACCTTTGTCGCCAGCTCCCTCGGGGCCACAGCGCCTCCGCGGCACGCCCTGCCCACCTTTGCCGGCACCACCCCGAGTGGCAGTTGATTAACCAATCGAGGTGGGCCGTTCGGCCACACGCCCGAGGCGGGAGCCAATGGCCAGGTAGAAGAGAGACCGAGGGAGACCAGGCGGGCAGAGAGGAGTCTGGGTAATGTAGTCCCGAATGTTAGCTGAAGCCCAGCAGCTTCTATTAAAATAAAACAAAACGCTGTTGATTTTTGTCCTTCCAGTTTACTCATTCCCTTCATTCTTTAAAAAAAACAACAACTCTTTTTCCCGTTCCTTCCCATAGCCTCCTTATATGAAAATTGCAGGTGCTTATGTTACAGATTTTGAACGCATTGATTTTAAATACCAGTTATTTAATCGTAAACCCTTATTATAAAATCTCTTAAATAGCATTACGATAAATATAATAATATTTTTTGTGCCTTCGAGTCAGTATTGACTCCTGGTGACTGCCTGCAGAAGTCCCTGCACTTTTCTTGGCAAGATTTAAAGCAGGTTTTAAAATTGGTTGGACCTGCAGTGCAAATTCTGGATTCCAGAGCTTATGGACCAGAGTCGAGTGCACATTGTTTTAAGTTCCTGTGATATTTGCAGCCAACTGCAAATATCCGTTGCCAACTGCAAAGTTTGGGGAATGAAAACTCAGTTGTTCAGCAGCCCTTATTCCTGGTTAAGTGTGTGTAATCACCTTCCCTGAGAAAAATGATTTCCAGAACTTGCTGAGAAACGCTGGAAGTTGTAGTCCAGCAGCTGGTTGGGCAAAGTTGATATGGGACTATAGCACATTGCAATTCTATACATGGATCATGCCAAAATATAAAGAGAGAAGGAAAATTGGGTAGGAGGATCAACAGAAACTATGATTCCTTTGTTAAATGCATATTAAATGCAAGGAAGATAGCTTGGTCTGAAAGACTGAGACTAGCCTCAAACCATCCATTGAGCTTCAACGCCTGCGGGTAGACATGAACGAACCTTGGTCTCACTCTAATTCTGGCTCTAATTCAACACCAGGATGAGTTTGATGGGGGAGGAGGCATTCAAAGTATACTGGCCTGTTATGGTTTTGCCTAAATGGAAAAACTAAGGGGAAAGGAAGGCTTGCATTTTTACACAGGGAAAGTTTCTTGGGGCCTCTAACTGGATGTCCAGTCTAGAAATGGCTTGGGCAACATGGCCTTCCCTCAGTACGTTGAGTTTAGAGTACCTCATTGCTGTAGGAATGGTCCTACATTCCTGTAGGAATTTAGGAATAGAGGCCTCTCTGTTTCATGAAATCCTGTCTACCATTTCAGGATGGTTTTATTCAGATCATTAGATTTCCTTCCTTCCTTCCTTCCTTCCTTCCTTCCTTCCTTCCTTCCTTCCTTCCTTCCTTCCTTCCTTCCTTCCTTCCTTCCTTCCTTCCTCAACGTTTAGCAAATGCTGGTAGCTTAGGTTCAATTAAAGTTGATCCAAAAGCCATAGAATCTATTGTTATTATTCTTATTATTCTCCAGCCAAGAGTGTGCACCCTTCAAGCACATAAAAAGAATTTAGTAGCTGAGGTCAGAGAAAGGAAGAGGAATCAATAAATATGCAAAGGAAAAATGTCTCTGGAGGTTTGCCTGCTCTGGATCAGTTGTCTATGACGAGATGCTCATCAAGCACTCGGATTCTTTTCTTCTTTCTCTTTCTTTGTTTGATCCGGAAGAATGACAAAATTACCAGTCAAGATCCTGGGAGAGCTAACCATTTTACTGGGAAAGTTTTGATCAGAGTTTGAATATTTAGAATTTGATGGGTTTTCTGAAACTTCATTCTCAGTCCAAGAATTTAGTAGTTTTTGTTTTTCTTGAATTGGGATGATCGGTGCTTTTTGGTCGTAATTGGACAATTATGTGCAGCTACTGGAGGGGGAAAGGGGGGGAAAGAAATGGAAGAAAAAAAGCGAGGGGACATCCTGGAGAGATCCTATTAAATTCCATGGAACTTACTTCCGAGTAAATCCGGTAGACTCCAACTTAAGCGTTTTGCTGGAGCCCAACTAAATCTGTCTGTACTTACAGGTCACATCCCGAAACGGTGCGTGCGTTACTCGGGAGTAAGACCCAGGCTCTCGTTTTGCAAACGAAACGGAAGTCCCTGAAAAAGCAGGCTGGATCAGCCTCAAGCCGCAGCTCTCTCTTTCTGAGGACTGAGAATTAACCATCTTTCGGATAGGTTTTCAGTAATGCCGGTTCCGTGGTGGTCGATCCTGCTACGTCATCAATTCCAGCCCCACTTCGCTGAGAGCCAGTTTGGTCTAGTGGTTAAGGTGCTGGGCTAGAAACCAGGAGACCGAGAGTTCTAGTCCCGCCTGAGGCATGAAAGCCGGCTGGGTGACCCTGGGCCAGTCCCTGTCTCTCAGCCCTAGGAAGGAGCCAATGGCAAACCAGGGGACTGAGAGTTCTAGTCCCGCCTTAGGCACAAAAGCCGGCTGGGTGACCTTGGGCCAATCCCTGTCTCTCAGCCCTAGGAAGGAGCCAATGGCAAACCAGGAGACTGAGAGTTCTAGTCCCGCCTGAGGCATGAAAGCCGGCTGGGTGACCTTGGGCCAGTCCCTCTCTCTCAGCCCAACTCACCTCACAGGGTTGTTGTTGTGGAGAAAATAGGAGGAGGAAGGAGTAATAGGTATGTTCGCCGCCTTGAGTTATTTATAAAAAATAATAAAGGCAGGATAAAACTTAATTAATTAATTAATTTAAAAAAAACTTTCTGAAATCGCCAGAACGTCCCGGCTGAAACCAAGGGGAGGGTATTTTCGAGTGAGCGGGTGGAGGTGTCCAGACTTAGCCTCCTCCGAAGGTCCTAGACAGACACCCGCAGCCGCCCAACCCTCGCTTCCCAGCCGCTTCTGCGCTCGGAGCGCTAGGCGCGAGAAACGGGGTTGTCTCTGCTGCTAACCTCCCTCCCCATCTCCTTTGGGTTTTCTCTTCTTCAGCTTTGGCGCAGCTGTCTCTCTCTCTCTCTCCCTCTCTCTCTCTCGCCCCCTCCTCCCGTCCCCCGCGCCCCCGGACTAAAGGAAGCAAAAAAGCGACGGGCAGAATTCGACCCCGCCAGAAAGTTCCGCAAAGACTTAAGCGGAGAGCATCCGTACCGAGGCCGGCTCTTTCGCCTAAAAACTTGGCTGCTGCCAGGCGCTGCCTCCGCGTCCCTCCAGCCGGGGGGACGGGGGGGGGGGCAAAGGGACGCTCAGACGTCGCCCAAAGGAGACCTCGGCCACCCACCCATCCCCCGGGGCTGCGGGGCGAGTCACAGCCAGAAAGCCCCCTTGGCCAAGCGGGCTGGCTCGGCGCGTTTGCAGTAAGCAGTCGTGCGTGCCGGGGGGGGGGGGGGCGGGAGAACGGGCTGGACTGGGTTGGAAGGACGGCCCGTTTAGCTGGAGGGGGCGGCAGTCATAAGAGATCCTCTCCTGCGAAAGGAGGTGGGGGGCGAAGGGAGGAAAAAGCGAGGACGCGATCCTGCTGGGAAATACGTATCTGCTAGAACCAAAGGAGATTACATTCTGCGACCGGCGTGGACTTTCTCCGCTGCATCTGCTTTTAATCTGCTTTCGCTACTACCCTTTTATGGGGTTTAAGTGGGGGTGGGGAAAAGTAAAGATACCTGGATTATTATTTCTTTCTTAAGATGCCCCGGCCAAGCTTCAGCCAGGAAGCCCTTCCGCAGCATCTTTCTCTCTCCTCCGCCGCCCCCTCCCGCTTTTCCTTTGACCCACCCACCCTTTCTTTTCTGCTAAGGAGGCAGAAACCGGCCGACATTCCTCTGTCGTCACAACAAGCAGGCAGCATGGACATTTTGCCTTTGCGCGAGACAACTTCGCCAACATGCCCGGTCTTCTCAGCCTCTGCGAAAGCGCTGTGTGGGGAGATCTCGCCTCTTCCCCTGCCGACCTGGGCAAGAGTAAGGGACAGATCTGGGGGTGGGACCGGGGCGCTGGAAATGGGGGCTCGCACGTTCTTGTCTCTGGTCGGGACCTGTTAAGAGAAATGAAAGAGGGAGACAACTTTAGGCAGCTGGTTCGGCTCCCGGCATGCAAATCAGAGAGTTAGTTAAGCACTAAACCATCTTCGGTTCTGGGTTCTGGTTTGTTATTGTATCCCTCAAGCAAGAATGGCATCATTTGAAATGGTAGGGTCCTGGGAATCTCTCCCTTGCTAGAACATCTTCCCAGCAACCCTAAAAGGTAGAAAGGGGCGACTTGTACCCCACCTTGGCAAACCTGCACAACTGAGCTGTAATTTTAAGCAAGCAAGTTCCCAGGCCGGTCCTCTGCAGCTGCCGGGCTTGACAATCGGAAGAGAGAAGGGGTCCAGCAAATCAGAACTGGATTCCTCTCGAGCGTAGCTTTCTGTGCCCCCGAGACGCGTCTCTTATCGAGGGGGGGAAATCCTTCATGGGAAGGCGTCTGTAATAATAGTAACAACAACAACAACAACAGCGACAGTAGTAGGAACCTCAAAGGCATCTAGTATGGCAAAGCAATGCCAAAGGTGAAAAGTTTGTTTTCCCATCTCTTCGTTTTTGAGAGATGGCTTTTGATTTATTTGAAATTATTTTTAAGTTTCTTATTCCAAGATTTGCTTATTCAAAAAGCCTTTTCTTTCTTTCTTTCCTTCCTTCTTTTCCTTCCTTCCTTCCTTCCTTCCTTCCTTCTTTTCTTTCCTTCCTTCTTTTCCTTCCTTCCTTCCTTCCTTCCTTCCTTCCTTCCTTCCTTCCTTCCTTTCCTTTCCTTTCCTTTCCTTTCCTTTCCTTTCCTTTCCTTTCCTTTCCTTTCCTTTCCTTTCCTTTCCTTCCTTCCTTCCTTCCTTCCTTCCTTCCTTCCTTCCTTCCTTCCTTCCTTCCTTCTTTTCTTTCCTTTCTTCTTTTCCTTTCTTCTTTTCCTTCCTTCCTTCCTTCCTTCCTTCCTTCCTTCCTTCCTTCCTTCCTTCCTTCCTTCTCCCTCTCTCGCTCGCTAGTAAATCTTGTTAAGAAACCTATTTCATCAAGTGAATGCATTCGCATTCCAGAGCAGGCCCGCCAGCGCGAGAGCGAGCGACCTAGCCGGCAAGCTCTTTGCTATAAATCAAAAGAGAAATTGCGCTGATGGTGTATTTAGCAAATGAAGAAAGTTGGAGGTGATCTTTGCTAAACAGCTTGGCTGTTGATTGCCAGAGGCCGGCGCAATTGAGCCGGGAAGAGAAGCGCGGGGGGGGGGGGGGGCGGAGGAGAGAGAGAGAGGTTTCTGGCTGCTTGGGTTTGGCTGTGGCCAGCACAAGCACGAACCAGCTTCGGGTTTCTTTTACTTTTTCTTCTCCCTTCCCTTCTCTCTCCCTTCTCTCTCCCTTCTTCTCCCCCGTCCTCTCCCTGTCTCTCCCTCCCTCCCTCCCTCTCTCTCTCCGCCAACCCCCCCGCGGAAGGTGGAGCCTGGGCGCGTTGCGTCGGAGGCGTCAGAATCCTCAATTTCCAACTTCGCGTCTTGGCAGGACCTTTGGCGGAGCGCGCAAAGGGAAGGGGGGCGGCGGGGCGGCGGGCGGGCGGGCAAGAAGGCGAGCGAGCCAGCGAAAGAGGAGAAAGCGCCCTTTCCCGTCCAGCGGAGGGCGGGGGAGCAGGAACCAAGAAGAAGGCGCCTGGGAAGAGGGGGGGAAAAGGTGCCGCGCGCCGGAGAGAGAGTCCAGCTAGAGCCGCTGCAGAGGGGAGGCGGCGAAGAGGGCGCGCGTCGAGCGAAGGGGCTCCCCGCCCGCCCGCCGGCCGGCAGAAGCGCCCGCCGCGGCAGGCTCCGACGACGCGCGCCGGCGAGAGCGAGGGCCGAAGCGAGAAGCGGCGCTGCGCTTGGCGGCAGCTGCTGCTGCGGGGCTGGCTGGGGCTGGCTGGCTGGCTGGCGGAGATCTGCCAGCAGCTTCCGGCCATGTCGTATCCTCAGGGTTACTTGTATCAGCCGTCGGCTTCCTTGGCCCTCTATTCCTGCCCGGCGTACAGCACCAGCGTGATCTCCGGCCCCAGGACGGATGAACTGGGCAGGTCGTCGTCCGGCTCGGCTTTTTCCCCGTACGCCGGCTCGACCGCCTTCAGCGCTCCCTCGCCCGGCTACAACTCCCACCTCCAGTACGGCACGGACCCGGCGGCGGCGGCGGCGGCAGCTGCCTTCTCCTCTTACGTGGTAAGAGAGCGCAGGCGGGTGGCTCTCTCCAGTTCCCAGACCTTCCTCCCCGCTGGCTGGAGAGGCAGGAGTGGGCAGGGGCTTAGGCGAGGAGGAAGCCCCGAGGTCGGGGACAGAAGGGAGGCGGCGAGGCGGGGAGGACGCCGAGGGCTAGTCCTTTCCTTTGGAGGTTTGGAGAAGCGGCTCTGGCTGCAGGCGAAATCCGCCCGAAAAAGGGGGGAAAGACGCCGAGAACGGACGGAATGCAAGCCCGGCCGCCTAGAGGCTCCGGGCCCTTCCCTGCGGAGTCTCGGGCGCACCGGCTTCCCCTAAAAGAAGACAGGTTGCGCCAGATCCTGCTCCCGCTCAAATGGAGACCATTCTCCCCCTCCCTGCTCCCCCAAAACCCTTAGGGGGAATTGCTGTCTGCTCCCCTCCCGCAAAACCCTAAGGACCATCGGCTGCAGCAGCCGGAGCGTGTTTATTTGGGAGTAAAGACTACGGGGGTACTTGTAGCCGCGGAAACGGGTTCGCCGGGTTTGAGAAAAGGAGGGACCTGCTCTTTCGGATTAGAATCTGGATCGTGAAGAAGGTGCGAAAGGGCTTTTGGAAATTCGGAGAGGAGGGAGAGAAAGAAAGAAAGAAAGAAAGAAAGAAAGAAAGAAAGAAAGAAAGAAAGAAAGAAAGAAAGAAAGAAAGAAAGAAAGATAGATAGATTTTAGACGTCGCGTGGTTGGCTTTTGAAAGACACCCACACCACCACTTTATTTTTGTATGTGTACCTCGGAACACTCCGCTCCCAGCGCCCCACCCCAGCCATCCTCCTGACCTCCTTTGAATTCAAGTCAGGTCAATCAGTTTAGGTGCCCGTCAGTTTGGCTGACGGAGAAGGGGACGGGGGACGGGGGAGGGGGGAGGCGGTCAGATAGGAGGAAAACGGACCTTTTCGCTCTTTGCTCTTTTTAACACAGCCGCATTAAGCTTTCCCGGGTCCTGCGAAACTATAAATCCTCGATTCTCATCGCAGCAGCAAGTCGATTGAGAAATCACCATCGCAGTAATATGTGTAGGTAGAAAAGGGAGATTTGCGAAATTGCCTGCTGCACTATCGGGTCAATACGGAACCGTGCCTGGAAATCTTTACAGAACCAATATGGATAAATAAAGCAAATCAACCCGCGTTTGCTTTTGCTCTGCAGAAATGCCTCTAGCGGTGCCTGCCTTCACAGGGCTCTGTCCAACCAAAATCCATGTTTAAGGTAACCGCATTAGGCCTCTGGGAGAAAACCCTGGGGTTGAACTCGATTTGAATCCGATTAGCTTGGTTTAAAACCAGATTTAGCTGGGCCAGGCTCTTTCCTCGCCCCCTTCTGCGATTTTCCGCCCAGTCACCACCAGCTCCCAAGCGAAAAATGAAAACAAAAACGGCGCGTGAGGGTTTGGGCGAAAGGTTGCTTTTAATTAAAAGGGGAGGAGGCGGGGTGTAATTTGTTGCTGTTTACAGGCGGATAATCCGGCGTAGAGGGAAGCGCGGGGGGGGGGCGGTTGTAGCAAAGGTAACGGTGGACAAATGCAGTAGTTCCGAGTGGAACCCTCTCTGCCTGCATCCAGACGTTCGTGCGACCCGTGTTGCCTACCTTGTCAAGGTTTCCTTCTAAGCCGGTTTATTATTATTATTTATTATTATTATTATTATTATTATTATTGTGGTGGTGGTGGTGATTATTATTTGTGTGGCTGGCGGGCGGGTGGGCAGGAGCTGAATATTACCCATCCGAATGCACGCTGCGGACCTTTCCGGCCTCCAAACTGCAGGAACTCCGCGGAGTTTCCAGCCGGCGTGCGTGGACCTTCCGGTGGCCGCCGTCTCACTTGGGCCTGCTTCGCCTCTCCTCCCTCTCCTCCTCGTTTCTGCAGGGCTCCCCCTACGACCACACCCCCGGCATGGCGGGCTCCTTGGGGTACCACCCGTACGCCGCGCCCCTGGGCTCCTACCCCTACGGGGACCCGGCGTACCGAAAGAACGCGACTCGGGACGCCACCGCCACGCTGAAGGCCTGGCTGAACGAGCACCGCAAGAACCCCTACCCGACCAAGGGCGAGAAGATCATGCTGGCCATCATCACCAAGATGACGCTCACCCAGGTCTCCACCTGGTTCGCCAACGCCCGCCGGCGGCTCAAGAAGGAGAACAAGATGACCTGGACGCCGCGGAACCGCAGCGAGGACGAGGAGGAAGAGGAAAACATCGACCTGGAGAAGAACGACGACGAGGATCCAGCCAAACTGGAGGAGAAGGGCGAGCCGGAGCCGGGCCAGCTCGGTAAGGAGCGGTCTCCTTTCCCCGGGGCAGCCGAGTTGGCTTCCGGCGCTTGGAAGCGATGGGCAGGACCGCTCCCCCCGCCCACGCGCTTACATGTGTCGGGGTGGAGGAGAGGCGTGGGGTGGGGTGGTCGGCCTCCCCACTTTCAAGTCGGGGTCCTCTGCGGGAGGATGGGGAGTGGGGGGCCTCCAGTGGCTTTTAAGGCGCAGAAGAAGCGAACGGTGCTGGGCGCCTCTTTGTAGCCTGTCAAATTGGGAAAGAGGCTGGGGAAAGAGAAAGAGCGGCTGTCTGTGTTCACACGACCCGCTTAAACAGGCCAGCGAGAGAGCCAGCGGCCTCGTTCACACGACCGGGAAACTTGGGGAGGAATGGGTGTTGTTCTTTTTCCTATGGGTCAGATGGCTTAGCCTGCTCTGCCAACCCAGCCTCCGGGTCACCTTTCCGGCCCGTCTGCTCTGTGGGAAAGCAGAGTCAGGTTCAGGGTTGTGTGAAGGCGAGCGCTGAGGTCTGACGGCGGCCCTGGGCCTCCCTGGCCTTTCTCCGCAGGCACCGGAGCCCCGAAAGGCGTCGGAGCCGGCAAGGAAGCCGACGGCGGCGCCTCCAGCGACTCGGATTGTAAGGAAAGCCCCGAGCAGGCGCTTCCCAAAGGAGCCGCCGGCGCCTCGCCGCCTTCGGTGCACTGCGGGCAGGCGGGCCGCCTCCTTCTCCAGGCTCACCACCAGCACCTGCTGCACCCGGGGGCCGGCGGCGGCAGCGAGGAGCCCCCGCCGCCCCCGCCCGCCCAGTACAGACCCCCTTCGACGGACCTGCACCCGAGCCTGCCTTCCGGCCACGGCACGTCGGTCATTCACTCGCCCCAGGCGCCTCCGCAGGCGGCCGGCGCGGGGGCGCTCGCGAAGCCCAAGCTGTGGTCCCTGGCGGAGATCGCCACCTCCGCGGACAAAGCCAAGGAAGCGGGCAGCGGCGAGACGCCCCCGCAGACTCCTTCGGGCTTAAGCGGGTCGGCCCAGTCCCCGACGGCGCGCTCCCCTTCCGCCGCGACCTGCCCCTTCCCCAACGGCGCCGCCGCCGCCTCGGTGCTCCCGCGGCCTCTCTATTACGCCACCAGCCCCTTTTACCCCGGGTACACGAACTACACTTCCTTCGGACACCTGCACAGCAACGCGGCCGCGGCGGGCGCCGCCAGCCCCCATTTTAACGGATTAAACCAGACCCTTTTGAACAGAGCGGAAACCTTGGCGAAAGACGCGAAAATGCTCCGAAGTCAGAGCCAGTACGAATTTAGTAAAGACTCGCCTTACGAAGTAAAGAAAGGTATGTCGCACATTTAATCTCCAACTTCTTCCGAACTTAACCTGAGATCCGAGACGGGACTGGAGGTTGTTCCGCCCTTTCTTTGGGGGAAGAGAAAGCTGCCCCCCCTCCGCCCTTTCCGTTTCCCCCCCCCCCTTCTGCTTCTGTGTCGTTGGCGGTTTTTCGACATTTATTTCCAACCGATCCCGTCTGGATTTGGGTTTTTTTCACGCTGCCAAAAGGGTGGAGGAAGGGTGGAACAGAAAGAAAAAGAGAGAGGAAGAAAGAAATTAAAAGAAAAATGAAAAGTCCTGGCCCGTTTCCAAATCAGCTTTATAATTTATTTGAAAACGCAGCTTTTAGAAGTCTTAAACAGAACTGCAAGATATGGTGGGTATGTGGAGATACTCTCTCGCACACACGGGAAAGAACAGATACGATTTGTATGAAATCTTATTCTGTATATTTAATGTAGCTGTTTTGTATTTAAATTGGTTATACAGTATCTTTGAAGTAAATTATGAAATCCAACCACCTGTACAGCCATAATGTTGGTGTTTGGTTCTCTATACATAGTTATATATATATATATATATAGATATAGATATACATATACATATACACGCACACGCACATGCATTTGTGTCCTTTCCCAAACTGTTTATATATGTGTCTGTGTGTGTGTATATGTATATGTATATATCTGCTTATTGAATTATTAGCAGTATAATATTATTACCGGAGATTAACAACTTTCCGTGCGAAAGGTAGTCAAACTGTGCTATTAGGTATAAATCACAGACACCCTCGGTCCAGTGTGAAATTAAACCATAGATTTATTTTTATATGCATTAAAATGAAAACTACATTTTGAAAAGGAAAGAAATACCGACCGTTTTTTGGTGGCGACCCGAATGCAACAAACAAAGGGGGGGGGGGAGGAATGAACAAAAGAAATATTATTTTAATGAATCCTCCCGCCTTGTTTATGTTGAGAAAGCGGAAAATATCATTATTTCCAGTAGCCTGAAAGCGTCTTGGGAAGGTTACTGGATTGAAATTCTCTAAATTTGAGTTGTTGGAGTGACGGATTGGGGGGGGGGGAGCGTCCAGTTGTAGGGAACAGAAGGCAATGAGAGACACTTAAGCGGGCGGATATTACGCAGGCCAGAAGGTCAAGGGACTCTGCAAATTGTGCTGATCGGGGGAGGGAATTCAACCTGAAATTATGGTCCTGATGCCACATAGTCTGAAGTGGCCTTGAGCTGCCGTTTGATTTTGGGAACGCGCCGGCGGTGGCCCAGGCTCACCCCACAGATTTCCGCTTCTATTAAGACCTGGGTAGGTCGGTGGGTTGATTCTTGGAAAGAGCCGCCCTTCTTTTTCACCACTACGCCCGGGGTTCCAGCTCCGGGACGCAGGGCCCTGCCTATATATGGGGTCGTTCGAGACGCGGGGGTGGGGGAAACGCTGCGAGGCCGGCTGGCAGTGGAAGAAGCCGTCGCTTTTTAACGCCTTGCGATCCTTTTTAGGCGGATTCCCCGCTCCCTCTGTGGGAGCTGCCCCCAAAGTCTTTTAACTTAATCGTTTCCAATCACTGCCGGCCTTTATGCAAAGCGTTTTGCCTGTGAACCTCGCGAAGGACTTCGATTTTACAGGCGATTTTTCTTTGGCCGATCTCGCGCGAACGCCTGCAGAGTTCTTCCGGAGAATACACGGGAGAACCGCGAGGGTGTGTGAATCTGTGTGCGCGTGGGCTCGCGGGTCGTTCCTTCCCTCGCTGCCGTCGCTCTCCAGGGCGCTTTTTCTCTTTCTCGTTCCGGGTCTCGCTCAGTTGGCAAAGCGAGGGCGCTTAAATTATTCCCCTCCGCCCCGTTGGCTCTATCCCGCTAAAGCGGCGGAGAGGGACTTTCTGCTGGGGCGCGCGAATGGAGGGCGAGGAGGGTCGCCTTGGACTGTTTCCCAAATTCACAGGTAGGTGTCACACTTGTACCGAATTTCAAACGGAGTCCTTCTGACTTGTGGAAGTGAGACTGATCCCAGGTCCCCCTCCCGCCCGCCCGCCCGCCCCCGCATCCGTAGAACTGAAAAGAAGCGCCTTTGCCATTCAGCCCTATCCCTTGGCGGGTTGAGAATGGGAGGCGGGGGGGAAATCCCAAATTGGGAAGATCGATCTCCGATTTATTTAATCGTTTTGAACGGGGAAAACATTAACCCCCTAGGTTCTTGATTTAGCCTCTCGCCCACATACACACACACACACACACCCCGTCCAAGATCATCGGGGGTCCCAAGCTGCCTTTCAGCTCCTACATTCCCGTTTTGAGCGGTGCCCAGCTCGGAACCCCAATCTTGCATGCGCCACCACCACCCCAAAAAAAAAAACCTTGAAGGCAAACCCCAGACCCTTCTCAGACGCTTTATTTATTTATTTCACTGAAGGGGGGGAAAGGATGAAGCGTACAACCGGGAAGGCCGCCTTTAACAATCTTTAATATTACGTTCAGGGCCGATGGAAATGAAGTCCAAGGTGTTTTATGACCTGGTTTCGCTCGCTACTTGTTGGTATGTTCCCCTCCCCTCCCCCTCCGCCCACCCCGCAGGCCATTTAAATAGCAAATGTGTCCCTCGAGACCGGGAACGCTGCTCATTCGTAGTTTAGGAGGAAGCTCCAAAATCCCTCGGCCTTTCCCTGGAAACAAGCAAGCCAGATCCTTCTTTCACCAGATGAGGTGGTCTTGTGTGTTAACGGGGCGGGGTGGGGGCCAGAAGGAACAGAAAGAAGAGCAGCCTTTGTCCTTGGAAATGGATCCCAGTAGAAACGGATCCCAGCCTGAGAGACCTCGCTTTCCTTGAGAAGGAAAACCCCATTGAGCTGAACGCCCGGCGGCCGAATCCGCGCGTTTGGGCTGGGTTGGAGCGTCTGCTGAAGAAGCGGCGGTTCTGTACCCCTCGGCCTGCAAAAGACCGCCCAGCCCTGCAGCCGTTAGTTTATTTATAAGCCTTAGGTGAGGTTAGCACGATTCCTGGGGGGTAAAATAACTCTCGTTCCTTTGGAAGAGAGGAGGATAGGATCGCGTGTCTGGTTGCGCCTACAGTCTTTCGCCCCAGCGCTCCTTCCTTGGGGCCCACAAAGGATTTCCACACTCCAAAATAAGTGACTGACACAGGAAGTAAAACAGTTGCTTTGCACGGGTGTCAGTTCCTAGCAACTTTAGCCGTCACTTTCCTCGTTCTGGGATGTAACTGGCGACCAGGGACGTTCCTGGCGCGTGGAGACTCTTCCCGTCCACTTCGGGTGTGTGCGCTTATCAGGAGCCGGAGAAATGCTTCGCGGTTGCTTCAGACTTTCCCCCGGACCCGCATAATGAGCTGTTAATTAGCTTAGCCGAAGCTATTCAACTGTTAAGTATCCCATACGTCCCCACCCCTCGCGGTGGCTGGGAAGCCGTCTGTCTCTCACAGGCATAATCCCGCGTTCCCAAGGCGTTGCAACCCGCCGATTTTAGCCTAAAGTGTTCGTGAGAACGGACCGCTGAAGGTTACTTTCTGGCCCAGTACCTCTTCGGGTGTTTTGAGTCAACCAGGATTCAGTTAACCCCAAGTAAAGGTATCGTGGGAACGTAGCCAGTGTGTCCATTCTAGAGCTATTTCAACCTGCAGACTGACTTCAAACCAATATTCAAATGGTTGGCGGTGTACACGAACCGCGTTGCCCGGAACATTCTGGTTTGTTTATAAAAATATAAAGAATGACCGCAAACCGATTGCCAGATCGGTTGTCTAGTGTGAGAAAAGACGGGGGGGGGGGGGGGGGGGAGGGGAGAGCCAGCAGCAAAAGAAAACATACAGACCTACAGAGTCCGGCTTTGTTCAAACCGAATCGAATGGATTTACTTTCTTCCTTTAAGAGGGAAAAACGTCGGGTTTCTTCGGGGAAAGGGTGAGGTTCAGCCGCAATTCTGACGGACGCCTTTGAAAGCTAAACGTCACATTTCGCAAAAGGAAGCGCGCTAAACTTCGGGGTTGCTAGTCCTGGCCGGACAGCGATTGCGGGTGTGTGTGGAAGGGTGTGTATGTGTGTCTCCTTTCTTTCCAAACTTGAAGCGTATAGAGAGGGGAAACTACTAACAATTCAGAGGATAAGGTTGGTGCCCCCCCCCCCTTTTCATGCCAAGGAAACTTTTTTATATAATAAGGTGTATATTAAATAGCTCTATTAGCCGCCTGCGTTTAATGTACATCTTCCTATGGGAATAAGCCCATTTCCTTTCCGCTGTTCATCTCCTGGTGCTGCTTTGCTCTAGTTAAGGCTTAACAAGAATTGTTGCAGAAAGTTAATTTATTATCTCCTCTTAATTTATTATCTCCTCTTATTAAATTCCTCCCCAAGTGAAACTTAAATATCACTGCAGCTAATACCTATATCTGACAACGTATTAACTGCTTGTTGAAGATTATTAATATTTGGGGGGTGGTGGATTTTATAGTGCACAGAAACACGTTGACATCTCATCCTGCCCGTTGCATTTCTGCTCTGACCTGGAACCGTCTGAAGTCCACGAAATTAGGAGCTGCTTTCCCCACCGCAATTTTATTTATTTATTTATTTATTTATTTTCTATCCCGCCTTTATTATTTTTATAAATAACTCAAGGTGGCAAACATACCTATTACTCCTTCCTCCTCCTCTTTTCCCCACAACAGCAACCCAGTGAGGTGAGTTGGGCTGAGAATGGCTGGCCCAAGGTCACCCAGCCGGCTGTTTAGAAGAGACATTTTCTGTGTAGTTTTGCTTCATTGTCAAAATGCTTCTAAGCGCCTCAGCTTCACGAAAGCAAACTTCAGAATGTTTCTTACGGATAATCATCAGTTAAATTTTACGGGGCTGGAAATGAGAGTGAATTTTTCACAAAGCGAGGCAACTCTTTGGTGGCGAGTGTGGTGCTTGAACGCGGGACCCAGGCGCGGAGTGAAACGTCCTTCCATCAAGGCGCCTTGTAGGATTAGGGGGGGGAAAGATTTCGGTGGAATTTATTGCAAAGCAGTATAATTTTTAAAATGCGGTGGTACACAAGGGACTTTTTAAAGTTCTGGACCTGTGAAGAGACTTGGATTCTGGGTTTTATAAGCAGGGTAGACCGAAGACAATGAATAATACCAGGAAAGAGACTTATTAACTGGAAGGATTCCCACAGTACATATCAACCTAAACACGGGTTAAGAAGTCGCCATGGTTGAGATGACAGGACACGTTATGTCTAGCTTTTGCTCTACAGGAAAGTAAATAAATAAGCAAGCCTCATGATGCCCTGGTTCACACAACATGCTAGGATAGCCACAGGGTTGGTAAACAGGCTGAACCACGAACTGCACAAACTTTTTAGCCCTTCTTACTGGCATGTTGTCTGGACCTAGCTAGCAGATACTAGCGCCCTCAATAACGTTTTCGTTGGGCAGAAAACAGTCTCCTTTCTTAATCCAGCTCTCAATTCCAAAGTGGAAAGTTGTTGCAACAAGACTTAGGGATTTAGCACAAAACAGCAAGGCTGGACTAAATGAAGGAGAGGCCCAGCTTTATTAAAAGCGAGTGAAAAGTTTAAGATGCAGATGCTGTAAAAGGAAAGCCACCATGCGCAATACAATATAGGGATCTGCACAGAGACACTGGCTGGTCCCACACATCTTGGGAAGCTGTGGTTTGTTTAAACCATGGTTTGTGGAATAAGCAGCAATAGTTGGGTTCTCAGTGAACAGTTGGCCATAGTTTATGAGCAAGGGTTGTTGACTTCTCCCAGCAAGCTGTGCCCAAAGCAAGCAACCTAAGTTAAAAGCGGGTAGGATGTGTGAATCCAGTCCTTACACAGAGAAAGCAATGACCTCTTAGGGTCTCTGTCTGGGATAAAGGCTGAGCCTGAATAATTTACAAATCTCTTATAGATTCATTTTTAATCATTCATCAAACGTTTCTGCTGCCAAATCGTGAAGTTCCTCCCTATTAAGATTCTCCTCGTCAAAGTGAACACCAATCCGAATGGAGAGGCGGCCGATTAGAAAGGGGAAACGGTCCGAGCACCTCAAAACGACTCTTGGGGAGTCCAGTGCCGGCAAAATCCACGGACCTGACTTCTAGGATCGGCTCCCGAGGCCCAAACCTCCCAAAGGATTCAAACCGGAGCAAACGGCCTGAAATCGAGGTTAGGAATGCAACACTGCCGCCTATGGGTCTCGCTTTCCTGTCCAGAGAAATGGCGTAGCAACGTTTTAATTAAGGCAATACAACATTTCTGAATAATTCCCGAAGAGTCCATCCTGCTACTCCGAAATAAATCATACCGTGAGTACAATCGACTTTACAATCAACCTGGCTCAGAATCTTGTATCTTGCAGAGAAAACTCGTCTGCTTTAGCGAGCGCTCAGCTACTTCCGACCGAGGGATCCCATCTGCATTCCCTGCAAATGCCCGGGCTGGCTCCGGAGCGTTGCGGGAGCGGGGAGGACCCCCGTCGTGAAGCCTGCGCAACCCTTTCCGGGCGCTGAAGCTTGCTTGCTCCAGCCACCCTTTGCGGTTTTACGCAGTTGAAATTCCAGGGCCGTTTTTGTCCCGTTCCAAAGTTCGGCTCTCCTTCCGTGATAGCCCGAATGGCAGCTGCGGGTTTCAAAACCCGCATCTGCGGAAAGAAAGCCAACAAGGCAGTTCAGGTTAGACCCACTGGGTGACTTTGGTCGCTTCCCCGTGCTCGTGGCCTCTTTCCTTTATTTCGGAAGGGTATTTTAAATTTGCTTTTTAAGAGAAGGGAGGAAAGAGAGCGCACCCACGTTTGTTTGCCAAAAGCTCGGGAAACCGGTTCGGTTGCGGTTGGAGGTAAAAAGGCAGTTCAGACAGCGGTCAGAGGCGGTGGCTAAACGGAGTGGCAAGGGAGACGGGAACTGAATTGCTCATTTCGGTTTCAACTTCAAACTAATCTGATCTCTTCCTCCCCCGCCAGTCCGGACCAAGGTTCAGTTTTACCTTAAAACCAAAGAGACCCCATCCACAAAATGTAACCCGCTCAGCATAAATACTGGATTCCGAAGCGCTTCGAATCCAAGTTTCGTATTAACCGAAGTCTGCTGAAGCTCGTGGACAGGTCGATGTTCTCTTTATTGGTGAGGTTTGGATCCCGTGAATTCCACTTACCCAAAAAAGAGAGTCTTTTTCTGGTTCTGTTTTATTTATTTAATGGAACTTTGACGGAAGTTTCTTGTAAGTTCCACTTAAGGGCGGAACTATTCTTAAAGTTCATTGGCAAGCTCCCTTCTTGGGGTGAGTGGGAACGCGGGGTTCCTAAAGTAATTTGAGGACTGAGTTTAGGACTGAGTGTTGAGTCTCTTGGGTTGAACTCAGAGGATTTTACTCCCGAGTAAATGGCCGTTTCGTGGATGTCTATCTGCTGGGAAATCCGGGGGCGCCATTGAAATCTTGAGCCTGTGCAAGCTGCATGGAATAGCCGAGCCTAACTTTAGGCCAGCGGGGCATTTGGGATATCAGGAAGGGGGGTTGCCTTGAGCTGGGAAACGCGTCTGTACCGCTGCCTTGGGGGGGGGGGCGAGGGGAGCTGACAGTTGTTGCTCAGCTTGAAGTAGGCAAATGTCTTGACTCGGGAGCCGGTCAGGCTCTTACTCTTGAGTAAATGGACCCTCCGATTGCCGTTTGCGTCCAGTGAGAAACAACTAGATCCTTTGATCGGCTGCCTTGGGCATACTTACATGGAAGTAACTCTTACTGGATTCAACAGATCATCCTCCCCTTTCCCCAACCTTTGGGGAGACTTCCTTCCTTCCTTCCTTCCTTCCTTCCTTCCTTCCTTCCTTCCTTCCTTCCTTCCTCTTTTTATCCTTCCTTCCTTCCTTCCTTCCTTCCTTCCTTCCTTCCTTCCTTCCTTCCATCCATCCATCCATCCATCCATCCATCCATCCCTCTCTATCCAAATCCCTTCCTTCCCCTTTTGAGAGTGGGCACTCTTTGCTGTGTTCCCACGACAGGACGAACCGGGTACTGTACAGTGTTCGCTCCATTTTCCGGGACCATACAACTCACTAAACCACCATCTAACCACAGGGGCAGATATTGCTCGCAAGACAGGCAAGACTAAGATGGGATTCGCTGCTTTGTGGTTTAGCGTACGGGGCGGACGGGATCTCTGACCCACCAGGGTTGAGGTGTTGGAGGAGGGTTGCTTGTCCATTGAGTGCCAGAGAAGATGCGCTAGAGGCCCATGGAAGGGTCGCTCCGGAATAAGTGGGTGGTGGATCACAGCTCCTGCGTAAAGGCTGGAACCGGGAGGTCATTTCCTTTAACATGAACGTAACGCGGTGGATCTGGGAGAATTCGTGGGAATGGTTTCTGGGCAAAAGGCGCTGGATCTGGCTGCGCAGAGCTCCAGTTTTTACACGGACAGCAGTAACAGCGGTTTCGCGTTCTCTGTCCCCTCTCCTGGCCGTGTCATCCTCGCAACCTCCCAGTGAGGTAGGCTGCTTTGGGGAGATCACTTGATCTCAGGAGGGATCAAGTGAATGCCACGACTGTAAATTAGGATTTGAAAGGACCCCAGCCCACGATTTCTAAGGCTCTTCTCCTAGTAACACAGCCTCTTCAGATTGGATTGCTTCTTCCGAAAGTTCTGATGGAATGACAAGGGATTGTGGGAGTCGCAGTCCCAACAGACTAGCCACTCACTGCTAGCTGTTGCTTTGGACCTCGGCTCCCATAATCCGCGGCCATTGACCGCGCTGGTTTCTTTTGGATTTCAGTCTGCAGAGGAGGACGGGGTGTTCAGATAGAGTTTTCCTGGGGTGAATTTGGAGAAGCAGGAAGGATTCCACACAGGAGAACCTGCTGAGCCTCCAACTCCCATCAGGCCCAACCAGCAGGTCAAGGATGATGGAGGTTGCAGCCCTTGGAGGACCACAAGGTTCCCAAACCTACGATTTCACACATGGATCAGGCTCCAAAAGGCAAGCTCCGGTTTTGTTTACACACAGGCAGGCCTGGCGGGGGGGATTCGGATCCCATCTGAATCAAGGCAGGGTGAACTTTCTTGAATGTCACCCCACAGATCTGAAGTCACTCCAGTTTGGGGGGAGGGGCAGGTTGAGCTGGGAGCAGGAAGGGAAGTGTGATTTACTAAAGAATTATTAAATTATTGTGGCATTATTGTGAGCTGGAGTTAATTCTATGAGTCCTTGGGGGGGGGGGAGTAAATTCCCTGAAAGGCACAATTCTGCTTTCTTAACAGTACAAGAGAGTCTTTCGGCCTCAGCAGGTGTCAGTAATGTGGGTAGTAATGGTCACTTTCCTCTGATCCCCCCATGTTTTATTCACACGTTACTTCCAGGGAACAGTTGACACAGCCCCTTTGAATTGAAAAAGGAACTGCCAAATCCAGTTTAGGCTCACGGGGACCCTCCTCCCACGCAGTTTTCATCAGAAAAAAATAAAAAAGATCGCCAGAGCAAGAACTTGGAAATTCGTGTCAATTTACCATTTCAAGCTAAGCATAGGCAAGTAAAAGTTTTAGAGATGTACAGGCTGTGTTTTGATTGCATCCTTGATTTATTTGGAAACGAGCGGTTAGCTGCACTCCTACCCCTAATGCGAAGGCTCTTGGCTATTGCTGAAATCCTGAAACCAACCAGGATAACACGAGTCAGAGAAAAGAGAATCGCCTGACCCTTCGTCGTTTGCCTGGAAGGGCGTTGGCGTGAGAATGCCACGCCGTTCTCGGCTTCATAAACAACAGGGCAAGCGACAATTGTAAACTCCTTGGACAATCACACAGGCCAATCGGAAATGGACACCAATTACAGGCCTTTTAAAAACGCTCCTTCAGGTGTGGTGGAGCAAAAATGTTTGGTCCTTTGAGGTCATGAGGACTAGTAACACGTTTTAAGAAACGGATGGATTAATAAAAATCATAACCGCTTGGATTTTAGGAAGCGGTGAAAAGGGAGCAATTGGTGGGGGCGGGGGAAGCAAATTTGAGTTGTTTAATCCTGTTTGGCTTTAAAAACGCCTTTAATTAAAACCAAGCAACCTGTAAATCAATGTACAGCCACTTTTCATAATCCTTCCTTCCTTCCTTCCTTCCTTCCTTCCTTCCTAAAAGAACTCCAATCCTCTTTGACATCTTTCTGGCCTCCTCCTCCTCCTCTGGGAGAATGAATTTGGGTTCTTTTGCATTAAGGTAGGATAATACTTTTAATTCAGAGAAAGCACTGAATTAAAAGGCCGATCAACTATTAACTAGTTCACACCAGACGCCAAGTGAGAATGTGGGATTGGTGTTGGGTGTGAACGCGGCCGATTGCCCGTGATTTAGCGGAACACCCAAAAGGTGTTCATTTATAACATAACTTATCTGGGATTCAATTAACGCAATTTTCTGGGTTCCCAGATTTTTGAGTTAGATTCCCAGTTGGTTTTCTAGCACTGGTGCTGACAGAAGGAACTTCTCACCTCGGGAGGCGAGTGAATTGATGCACACGATCTCCTAAACCCCCTTCCGTGTCCGGGAGACACATACACACGAGATCCAGAGCCATTACTGTAAGGAGCGAAACGCCCTTCTTTTAGCAGGCGGAGATTTCTCGCATTCAACCCAACGGCCGCCAGCAGAGTTTCTGGACATTGCTCTAGGAAGGACCGTCAAATGCAACCCTCTCTGAAGAATTTCTTCCACTCCTTGGTCCCCACCACATAAACCTGTTTTAATAGCTAGAATTCCCAAACCTTCACACAACAGGCTTAACCACGTTAATGGAAGCCAACGGCTCTGCGCTCTTTCCCTGGCTAAACCTGGTCAGTGTCAACCTTCTGGGATCGGGACCTGCTTCCCTTCTGGTCCAATCCGCAGAGCCCAAAAATGGGCCAGTTCAAAAAGATGGTGGGCGGTGGGGGAACGGACGCTTCCGCCCATCGGCTTTCAGCTTCGACGGGGAGCGGGTGTTAATCCGCAGAATGAAGCGTCCAGCTGGGCGATACCCAAGTTTAAGGTAGTCGAACGACCTCATTTTAACCCCCCTTTTCTTCCTGCTGATCCAGGTCAAGACACAAGCCTGGCTGAAACGCTATTGGCGCATGGAGGTGGGTGAGGGAGGGAGGTCTGGTCTCGTCTCGTGTGAATGCAACGCTTGGGGCTTTTTTTCAACTGCTAGGGTTCGGCTGTGTAGGGTGAACGCAGCCATACAGTTGTTTTCCCCAGACTGAAAAGTACCCCAAGAAGCTGCCCGCTGTCCATCGCGGAGGAAGCAGCCGAAATCACAAAGGGGTGCGTGTGTTTTGTTGTGCAGCAGTTAACCAACCGGCTACGCTGTCAGTTGCGGTAGCGTCACGAAGCGGGCTGCCAAGAAAAAACAAAACAATGGGGCGTTAACTTCGAATTAAGAAACTTCTGGGTGGGGGGCAGCTTTCCGAGCCGTTTCCGCTCTGCTCCTTATCCCGTCGAAACGGAAGGTCCCGGGAGCCGAACTAAATTCGGTCAAGACATGGAAAGGGCTTTCACACACCCCCAAATCCCCACTTATCTGCCCCCCCTTATTTTTACCCCTTTTTAACAAGGACATCTGGTCTGAGCGTCTGCCCTTCCTTTTGGGGGTGGGGAAAAAAAACAAGCATGTTGACTTTTGATCAAATCGACCCTTTTCTCCAACACTCCCCCCCCCCCCCGCTTTTTTTTTCTTCTTCCAGGAAAGCCTTGGCACAAACACACAGTAAGGGAGAAAAGTGGTTCGTGCCGAGAAGGATCAGATATTTATTCACCCTTTGGAGATGAGGAGGCTTAGACACGCTTTCCAGCAAGCTCCGTACTCACATTTAAGAACGGGGGATTGTGTGAAAAAGACCGAATCTGTCCTATCGGGCACCCCCCCTCCCCACTGCAAAAAGAGAAAGGAAGTAGACAATGAACGAATGCAAGAAAAAAAAAGCGACCCTGCAGACCCAGAGGGGAGTACACCAGTCTGGCTTGTATTGAACCACCAAATCCCACGAAGGGAGCGCTTAATTAATTTTGGGTGCTAGAAATTCAGCCCAGCTGTTTCCTTTCGGAGAGGGACTCCTTAGAGAGATCTGTCCCCTTTTCTCTAGTGCACTCAGCATATTTCAGCCTTTGTGCCCTCCCCCAGGAAAGAAAGAAAGAGAGAGAGAAAGAAAGAAAGAAAGAAAGAAAGAAAGAAAGAAAGAAAGAAAGAAAGAAAGAAAGAAAGAAAGAAAGTAAGTTGTAGCTGGCAGATGGCTTTTCCTTATTTTACCTCTGGATGGAAAGGCAGGGAGGGAAGGTGATAGAAAACTAGCAAAAGATTGGCTTGATTTGAGGCGGCAGGGGTGGAGAAGAAGAATAAAAGTAGAGAACAAGGGTTGCATAATAAAACAGAGGGGTGCAGCGCACAGAAACCCAGGAACTGCGAGTGTCAAAAACCAGAGGGGGTGTAAATGCACCAACGATAATGCACCTAGGAACCGGCTTCCCCAGTCCAAAAATTCTAAAAGGGCTTTGAAATCGCCAAGATTCTCCCAGGCCTGGTGGTTTTCTTTACTGTATAAGGGTTTTGCTATATCCTCCGGGATGTTTTTCAAATTCTACTTCTACCTTACACTCCCTGGGGTTCTTGGGTAGCCTCCCATCCAAAAACCAACCAGATCTGATCCCACTTAGCTTCTGAGTCACAGAAAGTCAGCCAGGTCCCTACCATCTGCTGAGTCCACTTAACTAGTTTAATACTCCTACAAGCCCAAGGAGATTACAGCAACTGGAGGGAAGGGGTAAGGGAAATGGAAATCAGTGCGGCGAGGCTCATCTGGGGATGTGGGCACAATTATTTCTTGATGGAGAGAAAACCGAGGAGCCCCTACGTTTAGGAGAACCTGCTCACCACGTTTCCATGTGGGGGCTATGCTGCCTGTCAAAACTAACTTTTTTCTTTAAGCCCCATTTCAATGCAACTGAGAATGCTTAAAACTGCAATCCTACGAACCCCCCCCCCCGCGATTGATTCTACGGTTGTTGTTTTTAGTTTAAATTTTTAGGCACTGTTGTTTTTACCTTCCTTCCTTCTCCCCCTTTTGTCATATCAACTGTAAGCAGCTTCAGCAATTTTTTTTTGGTTTGTTTTGCAAGGCAACCTATTCTCAAGTGCTTTAAATGAATAAAATAAAAAGAATGGAAAACAAGCCTGGGCTTTTGCTGTCTTTCTCTGCTCTGTATAAATCAAAGGGCCACTTGAGAACTTGCTGGACTGGTAAGTTCGATGGTTTCCCAAATAACTCAGGAATTCTCTACCACTTCAGATTTGGCAGTCTTATTTTATTTTGGTCCAAATATAGGCTGGACTCACACAGCATGCTAAAACAAACAAACCACATTATGGCTTAGTTTGTAGGAAGCCAGCTATTAAATAGTTGTCTCCTTAAGCTGGTGGGAACCAGTTCACCCCCTTGGAGATATGATTTACTGCAGTTCTATTCTTGGTTATCCTTCAGTAAATGATGCAGAGGCTGTATTCTGACAACACTTTCCCAGTGCCTAACTTAACCACAATTAACTCAGTCCAAGCTTCTGGGTACACACACTATTCTCAGCCCATACATTAACCATTATGCTGTGTTTCTATAACAAACTAGGCTAAACGGTTAGTTAATCTATGGCACAGAAGATGGTGTTCACACAACTTACAAAAGACCAAACCAGGTTTTTGAAAACACAACTGATGTGTTCATATAACAAGCCATCCTTCGGAAGATAACCCATAGTATGGCTCCACATGACAGCCTGAGTTCCCAGAATCCTTCAGGTCAAGCTCACAGGGGTGTCCCCAAGGAGGAGGGAAAAAAAGTGAAGATGGCAGCCAAATCACACCCATTAAAAAGGGGTGGAGCTTTGACCACATGATTGTGGCGCCATTTTGACTTTTTTGACCCATCCTGCGGACCCCCTTGCTAGCTCAACTCCTGGCGATTTCCTGGACACATCAATGTAGTTTTCTTGCTAGCATCAGGAAGTGGTTTGCTGTTCCTCTTATCCAGAATTCTTTCTTGACCTCCCAGTCTGGCGGACAGCCTCAAGATTTCCTGGTGGTCTCCCATCCATTGACTACCCAGGTCCGATCCTGCTTAGCTTCCCAGCTAGACTAGCTGAGAGAATAACAAGCTGACTTGAAACCCATTTAACCCAATGGGACTTCTTTTCCCATTTGTACATTTACCTATCTCAGTGCTTTTCAACCTTGGCAACTTTAAGATGAAGTGTGGACTTCAACTCCCAGAATTCCCCAGCCAGCATGATCTATTTTATTTATTTATTTATTCAATTTATTCCCCGCCCATCTCCCATACAAGGGACTCTGGGCGGGTTACAATAATCAAGGTTAAAAACGATACAATAAAAAGTCTAAAAAATGCAATATAAATAGATAAAATACAAGATGGGGGACGTAGGGAACGTAGCATAGATAGTGTTGCTACGGGGCTAGCCAACCCCAGGAGGCACTACCGCCTCTGTTGTCCCAGGCCAGGTGGCAGAGCCAGGTCTTGAGGGCCTTCCGAAAGGTCAGGAGGGAGGGGGCCAGTCTCACCTCCGGGGGCAAGATATTCCATAGGGCGGGCGCTATCGCAGAGAAGGCACTATCTCCTTCTCTTCCCGGCCTTCACCCCCAGACTAGAGTTCCAGGCTTTCCTTAAATAACTCAAGCCAGGAGCTAAGCTTTAAAACAAACAAAAAATCACGCCCCGTGGGAGAAAGAAACATATGACTCTTGCAGCTGCCGGGGAATGGGGATGGGTGGGGGGTGGGGACGAGCTGGAAGGCCCCGTGGCCGGGCCAAAGCCTTTCCCTTCAGCCAGGCGCGGTCTATTAATAAAGCACTGCCTGCCCTCGTGCGCCCAAGAAAGGCAGAAAGGGGGCGGGTCCCAGTTCCCACGGCACGCAGAAGCAACCCCGATGTAGGTCGCGCGCGCCTAACCCTAGGATCTGCTGCGAGCGCTGGGCTCCCAGGCAGCCAGAAGATCGGAACGGACCGGGACTTCGTTGTTAACTCCGGCTCCCGCACCCTGACAACGCCATCCAGGGATTCCCCTCTCCTTTAAGTCCTGTAAAGGGAAACAAACACAGACCTAGCAAATACCCACTTCCATTTCGCCGGAGTTTCCTTTAAAACTTCTTTCCTTTGAGGAGAGGAGGGGAAGATCCTGCGCCGAAGCAGCGGCTCCTTCAAGCTGCAACTTTATACCCATTTATTGGGCATCAGCGCCACTGGAGGGCTGGTGGGGGGGATTAATTCTGAGTAGATGTCTATGCAATACCACTTGGTCAATTCGTTTAATTCTAGAGGCGGTTGCAGGAATGGGCAGGTTTCTGAGCTGTGTCTTTACTCGGGAGTAAGCCACCCCGAATCCAATAAGATTTCCTTCCACAGAAAGGCACTGGGGATCCATGCGAAGTGCAGCGTCACATTTCCTCTTCTGCTTTTAAGGTATGAGGCGGAATCCGTGATTTGTTTAGCGACCCCCCCCCCCTTGCCTCCCATTTGGCCCGAAGAAAAGTGAAAGCCGCTTCAAAACTCTTCAAACTGCGCGGATGAGGACTCAGGATGGCGAAGACCCCTTCAGTTCGATGAGATTTGCTCTCGGTAAGAAGGTGCTTTAAGATTGCAGCCTACCAACCTCCCTCACAGCGGGAAAAACGCGGATTCAGGGGCTTTCCCCCTTCGCGGAAACGCAACGCCTTCTGCCCCGACGGCGCTCCCTTGCCCGGATTGATTTCGGAGTAAGGGCGCGCAGAGTTGCCACACAAACCTTTTCAGAAAAGAAAGCGGGGCTTGCTACCAGATCCGGGCTAAGCGCCAGACTCCAGCAAAGAGCTATTTTTCTGCATGACTTTGCTAGCATCTAGTGGTCGTCCGGATTTTTCTTTAGGGGAGACGCGTATTCCTTTTGAATGTGGTCTACCCCGCTGTCGCTTTATCGCGAAGGCAAAGGTGGATTCCCCTAAAGTTTTGCAGCTGTGTTTTTTCCTGCTCCCCTTTCCTTTCTTTCTCCGTTTCTGTTTCCCGCTCCAGTTTTTAACCTCCCAGCAGAACTTCGTGGACCAGAAGGGTTGGAGATAGCCACGCATTTACACCAACAGCTTTCTCTACTGTGACACAAGCCAACCTTCCCCAAACCAAATTTCTCTGTCCTGGGAATTTAGCTCGAAGACGGCAGCAATCCTAAACACCTCTTAAGAGTCCTGGTAGCTTCATGAGCGCATCTCTGCCCTGGCCGTCAGAAATTCTACGAGAAGTAAATCTTACTCCCAGATGTAGAGGACTGCCAGTCCAAATTTCTCACTCCAGGCTAACCCGGGATTATTTTAGCCCCTTTATTCCAATGGCAATTTTGTCACTTCTTGGAGCCCCCTCTATTATTAGATTGAAACTCTCACCATCCCTTTTGTCGGGTGGGTGGGTGGGTGGGCTGGGTGATGGGCTTTGTAGTCCAGCAGTATCTGGTGATACCCCCCAATCTGCACAGGTTGACTGTTCTGGAGCTGCAATGCCTGATATGGCTTTGAACTGAAAAAGCCCCACCTATTATTATTATTATTATTATTATTATTATTATTATTATTATTATTTATTATTATTTATTATTATTATTATTATTATTATTATTATTATTATTATAATATTCGCACAGTCAGCGAAATGTTTAGACTGGGTTTGGCATTTTTGTCCACCTATCAAGTTCTTTCCAAAGACCTGGGATGGGCAGATGTTGTTGTTGAATAATATTAAAGGTGTCGTCGCAAGATGTCAGCTGTTCCAAGTAAAGCTGCCTTTTGCAATTGACTGATGGTGACTTTGCCAATGCCGATGGTGTTCAAGTGGTGCTCCAGATGTTTTGGAATTGCACCCAAGGTGCCTATTAATATTGGTACCATCTTTCCTTTCTTTTGCCACAGTGGCTCTACTTCTGTTTGCAGGTCTTTGTATTTTGTGATTTTCTCCAGTTCTTTCTCTTCTCTTCTGCTGTCTCCAGGTATTGCAGTGTCCACTATCCAGACTTTTTTTGTCTTTCTTATCAACAATTGTTAAGTCTGGGGTGTTGTGTGGCAGATGCTTGTGTGTTTGAATTCTAAAGTCCCAGAGCACTTTAGCTTCTTCTTTTTCTACTTTGTGGTGGTATTATTATTATTATTATTATTATTATTATTATTATTATTATTATTTCTTCTTCTTTCTTCTTTCTTCTTTCTTCTTTCTTCTTTCTTCTTTCTTCTTCCCCAACTCCAGAGAACTCCTAAGAGAAGCCAGTGTGCGAAAAAGAAACCAGTGCTCGAAAAAGCGAGGTTCGGAGCCCACATCCAGGAGTTTCTTTGTACAATTCATTGCCCTGCCTGATACAGGATAACAACAAATAGCAGCAACAAAGCGCTTTCAGAGCCGCGGCTCCGGCGCAGCCCCTATGCAACAGAATGCTTGCAACAGAAACTCCGCTCCGCCCCCATTCCACTTACTCATCCACTCACTTACTCATCGGTTATTATTAGTTTAGTGTCCAGACTTGTCTCCTGCGCTGAGTTTCCAAGAGGCGCATTTCGGCGGCGGCAAAAGAGCGCTCAGCGCTTGGTTTATCTGCCCGCCCAGAGAGCGCTTAGGAAAGGTTCGCGCCCTCCACACCTCTCTCGCCCGCTTCTGCACCTCGGCGGCGGACGAAAGGGGGTCTCTTCCCGTCCCCAGCCCGACCCTGCAGGGTACAACATACTTCCCCATCCGCCCTTCGAGGTCCCTTTCTTTCTCTTTCACTCCCCCTTTCTCATGTCCTAGACTAGAGAAACGAAATGGTGGGGCGAGGGGGGGAAGGAAATGGGGGGCGAGGAGGATGGGAAGGAAGGAAGGAAGGAAGGAAGGAAGGAAGGAAGGAAGGAAGGAAGGAGAGAGAGAGAGAGAGAAAGAGAGAAAGAGAGAAAGAAAGAGAGAGAGAGACTTCCCCAACACAGCAATTTCCAAATATCTTTGAATACAGCATTTGCCAGGCGCTGGGAATGATGGGACCTGTAGTTTCACACATCTGGAGGACAATTGAACTGAGAGTGGCCCCAAGTCAAGTGGGGTTCCTTCCTTCCTCCCTTGAAAGACCTTGCCCCCCCTTTTCTCTCCACCTTCCCGCCTCAGTAGACGCAAATATAAAGATTCGCTTCTTTCGCTGGATCCGGCAAGGCGCGGCTGAAATCTTACTTCGGGACGGAGTTCCTGCCAAGGCAGCAGAATGGGGGCATTTGTGTCTATATTACAGGTGCGGATGCGTATAAATCGCACCTCGATATTACAGGTGCACGCCCACACGCGGGTATTAGATAGGTATTCCTCTCACTCACACACACACTGGTTGGAATGGTTGTCCGCTGCTTATCAGAACAAGCGCGGGACCCGGCCCCTGTCCTGGAGGGGAGGGCTTCCATTGCGGACTCCGTGAACGCGGCGGGGTTTACTCCCGAGTAAATCCGCATGGACTGGCTGGCCCTTCTTAAGGGTTCCCGCCGCAGATCCTTCCGGGAGAGCGTTAGGTTTTGCACCCTCATTCTCACTGTCCTCCCCTTCTTTTTCTTTTTAAGGATATCCCTTGGCAGATAAAATAAAACCTGGCGCTCCTGAAAAGTCCGGCCGGCCGGCGCCCCCGTCCTTTTGGCGAGCGGCCGTCTAGTTAACGCAGCGACTCCTGGGGGGCGGGGGGGGGTTCATTCTTCCCGATTCTCCTTTTTCAAGCCTCCCCCGGCCTCTAATTAATTCTCAGCTCCTCCAACTTCTTGCTGCTCTCGGTGTTGTACGTACTAGCGCAGGAAAAGCCGAACAGATGGTGATTGATACAAACTCCATTTCGGCTGCTTAGCCGTCCCGCGGCCCCCCGCCCCCCCCCGCAGCAAATTTTGCCGGCTGAATGCTAAAGCGTGCGTGTTGGCTGGTGGCAGTTGATTAAGGGCAATGATTTACGGCCAGGTTTCTTCCCTCCTCCTCCTCCTCCCCCCCCCCTCAAAGAAGAGGAAAGGATGGTACTGTTAGAGGCAGCTATTTTGGGGAGACAGATAAGACAGCACACCCTGGAGGCTTTCTGTGAAACCAGCCAACAAATCTAAACCTACATTTCAAATACCTGGAACAGGGCAGCAATCAATTGGTCACAGATTAAATACAGTCTCTATTATGACTTTCCCTGGTAATCTGTTACTTCTGACAATAGCAGCCTCTAGATTTATGTAACTGCCCCTCACCTGTCCACCTGGCTAAGAGTCGGTATATTTCACAGCGCAGCGGCCAGGAAAGATTGGCCGCGCTGCTGCTCCCAGCCGCTAAAATGAGTTGGAGGGTGCGATTGGGACAGGTTGCTACGGCCAAGCAATTTTCAGTGATTTCCCCGAGATTTACACGAGGAGGAAGCGGACAGACGCAGCTAGCCAGCCGGGAGGGACAGGAATGCAGACTTGGACCGGAGGAGTGAGCCAAGGATGAGCAAAATGTATGCATGTGGAGCACCAGGCACGGAAGACATTGCACAGGTCAACTGCCAACTACATACCCAGCAAGGCCTAGGTGCTGGGACCACTATAAAAGACTGTCTTATTTCCTTCAGGGCACGAACTCACATGCAGCCAATAGAACTGCTCATCTTATAGAACAGGGCTGTTCCACTAAGAACACGTTTTATAGAACATATTGGGGTAGCATGTAGAGGGGAGGCTTTCAGCTAAATACACACAGTTTGTATGTTAGCACTCATTTCATGCTTTTTTATTCTATTTTTTCTTGCACTGTTTTATCTTACTCTATTTGATCTTAGAGCCAGTTTGGTGTAGTGGTTAAGGCATCAGGCTAGAATCTGGGAGACAGTGAGTTCTAGTCCCGCCTTAGGTATGAAGGCAGCTGGGTGACCTTGGGCCAGTCCCTGTCTCTCAGCCCTAGGAAGGAGCCAATGGCAAACCAGGAGTCTGTGAGTTCTAGTCCCGCCTTAGGCACGAAGCCAGCTGGGTGACCTTGGGTCAGTCACTCTCTCTCAGCCCTAGGAAGGAGCCAATGGCAAACCAGGAGACTGAGAGTTCTAGTCCCGCCTTAGGCATGAAAGCTGGCTGGGTGACCTTGGGCCAGTCCCTGTCTCTCAGCCCTAGGAAGGAGGCAATGGCAAACCACTTCTGAAAAACCTTGCCAAGGAAACTGCAGGGACTTGTCCAGGCAGTCTCCGAGAATCAGACATGACTGAACGGATTAAAAAAAATTATCTTACACTATTTTATCTTACCTTACTCTATTTTATCTTACCTTACTTCATTTTGCCTTAACTTATTCTATCCTATTTTATTGTGGCTGATGCCCATTGTTCTTGAGATGGTCAACTGACTAATCAACAAAGATATGATATGATATCACACGACACTGTGAGCAGGTAACACCACCAGGGGTTTCATCAGCTGGGTAAGAGACATCATACAGAAGACCCTATATTGCAGAGCACATGTTTTGGCAGAGTTCTGAATGAATAAATAAAAATAACCTCCACTAAGTGTTCTTTAAATATCCTTTTGACTGATTATGTGTCATCAAGTCGTTTTTGACTCCTAGCAACCACATAGATAGATTTACTCCATGATTAAATATCCTACTTTGAGGCAATTTAATAAAAGGCAATATGGATCAACCTTACACAACCCCAATTCCACCTGGGTGTCACCGCTGAAGAGCAAGCATAGGAATGCATGACAGAAAGGGCTGAATTCACTTCAGTTGTATCCAGCCGTCTGCCTCCCCAGGGCTGTCCACAGACTATAGTTAAAAAACCAAACAACAACAACAACAAAAGATCGTAAGATGGTGGCTGCAACCAGTGATTGAAACTCCACCTGTTTTTTATGTGTGGCATAAAAACAGCTGAAACTTTAATCACACCATAGTGATTGAATTTGTAAATTTGTAGAGTAGTAGTGATTGAATTTGTTAATCACGCCCTGCAGACACCTCTGTGTTTAATCTTCAGAGGTTATCAATTGAGGAAGAGGGTCCCAACTATTCCTACTTATTTATCCTCAGTATAAAACAGTTAGAGAAAGACTATATCTAGAAAGGGAGGCTCTGTTGAGAAATTATGACTAATCAGAACCAGAGTTGCATTAGGTGTGTTTTCCATGCATGGCAGTCTACTCGCCATGCTATCTCCTGGAATTAAAACTGACAACATCCTTATAGATGGTTTGAAATAAAAAGAAAAACAATCCAAGGGAGGGGGACTGAGAAGCAAGCACTTCCAATATTTTTAAGTCAATTCCCATGGAAGGTATCCCTTTCAGCCATTGTAGAGGACAGGAGTCCAGTTCAGTTCTGTAACCCTGGTTAAAAGTCTCAGAAAGGAGGTAATGGGAAAAGGCCCAAGGATCTGACTGGTGGTAGCTAGTCAGGAGAGATACTAGTCTAAAGCAACTTCCTATGGCAGAGCTTTCCAAACTTTTCATGTTGGTGACACACTTTTTAGACATGCATCATTTTGCGACACACCCTTACAGCAGGGCACAAGGCAGGCACTAGGACCTGAGTGGAATCACAGCAGGTTTGGAGGCAGCAAGGCACGAGACAGGCACTAGGACCTGCGCGGAATCCTGTCAGGGCTCGGAGGCAGCAGCAGCCTTGACACACCCAGACACTGCAGCCGACACATTAACGTGTCGCGACACACAGTTTGGAAAGCTCTGTCCTATGGTCTTGATTAGCAGAGAACCAGAGGTGTCAGAAGCTCAAAGGGATAACTGATACAACTGATAGAAGGTGGCCTAGCATCCTCAACTTTAGGGCTGCATTCACACATTGGATCAGGTCCAGGGAAGACTTAGCAGAATCATCTATAGTAACATGCTCAGTCAGGGTAGTTTTAACATTAGTTTTCTGCAGCTTAGCATGTTGGGCAAACCCTGGAATCTGTTTATGATTTCCCTGTATGGTGTACACTGTGGATGGTGGCCAAACTGGAAAAGGGATTAATTCAGTAACCAGGATGTGTTTGGAAGATAATGTCCATTGTGGGGAGACTAGAGGTCAGAACTGACAAGCTTTATCTTGCAGAGAGTTCCACATTCAATTCGTGACAAATTCCCTCCCCCTGAAAAAGGGAGGAGGAGGAGGAGGAGAAGGAGAAGGAGAAGGAGAAGGAGAAGGAGAAGGAGAAGATGTTGTTGTTGTTGTTTATGGGAAATATACTGTACTGAAGAACTGTAACTGTCTTGTAGTTACAGACTGGATGGGCAAATAGACACTTACGCACTCATCCCCTTCCCTTCCTTTCCCCTGATCAGGCACTTCTGATCATCACAGGATGTCATTAACACTGGAGACCTCTTTCTCCTTTCCCTGGGGAGACTCATTACCACACACCCCTCCTAACCTTCCTCCTTTTAAAAACTCCTCTTCCCAAAGAAAGGTTTTGCTTGGCAATCACGTCAAAGTCTCTAGTCCTCTGATCATCATCTTCCGCAGGGTTGGCGGGGAGTGGAGACCCTTTCCAGACAAAATCAGCCGCAAAGACTATGTGAAATCCTTGTTCGTGCCAAGCTACACTCAGGTTCCAAAAGGCCTGATTTATTAGCTTGTCAAGGGAAGCATTGTTGAGGAAGGCAATCAGAAAACACTTACCTAGCGAAACTAAAACGACTGCCTTTTCATGGGCTAATTTGTATAACTCCCATGGAGGAACTTGGGAAGTGTTTGATGAGGCATAAAATGATGATTAATGTATTTATTGGCCCATTGCTCATCAAACAAGGATAGTATATCTTTTCTCTATTGGGCGTCGGCTCAGGAGCCACGTCGCTGCTGCCTAGAGGGGAAGCCGAGACAAATCTCCTTTTTCCGTGGGGTTCTCGCCACTGTAACCTGCCTGACCTGAAGAACGCCTTACCTGCAACAAGACAACATCAGGGGAAGGCGAGAGGCAAAAGGATCATTTGATTGGCTGGTAATTGAGAAATGAGAAGGGAAAAAAATGGCTTCAGGTAAGGGTTGTCCCACTCAATTCTCAATTACTTCGACTAAACCAGATAAGGTGCGAGAAGTGGGGGTGAAGATGGAAGAGAAAGCAGGTAGAAAAATGACAAATCAATTTTAACTTTCAGAAAAGAGGTGGTCAACCTGGATTACTGTGGCATGGATGAAAGAAGGAAAGAATCCATAGAGAGCTTTGGCAAAACCTGATTTCTTCGCACAAGGTCTTCTGAGGCAGGGTAGAAAATAAATAAATAAATAAATAAATAAATAAATAAATAATAATAATAATAATAATAATAAACAGCCTTTTAAAATTCTCCAATGAACTGGTGGACAGAGAAATTGGGTGGACATTTTTTTCCCCAAGGGAGGATAAAATTCTCCAACAATTTCTAAAGAGCAGGACAGCGGCCCCTTTCTGGAAAGCTCCAGCAGAAAAGTTCAATCCTGATGTCCCTTTGCCACCTCATCACTAAGCAAGCGCAGGAACACCACTTTCCATCTCTAAACATTTCTCTGAAACTCTCATC
The DNA here is from genome assembly GCA_023362775.1 of Charina bottae. Classification (NCBI taxonomy): domain Eukaryota; kingdom Metazoa; phylum Chordata; class Lepidosauria; order Squamata; family Charinaidae; genus Charina; species Charina bottae. The sequence continues at coordinate 21,036,159 of JALMGJ010000015.1, forward strand.
TTTGAGATATTACAAAAGCAAACCCTTGTTCATCCAATGATATGAGAACTGGTGGGGGGAAAGTCCAGATTAAATTTTTAGCACAGCATTAATTTAAAAAAATCAACAAAGGTAGGTTGTTTGGTATCTTCTTCAACGTTGTCCTATTATTTCAAAATGTGAGGACTTGGGGGGTCACAAAAACGGATTTGGAGAACCCGCGTGGCCTTGGCGTCATGGAATGCTCACCTCTGTTATGGAGCAACACAGTCCTTGTTACTCAATTGATACATCTGAGAGAGAAAGGCTCAAGGCAACAAAGATGACTAAAGGAGCATTTGTGTCAAGATGTCACATAACCTTCAATTGCCTAAAAGGAATAAACTCAACACCCACAATTATAATACATGTTTAGTCCAAGCAATGCTAAACTCAAAGGCATAGTTGTAGGTGAAGGACGAGGAATGTCTGTTAAAACTCACTCAGGGAAATGGGACGGCTAAGACTTCAGGGCTGTCCTAAAAGCTTTTTTTGCGGAATTTTCTGTATCTTCTAAAAATAATTGCTCCATTAAAATGTAGTTGTCAAGAGTGCCCTTTTATAGTTGAACATCCAGCTCCACAAGTCACTCAATGCTGAAGAGCAGGGGGGTGGCTTGAATCCTATAATCTGAGCCCCAAGATCTTGAAGTTACCTGAGAAAGATTCAGTCTCCTTAAGAACAATGGAAAACTCCCATCTTAACTATCATCAGCGCTCTGGAAAGGGAATTTTAGCTTTTGTGGTAAGAGTGGTAGTTTGCTACCAGTACTGAACATGGTGAAACTGGGGTCAAGACGGCATATTGGACTCTGCATAAACAAAAAAGAAAAAAAGGGGGGCATCTTCTAACCCAGCCCTGCAGGAAATACCTCCTATTGCTTCCAAGGCAATATTTGCAAGGATAAACAACAAAAACGTCTTTTTATTGAGTAAACCAAGTTTCTATCTATACTGAAAACTCATAAGCAAAAGTTGATCTCTAACACCTCAGCCAAAAATTTTAGAGGGACCACAAGAAGGAATGACCTTGAATGGATTCTCAACATAAACTATAAAAATAATGAGCAGAATAAAGCAATACCAACAACACAACAACCATGCCCTTTCGAGCCAGTCAGCCTTTGAGAACTGAAGCCTTTGATAAATTCCTATTTACTTATTTATTTAAAATAACCATTTTGGGGGAGATGGGAGGTGATAGAAATATGAATGATAAATAAATAAAATAAAATAAATAAAGCCAATGGGGGAAGCTGGATTCACTTAACAACTATGTGATTCACTTAATGGCCATGGTGATTCATTTTAATGACCACGGCAAAAAAGGTCGTAAAATCGGGCATGACTCACTTAACAACTTCCTTGCTTAGTGACGGAAGTTCCAGTCCCAATTATGGTTGTAAGTCGAGGACTATATGTAATAAGAGAATCTTGCAAGTCTGATTGTGCTGTACCTCCTCCCCCTTCTTATATTCCAATGGATTAGGGAGACACCTGCATGAGTTGTTTCTGAATGTTATCTTGTTTCTCAGGACTTAAAAGAAGTTTCATCCCCTTTTGCTTAGGTAATGGTTGTTGCATATTTCCTTCAAGATTATCTTTCTTACTCCCAACAGCATGTCAGGCTGTTTCATATCTTGCTTGGTATGGCCTCTTCCAACTTGCGAGAACTCTCCAGGGTTTATCGGTCACCGGTCCTTTTAGAGAAGATGCCAAGTGCTGAGCCAACTATGCATTCAAAACATGCACTCTGTCATTGATCTGGATCACTCCCATCAAATTTGAAACATGCAGCTCTTCTTTCTCCTGACATAGGAAAGAGAAGTGTAACTCCAATCTGGAGATTTTCCTTCAGTTCCATCATTGTGAATGGGTATTGTGGTATATACTCTCTAAATCTGGGAAAATTAGCCACTAAGGGATGATCAGAGAAGAATTAATTGATACTTGCACATATACCTGTGAATTTTAGTCTCTGAGCATGCATGTCTGAAAAATTACTGCTGATTGAGAAACTGAAGAATAAAAGGAACATAAATGAAACAAGAGAATTCACATTTTACAATCTATAAAGATAATTCCTGGTTATCAACCTGTTCTGAATGTGGTGGAATTGGTAACCTTCTTTGAATATCTGATGGAAGGAAGAAAGATTTATTCCAATGTGTGTATTTATGTGCCTGACTGCTCTGTTCTTCCTTCTCTCCTGGGATCACACCCTCACTATTCTTCCTTTTTGTGGAAAAGAGGCCAATGTCCTATTTTCATAATTCCAGCAATATTTTAAGCCCTTGTGATTTTATATGCACTGTTATGAAGATGTATGCAAGAGAGTGGTTCATGCAGCCATAGACAATGACAGTTTTGGGGGTATAATTGCTTTAATGTGGGCAATTAAGACTAAGTGCATGTACAGTAGTTTTAGTGACTGTCTTACATTCCTCTGAAACATTACAATGATCAATACACATGATTTGTAAGTTGCTTCTTATTGATCGAATGGTAAAATCTTTGACCTTCTTTTGAGGAAGTAATTTGCTAAATTATGACACTGTGTTAAGCCTTTCTCAGTTCAGAGGTGAGGAGTAATGGCATATCAGACTGGTACTGTGGAGGTGCCGGAGATTGTAGCTAGGTGGTAAGGTGAGAAATGTTTGTATTTTGCCTGAAAAATAGAGATATGCTGAGTGTCTTGGCACTTCACAGACCTTTCACACATGGACAGGATCATCTAAGTCCATTGGAGTTGGGTGGCTAATAAATTCAATGAACAAATAGAGTAAAAATAAATCTACTTTGACTTGGAAATTAATTGCAGCACCTTTCTGATGGTTGCCTCAATTTTGTTTCATGCCCATAATTAAAAAAATAATTGCTAGTCACCTATGATTTGTACTTTGATGGACAAACACTAAGAAGCTGGGTCATAAATAGAACACCTAATAAAGTCCCAACAGATGCCTATGTATCTTAACTTACAGTGATAACATCAACTCTTTCAATTAAGCTCCTAACTGGGTTAGAAAACCAAACTATTCTCTCATCTCGGTCTTGGAATGCAGCTTAGTTTCTTCTGAGAAAAACTGGAAGGGAAGGCTGCCTGTTAGAGCTCTTGATGATGTCCCAGGAAAGACAGAGAAGCTAAGTGCAACAGGCAGGGGTGTCTGCAGGAAATGGTCAAAAAATTCAAGAAGGCACCACAATGGTGTGATCGAAGCTCTTCGCAGGCGACACACACACACACACAAAGGTGGAACTTTGTACCATTGTGGTTGCCGTCTTGACTCCTGACCACACCCTGTGGGCACTCCAGACAGCAGGAAAAGGCATAAAGGTGTGGAGCAGGGATAAAAGGAAAGTATGACCTATTCTTTAGCCAGGACCAATATTAATTTTTTTAAAATGTTCATATATGTTTGCTTTTATTTGGGACAAGCACTGCAAATTGCCCAAGACTGTAGACCAGTGATAGTGAAAATGAATGTTGGTGTCATCATCAATTCTTTATGTTACATGTGCTTATTTAATAAAATGATATTTACCCCCCTATTGTGAGAACAAACAGTTCAAAATAGTAAAAGAGAGTGTGAGAGAGAAAGTGTTAACTTTGTGAACATACCAAAATAAAATAAAATTAAATTAAAAATACTGTACATTTTCTGCTTTGAGTTTATAGAATTCAAAACACACAATCCACACATTTCTTTACCACTAATTGCTTTGTCATTTTAAAGATTATTAACTATGTCACTCTGGTGGCTTTTTCTTTCTTTCGGTCTCTAGCTATAATATTTAATATAAATGACTCTCACTCATTTGCAAGCCTTTGAAGTGTTCTTGAAAATTTTAAATGATTGATAGCCTTTATTCACCCCCCCCCCAGTTCAAAGTTGTGATACAGGATTAAAACAACAATAACAACAAATAGTGACATTTGAAGATAAAAGGTGACATCTTGATTAAAGATAGAACAAATTGCTTGGCATGGGATCAAAACTCTACTTTCTCTTTTGGATACTGCCGTCCTCTGTGCTACATTTACAGGAGACAATGCTTGTGATAAGGAAGAGCTAAGTGGCACTATTACCTTGGTTTACCTTCTGGAGATTGAGAATAATCATTCATCCTGGAAATAACTGATCAGTTTTGATCATGACAACATTAAAATCAAATATTGTAGCCCCCCCCCAACTTGAATAAAAGAAATTCTGAAAAAAAAAATGGTAGAAACCAGTGGTGTGACCATGAGATTGAAGCTCCATTTTTTAACATGCATCAACACACATTAAAAAATGGATGGGGCTTTAATCACATAGTTGTGGCCACCATCCTGACCTTTTTGACCCTCTCACAGACACTCCTAGTACAAGCAAAAAAAAAAAGTCTATAATAATGGAGGGTTTGCTCCAGATTGTTAATAAAAAACTTTGCTATGGGCATTGCCCATTTCTTGCCCAAATTAGCAGATAACTGCACGGAGCATAAGCTGAAAAAGCCTATTTTCCTGCAATTGGCCAAGTAATTAGGATTTGGAACTGATGTAGTTGCCAAGTTCTACTTAAAATAAAAGGTAGAGATGATTTTCAAGATATCTGTGTTGGCCCAGATTGTAAGTTGTGCAGCACAAAAGAGTTGGAATTCAAACTTAACAAAACAACAACAGGCCTAGAAAATATGGTCAGAAGGATCTAAAAATCTGTTCTGTTAAATGTTTCTTCTCCCCTAACACTCAACTCAACAATGAAACTAGACACATCATCTGATGATCTAGCCTGTTTTGAAGACAAATTGCATCATTTAATCTCTCCAGGTGACATCTTGGTTGATCAAACAGTTGTCAAGCTGTTTGTGGTTTCAATGGCTATTAAGCATCTCTTCCCTGGCTAAACGCATACATTTGCTATCAACCCTCAAGCTATTCATAAATTGATATTATGTTGGTGAAACAAGACCTAGCTGAGCGTCGCAGACTCCTGGGGGCTAAAAAGGGCTTTGAAGAAAAAATATTTCTATATCATTTTGCAAACTTCCCCCCTTTTTTCTCCCTCTCCCTCTCCTCACTCACCCCCACCCCACATAACCCACTTCTAGCCCAAAGGCAAAATACTTTACCATTATCTCCCTTTGAACGTGCACTAAGTCTCTGCTATTTGTGCAAGGGTAAGCTGTTTGTGTTCTTCCCTGTCAGCTGGAGAATATCAGAAAAGTCACCATTCCAGTTTATCAGCAACAGGGCAATATGAAAAGCTTCTCCATAAATGACAAATCTTATTCATGTGATTTATTATTGAATTTATATCCTGCCTCTCTGTTAGTTCCAACATTCAAACTTAGAGCAAAAAAAAAAAAAGAAAAGAAAAAGATTGACATCTAAGTCAACTTTAAAATCAGTCATTACAATAATTAACAATCAAACATTTGGCACAAGGGATATGGTTTCACCACCTTCCCAAATAAAGGTAAAGGTTCCCCCACACAGTCGTGTCTGACTCTAGGGGCCGGTGCTCATCTCCGTTTGTTAGCCGAAGAGCCAGTGCTGTCCGAAGACTCTTCCACGGTCATGTGGCTGGCATGACGCGCACGGAACGCTGTTACCATCCCACCGAAGTGGTACCTAATCATCTACTTGCATTTGCATGGTTTCGAATTGCTAGGTTGGCAAGAGCTGGGGCAAGTGCGGGAGCTCACTCTGTCACGCGGGGCTAGGGATTCGAGCCTCCGAACTTGTGATCTTCCAATCGACAAGGCTGGTGTCTTAACCGCTGAGCCACCGCGCCCTTCCCAAATACTGAGTGCCAAACACACGGCCTTAGGGAGCACATTCCATAGACTGGGAGATGCACAGGAGAAAGGCCTTCCCTTAGTGTGGCACTTGATAACTCAGATTCCCGAAGGGGGGACTTTCTCAGAATGGCCTCTCCTGGTGATCCTGGTAACCTGCCAGCGGGTTAATAAGGCTTCAAGCCACTTAGGGCTTTAAAGATTATCACCAGCAGCTTAAACTGTGCTGGTCAGGCAACTGGTAGCTAATGCAGATCTTTCAGTAAAAGCATCATATGCTCCCTGTACTTTGAACAGTTTACCAGCCTGGACATCATGTTTTGTACAAAATGCAATTTCTGAACTTTTTCCAAAGGGAGTTCCACCTAAAGCACATTGGAGGAGTTGGCATAGGTTGGAACCAAGGCTTAAATCTCTGAACGGAATCTCTGCATAGACCTGTAGGATATTCTTAAAAAGACTTGTCCGAGTCTTCTATCTGTGTTGGGCCAAGTTCCATAATTGTCCAGGGTAGGTTGGGGATTATTGACACAAAGATAAGAAAGGCTGCAGAAGCCCCCTTCCTCTGGAGTTAATGGGATTTATAGTCCAACCCTTCATACAATGAAGGTAGAGTACGAGGAGTGTTGTGTACAACACGTTGTACAACAGAATCTGGCCATGAATCAAATGCATGCAGTAGTCCTCATACATTGGTGCTGTCAATTCTGACAGTATCAATCCCTTCTCCAGATTCTGTGGACTTAGTCCACTTCTCTTTGCATCTGACAGAAACTAACCAGGACTGCTAAAGCCAACATACCTCAGGAGTAGAGCACTGCATTGCATGCAGAGAAGATACATTCAATCCCTGTCATCTCAGGTAGATTTGGAAAACTCCCAACTGAAACCCTGGAGACCTGCCAGTTCATGCAGGAAACTGCAACTTACCAGATGTTGTGAACTACAACTTTTGCAGCACCTTTAGCACAGCCAAAAAAAGGGGATTTAGCATCTTCTGGAGGTATGTTGATGAAGATTCTTAGTCATCCAGGTGGAATTGTCTGTATGTTGAGTCATGGCAACTGGATGTCTTACTTTTGGAAATCTTCTGGAGGGTTAAATGCCCCACACCGATAATATAACTAGACAGACTGATGATTTGATTCATATAAAGCAGTTTTCCATGTTCATCTGTTGTCAGCCATTCCTTAAGAATAGAACAATGTGCATTTCCATTAATCCAATGTGCATTGGATTATCTGGACCCCTTCCAGTCAGGTTTCAGGCCGGGATATGGGGTGGAAACTGCATTGGTCGCGCTTACAGATGATCTCTGGCGAGAGCGGGATGGAGGAAGTGCATCCATCCTGGCTCTCCTTGACCTCTCAGCGGCTTTCGATACCATCGACCATGGTATCCTTTTGGGACGGCTCGAGGAGTTGGGGGTGGCCGGCGTAGTTTTGCGCTGGTTCGCCTCCTTCCTCTGGGGCCGGTCCCAATCGGTGGTAATAGGAGATGAAAGATCCAACTCTCGCCCCCTCGTTTGTGGGGTGCCACAGGGCTCGGTTCTTTCACCTCTCCTATTTAATATCTACATGAAACCGCTGGGTGAGATCATCCGTCACCATGGGATGAGATATCATCAGTATGCTGATGATACTCAATTGTACATCTCCATCCCTGGTGAAGTAAGTGATGCAGTGGCTGCCCTCTCTCAGTGCCTGGAGGCTGTGGGGGTCTGGATGGGGAACAACAGGCTTCAGCTGAACCCTGGTAAGACGGAGTGGCTGTGGATTGATGGTTCTTCTAGATCTGGGAAATTACCATCTTTGGTTCTGGATGGGGTTGCACTACCCCATTCGGAATCAGTGCGGAATCTGGGGGTCCTCCTGGACTCACGACTCCTGCTTGAAGAGCAGGTGGCAGTCGTGGCCAGAAGGGCCTTTGCACAACTTCGTGTTGTGTGCCAGTTACGCCCTTTCCTAGATCAGGAGTCCCTCCGTACAGTCACTCATACCCTGGTCATCTCTCAGATAGATTACTGCAATGCGCTCTACATGGGGCTACCCTTGAAGAGTATCCGGAAGCTTCAACTGGTCCAAAATGCGGCTGTGCGTGCAGCTATGGGTGCCCCTAGATCGGCCCATGTGACACCTCTGTTACGCCAGCTGCACTGGGTGCCAGTGTGCTTCCGGGTGCAATTCAAGGTGTTGGTTATGACCTTTAAAGCCCTACATGGCATGGGACCAGGCTACCTGAGGGACCGTCTCATCCCCATGACTTCAAAGCGTCCCACTCGATCATGTAGAGAGGGCATGCTTCGGGCCCCGTCGTCAAGGGAGTGTCGCTTGGCGGGGTCCAGAAGGCGAGCCTTTTCCGTGGTGGCACCCACTCTTTGGAACATTCTGCCCCCAGAGGTGAGACAGGCCCCATCGCTCCTATCCTTCCGCAAGAATTTAAAGACCTGGCTGTGCCGCCTCGCGTGGGATGGGAATGGGAATAGTTCCTCTTGGGGATGGCTAGTGCCATAGAGCCCTTTTAAAGAGAACCATCTATCGCCTATTGGATTTTTATACTTAATGTATTAGTTTTGTAATGTATTTTAAATTGTAGTTACTTTTAAAGATTTTAAATTGTTGTACTGTAAACTGCCCAGAGTCCCCCTTGGGGGAGATGGAGCGGTAATACAAGTTGACATATAAATAAATAAATAAATAAATTTCCAAGAAAAAATTGTGGTCCTTATGACGAAAAGGTCTGTGTAGCTTTCTACTATGACTTCATTCAGAAGATTCTCATTCATCTCAAAGGAAAACATCTGTAGTACATATTTCAGTAATCCAGAGGCAGCAAAGTTCATGAGTGAGGTGGGACTCCCATGATCTCTGATGCTAGCTTCTTGTTAGGTTTATCCTTAATCCTCCTTTATCATCACACAGTTCACCTGATAACAACTTCCTTGCCGCTTACAAGTGCTTTGAAGATTTATTAGGTACTTGTCAGACAATGTTTTGAAGGCAAAACCTTTCAACATAAACTCTGGGCCTGGATCTTTAATCTGAAGGAATGTTCCTAGAAAGACACTGGTTTTCTACAGCAACACAATGGGCAAAAAGAAGCAAGCTGAGACTCAAATGCCACATCCTCTTTTTGCTTTAGGGTGAGTCGTGCTCCCCAGTTGCTAAGTATTTCCTTTAATAATTAAGTTACTAAATTTCAAAACTCTTTATTCAACAGTTTTTTTTCCAGATGCGCATGAACAAAATAAAGCATTTGTTTTTAAAATGTATATTTACATTCTTTCCTCATCCAGTGACTCACCACTTCAAGACTGTTTTAGACATACGTTCTGATTATTTAATGCAGGGGTGGGCAACGTCAGGCCCACGGGCCATATAAGGCCCGCGGGGCTCCCGCCCGCAAACCCTGCCCCTTCCACGCGATTGGCTCCCACCCGCAAACCCCGCCCCCAGTGCTTGTGATTGGCTCCCACCCGCAAACTCTGGCCCCTGGTCTGCAGAACTCCCAAAAACCCCACCCCCCCACCCCACTGGTCCCCGGTTATAAATATCCAAATGGCCCTTGGCAGAAAAAAGGTTCCCCACCCCTGATTTAATGGCTGCAACATTGAGTGGCCAACTGAAGATGTGCTTTGCAGTGGAATTAGTTTCCCTATTCAGCTGTAAGCTCTCAAAGTTGTGCATGTGCCCTAATGCTTGATCAAGTATCAGTCTCTCTCTCTCTCTCTCTCTCTCTCTCTCTCTCTCTCTCTCTCTCTCTCTTCATATGTGTCTGTCTGTCTTACAGTAGCTGTTTGACTACAGCAGAGCTTTCCAAACTTTTCATGTTGGTGATACACTTTTTAGACATGCATCATTTCATGACACACTCTTACAGCAGGGCATCATTTCGCGACACACTCTTACAGCAGGGCACAAGGCAGGCACTAGGACCTGCGTGGAATCTGGCAGGGCTCAGAGGCAGCAGCAGCCGTGACACACCCAGACACTGCAGCCGACACACTAACGTGTCGCGACACACAGTTTGGAAAGCTCTGGTCTACAGTATCTATCATCTATCTATCTACAGTAACTATATATCCATCCACCCACCCACCCACCATCATCATTATAATCAATCAGGAGGCCCTTTAACTGGGAATGTTCATTCGCACATGAAGTAGCTTTTTTTCTTCTGAGAGCTATGAGGGTCAAATTTACTTGCAGATTTTATTTTAAATTACAGGTTAATATGGAAGAAAGATGAAATGGATAATGTAAGGAAAAGTACCCAGGACTGCAAATAAACATATCCTACACACAAACGAATGCAAAAATGCATTTGGTTGAGCAATATAAATGTAAGGTGATTTGCAATTGCTCACATGCATCCTTGCAGGCCCCCATTCTACATTTACTGTCTTCTAAGATGTGGATCAGCCTTAGCATCTATGTGTCCAACTAACGTTTTCTGTGTTCTGTTCACTTATTCTGTCTCTGTGCAAGTCATTCCTCCTGAATCTGCCTCAGAGTCAGACACATCTATGGAGGGTGGGATGACAAAAGCATCACACCAACATGCGACAAGCTCCAGCTCTTGTTATGTGCACCATGCTTTCACGTTATGCGCCTATGTAAGGGCAAAGCTTGCTTTGCAGTGGCACAACACATTATTTCATTATGTTTCATTGTCCTGACAAAGCCATTTGCAAGGCCAGCACAAGAAATGAACTTCAGAAGTGGAGTTCTCACAATTTGCTGTAGCTTCTTGTTCCTGAGGTTCTTTTGCTCTCTAGCTAATGTAAAAGTAAAGGTACAGGTTCCCCTGCATAGTCGTGTCTGACTCTAGGGGCTGGTGCTCATCTCCGTTTGTTAGCCGAAGAGCCAGCGCTGTCCGAAGACGCTTCCGCGGTCATGTGGCCGGCATGACAAGCACGGAACGCTGTTACCATCCCACTGAAGTGGTACCTATTTATCTACTTTCATTTGCATGCTTTCGAATTGCTAGGTTGGCAAGAGCTGGGGCGAGTGCGGGAGCTCACTCCGTCATGCGGGGCTAGGGATTTGAACCTCCGAACTTGCTATCTTCCGATCAACAAGCCTGGCGTCTTACCCGCTGAGCCACCACGCCCCTATAGCAAATATATTTCTCTTTAGCAAAGAAGAATAAATTGGAGATATTCTCTATCAATTTATCTGTAACAGACATTGAGCTAGCCAACTCAAATTTCTCAGTCCCCATTGGCTATTTGGTCCCGAACCTCCGAACTTGTGACCTTCCAATCAACAAGCCTGGCGTCTTAACCACTGAGCCATCACGCCCCCTTCCTAGCTAGTGTCAAAAACATTAAATAAAACACAATAAGAACCACTTTGATGAATACATACATAGGTTTTCAGCAGAGTCCTTTTTGTGCTGTGTTTTTCTGGTATGTCCCCACCTGAACACTACAGCAAAGGAATCTCTTGCAAACTTTTTGTTTGGTGCAGTTTCTTGCTGATGAACATATGCTCAATACCATAATCAAGAAATCTCTTGATACTGCATGCACAAATGTAACATTGGTCCAGACATGAAAAATCTTAATACAGGCATGTATGCAGTGCATCCAATTTAGAGATTTTTGCACTTTCTCCCTCCAATGAGCGGGCACTGAAAACAGAGCAAAAAATCAAAACAAAAAAAATCTGGGTAGCAATTTGGAAGGGAGGAATTTTAGAAGTATTCCTGTCCTGAAGTATGTTAGTTCAAATGTTTATACTTGACCACTATACACTAACTACTATTGTGAGGAACACAGAAGATCCAAAGAAGATGATTTTTAAATCACGGTATATAACCATCAGCAGTTGTGTTGAAATTATATGCTATATTCTTAGGTATTAATTATTTTCCCTCTGGGAAAGCCAATGATAAAACTCTTTCATGTTACCAAAATAAAAGCTTAAATCTCTATACTTAACCTGTCCAAAGTGGGAAAGCAAAATTCTACCAAAGCTGGCAAAGGTTATAATTTATATTTTGCAGGGAACAATCTTATCTCTGTGTTGTTACTTGCTGTGAACTACATTACTTCATGATAGTAGCTGTTCCTTATGTCAAAAATATGCATTTTTGAATATATATTTTCCATCACATATGAAAAATATATTCATTGATTTCTATTATAGCTCTTGAAATATTTAAGAGAGTAGCCACGGTATATTCACATATAGTCTGAACATAATGTGCAAATAATGGAAAATCTGATTCTGAATTATATAGTTCATTTGAAAATCAGTCATGTTCAACAAATGAAGGCACTTTTAAACCCTGATCCAGTTCAATCTGGAAATTTACACTGAACTGAGTCAGTTGAATTTGGATTTCTGAATCAATTCTGAAAAAGCTGTTTGGTGCATATGTGGAAATATCCAAATTGATTTAGAGGCATCTAATTGGGACAATTCAAATGGATATATGGATTCAATATGAAAATTCAGTTTCATTCAGAGTCTCAATCAAGTTGCCTTCTAACTGAATTTTCAGACTGTGTATTTGTATAGCCCCTTTATGCCATTTATTTAAACACGGTAAATAATAATTTTTTAAACTGGAATTAAATATGTGAACCAACTCACTTGAACATTATTGAGTTCAGGTGTCACCCAATGATTAAAACCTCCATGTCACAATCTTTTTTTTTTTTTATCACAGTGGACAGCCAGATTCTTCTGGGAAGTTCCCAGGAAAGGTGTGAAGGCAATAGTCTTCTTCTGTGGATACTTCCCAACAGTAGACATTCTTACTCTGAAGATCAAGAATGAATATTATCAACCACTGATGTTACGATCAGTAAAAGATGAGATCAAATGGGTAAACAAACCCCAGAATATTAAGGTACATGAGATATTAAGAGCTTTGTCCAACTTGAGTATCAAAGCAACCAAGGGAACTGCAGAATAACCTTGTAGCTGCACCACTAACTCTATAACAAAAGAAGGAAATGGCAATCCACACAACCCTTAAACCACTTATCCTACCCCAAATTTTGCTTGGCCTTCTCTAGAGCATGCTTCAATGCTCTTCCATCTGCAATCATGAATGGTAGATATATTTAGACATCCTTTTCACACAAAAGATGCTTCTGTATCTCTGATGAGACTGAACCTTAGAACATTTATTTATTTATTTATTTATTTATTTTCTATCCTGCCTTTATTATTTTTATAAATAATCCAAGGCGGCGAACATACTCCTTCCTCCTCCTATTTTCCCCACAACAGCAACCCTGTGAGGTGAGTTGGGCTGAGAGTAAGTGACTGGCCCAAGGTCACCCAGCCGGCTTTCATGCCTAAGGCAGGACTAGAACTCTCAGTCTCCTGTTTTCCCATTGGCTCCTTCCTAGGGCTGAGAGACAGGGACTGGCCCAGGGTCAACCAGCCGGCTTTGTGCCTAAGGCGGGACTAGAACTCTCAGTCTCCTGGTTTGCCATTGGCTCCTTCCTAGGGCTGAGAGACAGGGACTGGCCCAAGGTCACCCAGCTGGCTTTGTGCCTAAGGCGGGACTAGAACTCTCAGTCTCCTGGTTTGCCATTGGTTCCTTCCTAGGGCTGAGAGAGAGGGACTGGCCCAAGGTCACCCAGCCGGCTTTCAGGCCTAAGGCGGGACTAGAACTCTCAGTCTCCTGTTTTCCCATTGGCTCCTTCCTAGGGCTGAGAGACAGGGACTGGCCCAGGGTCAACCAGCCGGCTTTCATGCTTAAAGCGGGATTAGAACTCTCAGTCTCCTGGTTTCTAGCCCATTGCCTTAACCACTAGACCAAGCATATCTTCCTGAGGTGTAGCTATTACAAGGAATTGTACTTGCAACTAATTCAACTATTAATACACTCCCTATCTGTTCAGACCAATGGTATTTAGCATTTTTTCCTAAAAGATAAGCAACCTGAAATCACCTGTACAATAGCTAAAATTCTGGGATTTGATTATATTCTGAAATTGTACTTGGTTATTTTAACATTTATGATCTGGTCTTGGATTGTAATAAAAAGTTTGTTTGAGCTGTGCAGTTTCTGGGTCTGCCTGACCATCTGGATGAATAAACCCAGGTGATCTTCTTATCCTTATTCACCTAGGGATCCCAACATATATTTTAAATAAGAATGCACTTCTGAGTTCTATGGATTAATGCAAGGGTCGGAAATGGCGGCTCGCGAGCCAGATGCGGCTCTTTGGCCCCTTGAGTGTGGCTCTTCCGCAGCTGAACTCACCCCCGCCCCTCCCACGCGATTGGCCCCCGCCCGCAAACCCCGCCCCCTGGCTCTCGCACTGAGCGAGGCCCGGCGCGGCAGGGAGGCGCTGCTGGCCCGGGACGCGGCGCTGTCGGAGGCGGCGCAGGAGCGGCTACAGGGGCTGCTGCGGCTGGAGATGGCGCTGCTCCGCGGCATCCAGGTGCTGGGCGCGGGCCCGGGACGCGAGCGGCAAGGCGGCGCAGGGGGCCTGGCTGGGGCGGTGGCCAGGTTTTGAGCCGGGCAGAGCGGAGAAGTTGCCCGCGGCAGCCGCTCTAGGAGCCGGCCAACCTCCACCGCTGGTTCCCAGCGCTTCCCCTTGGACAGGGAGTTCCCTCCCGCCGCCCCCCTCGGAGAGACAGGCCTGAAGGGGCGCAGAGGCCGGAGAGGGAGCCCCTCCGTCTCCCCTTCTCTCCCTGCCTCGCCCGCCCGCAGGGAAGGAGACGCGGTCCCGCCCGGTGAAGAGGGCGCAGCCTTCCGCTCTCCCGCGCCCCAGGTTTTGAGCCGGACAGAGCAGAGAAGTTGCCCGCGGCAGCCGCTCTAGGAGCCGGCCAACCTCCGCCGCTGGTTCCCAGCGCTTCCCCTTGGCGCGGGTCCCGCCCGGTGAAGAGGGCGCAGCCTTCCGCTCTCCCGCACCCCAGGTTTTGAGCCGGGCAGAGCAGAGAAGTTGCCCGCGGCAGCCGCTCTAGGAGCCGGCCAACCTCCGCCGCTGGTTCCCAGCGCTTCCCCTTGGACAGGGAGTTCCCTCCCGCCGCCCCCCTCAGAGAGACGGGCCTGAAGGGGCGCAGAGGCCGGAGAGGGAGCCCCTCCGTCTCCCCTTCTGTCCCTGCCTCGCCCGCCCGCAGGGAAGGTCCCGCCCGGTGAAGAGGGCGCAGCCTTCCGCTCTCCCGCGCCCCAGATTTTGAGCCGGACAGAGCAGAGAAGTTGCCCGCGGCAGCCGCTCTAGGAGCCGGCCAACCTCCGCCGCTGGTTCCCAGCGCTTCCCCTTGGACAGGGAGTTCCCTCCCGCCGCCCCCCTCGGAGAGACGGGCCTGAAGGGGCGCAGAGGCCGGAGAGGGAGCCCCTCCGTCTCCCCTTCTCTCCCTGCCTCGCCCGCCCGCAGGGAAGGAGACGCGGTCCCGCCCGGTGAAGAGGGCACAGCCTTCCGCTCTCCCGCGCCCCAGGTTTTGAGCCGGACAGAGCAGAGAAGTTGCCCGCGGCAGCCGCTCTAGGAGCCGGCCAACCTCCGCCGCTGATTCCCAGCGCTTCCCCTTGGCGCGGGTCCCGCCCGGTGAAGAGGGCGCAGCCTTCCGCTCTCCCGCGCCCCAGGTTTTGAGCCGGGCAGAGCAGAGAAGTTGCCCGCGGCAGCCGCTCTAGGAGCCGGCCAACCTCCGCCGCTGGTTCCCAGCGCTTCCCCTTGGACAGGGAGTTCCCTCCCGCCGCCCCCCTCGGAGAGACGGGCCTGAAGGGGCGCAGAGGCCGGAGAGGGAGCCCCTCCGACTCCCCTTCTCTCCCTGCCTCGCCCGCCCGCAGGTAAGGAGGCGCGGTCCCACCTGGTGAAGAGGGCGCAGCCTTCCGCTCTCCCGCGCCCCAGATTTTGAGCCGGACAGAGTAGAGAAGTTGCCCGCGGCAGCCGCTCTAGGAGCCGGCCAACCTCCGCCGCTGGTTCCCAGCGCTTCCCCTTGGCGCGGGTCCCGCCCGATGAAGAGGGCGCAGCCTTCCGTTCTACCGCGCCCCAGGTTTTGAGCCGGGCAGAGCAGAGAAGTTGCCCGCGGCAGCCGCTCTAGGAGCCGGCCAACCTCCGCCGCTGGTTCCCAGCGCTTCCCTTGGACAGGGAGTTCCCTCCCGCCGCCCCCCTCGGAGAGACGGGCCTGAAAGGGCGCAATACTGTGTTGCCTGGGGGCCCCAAGTGTGTTGTGCAAGAATGCAGAAGCACTGATGCCGCACCAGTACACTGGCGGCGGCGGGCCATCAGCGCTTCCGGTTTCCAGAAGCGCCGCCGCCAGCTCGCAAAAAAGCCTCGGATCACTGCAAAAAGTGACGGGGGGGGGCGCCCAGGGGTGGAAAATATCCGCGCCGATGAGCTGTGCGGCCGGGAGGTGGAGGCGCACCTCCTCCCCGCCGCACAGTTGATCGGCATGGATATTTTCCACCCCAGGGCACCCTCCCCACCGTCACTTTTTGCAGTGATCCTACAGCGGCTGCCGCGGGCAACTTCTCTGCTCTGGCTCAAAATCTGGGGCGCGGGAGAACGGAAGGCTGCGCCCTCTTCACCGGGCGGGACCTTCCCTGCGGGCGGGCGAGGCAGGGAGAGAAGGGGAGTCGGAGGGGCTCCCTCTCCGGCCTCTGCGCCCCTTCAGGCCCGTCTCTCCGAGGGGGGCGGCGGGAGGGAACTCCCTGTCCAAGGGGAAGCGCTGGGAACCAGCGGCGGAGGTTGGCCAGCTCCTAGAGCGGCTGCCGCGGGCAACTTCTCCGCTCTGCCCGGCTCAAAACCTGGGGCGCGGTAGAACGGAAGGCTGCGCCCTCTTCACCGGGCGGGACCCGCGCCAAGGGGAAGCGCTGGGAACCAGCAGCGGAGGTTGGCCGGCTCCTAGAGCGGCTGCCGCGGGCAACTTCTCTACTCTGTCCGGCTCAAAATCTGGGGCGCGGGAGAGCGGAAGGCTGCGCCCTCTTCACCGGGCGGGACCTTCCCTGCAGGCGGGCGAGGCAGGGAGAGAAGGGGAGACGGAGGGGCTCCCTCTCCGGCCTCTGCGCCCCTTCAGGCCCGTCTCTCCGAGGGGGGCGGCGGGAGGGAACTCCCTGTCCAAGGGGAAGCGCTGGGAACCAGCGGCGGAGGTTGGCCGGCTCCTAGAGCGGCTGCCGCGGGCAACTTCTCCGCTCTGCCCGGCTCAAAACCTGGGGCGCGGTAGAACGGAAGGCTGCGCCCTCTTCACCGGGCGGGACCCGCGCCAAGGGGAAGCGCTGGGAACCAGCGGCGGAGGTTGGCCGGCTCCTAGAGCGGCTGCCGCGGGCAACTTCTCTACTCTGTCCGGCTCAAAATCTGGGGCGCGGGAGAGCGGAAGGCTGCGCCCTCTTCACCGGGCGGGACTTTCCCTGCAGGCGGGCGAGGCAGGGAGAGAAGGGGAGACGGAGGGGCTCCCTCTCCGGCCTCTGCGCCCCTTCAGGCCCGTCTCTCCGAGGGGGGCGGCGGGAGGGAACTCCCTGTCCAAGGGGAAGCGCTGGGAACCAGCGGCGGAGGTTGGCCGGCTCCTAGAGCGGCTGCCGCGGGCAACTTCTCTACTCTGTCCGGCTCAAAATCTGGGGCGTGGGAGAGCGGAAGGCTGCGCCCTCTTCACCGGGCGGGACCTTCCCTGCAGGCGGGCGAGGCAGGGAGAGAAGGGGAGACGGAGGGGCTCCCTCTCCGGCCTCTGCGCCCCTTCAGGCCCGTCTCTCCGAGGGGGGCGGCGGGAGGGAACTCCCTGTCCAAGGGGAAGCGCTGGGAACCAGCGGCGGAGGTTGGCCGGCTCCTAGAGCGGCTGCCGCGGGCAACTTCTCTGCTCTGCCCGGCTCAAAACCTGGGGCGCGGGAGAGCGGAAGGCTGCGCCCTCTTCACCGGGCGGGACCCGCGCCAAGGGGAAGTGCTGGGAACCAGCGGCGGAGGTTGGCCGGCTCCTAGAGCGGCTGCCGCGGGCAACTTCTCTACTCTGTCCAGCTCAAAATCTGGGGCGCGGGAGAGCGGAAGGCTGCGCCCTCTTCACCGGGCGGGACCTTCCCTGCAGGCGGGCAAGGCAGGGAGAGAAGGGGAGACGGAGGGGCTCCCTCTCCGGCCTCTGCGTCCCTTCAGGCCAGTCTCTCCGAGGGGGGCGGCGGGAGGGAACTCCCTGTCCAAGGGGAAGCGCTGGGAACCAGCGGCGGAGGTTGGCCGGCTCCTAGAGCGGCTGCCGCGGGCAACTTCTCCGCTCTGCCCGGCTCAAAACCTGGGGCGCGGGAGAGCGGAAGGCTGCACCCTCTTCACCGGGCGGGACCCGTGCCTCTAGGAGCCGGCCAACCTCCGCTGCTGGTTCCCAGCGCTTCCCCTTGGCGCGGGTCCCGCCCGGTGGAGAGGGCGCAGCCTTCCGCTCTCCCGCACCCGTCCTGCCGGCCGGAGGGTGGCAGCTCTTTCTCCGCCACTCCCGGTGGGGCGGCCGGGCTGGGTTCGCGGTGCCGCTGGCTGCGCTCCCTCCCTCCGTGAGCCCTCCGTGAGCCCCCCGCCCCCTTCCACGTGATTGGCTCCCGCCCGCAAACCCCGCCCCCTTCCACGCGATTGGTCACGCCCGCAAACCCCGCCCCCTTCAATGCGATTGGCCCCCGCCCGCAAACCCCGCCCCCTGGCTCTCGAGCATTTCAAAATGTGCACGAGCATGCCAAAATGGCTCCCGGGGTAAAAAGTTTGCCGACCCCTGGATTAATGGATTGTTTGTATAAAAGAGTACCAAGATGCATTCATTGCACCGCAGATAAAGCTGGAAAAGTCTGTCTTATTGATCTTGTAAATTACATTCTTAACTGTATCTCAGTTTCGCAGAAAATCATAATAGCTTTATATGTATTATTGTTGGTTTTATTGAATTTTAAATTTTATTTTTGCTGTGAACCGCCCAGTGCCCCTCCTTGGGGGGGGGGGGGAGATGGGAAGTGATAGAAGTTTGATGTATAAATAAAATAAATAAAAATAATAATTCCTCTAAGACATTGGGCAGTAGAGATCCTGGTTTATATAGGCCATAAAGCCCTAATTCTTTTGCTTATTTCATCACTCCAGAGAGATCCAGTATAGCGTACAGGGATTTCATAGAGGGTCACTGTAACGAATAAAGCAAAACCCGAAAATATTGAAAACATGTTAGGATGATTCCATCTATTCATTTAACACGGGGATTTGCAAAATGGTGCATCATGACTTGGATTGCCAAACAATTTCCAGATAGTTTTGCATTTGCTCCATATAGTTGCCATAAAAATGCAAACAACATTTGTTGCCTATTATAAACATGGTTGTTCCAGTAGTGGAGCAGGTATTCTACTCTGTAACATTTCAGAGATAATGTTCTTTCACTTCCCTTTTTCCCTTTCTTTTTAATGCCTTCTCTGATCTGTTAATCAGGCATCACAAATTGGTCTGGAATCCGTCTTCCTAGATATTGGATGAAGGCACCCAGCGCACTTTTTTCTTTTCCTTTTTTTCTTTGAATGGCAAACACACTTCAAGAGAGATTTGGCAGGGGCTTTGAAAAGCAAACACTATTTTACTTGGAAAATATTAATAACCTTTATGACACCTGCCTTTTGATCTTAAGAGAATCATTAGATGGCTTGCACAGCTGAAGCCCTTGTGGTGCCTTTTGAGCAACAAAAGAGATTAATAGATGATCAGAGAGTTTCCTTGGCTGGGCTAGGAGCAGGCAGGGGTGGAACTGGCTACAGGTGTTTCTGGAAGGCTGACATGCACTGATGGAAATTGTTTCTTCAGCTTTCCCCAAACTCCTCTCATGCAGCTGTCAGGACTTCCGCCAGCAACCATCTTTGAATTTTCACCCCAAAGGCAACTAGTAGGGGATTCAATATATGTTCTGCCACCCAGATCCTCATCTGAGAAAGAATATACAAGATGGATCTGTCCTTCCAAGAACAGACCAGGATTGATCAAGTAATAATTCCGGGCCTCTAAAACAAAGCTTTGGTTTTAAGCTTGCTTGTTGACTTAATTTATAAAGAGGTTTAGGCAAACGGGTGTTCATTCTTTGCTGCTCCATCAGGATGGGCTTCCCATTTATTTCTAAGTCCTATTCAAGGTTTTGATTATCATGGGCAAAGCCCTAAATGACTTTGGAGCCATCCAGGGTCTCTGAAGCACCACATCCTCTGTTCATTGTAGTTATAATCTACTGTCAAGGAATAAGAAAGATAAGCTGAGTGAATGAGAGGAAAAGCTTATCATTGTGGGGAGCTCTAGAACAAATCTTCTCAGCCATGAACATTACTTCAGCTTAACTAGTTCGCTCAACTGGCTGGCATGGAGGTAGAAATGAGGTAACTCTGTTGTTATTTCTGAGTATTTATCTGATATAGATTTGGTCTATCTACCAAGCAGCATTCCAAGTTTTTTGCTCTACAACAGAAACAAACGAAAAAAGAAAAGAAAAAAAGAGCTAGAGATGGGAGACCCAACATTCCCAAAGGAACAATGCACATCTTCAGATAACACCTTTTGTAAATGCATAGACCTACACACATGTTGTCTTCCAGATACTTTGAATACAACTCCCATCATTAATAGCCATGATGCAAATGGAACGTGTGGTTGAATATATCTAAGGGAGCCCAGCTGAAAGAACCAGGAGTAGATTCTAAGTAATACCTAAATGAGAAACATTCAGAACCCTGATGACTGTTTTACCCAGTTGTGTTGCCTAAGAGTAATTATTTTATTTATTTTATTTAATCTGTTCAATTGTGTCTGATTCTCGGAGACTGCCTGGACAAGTCCCTGCAGTTTTCTTGGCAAGGTTTTTCAGAAGTGGCTTGCCATTGCTCCTTCCTAGGGCTGAGAGGAAGTGACTGGCCCATGGTCACCCAGCTGGCTTCATGCCTAAGGTGGGACTAGAACTCTCAGTCTCCTGGTTTGCCATTGCCTCCTTCCTAGGGCTGAGAGGAAGGGACTGGCCCATGGTCACCCAGCTGGCTTTGTGCCTAAGGCGGGACTAGAACTCTCAGGCTCCCAGTTTCTAGCCTGATGCCTTCTCCAGTACACCAAACCGGCTCTCATAAGAGAAATAGATTCCCTTAATATGCTTATGTTCTCAGATTCGGCAGCATGTGGTTTTACACCCTCCTAAACAGACAGAAACCCGTAAGCAAGGAATACAGAAATCCTACAATGGAGACTAAGGGTAGGGATTAGATTTGGGTTAGCAGACTTTGAAACCAAGGGTCTGCTACTAAGATGCTGAAGAGTTATGTCAGCTTGGCTTGCATCCTGATCTTTTCCTGCAATTTGATACATGTGCTCCTCTGCCTTGCAGATCCGAGAGAGGAGGAATTATTGGGTTAACTGGACATCTGAAGCCACATGTTAATTGGGCTTACTGCTTGCCCCCTCTCTCTGGAGTATTGAGGGGAAGCCTCCTCTTGCAATGGGAATCTCTCCATCCAGTCCCAGAAGATGAAGAGAGAAAAGAGGGTGGATGTGGGGAGAGATTGCATTTGCTCGCATTGCAGTTCAACCCCATTTCGTTTCTCACCAGCTGTGGGTTTTCTGGCATCCCTGTATTGTGGCATCACTTAAGAACATTATTGCAGAGAAAACTGTAGCTTAACTCAGCAGGCAGATTCACCACATTTGCATTTTTGGAGCAGTGTGTGAACCAAAAGGCACTTCAGAAATTCACCCTTCTTTCCCTTTTGGCATGCCGTTCTATGATCAAAACAGGGTTTTGCAAAAGGCAGTTATGAAGGGGAAATGCAGAATACAAGAAGTGTGCATCAGTGAGAATAACAGAGAAATAGGCTTCTTAGTGGATGAAGTAGCTGGCACCCGTGAGCATGTTGGGCAACGTTGCCTAAAAGTTGCATATCTTAGAATTGTGCAAAAGTGCACACACATCTGAAACAGGAATGAGTCATGCCCAACTTAAGACTAGAAAAATAAGACTACTCAAGGGCTCCACATTGACTGCCTTGAAGAAAAGTGAAAGAAAATAAGTATGGTTTCTATATCATATGAAAACACGCATAACATTATGCCCAGAAAGAAAAGAAAAAGTGAACATGCTGTGCAGATAACCTTTCAGTGATATTTATGCCATAGAAAGCCACGCAGGTACTCTTGAAAAGATTTTCCCTTTTGCAATGCCATCTTGAAAACTCCCAAGAAAATGCCATTCAGCATTGTCCATCCTTCTGTCCTTTCACCCCACTAAAATCCAAGTTGGCCTACCTACTTTTGGATTCTACAGTATGATTCAAATAAATGGGTCACAAGGCATTTTCCAACGATTGCGTCCTGATAAAAAATTATTAGAACCTAAAATGCAAGTAGCAAGTGAAAAGGGGCTTACAGAACCCTGACATTTTATTTGGCTTTTGGGGGTGCAGCGAGATGCATTTGGTGGCTTTCAGCTGGGCCCCCCAAATAGGATCCTAGCTATCGAAATTTCATATTCTTATTGTCTCTTCATGTCCTTGTTATCTTGCACAATGAGGGAGGCAGGCAGCTGCCTTAAGAGAGATCAGTGGGAGTGTGAAGTGATGCTCAGATAGCGGGCTGTTCAGCTTCTGATGCCAACAAGTCTCTTGACCTTCACCTTTTTTTTAAGTGTGCACTCCTTCTGAGCTGCATAATTAGAATATTGATCCTTCTTCTCACTGTGGCTTGAATAAGATGCAATGGGCTAGAAACCAGGAGACTGAGAGTTCTAATCCTGCCTTAGGCATGAAAGCCGGCTGGGTGACTTTGGGCCGGTCACTCTCTCTCAGCCCTAGGAAGGAACCAATGGCAAACCAGGAGACTGAGAGTTCTAGTCCCGCCTTAGGCATGAAAGTGGCTGGGTGACCTTGGGCCAGTCCCTCTCTCTCAGCCCAACTCACCTCACAGGGT
Source organism: Charina bottae (assembly GCA_023362775.1). Lineage (NCBI taxonomy): Eukaryota > Metazoa > Chordata > Lepidosauria > Squamata > Charinaidae > Charina > Charina bottae. The sequence continues at coordinate 21,058,803 of JALMGJ010000015.1, forward strand.
TGTTGTTGTGGGGAAAATAGGAGGAGGAAGGAGTATTAGGTATGTTCGCCGCCTTGAGTTATTTATAAAAATAATAAAGGCAGGATAGAAAATAAAATAAGATGCGTTAAAAAAACAGCTGACTTCAGGATACAGCCTTCCTAATGACCTGCATTGGGTCATAAAGTACGGAAACCACATGCATAAAAATATGTGAGAAATAGGCTGGTTGGGTTTAGTGTGTCCTTTTAGCAGGGGCTATTAAGTAAATCAAGTGTTATGTTAATGTTACTTTATTTTCCTTTTAGGCCATCCATGGTCTGCAAATGACAAGCCATGTTTTTCTTTATATTTTCTGCATATTTCTTTAAAGTGTAACTGGTCTTTCCAAGTTCATAAAAACAGCAATTTGGAGAAAGAAAATAAACTTTCATGCCAACAGAAAGGTAGTAAGGTAAAGGTTCCCCCCGCACATTTGTGCAGTCGTGTCCGACTCTAGGGGCCGGTGCTCATCTCCGTTTATCAGCCGAAGAGCCAGCGTTGTCCGAAGACGCTTCCACGGTCATGTGGCCGGCATGACATGCGCGGAACGCTGTTACCTACCCACCGAAGTGGTACCTATTCATCTACTTGCATTTGCATGCTTTCGAATTGCTAGGTTGGCAAGAGCTGGAGCTAGTGTGGGAGCTCACTCCGTCACGCGGGGCTAGGGATCCGAACCTCTGAACTTGCGATCTTCCGATTGACAAGCCTGGCATCTTACCCGCTGAGCCACCACACCCCTAACAGAAAGGTAGCTGGCGCTTAATTAATTATACTGGTTCTGGGTCCTTTTTGGGGCTGAGTTCATACTGTTGATTCCATTCTTCATAGCTTGGGCCAGGAGATCTAAAGGACAACCTCTCCTTAAGTATTTGCCTTTACTGTAACACTGAGGTGAGCAAGTTGGACTCTCTTGGTCCCTTCTTGAGGCCTTCAAAGTTCCCTCTGAGCACAACAGCTGAAAACCGAAAACACAGTTTCCTGCCATATGGGGACACTTCATTCACACATGTTGCATGATCGAGGAATCAGATTTAGAGAAGTTGAGAGGTCCTGAAGATGACTGTGGTATTGATGATCTAACCTCAAGACTGCCTGATGAACCTAATGGAACGTTCTGATATTTTATTCCAAAACAGAATACTTCTCAGTGCCCTAACTTGAATAATTTACACCAATTAAAAACCACCAATCTCACATTGAAAAGCCACTAGGAGGTTTCAATAGCAGTTATGATCATCAGAGTCATAAGAGGTACCAACTGGGCACAACCAGAATCTGAGTGACCCAACCTGTAAATTGGTGCCCTTGCCTTTACCTCTGTCAATCAATTACAGTCATCAATCATGGTCTGCAAATGCCTGCCTCAGCAGAGCTTACAGCTTAAATCACAACTGTTGAGTTAATACTGCTCATACTGTAGACTTTAAAAAGGTCCTCTAGGAATTCTCATCCATTATTGCATCAAAATTAATGAGATCTTAAAGCATGCACTATATCATTTGCAACATAATACTCTGCTAAATGGAAAACATCAAAATTGAGCATAATTTATTGCTATTTACATTTGCTTGTTAATTAGCAGTCCTCAGGAATGATCAAGTAATTGAGGAGAAAGGTTTTTAAGCCAAGTTCATAGGTAGAGAGATTAGGGCTTAAAGTACGCCTCTCGCTGATTAACATGTTGAGTATGTAGGTACACGTATCCGTGTTGGAAGTATGAGCACACAGCTTGGAAATAAACAAAACATATTTTTATGAACTTACTAGACAACCCTGAAAATTTATCTTTAATTTTGAAAATTGTCAATGCAGTGGGACCATTACATTCCTTCATGTTCCATTCTGCATCATTTTACAAAGCTTGACTTGGATCAGTTATTGTCTCTTAGCTTTATTTACCTCACAAAGCTGTGGTGAGGAAGAGCTGAATTTAGCCTGGGAGAAAGAGAATGGAAGATGGTGGTGTGGACTATGGAAATCCATGTTTAATATACTACTCACACAAAAAGCAGAGATACCTAAAAGTAGAGATTTTACAAATAAGTCATGGCTGCCACTCAAATGTGAGATAGTTGTCCACTTTCCAAACATCTAAGCCCAGTGGAACCAGACACTGTTGTTTAATAGACATCTGAAAATTATCTTCCTGTTTCCCCAAGTGTTCTTTCCCTTTAAACATGGCTTCTGTGTTGTTTCTCATCCTAAGAGTGGCTTAGAATTTATTTACGATCAAAAGTTGTATATCTCTCCAACCCTCTGCAGCCTCCATGAGTGGCCCCATTTCCCAATCCTATTGGAAGGCATTCCCTTATGATGTTTTTCCTTGGGGCTATATGGAAGTGTGGAAAACCAAGAATACTGCAGATGGCTGGAGAGAAGATTGGTGGGACATTCATCTGTGATTCTTGACTGCTTCTGAATAAAATTAATGCTTGGTCCCTACATGGAAGGTCTGCTTTTTTGATAATCCAAATCAATGCCCATTTCATTCTCATAAAATAGGAAGAGGTTGGTTGAATTAAAGGAAGGGCCAAAATGGGTTTTGACAGTGCACCAGTGTTGTTGCTATAGGAATAACCCAACTGTATGCAAGTTTTCTTGGTAGCATAGGCTCTCTGAACTAAGGCAATATATAGAACTGTAACTTAACATCCAATGGTTGAAATGGGATGTTCACATCTCACCTCAAATAGAAGACAGGAAAATAAAATGTATTTTCTCTGTGTGTGACTTTACAAACATACCAAAGAAATATGGGTTTGGAAGCAAAACCGTGTAGACAAAACATCATTAATGCTAACAACGTCTGGATTACACAGTCAACTGAGATAGGAGTCAACATGTTTGGTGACATCAAACAGAATCTGATACCTGAAAATATAAGAAGATTAACGTTTATAGTGATCTGTAGGTTTGGCTGTTCCAAGGAGATGAAGAGACACAGCCAGGAGGGATGTTTAATAATAAATTGGCACTGAAAATCCTCCTTGGTACTTAACAAAATCTGGCATTGTATATAAACTCACATTTGTCTTCTTTTTTTAAAAAAAAATTAAACCGTTGACTATTATCAGCCTGGAAACATGGTCTATAATGTTAACAGACAAAACAAGGCGAAACGTGAGTTGTTACAGCATGCCTAAATTAGACAGGTATACCCTACAGCACAAAACTATGTCAGGATTCCTGCAGGAGGGAAAGGGCTGGGTTGGTGGGAGACAGGATGGAAGTGACACTTTCAAACATTCCATTTTGCTTCTGGAACAAAATTCACATTTGGATAGCTAAGAGCGTTTTTAACACAGTGTTCACAAACATTCATTCTGCAAGAGAAATGCTGCTGTTAAATGATTTAGCATAGGGATTTCTTCCTACACCAGATTTCCACAATTTATGATTCACCAGACCAGTCAGAATGATTGCCAAATTCATGTCTCTGATTGCTTTTAGTCCCAGGAAGGCATGAAAAATGAAAGATATACATATTTCTACAGGGCTATCATCAGTGATCTAGTTCAGGGTAGCCAGGACTATTTATAGACTCCAAAGTATCTCCAAAGTTAATTCTAAGCTGTAATAGTAGAAAATCATTAATGTATTATATGGGGAGTAAATAGTAAAGTAATTTAATTTGTACTCAACTTATTTTCATTTGAACCATGTCCTCTTTCCTGATCTGGTATTGCCTGCTTCTTTGAATGAAGACTTTGAATGAAGCTGTGTAAGAACATTGAGAAAGTCTCAAGCTGGTACCAGGATCCACCTCTGGATCATATGAATCTTTTGAATGGGTTGTCCACCTATAAAGATGTAAAGTCTTGAGTTTTTGACTGGGGCAACACATCAATTTGAATTAATAAATAATCAAACTTCCCCTAACCTGTTGATTTCCAGATCTGTTGGATCTCATAGAATACGATTATATGAAATGTTTTGATACAGTGATCTTAGCCAGCATGTCATAGAACATATACCCCAATACAATATCAGTAAAGAGCTATAATAGAAGAATATGTCATTCACCCTTGTGGAAATTAAAGAGAAAACAGTCTTACGAAAGTGATTGTCAATTAACTATATGATCCTATGCACAGATATTTGGCAATATTGAACAGTCTTACATCTGAGTAAACATTTATGGCATCAGTTTTCAACTTCTATAACTATAACCTGTGAATGAACAGAAAAACACAGTATCCAGTTTTCACTGTACCCACCCCCACCCCCTTTTCAAAGAACCCTGAGAGGTTTTTTTTTTAAAAAATCACAAAGATGGAGCCAAGATGCTTCCACAAGTCTCTACCTACCCAATTTGGCAACACCAAAGTATAAATTGAACATAACCTTGCTTTATATGCAGCTGCTGGAAATTACCATTCTGCTTAGAGATAATTGGCAATTAGTTAAACAACACTCATTAAACTCTTTTCTCCTGGCTCCGGCTGGTACAAGTCAATCTTCCAAAATTTAAATTAAAGAAAACTTTGTGCAAACTTGTCCCAATCCTTCTTTCCCTCTCCCATTCCTTGAAATAATTCACAAGGAACAATAGAACTTATGCAATTCTTTAAAGCAGCAATGATGGAGCAGAAACCGAGCATGCTAATATATTTGCAGAAAGAAAAAATATTTAAAGATGCAGCCACAGTAATGTATGATAAAAATCAGAACTGTATGTGTTTGCTGGTACAATAAGATGTCAAAGTAATGGATCTGAGTTAGGCAATGGGCTAGTATTATTATATTTATTTAACATAGTAATGGACAGACAGCTTACCACCAAGGAGTCCTTCTGTATCAAGAAAGGAAGCCCTGCTAGAGTAGACAATTCCTGAGATATGCTTCAGGGTGCATTGAAAGCTTAAGTATAAGCCCCCTTGAACCAAGAGTATAGTCTAAAGGTGGCACTTAATCTAAAACCATCTCATGTGATGTACCTGCAGCCTATTTTAGTACAGTATATTCAACACTCACACACTACATTGAAACATAACTTTATTAGATTCAAATGAACCATGGCTGATCCCATTCTTGATACCTGAAGCTGTGGTTCATTTAGACTGTACTAATTTGAGACAGAGGGGCGTGGTGGCTCAGCGGGTAAGACGCCAGGCTTGTCGATCGGAAGATCGCAAGTTCGGAGGTTCGAATCCCTAGCCCTGTGTGCGGAGTGAGCTCCCGCACTCGCCCCAGCTCTTGCCAACCTAGCAATTCGAAAGCATGCAAATGCAAGTAGATGAATAGGTACCACTTCGGTGGGATGGTAACAGCGTTCCGCATGCGTCATGCTGGCCACATGACCGTGGAAGCGTCTTCGGACAACGCTGGCTCTTCGGCTAACAAACGGAGATGAGCACCGGCCCCTAGAGTTGGACACGACTGCACAAATGTGCGGGGGGGACCTTTACCTTTACCTTAATTTGAGACAAGTCAGGTATAGGAGTATGTCGATGAAGATTCTCAGTCATCCAGGTGGAATTGCCTGTAGGTTGAGTCATGGCAACTGGATTTCTTTCTTTCGGTTGAAACGTTTCACTGCTTGTCCAAGTAGCTTCTTCAGTCTGGGCAAAAGTCAGGTGTAGGAGCTACAGTTTGCAGATAGCTTGTTTGGAACTCCCCAGATGCCATAGCAACCTAAGTCAAGCAGAAAGAGAAGTGAACGTTTCCAAATGTCTCTATCAGACCCTTTAGGGAGGAAGGAAGAATCCCAGGAATTTTTGTTCCCAGTGGATGTTACCCTAAACTATGATCACAGCCATTGCACATGCAACAGAACGGTGTTTACAATTCTTGCATCTGAAGGTCTAAAAAGAATCTCCATGTGTGCTGTCCTACTTATAACAAAGCAGCATCTCATCAATGAAGAGTCCACAAGAGAAATAGGCAACTATTTTTTATCTGAGTACATTGTTTTATTATATTTTAAATTAGTAATTATGCTTGTTTTACTGTAAACTGCCCAGAGTCGCTCTTTGAGTGAGATGGGCGGTGACTAAATTTGAAATATAAATAAATAATAAATAAATAAAAGCTAAATGAACATGATCAACAAAGAAAAAGCTAAGAAACTGGCATTTTCCAGGAACTGGAACTCATGTTTTGCAACTGAAGACTGTTAAGCTTTCTCCCACTAAGGGTCAACTTCCTAAATTGTTCCTACTCTTGAGGAATCCATTAATCATGAATGGTCTAGTACTCACAAGGATTATACACTTGGTTCCCTCCTTCTTTAGACGGATGTCAGCTGAGAGGTTATCTTGTCTCCTCTATTTCTTAGGGCTAGACAGCCTTTCCATTATGGCTTGGTATCAGAGGGAGAATTCTCTACACCCCAAAGCAGCAAATATCACAAGTATAACAACAAAACTTGGAAAGAATCTTCCCCTTCCCACTTTACTTCCCTCAATCCTGTCTATGCTTTGATCTCACCCGTGTGCTATTTCTGAATCACCAACTTTGTATTAAGTCACCTGACAATATTATGCCTGAGTCTCTGGAGACTCCTGCAGGCCAGCAGACCATATAATCATATTACACTGTAAAAGGGAGTTTAATGGACCTAGGGGAAACATAATTGTGGAATACAGCAGAATCCCTGCAGTGAATGTCGAGTAGTGAAAAGCCATTTTCACAACCCTAAGAATATCTTATGACAGTTTACTAATAGTGTAAATAATATTTTATTTAGAGCAATCAAGCTGATTGTGCATTTAAGTGTGTTGGACTGCCTGAAGTCTCCCCCTACTGGTTAACTAACACCATTTTCAGCACAGCTAACTTTATCTAGTTAACTCTGGAACCCATTTACAACTGCAATGTTTCCTTCCTTCCTTCCTTCCTTCCTTCCTTCCTTCCTTCCTTCCTTCCTTCCTTCCTTCCTTCCTTCCATCCATCCATCCATCCATCCATCCATCCATCCATCCATCCATCCATCCTTCCACTGTAACAATCAAGAGTAGGAACAGATGATATTTATTAAAATATGATGCCACATCTATCAAACTAGCTACAGAAACCACTGGCTTTGTTTTTATTTTAAAATGCTCTGTTTGGCAGAAAGAAATCTCTGGTCTATATTTCAGAATTGCATATTTATCAGTCAACCCTCCTACAGTTAGAAAACCATTTTGTGCCAGATGATTGAAGACAGATTTGTTGACGTGTATCTTTTCCATTGAATTGATTGTTGACCAGTGAAATATGAATGAATTCTCTAGCAGCAAAGATTGATGTCCTGAGTTCGCCCATGAATGCACCCCTAATCTGCAAAGGCATAAAGCAAATTGATTGGTTCTGCCTTAGTTTGTTTTGTGGACCAGCCATTGTAGCTTGCTAATCATGGTTTATGGTTTAGTATGTTGCTAGAAACCAGCAAACTAAAATGAAACTAATAATCTATAGTTAAATAGATCAGGGCTTCCAGTGAATAGTTTACACTATAGTTTACGCTACAGCCATGGCCTGTAGTGTAAACTATAAGAAACAATAGTTTATGGTTTAGGTGTGCTACTGATTCTAGAGCTGGCTTATATTTTTAACATAAGACACACAATGCAGTGGGCCTTAATGGAACAAGATACTGCTTGTGCATTCTATTATATGGTGATTGTATATACAGACATGTCTCCAAGCTATAGACTAGGCTACTTAAAAATCTGAATCTGGTTTTGGCCCAGACTTACTGAACAGAGGGTAAACAGAATGTGCATGTACTCGGGTGCAGGATTAGTAGAAGGTCTGAACAAAAAAAGGGGTACAATTCTGGTCTGTCTATCCATTCAGTATTTCCTACTGGTTTTCCGAACAAGGCACAAATCTTTCTTTCTGAAGAACCCACTATCGATGCTTCTATTTGTTTGGCATATCAGCCAAAGCAGTTATAAGCTGTTGGCCTTTCACAGGAGGTTGATATGGTGTGTTGATAAATTAGAATGGCAAGAATGCAGACAATGTGACACTGGTATATATCAACAAATGCCAAGCTACGAAGACTCCTTTTTGGAAAGCTGCCTTCTTGTGACATTTCCATATAGCCTTTGATTGTCTTTAAGGAACTTCCTTTTTAACCCATATAGTCACTCAGTTCCACCAGATACAAAAGCACAAACCTAATTTGGAGGAGATACTATTTGGCACCTTTGTAATTGTAATGGGATGAAGGAATAACCTTGAGGAACAGGAGGAAGAGCCAGAACCAAGACAACAGTCAGATAAAAGAAATCTGAGTCTGGGGTGGAAATGTAAATTGAGAAAGTGTCTCAGACATGACCCTCCCTAGTTCTCATAAAGATAAAGGGAGGGAGGGGGAAAGCATTTTCAGACTTGCAAGATTCTGTTACTGTAACCTTGTAGTAAAAGTAGTATTAGCATTCATAACTCTGGTTTTCTAGTCTGGTCCACCTTGAAGGGCTGACAGTAATATAAATATATCAGCTTGAAATATACAGTAGCTGAATTGTTGATTGGTTAGAACATAGAGATGGCTCTTTGTTGGGTGACCTTGGAGCTCCAAACACACACAGGACTTTGAGCTAGGATGTAGGTACTCAATTCTTCAGGAATGAGGAACCTACAGCTTTTTAGATGGCATTGATCTTCAGCTTCATTAGACATAGTTAATGGCCAAGGAAGAGGAGACTGGTAGCCTAAAGACATAGAAGACCACTGTTTTCCCATCTCTGGTTTAATAAATGTTCATTTATGTTTGACTTCAAATAAATAATTACTTGTACTTGAACCTTCAAGAGAAAAGAGGATAAATAAACCCAAATGTGATATAATGTATGACTTTTGTCTTTGTTGTTCCAGGGCATCACAATGTCAAAGCTATGGGGACATAAGCATTCAGCTCCAACTCACCGAGGAGTGTGTTCTTTTCAAGACAAACAGAGCAAGACAGTCTCTCTGGAAACATGATAAACCTACTACTAACAGAAACTTGGAATGTCTGTTGGAAGTGTCAGAACCACTGAGACACAACTTTCTGGCTTTGGCTCTGAATAGCTCTATAAACTTGTACTTGTAGTTTGAGTGCACACCTAAACATTGCTTTTTATCTTCCCTGATGTGTGTATAACTGAACAATGCTATTTCCCACTTGAAAGCTTGACATTTTGAAGTGCTATACTTTACGGCAGGGGTTCGTTGCAGCTGGAAAGACAATTATGGAATCACATCATGCCACAAATCTCCATGATTTCCCTCCCCAGAAAAGGTTTCTCCATCTCTCAGGCAGAATGGTATATTCAGATTCCAGACCTATTCTAAAGTTTTAGTGTTGGGAGATGTAACATGTGCTTTTGGCCATTCTTGCATTTTTCAGAAGTTATTTTACCTGACCCGGGAGATCAAAACATTAAAGGAAGAAGAAAAGATAAGGTCAGATTGGGGTGGGGTAGGGGATATATGTATATGTATATGTATATGTATATGTATATGTATATGTATATGTATATGTATATGTATATGTATATGTATATACATACACACACACACACACACACGTATGTGTTTGTGTGTGTATGTGGGGAAAAAAACCTCTTCACTTACCTAGACTCTCTTAGACCCAGCCATGTCCATGGAAACAAAGAACAATGGAGATATGTTTTAGCAAATCCTCTTGGTAATTCAGAACGCCCTCTTAAGTAAAGCAGAGCTGCCAAAAAGCATGATCTTTCACTGATAATGGTGATACAACCATGGTCTCCAGTAGACTGGGAGCAATTCTTCATTCAGAGTGATAATACAAGTATCTATTGCATTGAGCTCTGTGAGCTGTGGAGTATTAGAGAGCAAAAGTTGGCCTGGGACATGTCAGTATAGATCTGCAATGATCAAAGGAAGCTGCCTTTAGAGAGTTGAAGACTGGGAGAGACTGGAGGAAAAGGGGTGGGGAGGATCTGAAGTGCTTCCTTAATGTGTTTTCTCTATGTATTCCCTTTCTAAATCAGTCTGATCCTCCCTTAGAATGTCTCCTCCATATGGCTTCCCCAATAAATATTTTAAACATTTGTTGGAAGGAAACAATTGCACATCATTCTTTGTGCATCCCTGCAAAGCTCATATTTTATGCACTGTGGGTATAAGAAGCAAACCCACCTTCAGAAAACTTGCCATATTTGTGTATTAATTGGTGCACATTGTTGTGTTTCTCTGGGACCTATCTTTCCAGGGAGGGAGAGAGAATGAGAAAGACCAGAAGAATACAAGCTAACATTCTCAGATATCTAAAACTGGAGTCTCTAATATACAGCCATGCAGTGATTGAAGTTCAAAAGCTTGCAAATGATTATTTCAAGCAAGAATGATCTGTCCCTCCCTAGGAACCCACTGAAGAAGAGGGGAGGAAGAAAGGGGATGTGTGAGGTGATGGCAAGAAAATCCGCTACTTCTCTGCTTTGACTTAGTTGTCCAAAGGGCCCATCCATGACAGATTTTCCTAGAATGTTCTTTCCCTAACTGGCACCCTTCAGATGTGTTGGGATTGAATTACCCAGAATTCCCTCAGGAACGGAGGGACAGCTGGGAAGGAATGCAGCTTTCCTACCTCTTCCTCTTGTAAGCTTAATTTTAGCCTCTCAAAGCTTTCATGAAACTCAATGTATTTGAACACTGTTTCTTTGTTGAATCCTGAACTGCAGAGCTCAACTTGATGTTACCAAGAAAACACTGAAGTTGTTCTTTGAGATGACAAGGGGCTAGGAAAGAGATAACTGCTCTTGGTTGGAGCATATCAAGTTGCCTTTGAGTGGGTTAAATTATTGGTCCATACCATGAGCTTTCACATCTCTTCTACTTGATACCTTGTAACTCAAGTGTGAGGAATCTGTGGCCTCAGGCAGCATAGCCAGTGGTAAAAGATGTCAGGAGATGCAGCTAAGCATCATTGGTAAGGCTATAAGCCTGCTCTAATTGCAAACGTGAGACTGAAGTCCTTTGTATACCTTTGTATATCTCTTGAGCTATAGAACTATAGCAAGCAAGCAAGCAACAACTTTATTGATTAGTCTTACGACCATATCAAAGATAAAATAAGATAACAAGAATACAATACAATTCAATTTAACTAATAAAATTGATAAAAATACACCAAAATAGGAAATAAGATAATTGAATAACCTGAAATAATAATAAATACAATACATGTATATCTAATCAGAATTCAAATGAGTTCATCACCCCTACATGGGACTCCAATCTTTTCCATATAATGGGCTCTCTGGTGAACTGCCTTGTCTACAAACTTGGCAGTCCTATTCACAATAAAAGTATTTGAGCCCGAAAGAAAATAAGATAATCTGTGATTAGAATCCCAGTGTGCTGTTCTTTCTAACAAAGGAGACAGGAATTTAATCCTAAGTGAATCATATAATTTGCAGTCGAACAAAACATGGGCAATATCTTCTAAGGCTGGGTCCCCACATACACAAGTCCTCTCATTATATGGCAAATGATGAAAACGTCCATATTTAACCATAGAGTCCAACAATTCAAACCTAGCCCTGGAATAGGCCCTTCTCAGATTTTGTGTTAGACTCATCGACAGGTATTTTTCAAATTTAAAAATAGTTTTATTCTTAGCTAACCATTTTAATGAACCATTTTTTGCCAATGTCTCCATGTCCAATTGGGCACTGATATCCAGGGCTCGCTGTTTAAAAATATCCTTTGCCTGCGGTGCAGTTATGAGTACCTGTTGAATGGAAAATCCATATTGTGTAATAACTTTAGTGAGATGTTTTAACCAGGATGTGGTAAAATCCAAACTCATTTGTTCAAGTAGGCATAATTTGGGAAGCCTATCATGGTCCATTGAATGGACCTTCTGCCAGTAAGAAAAGACCTTTGATACTGTCTGGCTATGTATAGAGTGGATTATAGAACTATAGAAATACAGAAATATTGAACTAGTCCACACAGGAGTATAAAACTTGCCCTTTTGGAAATATTTTAAAGGATGATCTTTATTTCTCTGGCCTATGTAAATCCTCTCAATGCTTAGACCTTGCACATTATTTAGTATATATTTCTCTTCCAGAACTTTGACATCATAAACTACTTTCAGCATATAACGCTGTAGATTCACATGACTCTCTTGGTATGATACACCAGAAAACTGAATGACTATTGAAGGCTACCTCATTTTCTTTTGGACCCTTTTTGTAATTAAAGTGTCTAGTATGATTAGCCATGTGGCTAGAGCAATCTGGAGAGAAAAGCTAGCTATGTTTCCATGCCTACAGCTGCATCATCTCCTCCACACAATTCACGAGAAAGCACTGTGGTTCGAAGTTCACTATAATTAGTCATTTAACAGCTGCTCTGCAAAAATATAGAACAAGGTGGAAAGAAGCAAAGCTAAAAGCCATGGAGCTGATGGGTCAGCAGTTGGCTAATCACCTTGCAATGCAGACGACTGACAAGGTGGTCCTCATCTGGTATAAATCAGAGGAGCTTGACGGATTTATAGAAGCTAGAAGTTTGGCCACTTGACACCAGTGGAGCCAAGCCAAGTTGTATTGATCTGTAAGTGTGGCTACAAATTGGACTCATCAGAAGCATTACCTCTTTTGCACTACATCAATATCTCTGGGCTTTATATTATGGAGGGAACAGACACAGATTGACCTTCTGACCTTTTTTGGAATCAAGTGCTCGCTCTATGAGCTCCTCTTTTGTAATAATGTTTTCCAAAAGAGGGCTGTGTTTTGACCATCCTGTCTAAAATAGAAGGGATAGCATCCTAGGTCTTCAAGTCTCTGGATTCCAACAATCATGCCAATGAATGCTGCCAAATAATTCTTCAGATGCCCTCCATTCCCTTATTGATTGATTGATTGTATAATTTATAAGGCCAGCCACTCACCAGGTGATTCTGGGTGGCTAATTTTTAAAATTTATTTTTATTCTGATCTTTTAAATTAAAAAATCCAAATAAGCGAAGAGGAATATGAGGGGAGAGTCATAATTTTCTTACAATCTGTAAGATAAAGTCCCTTGCACCTATATAATGTGGGACACCCATGATGCCTTATCATGTACATCAAGATGGGAAAGTCCATGGCCTTTAAAAATTATTAAATTATCTCTTCTAACATCCCTCACAGCTGACTATGCTGGCATTGGGCTGCTTGGAGAAAGATCTGCATGCATACAAGTGGAGGAGTTTTATCCATCGAAATCTATGGATCCTGGGGAGAGAAATACATCTTGACGAATGCATTGCTAGTAACTCAGGCAAACAAAAATGTAACATGTCCCCAAAAAGTTAACATGGGGACCACATTTTTCAGATACTGGTACAGTATCTAAAGAGAAACATTGGATCATATGTAGGTTATCCCCTGCTTGAACCAAGACAACAGTCAGATAAAAGAAATCTGAGTCTGGGGTGGCTCCTCCAACAACTTTCAAATGACGCTTATTTGTCTTATATTATGGCCTGCAAAGTTGTTCCATCTCACTCGGTTATTACCAGATGAGACTATTTAGCTCAGCCTTCCCCAACCTAGATATCCTCCAAATGTATGAATTCACCTCCCAGGATTCTCAACAATGTCCAGGATGGTGGAGTATTCTGGGAGTTGAAGTCCATGCATCTGGAGGACGCCATTGTTGGAGAAGACTGTTCTAGCTCATGCTTGTCTACTCCGTATGGCAGAAGCTTTCTGATATGAGAGTGCCAATCAGGTCAGATCTAGTTCAGATTGTTGAAAGGATCTGATTTGATTTGGATTTCCAAATTAGATTGTTGAGTCAATTTGCTCAAAATCATAAAGTAATTTGGCTTTGGAAAACAAGGGTCTTCATGTGCATGTGTAGAAGACCCTCCAATTGTTGGATCAATTCACTTTAATTTGCAGAGTTGATCAAATTGCTTTTGAAGGTGTCCCTTTGGTAACACTACAAAGTGGCTATCTTGGATATTGCTTGCTATTTGATTCTTCTGCCAAAATATCTACTCAGGAACAAAGGGAGAAGACTGGTCACTTTCATGACTCTTTCACCAATAGCTGGACATTTTCTTACCTCTTTGCCTTTGGATCGTGACCTACATCCAATGGAGGTGAGGATCTGGATTAGGCACTTTGGATCTGGCCTAGTGTAAAGGGCTATTGCATTCTTGATATGAAGCAAGTGAGTCTCGGGAAACCTTCCTGAACACCCAGAGATTTATCAGTAATCCCTAATCTTTCTTCTGTCCACACTTGTCCTACAATATACTGGGGACCAAACAACATGGTGGCGTATAAGGGCCATAGTTTTTTCACTCCTTCAGGCTGTTTTTCTGGATGCAACCCCAAACTCCCCTATGAACCACTGAGATCAGCAGTTTCTTAAAATTAAAACATTTATGGGAGCCACCAAACTACAACAGCCAGCGATTTGAGTTTTGATGTTTACCTTGTTGAACGGCGGCAAGAAGCTTTTCTTGTTTTCAGTCCTTTAATTCCTTCATTTTTGCCTAAAGCAAGAAAAGGATTCAAACTGTCTCACTCTGCCGGGATGCTTGGCTTGGCTAAGCTGACATGGCTTTGTACATTTTTTTTTTTAGCTACAGGGCTAACTGATTTAGTGCATACCATCAGAAAGGCTACTTTAAAGAAAAAGAAATAAAGAAGCTGTACTTTGGATATTAACATAACTATTTTGTTTCTTTTCTGTTTTGCAGTTTTATTTCAAAACTGGCAGAAAACAGCCAGCCACCTGATTGGTTAAGATCCCAACCTAATGTACCTTAGTGGGATGATTATTGTCAGCCGCGAATGTCAATACACCCCCTTAAAGCAGAGCTTTAGTGGCTGGTTTTGCAGAGATGTCTTTAAAGTTGACTTAAATGTCAGATGTCATTAGTGCTGGATGTTCAAAAGAGTCCTCTGGTGTGAGCATCTTCTACAGCGGAGGGTGAAAAGGTCACAGGAATGCACAGGCACAGAAAAATAAAATATAAGAAAGCACAGATAATATGCTGTTTGTTTGAAGGACCAGGAGGATCCAGAAGAGGAAGAATATGAAGCCATGTGCATTGAGATAAGGGAATTCATTTTAGTGACATACGAAGGAGCAACTGTTTCTTGAAACGTGTAGCTAAATCTGGTTGCTTCCCTTAAATTTTTTCCCCCACCCTCTCTCACTTAAAGGAAGTTAGTCTTCCAAGTTCAAAACCCTACGTGCGTCTTTGAGGGAAAGAAAAATGAACTATTGATCAGGCAATTGACAAATCCAATAGAAATTTTATATGGCTCAAGAGAGACCACTAAATAATTTAGAAGTGTGCCAAATATGAGTGACGGCCAGCGGCGGGGGGTATTGATTACTTTAAAAAACTGAGAAAGGCCCCTGTGCTGAAAGCTGGAAGGATAAAAGAAAGAGGTAGCAAACAGAGAAAAAACCAGGAGCTGAGCCATTAAGGAACGTTGTGTAACCAGACACTGCCAGACATGGAAACTGAAAACATAGTCAGGTGGAAACCACCAGCTCCTCCCTTCGCAATCAATAACACAATGTCAAGACATAAAATGCAATCTTTTGCTCTCTTTCCTAAAATGCATCTTAAGAGGCTTTTAAAAACATTGATTCAGAATGGATCACTAAAAGTCAGGTATATAGACATGTATATAATGTTGCTCAGAATGTTTTGTCTAGACTAGAATTTCAATCTAATCTGGTTGAAAGTTTCTTTCAGCAACTCCATGGGGCAGGGTAGGTTGAAAATTCAGGATTTGCTTAGAGCCTAGCTTTCCAAACTGTGTGTCGTGACACTTTAGTGTGTTGTGAGACACAGTTTAGTGTGTCGCGACACAACCCGGAAGTGGACGGCAGCGGCGCGGGGGCACGTGTGGTGGCGGCAGCGGCGGTAGCAACGATGGCAGCGGCACGCCATCAACGCTTCCGCGTTTTAGTGGAAAACACGAGGCCGCCGCTGCTGCCACCGCCGCCATGCACGCCACCACCACCGCATGCCCCCTTGTGCCGCCGCCGTGCACGCCCCCACCCCTGTGTGCGCCCCCCGCACCACCACCACTGCTGCTGTTGGTGTGCCGCCAATGGTGGCAGTTTGGAAAGCACTGGCTTAGAGAGAAGGGTGGCTACTTGGTGGACACTTGAATCAGGACCACCCTACTAACTACAGTAGCTTTTGGAACAGAGATCCAGAATCCAACACTAGCTTGTTAGAAGTGGGCACAGCTGCTGTGTGGCACTCATTTAAGCATCTGGAGGTGTCTTCTATTATATCCAAGGTTACCAACTGCTGCATGCAAATAGAACTGAACATGAGTAACTCTCTTTTCTATTTCTATTTGTATTTCTGAGCCATTCACTATGCCATAATGTAGGTTTATTTGCATTTGCCCTAACACATGCAGATGGGTTCACGTATCATGCTAAGCCATATTTTGTTTGACATGGTTTGCCAAATAAACCGCACAACACATTAAACTGAACACAAACCAACATTGTGACTTAGTGTGAATCTACAGAGTGGGGAGACATTTTATTTACATTTGAACATGAATTTTCCTAATTTCACATTTTCAAGCCAATTCACACATCAACTTTCAGTTTTCTTGCATCAGTCACACTTCTCTGAATTTTGCAAAGCAAGAAAATATGGCACAACAATGCATCTATTCATGAAAGAGACACTACATATTAAAGAAAATTGCTTGGAAAATCTGGGTATGTTATGCAGTACTGCAATGAAAATACATTTGTTTGAATAAATAAATGCAGTTGATAGCCTAACTTTGTTTAATATTCATGGCCAAGAACAAGAATGAAAGGAATTGATGATACAGATTGAAGAATAAAAACTAGGAGAACAAAAATTGTTAGTTTTGCCCATCCTTAATATATGCAGATATATTAATATATCTTATATTATTATAATATATATATATATATATATATATATATATATATAATATAATAATTATAATATATTAATAAGATAGATAATATATGCAGATATATAGATGTCAATATATGATGTCACCAGATGGTCAATACCGAAATCAGATTGATTATATGCAGCCAAAGATGGAGAAGCTCGATACAATCAGCAAAAACAAGACCTGGAGCTGACTGTGGCTCAGATCATGAGCTTCTTATCGCAAAATTTAGGCTTAAATTGAAGAACGTAGAGAAAACCACTAGACCAATCAGGTATGACCTAAATCATATCCCTTATAAATATACAGTGGAGGTGAGGAATAGATTTAAAGGATTAGATCTGGTAGACAGAGTGCCTGAAGAACTATGGATGGAGGTTCGTAACATTGTACAGGAGGCAGCAACTAAAACCATCCCAAAGAAAAAGAAATGCAAGAAAGCAAAGTGGCTGACTGATGAGGCTTTACAAATAGCTGAGGAAAGAAGGGAAGCAAAAGGCAAGGGAGAAAGGGAAAGATATAAACAACTGAATGCAGAATTCCAGAGAATAGCAAGGAGAGATAAGAAGGCCTTCTTAAATGAACAATGCAAAGAAATTGAGGAAAACAATAGAATGGGGAAGACTAGAGATCTCTTCAAGAAAATCGGAGATATCAAGGGGACGTTTTGTGCAAAGATGGGCATGATAAAGGACAAAAAAGGCAGGGACCTAACAGAAGCAGAAGAGATTAAGAAGAGGTGGCAAGAATACACAGAAGAACTATACAAGAAAGATCTTAATATCCCTGATAAATACGATGGTGTGGTCACTGACCTTGAGCCGGACATCCTAGAGAGTGAAGTCAAGTGGGCCTTAGGAAGCATTACTAACAACAAAGCTAGTGGAGAAGACAGTATCCCAGCTGAGCTATTTAAAATTCTAAAAGATGATGCTGTTAAAGTGCTGCATTCAATATGCCAACAAATTTGGAAAACTCAACAGTGGCCACAGGATTGGAAAAGGTCAGTTTACGTTCCAATTCCAAAGAAAGGCAATGCCAAAGAATGTTCAAACTACCGTACAATTGCGCTCATTTCACATGCTAGCAAGGTTATGCTCAAAATCCTACAAGCTAGGCTTCAGCAGTATGTGAACCGAGAACTACCAGAAGTGCAAGCTGGGTTTCGAAGAGGCAGAGGAACTAGAGATCAGATTGCCAACATTCGCTGGATCATGGAAAAAGCAAGAGAGTTCCAGAAAAACATCTACTTCTGCTTCATTGACTACGCTAAAGCCTTTGATTGTGTGGATCACAACAAACTGTGGCAAAGTCTTAAAGAGATGGGAGTACCAGACCACCTTACCTGTCTCCTGAGAAACCTGTATGTGGGTCAAGAAGCAACAGTTAGAACCGGACATGGAACAACCGACTGGTTCAAAATTGGGAAAGGAGTACGACAAGGCTGTATATTATCACCCAGCTTATTTAACTTATATGCAGAGTACATCATGAGAAATTCCGGGCTGGATGAATCACAAGCCGGAGTTAAGATTGCCGGGAGAAATATCAACAACCTCAGATATGCAGACGATACCACCCTAATGGCAGAAAGTGAAGAGGAACTAAAGAGCCTCTTGATGAGGGTGAAAGAGGAGAGTGCAAAAGCTGGCTTGAAACTCAACATTAAAAAAACCCAGATCATGGCATCTGGTCCCATCACTTCCTGGCAAATAGAAGGGGAAGAAATGGAAGCAGTGACAGATTTTATTTTCTTGGGCTCCAAGATCACCGCAGATGGTGACTGCAGCCATGAAATTAAAAGACGCTTGCTCCTTGGGAGAAAAGCTATAGCAAACCTAGACAGCATATTAAAAAGCAGAGACATCACCTTGCCGACAAAGGTCCGTATAGTTAAAGCTATGGTTTTTCCAGTAGTAATGTATGGCTGTGAGAGTTGGACTATAAGGAAGGCTGAGCGCCGAAGAATTGATGCTTTCGAACTGTGGTGCTGGAGAAGACTCTTGAGAGTCCCTTGGACTGCAAGGAGGTCAAACCAGTCAATCCTAAAGGAAATCAACCCTGACTGCTCATTGGAAGGACAGATGCTGAAGCTGAAGCTCAAATACTTTGGCCACCTAATGCGAAGAGAGGACTCACTGGAAAAGACCCTGATGCTGGGAAAGACTGAGGGCAAAAGGAGAAGGGGATGGCAGAGGATGAGATGGTTAGATAGCATCACCGATGTAATGAACATGAATTTGAGTAAACTCCGGGAGACAGTGGAGGACAGGAAGGCCTGGCGTGCTATGGTCCATGAGGTCACTAAGAGTCAGACACGACTAAACGACTGAACAACAACAACAGGAGATATTTCAAAAGTCAATCTAGAACTGAAAATGCCAGAGTAGATACTTAGGACAGTGCTTTCAAAACTGCCGCCATTGGCGACACACCAACGGCGGCAGCGGCAGCGGCGGGCGCGGCGGTGGGGGCGTGCATGGTGGCGGCGGCCTCGCTAAAACGCGGAAGTGCTGATGGCGCGCTGCTGCCACTGCCGCCATACACACCGCCGCTGCTGCACACACTGCCACGCCCCTGCCATGCACGCCCCTGCCACTTCGCAACACACTAAGCTGTGTGTTGCAACACACTAAAGTGTCACGACACACAGTTTGGAAAGCTATGACTTAGGAAGACCATATGGGGGAACATGTCATTTCTCCAACTGAGAGATGGTGCTCATGAGATGGCAGCCAATCCAACCTAAAACAAGGACTCAACCAAGGATCACCTAGAAAGATGATGGTGTTTCTCTTCTTCTGAATATGAAAACTGGCTTCTGCGTGTACAGAAGATATGGGCAATTGTCCTGCAATGTTTATTTCAGGCCTTATTAACTCCACATCCTGGGTCATTAGATGTCATATGCAGAAAAAATCCTAACTCCCTTTTCTGCGTTTCACAGCTTCTGCAGATTCAATGAAAATGCCATGATTAACGTTGATGGGAGCTGTTGTCAGGGTATTCCTGGACTGGAAACAAATAAACAGGCACTTGGGGATTCATGAACTTCTGCTTAGTAGATTTATTGTATAAAAATGAATGAAGCTATTACAGAAGAATTCCAGTATCTGCTGTTCATCAAGTACAAGGCCTATTTTTAGAGAAATCAGTGTTCAAAATCATATACCCTTTTCTCCCACTCATATAAAGTAATCTCTTTGGGCAGGAGAGATCGCTTAAACTTGTCTCTTGTTTCAATAATGGACTGATCTGCTCTCAGGCTGTGTCAGCCCTCCCAGGTGGACCAGATAGGAACTACTTCTACTTTATTCTTAGGCTACATTAACAGAATCTTGGAAGTCTGAAGGTACGAATCTCCCACCGTCTCCTTTACAGCCTGAGAAACTAGGGAGGGTCCCTTCTGAGCCTCTTGCCCCACCCACTATCCAGCTGTGGGCTATGCTGTCTCTTATCTGCCCATTCCCTAGGCAGCATCTCTCCCCCCACCCTCCTTCCAAGTTCATTCTCACATTCCATTACAGGCTGTGTGCTTGTGAATGTCAGAACTGTCAGTAATGGCTTGCATCCCCAACAGGCTGTTGTAAAGCATTTGAGTATACACTAGCATCTAAGTTCTGTTGAGCATATGCCCTATTGGTAGAGCCCATTTTATGGGCAACCTGGAATTGAGAATAAATTAAAAGATTTCCAACATCAAGATACAACCAGTAGAATCTGAAAATATTTCTGCTCAGAGAGAGAGAGAGAGAGCGAGAGAGAGAGAGAGAGAGAGAGAGCGAGCGCATTTACTTGGGTTTCTCTTAAATTCTTGATATTCTAACTTTCAATGAACTGTTAAAAAAGGATACATCTTTCACTGTTCAGACAGAAAATACTGTAATTCTTTATTTTATTATTTATAATGTGTTGATTATTGCTGTGTTGATATTTATGTATTACTTGGATTTTAACAATAACTTCAAGTTTTTAAAATGGTGTAAGATAAACAGTTATGTAAAACTAATAAAATGTTGACAGTTTAGTAAATTCCCTATTAATTCACTGGAGGGTGCGATTTACCCCTTTCTTTTCTTGTGCATGTTTTCTTCTCTTTCTCAAAAACGTTTAATGGAAATTTTATTTATTTATTTGTTTGTTTGTTTGTTTATTTATTATTTGAATTTATCCCCACCCATCTCTACCATGGTAGACTCTGGGCGGTTTATTATTAATTTAAAAAGGTTAATTTAAAAAGAGACACTTTGAACTGAAGTCTTTGTTGGCAGATGCAGTGTCTCCGCCCCCTTCAGAGGTCACTAATGAACTTCATTAAATGGTTTGCAATACTTTCAATACCGAAATCAGATTGATTATAATTGGCTGGGTTCCACAAACGTGTAACCAGGTTTGGCTACAGATATAGCAGATGCATGAACTCAGTGGGATAAGCTTGGTGAGTGCTAACTTTAATTAATTAATAAACTTTAAACTTTAATTATACTTCCTGGCAGCATAGTGTCGGGTGCAGACCCAGCCCATTTGATTAGTTTGGGGTTTAGTGTATTGTGCAAACCCACAAAATCATAAGGAATTGTAAGTGTTCTTTGAATGAAGCCAGGGATTTCCCCCCAGCATTTCCATTTCTGAAAATTCAGTCCTTCCATCCGTTGTACTCCATTTTAAAAGAAAAACAATTTGAAATAAAGGGAAGGACACATGCTTGTAATAATTAGAGTGGTAAGGAATTAACCTTAAGAAAATAAACAACCTTTCTTGTAAAAAAAGGTAAAGGTTTCCCCTGCACAGTTGTGCATTCGTGTCCGACTCTAGCCGGTGCTCATCTCCGATTGTTAGCGGAAGAGCCAGCATTGTCCGAAGAAGCTTCCACGGTCATGTGGCCGCATGACGTGCGTGGAACGCTGTTACCTCCCCACCGAAGTGGTACCTATTCATGCCGCTGAGCCGCCACGCCCCTTTCTTGTACCACTCCACAAAACAGCTTCCCTGGATAATCAACAAACACTTTGTGCTCAATAAAACAGCACACCCAACAAAATTCTGCAGAATACCTGCAATGTTCTAAAGATGAGGTGTAGACTGAAGATCTTAACACCTTGGTTAAAACTGCTGGGACAGATCATCCATTTAGTGCTGTCATCAGTAGACTTCCTGTGTGTGTGTGTGTGTGTGTGTGTGTGTGTGAATTTAATTATGCTTTTAAACACATAATCTTCCCAGCGGCTCAAACAATGGGCAACTAAGGACTCACATTCATGACAGGACTGTAATGTTAGGCAAGTTGAAAATGCCTTTTTTTTTTAATTGTCATACACTCATTTCGGTAATAATACATTGTGTTTAGAAAGCTTCATTCCCAGAGCACTTAAACTAATTACATTACTTAAACTCATAATGTCCCAGGGAGACAGATACAATATTCTTCTGTTTTAGAGGAGAAGGAAACAGACTGGCTGATAAAACACTTGGATCAGGTCAGCCTTGGAAGCTGCTGAGGAAAGAATAGGTATTAGGAACATTTATGCTAAAAGCAGATTTGTTCTTTGAATGTTGGTTCCTCTCTAGCCAAAACATGGCTGTCCAGATACCCAAATAAGCTTTAGCTACCTTGGGAGAATGTGAAATGTTACAGGAACCCCATAACATCCAACCCATGAGAATTGGGCATGATCAGTAGACCCCAGATGATAACCGACTATTTGGAACTGAAGAAAAGGGTCAGATGAATAAGAGATGAAAGTTGATGTGGCCACATATGAGCTAAAATGGACAAATATCAGAAAAGATGGAAAAATCAAGGTCAAGGTTGGAAATAAATGGCTACTTTAATGAAAGACTCTGCATGGGTGTTTTTTTGTTATTGCTTCAAAGGAAAACACAGACAGGGGTGGAACATTTCAGCTGGACGACAACTACAGCATTTGAGAACTGAAGACATATTAAATGTTGCTAAATGAGCCCACTACATTTTTTTGTGGGAAAGTTCTCCTCTTTGCAAAATGACTCAGAGCTTCAACAGTAACCACCAACTATCTGGAATGATCAAAATCTTCACTCCCATGGGGTATGTCTAACACCACATTTTGCAACTGCAGCAGATATTTATTATTACTTTATTATCATTTAGCAAATGTATATGCTGCCCAATCCCTAATGGCTGCGGGTGACTTATGAAAGTGTAATACTAACTTCAGAACAATGAAATCCAATCGCCCAGTTACACCACACATCAATTTAGCAGCGCAAAAACATAAATACTCTAAAAAAGTCTTAGGCAAAAAGATGCTTCAAGTCTTCTCCTTCAAAGAGTAAGAAAGAAGGAGTGAGTCTCAATTCAGTGGCAAGTTAGCTCACAACATAGGCCTCACAACACAGCAAGGGTTGCAAATCTACAGCCACACCAGCCTTGGTTTTACACCCAGATTCCACCCATGGTGTTGCATTAGTGGTAGAATAAAGACAAGCCAGCAGAGAAAGAACTGCCTTATTTCCTTCTTCTGTGTAGGTTCAGGATCTGAAACAGCCATTCCTGCAAATTTAGGACTACATAATCCAGTTTGCAGTGCAACCGCAGTAGGTGACTGAGAAAATTGAAGCAACCACACGCCACAGTAATAAGCTGAAAAGCAAGAACCTACCTCTTTACTACCAGATCCACCAACCAGCTCTCTAAAATGCATGCTGTAGTTCAATCTGTCTAGCTGGAAATGAAGCCAAATTGACTGTGCATATGTTTACAAATAAGACACATGCTTTTCCTGTTCAGAAGAGATCTGTGCAGAGAAGACAAATATCTTTGTTCTTTAGAGAAACCAGTTCTTCTCCAAAGTTAACCCTCTGTTAGGTTGTCATTTTGCCAAATGTTGTGAAATGTTGAAAAGTTGAAAATGTTTCTGACTGTCCAGGACTGCACATAGCATAATAAGGAATGGAAGGACAGTTGGATAAATTAATCTCAAGGTCAAACATGGCGAAGATGGGAAATGGATGTACGGAGCAGGTAATAGAAGGGGATTTCTGTGCATACTAATCATGCCGTTAAAGGCAGATGTTAGTTGATAATTGAATCTGAAATGTAACGGATGTTTTCGCCTGCCCTTTTCCATTGAAAGAATGGTAGGAAATGCAAAAATCAAAGATTAGTCAAAGAATTAGGATATGAAAAGCATGTTAGATCACTAAACTCCAATTAGTTAAATTAAATTGTATACCATTATCTATCTGTAGCTTTATTGGTGGCTAGCATTAGCACTCAAATGGGTACAATAATGAAATTAGGGAATAAAACTTTAATTGATTGGAAGTTAAAAGGTTCATGCTGACAAAAACAATTGTATCTTGCTGTAATGCACACCTTCTTTCTCTCTTTTCCCCCAACTCCCCACCCCCTTCTCTCCCGGCCTCCTTCCCAGCAAGCATTACATCCAATGAAATGAAAGTCACAGACTGTTGGCAGCTCTTAGAAATAATCTGTGAACTGGGCTGAAATTGTGCATCACCTAATCAATTTAGGGAAGGCTCATTAGAGATTGATGGTTAAGGAAATCAGCTGAAAATCAAAACAAATAATTATACACAGAGGGGAGCCACCTAGTCATATTGAAGTGATGAATTAATGTAGCATCTGCAAAAAATTCCTTCCTCCCTCCCTCCCTCCCTCCCTCCCTCCCTCCGCTCAGATAAGCCAGGAATTCTACAGTAATTCACAAGTGTTCCCTCCGTTGTTCCAATATCAAGTTTTTCTCTCAATTTCCACCCTTAATAAATGTGTCCTATGCTACAATGGACATTGGAGAGAAAACCAGGTCTCTCTGAATACTGGTGTGTTGATTATATGGCTGCACCCCTTCTCCCCCAATTCTCACCTTGGGCTGATATGTGGTGTGACTAGGGAAAGCAAGTAGATATTACTGTATGCTACTACAAGTGGGAACAAGTGGTGTTGAGCGCTACCAGCATGTAAAGGTATTAGAAAGATTCTTTGGCAGCCAATAAGTCTCTCCTCACTGCACACCGTCTGTCCTTTGTGGCTGTGTGCTTGGAAGCAATACTCACACATCAGGCAGTTTGAGCTGGGTAATTTAGCAGATTAATGAGAACAGAAAATAGGCATTCACAACCCTGGTGAATCTGCAGCACTCTTTCTAAGACTGTTCAGCAACATGGTACACAGCCACTCAACTTTTCCAATATATTTTTTCCCACTCATGTGATAAATCATGCTTGCTCCTGTCTGGCTGGGTTTCTAACATGGTTACATCAGCCTTGATTTGCGCAGGGTCCCAGAAGGCACACAATTTTTACAAGGTAGTTATCCCATGGCACTAAAGTAGGGTTGCTTTTAAGTGGGTTTTCTTGAGGGAGGGAAAGGGGTCAGTTCAGAAGCTCCTTGCTCTCCATAGCAAGTAGAGTCCAGAAACTCACTTTTCTCCATGTCATTGCAATTGTCTTTGTACAGGTGTTGATTTTCTTGGGCAGAAAGACAATATTGCCATAAATCAATCAATCCACAATCGTGCAGTGCCCAAATGTAGAAAAATGGAACACAAGTCCTAAGTGGTACCTCATCAGAATCTTACCCAAAGCTTTATGCAGGACCATGAGATCAACAGATAATATCTACAATTGTTCTGTGACTGGTATTCCAAATCTTGTTGCCTCTAATCCTGGAAACAGTGTAGACACTTTGTAATTTACAGCCACTGATAGCTTTGTCTTAGATAGATATGTCTAATGAAATCAGCAAATCTTTCTGGATAGTGATCCTAGTTTGATGGCCACCACCATATCTTCAGCATATGGGAGGAAGAAGGACAAAAATCGATATGGTTAAAGCATAAATTGAGTGTCCAGTGGAAATCCCATCTCTACATTTTTGGAAAACCACATCTTTTTTATCCATTTTTTCTCATTATTTCCCCTAGAAGATAAATTCATTTCAGACGGTGAGTTCTCACTGCATCTTCTCAAACTACTATGCTTAATTTTAATGTACTATTGGCAACAGCAATAGAATGGGCTAATAGGATGCAAAAAATGTCTGCAGATAGTGCACCAATGTTTTATGCTGTACGCCACCCAGAGTCACACTGTTTCAGTTGGGCAGTCTTATAAATCTTAAAAATAAAGAAATAAAAACTTCTTTTAGTATATTAGGAAGACAACCTGGGGCACAGAGATGTGTTTGATAACTCCATCCTGTCAAGGTCAGACTGTCCAGACTTGACATGGTGGGTCTAAATGGAACAATGTGTCTGTGTTCATCTGAATGCTGTTAAGACTGTTCCTGAATGTAGGAGTTCTATTCAAATACTGTTCACTATATCTGCATCTAGGGCAGGGGTGGGCAACAACAGGCCTGCGGGCCGTATAAGGCCCACGGGGCTCCCGCCTAAGGCCCGCGAGGCTCCCGCCCGCAAACCCTGCCCCTTCCACGTGATTGGCTCCCGCCCGCAAACCCCGCCCCCCAGTGCTTGTGATTGGCTCCCGCCCGCAAACTCCAGCCCCCGGTCCGTGGAAATCCCAGAAACCCCGCCCCCCATCCCCCCCCCGGTCCCCGGTTATAAATATCCAAATGGCCCCTGGCAGAAAAAAGGTTCCCCACCCCTGATCTAGGGTGATGGGCCGATGTGACTAACTAAACTGGGTAATCTAAAAAAAAACAAGTAGGGTCCAACCTGGTTAGCACTTAGATAGGAGATTACCAGAAAATCTCAGTGCTGTGGGATAGACTGGGAAGCCACAAAGGCAGCCTAGAAGAAGGCAGTGCAAGCCACTTCCTTGCTAAGGTCAAGAGAGCTGTTTGGATGTGTCCATGAAGCTACCCCAAATGAAGCTTGATTGAAAGGAGACTATCTTCTGCTGTTGTGGAGGTAGCTCCCCCATGTGGCAAATCACTGTCTGATGGAAGCTTTCTCAATGGAATGCCTTTTCTGATTACTAGGATGATCATGGGTCCCTCCTAGGCAGGAAAACCCAGGTAGTGATTTCCAGTGGGTACTTCATCTTTTATTAAAAATGTATTTGATAAAAGCTAGTGCCAGGCAGGGGGAAAAAATCCTGCCTTCTTCCCCCCGTCCCAATTCTCATTCAAGCTGATTAAAGAGCACTTGCTTTCAACATTTCACTGAAGGGAGAAGAGCATTTCGGTTAAATCCTCATGGGTAGTGTGTAGCATTTTTGCACTTATTTAATTACAAGGTGGCCAAGGTGGAGTATCTGTGAATCCTGTTTCCCATTGTGGATTCATTTTTCCAGCTTTTCAGCATTTCCAATGCTTTCATGATATTCCAAGGGATGACATCAGCAGCAAATCCTACCATGCCTTTTTTTTTTTTAGAGAGAGACATTTGCATAGTCAGGGAGGTTGCAGAATGATACAACAAAAATGGGACAAGAAACAATAGCAGCAGCAGTACCCTCCAACATATCTGACAATCAGGTAAGTTCAAAAAACCATGGAGAGAAATGTGAGAGAAATCCTCAAGCTTCCTGAGAATAAAAACGGAAGCTCTTTTTGCAGAGGAAGAAAATGTTGAGGAAACCATCAAGCAGGTTTTAACACAGAAGTAATAAAAAGTGTAACAATAAATAACCTCCAACTTTAATCACCAGCATTTTCAAATGAGGAAATGGAACAGCCTTGCTGATAGAGAGATGGAGGTACCAGTCTTTAGATAAACAAGACTGAATTAGAAAGACTAATGCTTTCTTCTCAGTTTCCTTCTCTCAGAGCTGTCAGAATGCATCTAAAAAAAACCCTTTAGATTTTTCACACTAAATATGTGAGCAGTTATGATGGGGAGATTTTTAAACCAAAGTGTTTGGTGAAGCTTTCTGCTTGTGATGCTCAACAAAAACTGCTATGCTTAATACCCCAGTGCTATAGTTGGTGGGGATAAATGTTATTAGCTAGACTTCAGTGAATCAATGAATCCTCAAGGGTAGCTTTTGCATGCCTACCATTCCTGAAAGCCACTGGAATTTTCTCAGTGAAGTTGAAGGAATCCAATAAAGGTTCAAATTTAGTGGTATGAGGATTGTAACTCATTCAGACATAAATGTCCAAGTCAATGAGACTGAGAAATTTCAAGAGACCTAGAGTGGGCTACAAGGATAAAGCTGGGAAAAACCAGACAAAGTAGGCCAAATAAGGAGAAAAAGAAAAATGTGGATTTGCAGAGAACATCAAATGTTCTCCTGTTCTTACATCTTCTGAGACAGAGCTCCAAGAGGGATGACTTTGTCTGAACTGGAAAGTAAGTGGCAAAAAGTCTAGAGCTTCACATTAACACATGATAATCAGATCTTTCTCTTGGAACTAGTTGTACAATCATTTGCTATCAAGCTTTATTCTCATGACACAGCATAAAAGGAAAAAGGAACAGGAAGCATAACAGTAGAGAAGTAAACTCAGCCCCCATAGGTTTTTAAGATAACCATCTAGAATGAAAATAGTTCAAGGTGAGGAGGAAACACTAGATCTATGAGCAGCTCAGAAGGAATGCTATCAGCCCCACTAAGTAGATCAGAACAGGAAATCAACTCCACAGGAAGGCTAAGACTACTTTTATTGAGATTGGCTATAATAACAGAATCTTGCAAGTCTGATCGTGCTATACCTCCTCCCCCTTCTTATACTCCTATGAATTAGGAAGGTATCTGTTTGTTGTGGACATAAGACATGTTTCACCCATGGTTGCTTTGGTAATAGAGCATGCATATCTCCATCAAGATCATCTTCCTTACTCTCAACAGATGCCTTCTGTGAAAGGATCATCTTCTGTATGAAGCATTCCTTTGAAACGGTGTCACAAAATGATGCAACCCACCATTTCTAAAAGTGAAGCAAAGTGGCAGCATTGCTTT
The DNA here is from genome assembly GCA_023362775.1 of Charina bottae. NCBI lineage: Eukaryota > Metazoa > Chordata > Lepidosauria > Squamata > Charinaidae > Charina > Charina bottae. Next base: position 21,087,590 of record JALMGJ010000015.1, read on the forward strand.
GCTTGGCATCACTCTGGGGATGAGTGAGAACTATTGAGAACTATGAGTGAGAACAGTGAGCACTATTAAGCAGTGGAACAGTTTGCCTCCCAGAGTTGTGGGTGTTCCATCGCTGGAGGTTTTCAAGGAAAGATTGGACAACCATTTGTCCGAGATGGTATGAGGATTCCTGCCTTGGGCAGGGGGTTGGACTAGAAGACCCCCAAGGTCCCTTCCAACCCTATGATTCTATAAGTCTGGCTTCTTCTCTTCCACTTACTGAAATGGCTGGTGAGTTCTTGGAGAAATGGGACGATTTATTTATTTATTTATTTATTTATTTATTAATCAAACTTATATCACCGCCCATCTTCCTCCACCGGAGGGACTCTGGGCGGTTTACAACAAGATAATAAAAACAAGAGAGATAAAATATACATACAATATAAAAAATACTAAGTTATAAAACAAGATTAAAATCCAAGAGTTGTATATATACTCTATGAAGGATTTACCAACACAAATATTGATAATCTCATACCAGCCTCCCCAGAACCAAAGGCATGAATCTAGCTTCTCACATAATAATAATAATAATACCTGAGGGACCGTCTCGTCCCGATAACGTCGGCCCGCCCCACCCGTGCATGCAGAGAGGGCATGCTTCGGACCCCCTCAACAAGAGAATTCCATCTAGCGGGGTCCAGGAGGCATGCCTTCTCTGCGATAGCGCCCGCCTTGTGGAATATCCTGCCCCCGTAGGTGAGACTGGCCCCCTCCCTCCTGGCCTTTCGGAAGGCCCTTAAGACCTGGCTCTGCCACCTGGCCTGGGACGACGGAGGTGGTAGTGCCTCCTGGGGTTGGCTGGCCCCGTAGCTCCACGATCTATTCTGTGGGTCCAAATCCATCTTGGATTTTATTTTATTATGTTATGCTTGTGTTTTTAGATATTTTGTATAGTTTTTAAATTTTTTATTTATTGTAACCCGCCCAGAGTCCCTTGCATGGGAGATGGGCGGGGAATAAATTTGAAAATAAATAAATAAATAATCTCACCCCATATTGATATTGAAATGGTTTTTAATTAACAATTAGAACCATTATATGTGTTTGCATGACTTCCAGTTCGTCTTCTCAGTAGGTCTGACTTTCCTCTCATTAATATTGATACTCCTTTCTAAGAGAGGAAGCATGATAACATATCTTATGCCATCAGTCTCTCTTAGCCAAGAACGTTGTTGCTGTGGTTGTAACTTTGAATTAAAACATCACTGGACACATAGATGAGGATAACTTTGATGAGTTCTCTATTCCAAGAATGCTCAAAGATTTATCACTCATTGATCATACACTCAGCCAATCACTAGTCAAAATTTAGACCTGGAAGATCTATAACTTTCTTAAAACAATTGCCTACATGCATCCAATACTCTGAAAATGCAAATGTTCTGAAAGCTCCTACCATGAAAGTGAAGGAGTACAGTGAAAAAATGGGAATAAAATTAAATATAAAGAAAAGCAAGCTCATGACAACAAGTACAGCATCCAGCCTCAGAACTGACAATGAAGATATTGAAGATGTGGATAGATTCTGCCTTTTAGGATCAACTATCAACACTAAAGGAACCAGAAATCAAGAAATATGGTGCAGGCTAGCATTTGATAGAGTAGACACGAAGGCTTTGAAAAAGATATTCAGATGCTTATATCAGATTATCATATTTTGGACACATTATGCAAAAACCCAGCTCCCTAGAGAAACCCATAATGCTGGGAAAGGTGGAAGGAAAGAGAAGAAGAGGATGACCAGCAGCAAGGTGGATAAACTCAATAGCTGTGATGGATACACCATTGGAAGATCTGAAGGACCATTGGAAGACCTGAAGGACTATTGGAAGACCTGATGAACCAGGTTGGAGACAGTTTATCCCGGAGCAGTTTTCTCTCTATGGTCACCAAGAGTCAACTTGATGGCACATAATCAATCTATATGCATTCAAGTGGTTTGATCCATTTTATGCTTCCTGAAAAGCACTTATTTCCAGACCAGACCAGGGAGGGGGAGCTTCAGATGCACCCAGTAATCCTGGAGCATCAATTACATTGCAGATTAGGTTAGATACATTACTATATGCAAAAAAAAAAAGATTAGGCATGCTCTGTGGTCAAAGGACCCACCTGTTCAGATTATATTAAACACAGACTAGAAGTATTAACTTCCTAACTCTGCTTTCACTTTTTCTCATTGTTTCTTTGCCTACTAAACACACTGCTTTTTGTACATATACACCCATAGCAAGAAAGATGCCTTATACAAGTCCAATCATCTAGCTCAATATTGTTTACCCTGCTTGCCAGGGCAAATTCCAATTTGAACACAGAAATATTTAGGAGAAATAAAACAAATCAAGTACTGTGTTGATGCTTTTAAGTTCTTGCTACCTTATTTAAAATCTGTTCCATTCTATTCTTCAGCCAAAACGTATCCACATCTTATATAAAATCAATAACAGATAAGTTAGATATTGTCCAAGCATTAAAACCTAATGGTACATCACAAAGAAAGAAAAAAGAAATGAAGAAGGAAAGCCGAAGAGGAAGCAAACAGCAAACTCAGGCCTGAATGCTGAACAGAAGAATTTCAGGCATAATAGCAAGGCTGCCTCTAGTAGAAAATTGAAGAACAAGCATCAATGCTCTACAGAGAACTGTGCATAATTCTTCTCTCCTCTGCTGAAAACTGACAGAATGGTTGTTGCAACAAAGGTTCCTTTGAAGTTCATCTACTTCTAACCATTCCCTCACCAAGATTTGGTATTGTTCTGACATGAAGAAGCAGAAAACATTTGTGGCTAAATATGGTGTGTTCAGCTGTCTGCCTAAGGTCCAGGAGGAGGAAGAGGAATTAGTTTAGAGAATATTGTTGCTACTCTCTGAAGAAATCAAGGTGATCCAGAACCACAAAATCCAAGAGGAAATTTGGATGAGGAGGGATTTGGTAGTGTCTCTAAAGCTAAGACTACATCCACATTAAAATTAATAATAATTCCAAAGGGCCAGGAAACCATTGCAAAAGGGTTTGCTTCTCATTTTTAAAGTTCATAAAGAAGCTCAGATGATATAAATTGAGTTATAGGAAGCATGTTTAGCCTCCACTGTCTCTCAAGAACGGAGAGGCTTATGTCCATCTGGTCATTTGTCACAGTTGGTTATCCCCATTCCCATGTCCTTCACATCTCTGGAATGTGGGATAGCCTTGGGTTAACAGATTGTGTCCAGAATGTGGGGAAATAGGAAAATGAACAAACTCTGAGAAATGAGATATTTCTTGTGCTGTGAAGTCATAAATAAAATCAAAGATGAGAGTCTGTTGATTGAAGAATCCTTAATATGTCCAATAAATCAGATCAATTTATCTCAGTAGATAGACCAACTTTCTAGTATAGGATTGTATTTGTTATTTCAAACTGTACACCTCTCTTTTTTATCTTTTTTATCAATAAACCATTTCTTATCATTGAACTAATGGATCATATCTCACAGTCTTGGAAACTTCCTTGTTCCACAATAAGAAAAAAAAAGAGAGAGTGGGCGTGACAAGCTTATCTTATTTAAATCTCCCTGGCCTACCTCAACAGGAGATGGCCAGAGGAAGGTCTTTCTGCTCTGTTTAGAGATGTGGAGCTGAGGCTATTTCAAATATTTACAAACCACTGCAGAACATTGCTTAGCACACATGTGCAGTAGTGGTGCAATGGAAGACTGGCATGAATTCCTATCATGCATCATGGAGAGCATGCTTTATGTGTACAAAGTAGGTAGTGAAAGACTGGTCCTGAGGAACTGCTGCAAAAATGATGTTGCTTCAGCAATGATTAGGCTTTAATTGAGCAACATTATAGACAAAGTTTCTTCCCTATCTGAGTGGTTGTTGTTGTTTATTCGTTCAGTCGTTTCCGACTCTTCGTGACTTCACGGACCAGCCCACGCCAGAGCTTTCTGTCGGCCGTCACCATCCCCAGCTCCCCAATGGTTGAGTCCGTCGCCTCCAGAATACCATCCATCCATCTTGCCCTTGGTCGGCCCCTCTTCCTTTTGCCTTCCACTTTTCCCACTGAGTGGTTGCAGCATAATTATTGGTGGTTGGGGGTAGGTTGGAGATGGGAAACAATTGAGGAAAGATAATGGAATGGATATTTTGGAAAAAGATTTGACAGCTGGTGGGAGTCTTAAACAGAAGCATCTTGCAACATTTTGCTGATGGTCCCGCTTGTCCTACAGGATGCTCAGTTTACAAGATAAATGCAACCTGAAGCATTTTCTGTGGAGTATTGTTCCATGATATCATCTCCGCATTTTTCAGATGGTATTTTGATCTGAAGTTCAAATAAACAAAAGCTGCATTAAGAAACAACAATAAGACAGGCCCAGACCTTCTGATAATGGTAACTTTCTGAAATGAGTCCTAAGGAGAGAACCAGAAAGAAAGGAAAGGAAAGGAAAGGAAAGGAAAGGAAAGGAAAGGAAAGGAAAGGAAAGGAAAGGAAAGGAAAGGAAAGGAAAGGAAAGGAAAGGAAAGGAAAGGAAAGGAAAGGAAAGGAAAACGTGCCCTAAATGTTAGAAAGGACAAATTATTGGGTGGATGCAACACTGAAAATGCCCTCAACACTGTTTTTAGTTTATTTATTTAGAAACACAGCCAGCCAGTATAAACGTGTATGCTTTATGCTTTCCATTTATAAATACAAAGCCTGGGATTCTGTATTTGGGGGCAGAGCCAGGTTGATGGCTTCCGAAACCTCAATTTTAGGGCTAAGCATTGGGGCATTTAGGATGTTTCCCCCCCCTTCTCCCCAAGCTGTCTTTTTAAACATGCTTATTAAAACGTATGCAGTCATACCCAAATGTAGAGACAAAATTGATGTTTTACAACCTGGAGCCACCGTAATGCGATGCTAGGATGGGCAATATTTCACAAGACTCCTTCCATTTTTAAAAAAAATATGTGTGGCTAAATGAAGCCCCAGGACAAAGAATGGCACACCTCAGTCCATGCATGGTTTCCCCATGTGGTGAAATAATAAACAATTAGTATGAGCTTTAGGTCCTTTAAGTCCTGAGCTAGCTTTGTCCACCTAGACCAAGGGTCCCTAAACTTTTTGCCATCACACCTCTCTTTAGTGTAATCTTAATTTTTTTTAATCCCTTCAATCGTGTCCTGTTCTCAGAGACTGCCTGGACAAGTCCCTGCAGTTTCCTTGGCAAGGTTTTTCAGATGTGGTTTGCCATTGCCTCCTTCCTAGGGCTGAGAGAAAGTGACTGGCCCAAAGTCACCCAGCTGGCTTCGTGCCTCAGGCGGGACTAGAACTCACAGGCTCCTGGTTTCCTATTGGCTCCTTCCTAGGGTTGAGAGACAGGGACTGGCCCAGGGTCACCCAGCTGGCTTCATGCCTAAGACAGGACTAGAACTCTCAGTCTCCTGGTTTGCCATTGCCTCCTTCCTAGGGCTGAGAGAAAGTGACTGGCCCAAAGTCACCCAGCTGGCTTCGTGCCTCAGGCGGGACTAGAACTCACAGGCTCCTGGTTTCCTATTGGCTCCTTCCTAGGGTTGAGAGACAGGGACTGGCCCAGGGTCACCCAGCTGGCTTCATGCCTAAGACAGGACTAGAACTCTCAGTCTCCTGGTTTGCCATTGGCTCCTTCCTAGGGCTGAGAGAGAGGGACTGGCCCAGGGTCACCCAGCTGGCTTTATGCCTAAGACAGGACTAGAACTCACAGTCTCCTGGTTTCTAGTGTGGTGCCTTAAACCACAACACCAAACTGGCTGTCTTAATCTTAATTACCTTCCCTAAAAATCCTAACTCCAAAATGAACACAAATAAACAATGAAAACAATACAATGAAACTTTATTTCTAATAAAGACATAAAAAATAAAGAAGCAAAGGTTCTTCACACCTCCCCTGGACTCTTTCTCTACCTCCCCAAGGGAGGTACATCTCACAGTTTGGGAAACCCTGACCTAGACTGACCCATTGAAATCTGCAGATAGGAAGGAATGCAAATTAAGCAGTGATCATTAAGCGGTAATCTCCAGTATCTCCAATTGTTGGCTTTGATTCAGCTTCCTGGTTTCTCTTCCAGATTGCTCATCAGAGTGAATCCTGCCTTCCTTCTCAGCTCTGCGATGTGGTTGTGCTTTACCTTTTGTCTTGACTCTTAATAGTCCTCCTGAAGGTTCACCTTAGAGGTCCGTAGCCTGATCTTAACACCGGCACAATCCTTTGCAATAAACCTTAAAGCCAAGCTCTTATTTTCCCCTCTGGTACACTGTTCCTGTCACGTTTCCTAGAAATGGCCATTCTAGGTTAGATAAATTTTCTTCCCAATGATGAGAGCTTCTGTATGACTTCTGACCTGCTTTGGAACCTCAATCCCTCAAGGAGAGTATATTTTTCAAGCGAGCCATTAGTTACCTGCCGTTATGTAGGGCAACCGGGCTGCTCGTTCCCGATCTAATGGGAAGCTTTTTAGGAACGGGAAGGGTCACACGTGCTAGCAATTCATGTATGCCAACTCCGATTTAAAAGGATAATTTGCAAGATGCCAAGAAGTAGGCTGTTGCAAGCCTCTCCTGTCAAACATTCATCATCCCAAGGATTCCCTGAATACTTATTTATAAGATCTGGAGAGGGAATGACTGTCGATACTGCTTAGTTTAAATAGTCCCTGAACACATGACATAATCCACGCTAGAAAACGCTCTTATCCAATATTTCTGCAATGGCCAAGCTCACTCACCATCTCGCTTAGGCCGCTGGGAGCAATCAACGATTTCCTGGACATTTTAAGTGCAGGCCCTTCTTCCAAAAGTAGAAAAGAGAAACAAAGGGAGCGCTTAGGACCAATGGCCTTTTCACCAAGCTCAGTCTTTATCCATCGTGTCCAGGCATGATTTCTCAAGCAGAATATATTGTTAATCTGTTATTTATTTATTTATTTATTTATTTATTTATTTATTTATTTATTTATTTATTTATTTTTGTGGTTGTCAGGATTTTTGGGAATCTACATTTAATATTTTAGATGAGATTAAATGCATATTGAACATCATGTGTATTTAATAAATTTGCACAGGACAGGGCTGGTAGTAACATGGCCTTATGTATGCAATAACTTTGATTATGGGAATTGCTGGTTTGCTGAGTCGTGTGAATGCAATCAAAGCGACCATTCCAGGTCTGGATGAAGCAATTGGAAGGCAATAAATTGCGAAAAGGAAGCTCAGCTAGCACTCTGAACTCTGGCCATTGGCCACAAACGGTATATCCAATAGTGCTTTGGAAATGGCCCCAAATGAAGGTCTATTTCGGGGTTTCTCAACTAGGGTTCTGTGGCACCCTAGGGTTCCACAAGAGGTCCCTAGGGGTTCCCTGGGAGATCACGGTTTATTTAAAAAATTATTTCAAATTTGGGTAGCTTCACATTAAAGAGGTAAGTTTCATTCTTTATTTTTAGTTTAAGAACACTGTTAGTGCATATACTGTATACAGGCCCACACATTAAATGAATATAATAATTTTGTAACTTCTGGCCTATATTTGAACCTGACTGTGCAGGGGTTCCCCAAGGCCTGAAAAATATTTCAGGGGTTCCTCCAGGGTCAAAAGGTTGAGAAAGCTGGTCTATTTTATTACTTTTAATGTCTTGGCCAACTCTATAGTAGCTCTCAAGCTTACATCTCCCTCCCGGTTGTCTCACAAAGTTCAGTGTCTGTTACACTCTCTCCTTTCAGCTAAGACAACATTCTGTTACTGGCCTTCTGTTTGTTGCAATTTGCTTGTCCCATTGATTTCAATAGATCTGGTATACATGTGACTACATTGGCATTCCAAACACCGTTAGCATCTGTAGGGTTTAGGATGAGTTTAAAGGGTGGGAAATTATGGAATGTGGTTTGGGGATGAAAAGAAAGAGAGAATGCAAGAGATCAAGAGTGTCAGAGAGTGCACTGCTATGATCTGATTATGAATGTTTGTATGTGTGTGTCAACACACACACACACACACACACAACAACAACACAAACCCAAACCAAACAGAGACAGTCCCTCAACACATTAGAAAAACAGCAATGCCAGTTACGCACCATCATGTTAAACAGGGGTCTTTGGGGCCTGATAAAAATCAATAACAAATATCCCCTTGTTAAGATGTCATTTTCCAGTTCTGTTTTACTTCTTTCTATCCGGATTAAAGGGCTCACAAAAGCAACGTTCTTCAGAGACATACAGATTCACTCCAGTATTTGCTGCCAGACACAATCTCCTCCTTTGCCTCTGAGTAATATACTGGGAGTCTTGTATATCTCTCATGCTATACTTTGCAAGCCTCCAAAATAAGTTTTTCCCCCCATTTATTATTAAAATTCTTGCTCAGAGGCAACTGCCTGTACACCTACTATCATTTTAATTGTAGGTTCTGGATTTGTGTACGTGTGTCTCTGGGTTTTGTTTTGCATGATATTATGACAGAAGACAAAGTATTTTCAAAATACACAGAAGACCTCTGTGTATTTTCTGGCATTACGGCAACAGCTTTTGTTTCACAGGGATAATGAAATGGCTGCAGCACAGTGGGGTATTTTTAGTTTTATGGAAGGGATTTGGGAAGAGATAGTGCCAAATAAAACAGATCGGTTACTAAGATGCAAATAACTGGAAATTAAATTAGAAGTTTTGAAGGGCACAGCCAACCATAGAAACTGAAATCTTACTCTACGACAGAACCAAGTAGGTGACATCTGATTCCTTTATTGCTTGTAATGTTGCCACAACTTTGGGGTGAAAACAAGCGAAGTATATTTATAGCCTATTATCCAAATTTAATTCCCATTTCTCCTGTCACCATAGCCTTAATAGCTTGTTGGAGAGATTTCTGGCCACACAAAAAGGTTGCTTGCTCAGATGTTCGCCAAATAAAAAGGGGAAGGCAATGACAATCGTTCTCAGTGCATGCTCGTGCACGCAGAGCCACTTCGCTTCACATTTCTGCCCTTGTTGAAGTCAAATGACTGGATGCAAACCCCCACCCCCATAAACTCATGCAGAAACAGCTGGGAATAGCTCAGCAAGGGGCAGGTGAGCTGGAGAAAAGGTGTAGCTGCATTTGCAACTCAATCAGAGGTCCTTGGACATGCTCCCGAGTGCTCCAAAGCACTTGCAAAGGATTTGCACAATCCTAACACACCCAGTGTCCCAGAGCTAATCAAGTTTCAGAACTTTGCTGGAAGCAAATGTATCAGCTTTAAGCTACTTGATGCTTTTTGAGAATAAGCCAATCTTTATTTTATTGGTCATTTGGTCCTAACCCTAGAGGGTGGGTTGTAGATAAGGCCCTTAGGAAATACGGTTGTAAAGAATGAAAGGAAGAAAACAGGGAGAGAAAGAAAAAACAGCAGACCAAGGAGAACTACTTGAAGATTTTCTGTTGCCTTAAATTAATTTTATTGGCTGTTGGATTTGCTGACTATACAGTTGAGAGGGGAAAGGTATTTGCAGTACAGTTTTTGCGTACAACATATATGCTTTGTATATAAATAGTGACCCTTTGTTAATGTACTACTTTTCCTAAGTGGCTGCTTCTAATTTCATCTCCTTTAAATTTAAGTACAGTTCACCTAGCCTTTTTTTGTTTATTTAGGTACCAAAGAGTAGCGGAATATAGAATGGGGAGGAAGTAAGATTAAAAATATCACAGTCCAAAATATTATGGAAGAGACACAGAGGTAAAAAAATATGCAAACCTTGCTCTCCAAATAACTTTTTGAACTAATCCTTGTTTTCGTTTTTGGTAACCAGATTACAGAAAAAGACATCAAAGCCTTTGGCCCAATGACAGTGTTGAGAAACTTAAGGTACACTTAAGGTTGAGACACTTAGGATCACTGAGAAAAATGCTTTGTAAGTTTTAAACAATCTTTACAACCAATTACCTTCTGTTAAGGGAAGATGGGAAGAAATGGGCCAACTTTCACTGCATTCAAAGTCTGTCTTGAATAGTATGATTTGGACAGAAAGAATTCTACCTGTCAGCTCTCCTATTAAAAAAAGCATCAAATCAAATTTCTATATGTCCTATAGCTTCCTTATTTCCCAAGGCTGACACTTTATATTTGCTTTTGCTAATTAAATGAGGCCCAGCTTTGATCTTGGTCTTCCCTTCCTAACGTTGATATTCCCAGATAGCTACAAAAATATTTCAATTTCAGCTCCTCTCAAGTTTGAAAGGAGTTGAAATTCTTCCTTCTATAGAATTTCTAGAAACTCTGCCCAGAAGGTTTTTCTTCCATAATTTTTTTTTCTTTTTAATAATTTTTATTGCACATCAATAATATAAACATAAACCAACAATAATACAATACAATACAACATACAACACATATTATATATTATACAATTTATTGTATATTAGGTATTAAATACCTTTAGATAGATTACTGCTCTACCCTTTACCCTTTCTTATTATATCTTCTTTACATTTTCTTCAAAATCTATATTCTATACTTTCTTCCATACCTCTGACCTTTTCAACCAAACCAACACATTCTAATTAACTTACCAATTTCTGAGTGTTTTAATAGACACTCAGCCTTTAACCCTTTACCTCCTACTCCTCAACATACTTTTACATTCTGAGATCCCATCTTCCCCTTCTTCCCCTTCTCTTCTTTCTGTAATCCCTTAATTCTATTCCTTACTTTCTTATAATTTCACTGTAATCAAACAACATAAAACAAAAACAACAAAACAACAAAGTAAAATAAAATGGACTTCCTACTTTCTCATCAAAAATTTCTACAATATATTCTACATTTTGTATAATTAATATAGTTGACTACTTATACAATTTATACAATTCTATATCTCATTTACATTGAATTCACTATTTGTATTTTTTGAGTTTTTTCTATATATCTGTAAAATGGGTCCCAACATAAGTTAAATTCTTCGTGATTCTTGTCATTTAATAAATGACAAGACAATAATGATCTTGGTCTTCCCTTCCTAACGTTGATATTCCCAGATAGCTACAAAAATATTTCAATTTCAGCTCCTCTCAAGTTTGAAAGGAGTTGAAATTCTTCCTTCTATAGAATTTCTAGAAACTCTGCCCAGAAGGTTTTTCTTCCATAATTCCTTTTTCTATCATATTCTTCATATTTCTATCATATTCTTCAGGAAGTCACCTGTGGCCTTCTTCAGGGTTCCACATTTCCACCTCAGTTTTTTTCCAATTTATTTATTTATTTTATTATTATTCGATTTCTCACCGCCCAACTCCCTCAAGGGACTCTGGGCGGTTTACAAATCAATAAAATATCAAACATTAAAATAAACAATTTAAAAATACAATAAGTATAATAAAATCAAGATGGTGATGATGTCTTCTTTCAAACATTGGAAGGGCATTTTTAGGGCTATCCTACAATGTTAGCCATCCCCAGGAGTTTATGCTCTTCTTTCCGCCCCAGGCCTGTTGGCAAAGCCAAGTCTTGAGTTGTTTCCTGAAGTCCAGGAGCAATGTAGACTGTCTTAACTCTGGAGGAAGAATATTCCACAGAGCAGGCGCTACTGCAGAGAAGGCATGCTTCCGTGACCCCGTGAGATGGAATTCTTTAACTGATGGGGTCCGCAGCATGCTCTCCCTGCATGACCGGATGGGACGGGATGATGTAATGGGGATAAGACGGTCCCTTAGGTAACCTGGTCCCATGCCATGAAGGGCTTTAAAGGTCATAACCAACACCTTGAATTGCACCCGGAAGCAAACTGGAACCCAGTGCAGTTCACATAACAATGGTGTCACATGTGTCCGATATGGGACTTCCAAGATGGTTCGTGCGGCCGCATTCTGGATCAGCTGAAGCTTCCGGATACTCTTCAAGGACCTGACCTTAATGCTCTGTCAAAACCCAGCTTTCTTCCCTTGCATATGAAGCTGCTTTTTTTCTACCTTATTCTTTAGATGCTTGAACATTTATTTCAAAATCTGAATTGACTTTATTGTTGGACGTGGTAGATGATGCTACCACTGGTAATGTTTTCTGTTAGGCATGAAAGCCGGCTGGGTGACCTTGGGCCAGTCCCTGTCTCTTGGCCCTAGGAAGGAGCCAATGGCAAACCAGGAGCCTGAGAGTTCTAGTCCCGCCTTAGGCACGAAGGCCGGCTGGGTGACCTTGGGCCAGTCCCTGTCTCTCAGCCCCAGGAAGGAGCCAATGGCAAGCCAGCAGACTGAGAATTCTAGTCCCACCTTAGGCACGAAAGTTGGCTGGGTGACCTTGGGCCAGTCACTCTCTCTCAGCCCAACTCACCTCACAGGGTTGTTGTTGTGCGGAAAATAGGAGGAGGAAGGAGTATTAGGTATGTTCGCCACCTTGAGTTATTTATAAAAATAATAAAGGTGGGATAAAAATTAAATAAATAAATAAACCTTTTTATCAGCCTGCCCATACTTCCCATTCTGAAAAATCCCCTTTTAAGTCCTTCCCCAGAAATTGCAATGGGTTGAAGCAGATTATGCTTCTGTATATAGCTTATGAGTATGTGCAGAAATCTCTTCCATTCTATTGAACCTGCCGATCAACGCTTCAAGGCAACAGGAAGTACCTTGTCTAGGAAAATTGCATGGCTTCTTCATCTGAAGAAAAATTGTGTTGTCTCTGTGGCACAAAGTACCTCACTGTAGCAAATTCAAGCTCCCTCACATAGTTTTTTTTATTAATAAGTATTTCCTTTTATTATTATTATTATTATAACTTTATTGAGTTTTAAAATACATATTAAAAGTTAGAACAAAAAAAAAGAAATAGAAATAGAAATACAAGATAAGAAAAAGAAAAAGAAAAAGTGAAGTCAAGAAATAATAAACAAAGAAAATATAGAAAATATGGGAAATACTATTTCCCATCTGCTGTAGTACAAAAAATACTTTGAGAAAACACTGTTTTGTTATCTCCTTAGCCTCCTCATTCTGCCAGACGTTAACATTTGGTGTCAGCTTGCGTGATTCCCCACTTCCGCTGGCTGGAGGAGTCATTCATTTCTCAGTGAAAAGGAGAAAGAGAGAGAACAGTGAAGAACATTTAAGATGCAGAATAATATGATAAGTTGCCCGCCTCCTTTAGTGCCTGCCTGTTGGGTCTCTGGCAGCAATGCACTCTGGGATATTTCTGCTTTGTTTAACCTAGAAGAGAAAACATCAGTTGACACCAATCTTCTGAGTCAGGGACGCCAATGTGCATGATAAACAAACATGTCTTTGTTTGAATCCCAGTGAATGACTTTTTTTCCTAGTTAATTATAGGAATTTGCAGCTATTTATATAAACTCGAGAAAGCAGAAAACATTCATTTGTCGGCAGGCTAAGTGCTGGGCGGAGGCACCCCCGACACGCTGAGATGAAGTTATCCATCTGAAGGAGGTTTGTTGTGTTACGCACAATTATGTAGGTTGGAACTCGATCCAGCTGCTTCTTGGCACGACGGGCATAATTATAAACACAGAGAAAACCATGCTTCTCCCTACCTGCCCCAGAAGTGACATTTTAAACATTGTTCTTTGTCCCATATCAGCTAAATATGGAAGAAGAAGACACCTTTTCATCTTTAAATATAGAAGGCGGCATTAGGTTTTGCTCAGCTTGGGCACCTGAAAATTAGCTCCGTCTCATTCAACGTTCCTCATTGTGCTCTGGCACTTCTAATGATACAAATGAAAATATTTGAATGAAGAATGTGTTCCAGATCTTTTGACTCATTGAGGGTCTCTTAGGAACTGAGTGGATGAAGGAGTACTAACGAACAGAAAGCAGTGACAAAAACTACACACACACACACACACACACACACACATACAGAGACACAGAGAAGGAGACAGAGGCAGGAAAACTAAGGGTGTAATTGCTACTTTTGTGTGGGTTTCAGAATTATCTTACTTCATGAAATGAAAGGGGAAGACATCTAGCTCTCCTTTTGAAAGGGCTGCAGTCCCCACCCCCTTCCTTATATAAAGAATGGCATCATTTGCAGAAGTATTTCACTTGCGTTGCTTGTTGGAGGATATTTTTAACAAATATTTCATTATTTGTTAGATTCGTATCTCATAGGCAGCAGTACTGCTTTAGCTATAATCTAGACCAGCCTTTCTCAACTTTTTGACCCTGGAGGAACCCTTGAAATATTTTTCAGGCCTCGAGGAACCCCTGCACAATCGGGCTCAAAGATAGGCCAGAAGTTACAAAATTATTATATCTGTTTCATGGGTAGGCCTGTCTAGATGCATGAACAGTGTTCTTAAACTGAAAATAAAGAATGAAACTTACAGTACCTCTTTAATGTGAAGCTGCCTGAATTTGAAATAATTTCTTAAATAAATCGTGATCTCCCAGGGAACCCCTAGTGACCTCTCGCAGAACCCTAGGGTGCCGTGGAACCCTGGTGGAGAAACCCTGCTCTAGAAGACTAGGCTTGCCAGTGGGCGTGTGGGACACAAAAATTGAATTAAAAACTTAGAATTTTTCTTTTAAATGACCCAAATCTCAATCTCACATGAATCTCATGACACTTCAGTATTTGTGCCCACCAATGCCAAAGGTTCATGTGGTTTTGAGCGACTGTGAGATGAGCCATTAAATCATCATCATCATCATCACCATCATCAATGTTTTGCCACAGACACCATTGCATGAAGCTCAATAATGGTGCTGAAATTTTGCAGACCCCTGATATAAAAATGAATGTTAGTGGAATGGAAACTGGTAAGTAGTCACCTAACTTGGAACCGTATAATTGAAAGGCATCCCTCCAAAATGAATAAATACATTTTTTTAAAAAATGTGTCCCACAGTTTTAGCAATGAAGAAGGTTGACATAAGTAGCTTCAGTTTTCTTGGGGTAAGTTTTTAAGGACATGTTATTTTAGAGTTTTGCACAGTATATTCATAGTGTAATACACGGGAAAAGCTTGCTGTTTACCCATTGTGCAAAGAACAGCCACAAAGTTTCCTTTGGGCAATTTTTTTTTTAAATGGTAACTTTATTTTCCTACTTCCTTTTTCAACGTTGTCTATTCATGGGGAGCAGGATAAATTCTAAGGAGGATTTCATTTCAGAGTTCAAACTTGTAATTAGTTGCAAACGGAGGCGGTTACTGAAATCATCTTCATCATTACAGGCCAGGGGAGAGAGAGAGACCATAAAAAGTCTCCAAATTAGAGCAAAATAACCCAGCAGGGACAATGAAACAAGTTAAAAACAGTGCATTGTTTTTGATACAAGCTTCTATGATTGAAAGCAGGACAGGGCATAGTGTCCTCAGTTCATATTCCTAAAACAGGACTCAAGGAACCGAGCAATGAAAGAGGTCATCCCTTGCAGAAACCCAACACAACTTCTCAACAAAGTTATCAGTAGCACCAAAAGAAAAGAAAGAGAGGATAAACTCACCTAGATCAGTGACTGTCCCCATTGCTGGACAACTGTGGTTCCTTGAAAGCAAGCTACAGGGCACCGATGCATAATAATAAAAACTTTAACTGAAAATTCAAAGCACATTTCGCTCCTGAACATTTTTTTTCGGTCACTTGAAAACCAATAGAGCAAGGGAAGGCATTCAGGCTGGAAGTCTTCTTGTACGTCTATGCAAATCTTCAAAGAAACGCTTCCCTTGACGAAGGTTCATGCGGAGCACCCCTCCAAAGCAGCTTGTTGCCGAGATGTGTTCCCCCACCTTCTAAACAGGGAATGGAGGATGGGGCTTTGCACATGTGCATGAGCCCATTTTCAACTAAAGGAACCATCAGGAGAGATGCTTAAGATTGCACAAAGCCCCTTGAGGAAAAGAAAGCATGTCACTTCCACACTTGACTAAGGCAGAGCATGCCATCTCCAGTGGTGCAAAGCATCTCACTGAGACAAATTGTGCCTGCTTTTCACTGCCTATTCCAGTTGCAAAAGGAGTGCAAACTGCCATCAGTGAATGGGATAATATACACCAATTGAAAGATGGATAAAAAAAAGGTAAAGGTTCCCCCCGCACATTTGTGCAGTCTTGTCCGACTCTAGGGGCCGGTGCTCATCTCCGTTTGTTAGCCGAAGAGCCAGCGCTGTCCGAAGACGCTTCCGCAGTCCTGTGGCTGCATGACGCGCGTGGAACGCTGTTACCTACCCACCGAAGTGGTACCTATTCATCTACTTGCATTTGCATGCTTTCGAATTGCTAGGTTGGCAAGAGCTGGGGTGAGTGCTAGTAGAGCTAGTGAAAGATGGATATCATGGTCCAATTGATGAAATGTGAAGGTCTGGGCAAAATCATTATGTGTCTTGTATACTCCAGAGACTTAGGAAATTGTAGTTCAGCCATGGGCATCCATGAGGGGGACCTCATGATCCCATTGTGAAAATTACATCAGGATGCTATGATGTAGGTGATGTTATCATGGCTTCTACTGCATCTTTATGAGTTCAGAAACATCTAGAAGACCAAAGACTACCCTTGCTTGGTTTAGGTGGTCTAGTCTGCTGCCTTTTTAAAGCTCTTTCTTGCCTCGTTTATTTATCCAGTCTTCATTCATTTCAGCCATTCATTTGGAACTCCATGGTATATTTTTGATAAACAGTGTTTATAAAGACCCTTTATTTTCTAATAAAAATAAACAATAACATCAATAATAATTTAAGTATTGTTTCTTCCATTTATGTCAATGACTTCTCTCTCTCTCTTTTTTTTCTCCTAACTTTTAGAAGTGCTTTTCTTTTGATATTATTTTGGCCACTCTCTCTCTCCTAGTAACTAGCTTGATCCTGTAGGATCTTTTTCTTAGCAATAATCAGCTATTCAGCAACTACTGGCTAAACGTCAAAAGACTGAAACAGGGAACCAGCACGGTAGCTGAACTGGCAAGTTAGAGTGGAATACATTTTATATATCAATTTCAGCCTTGATCAGAGATCATTTTGGATGGCTAGAGGCCATTTGTAGTTCCAGGTATTTTTGAAATGTATTCATAATCCCATTCATTTTATTTCTGCTTTCCATTTCTGGTGCCACAGGAAGCAAGAAACTGCACAATTTGGATATTTTGACTGTCTAGTAATAGGCAAGGAGATCTTCAAGGGAAGACTGTGGGCAGAGACTTGCCAGTTCAAAATGTAGTGGTAAGGCTGTTGATGGGCCTCAAGGCTTCCCATGGATCTCTCAGTGATGGCTTCAAGAGAAAGTCCATTTTTCATCCACCCACGTGGCTGCATGGAACTGGAATGAGAATGGGAATAGAAGTGATGTGGATAGAGGGGTCCTGTTTCCAGGGGCTTATTTGAGACATTGTCTCAATCTTGAGAAGAATTAGGACTCCTTAAACACTGGGAGAGCAGGTCAACATGGCAAGGCTGCTTAGGGGCCCCTAAGGGAGATTACTTTAGCCCCAACTATGTACAAGGTTAATTTAAACCCACTTTTCTGTTTGCGCAGCACATTAACCCCCAGAAAAGGAAGGGAATCAAAGGTGGAATTTGAATTCATTATTGTCTCCAGTGACAGTGACATTATTGTCTTCCAGCTCCCTTGTAATGGTACTACTTCTATTCCATGTGGGGATACGGCAGAAGAGATTTCCATATGTTTTATAATACGGACACTTCCCAAGGCATCAATGAAGCCCAAATATGCAGTCTGTGATGCAAAAAAAGAAATCAAAGCAAAGCACACCAACCCATTTTTGTTTGACTAGGGCCACATTCTTCTCGATTGAAGTGTGTCATTGTCGTTAGGTTATTTTTAAAAGCAGTTTGTGTCAACAACTGCTCCTCTGGGGCCTCTCTCCTCAGACTTGCCAGGAGGCCAAGAGACTGTTCCCTCTTAGAATAATTAGTTTTTAAAAATATATATAAGACAGCACTAAGCATCAGCTTAGTGAACAATTTGCAGAGCTTTGAAAAATATGGGAATTATGAGCACCAACCTCATAGTTTCAGTGATTTGGAATAAATGCCCATCCAAGTTTTTATTCTTCTATATGTTTTTTTGGAAACCACCTAGTGGGTCATAAGAGCACACAGAATATGGGATGTATAAACCTGTTCCTGCCAAGTTTTGCTAGGTTGGTTTGTTTACTGGTTTTAATTGCAAGTTCTTTTTGTTTTGTTGACCACAATATTTTATGATTTGGGTACATTTTCTTACTAAGAACATGAACCAAAGAAAAGCTTGGCCATCCTCTGTTGCAGCTCCCATTTTGCAGCTCCAGAGATAGTTTTCTGTTTAGATTCCAACGTGAATAGAATGCAAACTGTGACTGCTATAAGTGCCAGCCACTGGAAAGGTTAACCCGTACCCTCTAACTTATGCTTATGTTACTCAGTTCCGCACTTGAAATGCCCAGCAATCTTTTCAGGGTTAATACAGAGGTGGAAGTGCTGAAGAGATAGATCGGTCTGCCACTCAGCAGCCAAAAGGAGGGGTAACTTTGCAAGGGAGCAGACCCAACACACCCTCTTCCCTTTTAGTCCTTCACTCTGTCAAGTGTGTGTCTTTAACACCTGGAGAGACACATGGACCTTATCTTCTCCTGGAAGTGATAAGGACCAGGAGTGATTTGGAATGCCCCAAGCCTATGCAGCTATAACACAAAGCTTGTTAACCCTGTAGAGTCTTCTTTCCATTAAAGGAGGTACATATATTATCTAGAGGTGAAGGCACTATATTAAGCAAAACAACATATATGTGGGACTTGCCTGACCACTTGGCTAATCTAGGTGCCACCGTACCACTAACTCCACCTTGGGAAGCAAGTCCAACAGAAGAATAGAAGTCAAGTGAACCATATAGACCCTTGGGCACCTCATACCTATAAAAATGCAAAGAGCACCATAGTTGCTCTTGTGAGATATCTTCTTCTTTGAAATAACTTCTAAAGGAAATGATCTTCCAGCAGATTGTGTTGGGGAGATAACTGGTGAAGAAGGAGTGGGTTCCCTCCAGGGGGATAAATGCATGTGCAGTACTGAATCGCTTTGCTTTCCTCCCAAGAGGCTAAAGAAGGCCCCGCCATAGTTTCTTGGGCCTTTTCGCTGAGCATCACTAATTCATTTTAGTTTAGCTGGATTCTGTCTAGCAGAGTAGAACAATAAAACACTAGAGCCTTTACACCTAGTCTCAGCGTGTTCCTTCACTCGAAGTCAGGACAGATTGAATGAGAGTTGGTAGAAAAAGCAGGTATTTTTATTATTCTCGAAATATGAAAAAGTATTGTGATTTCCTATGAATGTTTCAACTAGCTTGAATCCTGTGTCTTTAGCAAGACAATGAAAGTAGTTTTGAAAAATATATAATGATCCTCCTCCTCCTCCTCCCCCTCCTCCCCCCCCTCTGTCTCTCAGGAATGAGAAACCTCTCTCTGTGCCAGCTGATGTTTTTGGAGTTATAGTTTAGCATAATCTAGATCAGTGTTTTATAAACTTGGCAACTTTAAGATGTGTGGACTTCAACTCTCAGAATTCCCCAGCCAGTGTGCTGGGGAATTCTGGCTGGAGAATTCTGGGAGTTGAAGTCCACACACCTTAAAGTTGCCAAGTTTGAAAAAAACACTGATCTAGAGGATCATAGGTTTTCTACCCCAAATTTATGTTCTGACCACATAATCAATGTGATTTGCAGGTTACCTACAGAACCCAGCAGAACATCAGGACACAGACAGACAGACAGACACACACACACACACACTGAAAGCCCTAGGTAAAATCAGAAGTCTCCACCTAGTACAAAAATGGAATAAGAGTTGGCAAAACTTGTTGGAAAGGACATTTTGCAAACAAGGCACCACAGCTGAGAAGGCCCTGATACTGATTAGAACCTGACTTATGTTTGGAAGATGGAAACATCAGGAGTTGGTATATGGATAGAGAATACACTGAGAATTTCAGGTAGAATTAATTTCTCAGAAAGGATGCCAAGTTTGATTCTGCCAGCATTAGCTCTGATAGTAGGTTTTCAAGGCTCCCTTGAACAACTGCAATAGGTACTTATGGCTCTATTTAGTTACTACTCCAAAACTGCAGGCAGACAGATGGTAAGTGGCAATATAAAGTTCCCTGATGTGCAAAAGAGCTTTTTGGCACTGTACTAGAGGAACATCTTTGAACATTGATGCCAAGAGTTCCTCTGTTCACTGTCATTCCTAGGAAAATTAGATGATCTTCTCCCCTCTTTGTCTGTAAAGAAGTGACTTGCAGAATGGTAGAGAGCAATGTGAGCCAGAGGTTTGGATAATAATAATAATAATAATAATAATAATAATAATAATAATAATCCTTAATAGCAGTTGAATGGATCAAGGTTAAGTTCCATCACTGGAACTTAATTCTTTTTGCTTTATTTTTATTTGGATGGGCATAAACCTCTGAAAGAGGAAGTAGTCTTGATAATGCTGATTACATATCATAACTGGATAGTTTAGGGGAGGAAAAAAATACTTGCTTTATTTACTAGGACAATGGCAGTTTTTGAAACAATGGAATGGACCTGCAGAAAAGGACAAGTGTGCATTGCAGAAGAAAACTTCCATATGTCCAGCAAATGGGCTTCTGAAAGGTGGGCCTCCTTAAGACATAGGCTCCTGCTAGCTTTAAGTCCGTGATAGGTTACTATTGAGCTAAGTAGTCTCTCTAATAGGGTCCTTCAACAATTGTCTCCTATACTATACCTACATTGACTTTTTTTCTCCCTTTCCCTTTACTTTAGATGGAAAACACAACATTAGTTCATATTTGGTTCTGAAAACATAAAAGGGGCGAAACTTTTATAATGCATTGTTCACAGGAGAATTCGATTCCTATTTGCATTGGGATCTGCCCAATCTTCTCTGGTTCTTCTGTAGGTGTGTAGAAGTGGCTGCCAGACTGACCTATATCGGCTTCCCCTGAATGCATTTTGTTGAAGGGTCAGAAATATAAAGGAAACTCAGTGCACTTGGAAGTCATTACGTCAACCTTCCTATCTTGGCTTTCTCAAGACAGACGATATGGCAGTTCCCCAAATTCCTCAGTGGGGGAATGAAGTTTGAAGAAGAGGTTAGGAAATTCAGCTGTTTATCTGATTCCTCTATGACCTCAACCACTATGTTTAAATACCCATATTACCCCAGAAGTACAACGCTATATCACCACATGGTGTCCTTCTTGGTTCCTTTGGGGGACCTAAATATATTAGAAAGCAGCCAGATCTTGCAATTGTTCTTGCAAGCCTGCAGTATTCAGACTGAAGTCTCAAATAAAGTTTTGCTCAGTTCTATAACATGACTGCATGCTGTACCAAGATGATATAGCTAATTGTAAATGGAAGGATGGAAGGAGGGAGGGAGGGAGGGAGGGAGGGAGGGAGGGAGGGAGGGAGGGAAAGAAGAAAAAAAGAAAAGAAAGAGTCAAGTTGAATTGGCACTTGTTCTTTGGAAAAGTTCCACACCATTACTGTGATTTCAGGAATTCAATAGAGACCCACAAAAATGGCAGTAGTTGGCGGAATACTGAATGTTAGCAGTAGCATCACTGCCTTAGCATACCATGCGCTTGCTGCGTAGCCATTAGATGAAAGTGCGATCACCTGTCAAACAAACTGCTAGAACTGTGATAAATTAATGATCAAATAGCACCAGCTGATGTACATAGCAGCGTTGAGGGTACTTTCAGCTAAGGGCCTGGGCTTCAGCGATGTAGCTGCCGCAAATAAATAAATAAATAAATAAATAAATAAATAAATAAATAAATAAATAAAATGTCATATCATGAAATGACATATCAGTCATTAAAGAAAAATGCCTTTTAAAACCCCTCTTCCCTTTTCTTTTAATGACTGCATTCTTCCATTTCCCCCCCCCCCTAAAGATAGATATTTGTGTGTGTGTCTGTGTGGGTGTGCCTGTATTAGACAGGTAAGTGCAAATCTCAAAGACAACAACTCCTTGTTTTACGCTGTCTTAAAAACAGTTTTCTTCCCCTTTTGATAAAATGCCCCTGTGCTTCCAGGACCATGGAGGACTCTCAGCTGCACTTCCAGGAATGAGAATGTAGCCAGCCCAAACTCCAGAATGATTCACTCGGTTGGTTTTTATAAAATAATAATAAAGAAAAAAATCTGTTGCCAATGAAACCAGCCTGAAAAGCTGTTCCCCAAAGCAGATAAAATAAGGACATTTTATTAGATCTATGCAAAGCTAATGCAAAGCCTTCATTTTATGCTGATCCTGCTGTTGAATTGCTCCTACAAATCATTCTTCAATTACTTTGTGTTGTTATAACACGCCCAGGACACCACATAACAACAAAAAATAAAGTTATACAACATAAAACAAATGAACAAATCAATGAGTCAATTAGTAAACCTTTAGATAGCCTGATTACCTACATGTTTAGATAGTTCCTGTGTCCTCCAGAAGATGTCATGTCCAACAGAACAAAGTCATTGACAGAGTTGTTGAAATAAAATTAACATGGTTGTGTTGAATCAGGAGATGACCCTGATGGAAGAGTTGTTCATCTCCCCCCCCATTATTATCCTGATGACAGCCAGTTTGGTAGAGTGGTTAAGGCACCAGGCTAGAAAACAGGAGACTGTGGGTTCTAGTCCTGCCTTAGGCAGAAAACCAGCTGGGTGACCTTGGGCCAGTCACCCTCTCTCAGCCCTAGGAAGGAGGCAATGGTGAACCACTTCTGAAATCTTACCAAGAAAACTGCAGGGACTAGTCCAGGCAGTCACCAAAAGTCATCACTGGCACAAAAACGAACAAACAAAAAATCCTGATACAAATTGGGAAGGAGACATGGTTTTTACTGAAAAATAAATGAAGGGCCTCTTTGGTGCTAACATATAGTTCTAATTATGATGATGGGAAATGGTGCAATGGGTAGAAGCAGGAGTCCCATATCAACCTCAATCAAGTGCTATTCCTGAAAGGGTTCACCTATCTTAGTGTTTCCCAAAGTGTTAGATGTATGGACTTCAACTCCCAGAATTATAAGTCATGGCCATTCTGGCTAGGGAGGTCTGGGTACTGAAGGCCACACATCAGGAAGTTGTCAAGGTTTGGAAACATTGACCCAACTTCAACCTAAGAGTGGTAAAGAAACACAATTTGGGCTACAACCCCCATCACTAACTGCATGGCTCCTTCAATAACACTTTGGTTGAGTTCATGCAGGATGCTCAACCTGGTCTATAGTTTAACAGCTTGCATTTGTGCTAGCGGCAACACTTGGCTGGTGTGGCCTTGTGTTGACATTTGACTTTCTTTGGTGGCTTCCCATGTTGCATGAACCCAGACCAGTTCGGCTTAGGTTTTTTTTTTTATTAATAGTTCACTGCTTGTTATGAACCCAGAAACTGGGCTAATTGAGTAAGAGAATTAAGCATGCTTTGTGAACGCTGCCAGTGACTGTTGTTGTTTGTTGGTAATTTGGCATTATGGGTGACATATTCCCAAGGGGAACCCTTTGCTATTTGGAACATAAACAATGTAGAATGTGACTTTCCTTACTGCTTTTGTTTTTAGCAATTCATTTCACTGTTTTAGTAAGGTAGTAAATTAGTTCTGAGTATTTGAGATTGTTTAGGTTCTTTAAATATTCTATTTTTATAATGCTCCATTTTAAAAAATTCAAATTCTCTTAAAATTGTACTCAGTTTTGGTAACTGGCTGCAATAATAAAGTTAACTAACTTTCCTTCTGAAATCCTTGCCCTTCCACTGAGCTTTGGATTTAATGCTTAATAACTCCTGATTCTTAGTGCATTCAAGTATAAGGTCCCTGCATTTCCCAATTTAGTGAGCTAGAAATAGCTCTTCCTATTTATCCCATTGATGGCTTCCCACACTTAATTTATTCTTTTTCATATAAAATCTCATTACCTGAACATGACTCCATAGCTTCTGCTTTATCTTTGATATGAGAACAGAGAGAAACCAAAATCAATTCCTTAAAATAAAGTCTATAATCAATTTCCTCGCTTTCATTTGCTTTCAAAGTTCTAAACAAAATTAAGTAGAGTGTAGCTTCTAAGATAGGGGCGTGGTGGCTCAGCGGGTAAGACGCCAGGCTTGTCGATCGGAAGATCGCAAGTTCGGAGGTTCGAATCCCTAGCCCCGCGTGACGGAGTGAGCTCCCGCCCTCGCCCCAGCTCTTGCCAACGTAGCAATTCGAAAGCATGCAAATGCAAGTAGATGAACAGTTACCACTTTGGTGGGTAGGTAACAGCGTTCCGCATGCCATGCGTCATGCTGGCCACATGACCATGGAAGCGTCTTCGGACAACGCTGGCTCTTCGGCTAACAAACAGGAGCACCTGCCCCTAGAGTCGGACACGACTGCACAAAATTGTGGGGGGAACCTTTACCTTTTTTTAGCTTCTAAGATGTAAGAGATAAGATGTAGCTTCTAGTTTAATCTAAGATTAAGAGGGGGCGCAATGGCTCAGCAGTTAAGACGCCAGGCTTGTCGATCGGAAGGTCACAAGTTCAGAGGTTAGAGACCCTAACGCTGCATGACGGAGTGAGCTCCCGCACTCGCCCCAGCTCTTGCCAACCTAGCAATTTGAAAGCATGCAAATGCAAGTAGATAAATAGGTATCACTTCAGTGGAAAGGTAACAGCGTTCCATGCTTGTCAGGCTGGCCACATGACCACAGAAGCGTCTTTGGACAGTGCTGGCTCTTCGGCTAAGAAACAGAGATGAGCACTGCCCCCTAGAGTCGGACACGACTGTGCAGGGGAAAACCTTTACCTTTTACTAGCTTCTAAGATACACTGGAAGGGGAACAGGGGAAGAGGGAAAGAAATAATAAGGATGAAAAAAAAATCCAAAGAAATTTCATCTGAGAACTGTCTTCACATTGGAATGCTTCAGTTCTTGCATGAAGCAAAAGGTCTGGACCAAAAGGGACAATAAGTCCTGACTGACTTTAAATCTTCATCCAGTTGTCATCTTTTGATTTCTTTCGTTTGAAAGCTGAAGAGATGCAAAGACTTTTTAAAAGAGTGATTTTCATAGCAAATGGACAAGATTATTATAGTAGCACATGACAGTACAATCAGAAGCACAGATCCTCTGCCTGCATTGCTCCCTTCTGAGCAAAGACATAATTAGTCTGCAATAGCCCATTTTAATATTTTAGTGGAAGTGATGGAGACAAAGCAAAATTATTTAAACAACAAGGGGTGAGGGGGGACTATGAAGTGATAAGAGAAATGCAGCCAGAAGAATTAAGGTGACAAGGCATGGTTCATTTGCTTATTAGAAGCTTTGATTCATTTGATTAATTTCCCAATGGCAATTGTAAAATTTAATAGTATCAGGACACTTACATAGTTCTGGAATGAGGATGGCGAGATGGAATGCTTTCGTTCCATATTATTATCCCTGTAGGTTGGATGACAAATGCCTGGGGCAACGTGCCATCAAAGCTGACGTTAGGCCCAACATGGAACTTCGAAGCTTCACGCAGGCAGCGACTGTCATTTCAAAAGTGCATGGCAAAAGAAGAAGCCAAGGGAAATGCGCGAGTGACAGACAAGATGAAGTCAGCGCAGGTCACGTGTTCAAGTTGGTTTTGAAAAGATTCCGAAGTACAATTCATCTGATCTATTATGCAGACTCGGTCTCTTCAGAGCTGTGGGCAATCCTCTAGGGCAGCATTTTTCAAATATCGTGCTTTCTGGGAATAAATTCCACGTCAGCTCATCAGCTGGGAAACTCCTAAATCCCTGCCAGAGAGCTCTTACTCGCCACAAAGGTTCCTGCACAGATGCTTAAAGAATTCAATATTCACCAATATTGATGTAAACGGATTGACTCCACATGTGCCAGATTAATATACCGGTGGGGGTATAATTAGTCAAAAGCTTCCCCACTGAAAGCATGTATCATTGTAAAATGTGCATTTTGAGAGACCATACATGGAAAGAGAAAATTCACTTAGAAAGGCAAATTTTTGGGTGTTTGAAAAAGCAAATTAATTTGTGTTTGTGTGTGTTAAAATGCAAATTAATACCAGCACTACTAATGTGCTTGCTAAAAAATTTGTATTCATTTTTTTCAATGGTTCTCATTCAGTTGACAGGGAATAAATTATTTCTGATTTCAAAAACAAAACAAAACAAGATGGGGTAAAATCAGGATCTCTTTCTAGGCAGGATACAGAGTTCTTGCATCTGCTTTACTCAGATGGAGATAAAGACATGTGTGAGTGTTCCATCTTTTGTTGAACGGCCACCTTTCTAGCATCCCACGCTTCAGTAGATCCAAAAGTAAGCATCATGGAGAAACTCTTCCTTTTTTGAAGTGAGGAGGTGAGGGGAACTAGGAAGGCTGAAAATTTATGGAAAGATGTGTAATAGGAAGCAAACTATTCTCTGTTGCTATCTTGCAGCAATTCATGCACACAGATGACCATTCACTCAAAAATCTTACACTTGTAAGGTGGGATTCAATTTACAGGATTCAGTTCAAAGGATTCAACTGATGGCTACTACCTGTTTGTTGGCGTTCTCAATGGGCAACCAAGTCATCTTGGTCAAATTGACTGGTCCACAGGGATCCATTCCCAACCATGAGGAGGCCAAAAGGATGAAATGTTCATTGTGATCTCACAATGCAAGCACCATCATTTTGCACTTATTTATTTATTCAACTGATTTTTATGGCTGCCCATTTCATAAATATGACTTTGGGCAGCTAACACCACATTAAAGCAGTAAAAACAATGTTAGTGGAATAAACGGATGAACCCAACAAGACAATAGACAGAAACCTCTCAACGGGCCATCTAACATCCCCACCCCAGGCCTGCGAGTACATCCAGGTCTTCAGTGCTTTATGGAAGGCCAGAAAGGCTGGGGACAATCTGATGTGGGGGGGGGGGGGGTATGGTGTTCCAGAGGGCAGGCACAGGGTGACATTCTTTAATTGAAAGGACCTGGAGCATGCCCCTCCTGCTGGACATATTGGGACAGGTAGCAACAACCAAGGAGAGGCGGTCTTGCGAATAACTAGGCCCCATGCCATACTTTGTTACAACATTACAGGCAAGTCCATAAGGGGCAGAGTTTGCATTGCAATGCCATGGTGCACATTTTGCTATTTGACCCCCTTCCCAATCCCTGATCCAGGTCTATGCCTGTTTCTCCCTCTCCCTCAATCAAATATGTTCTCCACCTCCAGTTTCCATTCTCATGGTTGACTTACAAACCTAGTAAATCATGTAGTGCAGCTGGACAGAGATCTGTGGCTTTCTTGCTGTAGTGTTCATCTACCTGGATGAGTTCACTGTACCCTTTACTTTAACAGTGCAGCCATTTGAATATCTATTATTGGAATTGCCCTGGGCTGGCATATTTTTTCCCCCTTGTTACAGCCATCTTCAGAGCTGTGAAACAACTTCAGTTGTGTAAATATGACCAATGGCTATAAAAATGTATTTCATTCACTGAGCAATAAGAACCTGAGGCTAAAAACCTTTAAAAAACCCAAGAAATAAGTATTTTTACAGGATTGCAAAAACAAACAAACCCACCCCTCTCCCCATTTGACCCTTTCCACCCCCCCAGCTGCAAATTGTGGTGTCAGCTCCCAGATGAATATTCAGTATTTTAAACTCATTCTATGGTGTTTAATGTGCAATGCCAGGGAGCTGGGCCAGGATCTAAAGAACATTTTAAGCTTGTTTCTACTTCCACTAGAATATTCATTTATGCCTTTGAACAAGAGACTTTCATATCTGCAAAGTACACATTTCTCCTAATCACCCTTCTTGAGTTTCAACGTGGCCTACCCTGCAACTGAGGAAACTGTTGTCTTAGAAACACAAATCTATCCTTTCTCCTCTGGGGAAGACAGAGCCAATGCCCCATTCCTTGGAACCGGGCCCATTGTTATTTTATGCAAAAAGATCTCAGTTGTGCATGAGGCTTGTGGAAAGACAAAAACACACAGGAGATCCTTTCTTTGGAAACTCACTGCCCTCTCACATATTTTAAAATCAGTTTCCACAGGCTCCAACCAAGGCAAAGTCCAAATGGCCTTTTGAAGTCCTCTCTAAAATTCTCTGGAATTCTCAAGAGGGAAGAGGATGTTCTCCAAGAATTTCACAGGATCGGGACTCTCCTTAGCAGTGAAAGCAGTGTCTCTCCTGAAAAAGGCCAATGGGAGAAAGTTGCTTTTATGTCTTCTCTTGGGACTGAATTGAAGAGTGAGAGCCAAAGGGGCCACAGATCACAGGTGAGAGATTCCAGAGGGAAAGTAAAGGCAGTTACACCCTGGACATCTGTGGAGCAAAAGGGGGAAAGGGGCAAGTGATGCACACACGATGATGCAGTCTGCCTAATGCTGCCATTTAGGCACTTCCACCAGACTTCCTGAGGTAAGGATGGAACTGTGGAACGTGCATGATTAGGTCACCCTTGATCTGCAGCAGATCTTGCAGCTTTACACATAGCCCTGCACATAAGCCACAGAAGCAGAGGAGAAGTGAGGTAGACAAAAACTTCCTGTGCATTCAAAGAAATGTTTAGATGAATGCAGATGACTCTTCAGAGCAGGGCTTTCCAAAGTGCTGCCGCTGGTGACACGCCAGCGGCGGTGCGGCGGCGGCAGCACGGCAGCGGTGCGGGGGCGCTCGTGCGTGGCGGCGACATGGAAGGGCGTGCGGCGGCACACGTGTGCACGGCGACGTCACATGAGGGCGTGCGGCGGTGTGCGCGTGCACAGCCACTTCCGGGTGGTGTGGCGACACACAGTTTGGAAAGCTCTGCTTCAGAGGGAAATGAGTGGAAGCCCAAACCTGGATCAGGTCCTTCCTGAGAAGTAGGAAGGGGTGAAGCCTTCAGGGCCTCTACCAGCTGTGTTGTAGCTAAGACCTTGCTGTTTGGATTAAGATGCTCTATTAAATGCATGAAGGCTGTCTCTTTCCACATGACCTATGCCTGTCTCTTTTTGCTTTAGCTATGCAACCTTTGTTATTCAAAAATATTTTTTTAAATATATGTGGCAGTGCTATAGATGTAGATGGTTTCCCTGGAAAAACAGTACTCAAATACAAACACTAAGATTACAATCATGTACCTCCTTACCTCTGAGTGGGCTGTACTGTGTAGATGGCTAGGAAATTGCACTGTAACTAAAAATGCAATCTTTTAAAAAAAGTTCCAGGAACATTGAACATCTTTGATAGCTTGCTTGGGCTGGTGGGCACTGCCTCTTTGGTCAATGCAAGAGAGCAATGCAACATGGACATGCCCCCCATATGCCCCCAACCCTAGATCCTGGCAACGGCCATAACAATGCAATCCAGTATGCGTTTACTCCTGCTGAGCTCCATGGAACGTATTCTCCAATTAGGTATACATAGGGTTGCACCCTCTATCTACATAACACGACTGCATCCGGAAGGGGGAAATAAACCACACTGCTTTCCTGGGAGCATCCTGTCCAGATGTTAAAAAAGAAAGAAAGAAAATGTTCTTTGATTCCAATTAATGAAAATGGCTGGGTCAGCCTGTCATCTTCCATGCTCTTTATATGCTGTTCAGACATTGACATGGCTTATTAAAACCTCAGGCACTCAACATAAGCTCTGCCTTGGAACCAGTTGCCAGAGGCATCAATGCACATACAGAACCTGTCTACAGGTTTCTAGGTTTTCAGATCTGTCACCGCTTGAATCCTTCTCATGCATCCTGGCAGTACACAGACTAGATGAAAAAGTCCACCTAACCTCACAGAGCATCACTCATTGGAAGCAGGGAGGACGGAGGGAGGGAAGCACTGTGTACAACAATAAACACTTCAAGGGTGTTGTTTTCTCTGACTTCTGGGTCATAGCAGAAGATTATAGCTCCCTGATCATTACTCTCAATGGGGGAGGGAAAAAAACGAAGACATAAATGGGCATTTTCTGGGCAAAGACTCCTAATCTTTGCTAATCATTCTTCCTGCTGCCTCTAAAGTGTACCCTGGGCTGATCAAAGCACCAAAAAGGTAGTTATAAAAAGGAATATCACTCAGACAACCAATTTTCTCTGGCTTATGAATGGTTCCTAAATTGATAATCTCCTGCCATGTTGGAAGTAATTTAGCCCAGGTGCATGCATGAGTGCACAAACACTTTGTTTGTTTGTTTGTTCGTTCCTTTGAAGACTAGACCAGCATTCCCTTTCCTGGACCAGGGCAATTATGAAATTGCAATTGCAACTTATTGTTCTATCACATTTTATACTGCTGCAATCATGCAACTCTTGGTGGTGTACACATAAAATATCCACAATAGAATGGATATAAAATTAAAAATAACTCAACCAAAAATTAATCGAAAACAGAGTAATGCATAATTACATAAGATCCCAATGGCATTATATTGTGAGGAATATCATTGGGAAACACCTCTGCCTGGTCACTGACCCCTGATATCCCAATAATGGTGGGTTGTAGGCTGAGATTTCTTGAAGCAGTAAAGTCCAAACTGTCTAACAAGGGAAAGTAATAATGTTAATTGGGGGTCTCTGCAGAGTGTGGTCAAAAAGTCAAGATGGTGGTTGTGATGGTGCGATCAAAGCTCCACCTGATATTAAAGTGTTCTAGGTGAACCATCTAAGGTAATATAAAAAAGTGTCCATCTAACCCAACATCCAACAGTGACCATGAAAAATAGTCCAAGAAAATCACAAATAGAGCAGGAAGGCAATTATTCTTTCCTCTTGATTGTCTCAATGTTAGGTGATATTTGGGGAGGAACTACTTTGAATCTTTGTAAGAAGATTTATTTATTTATTTTTTCAATTTCTATCACCACCCATCTCCCCCAAAAAGGGGGACTCTGGTCCTTCAAAATGCGACAAAATTAAGAGGTCCTTCAAAATGTGGCAAAAAGTTGTACCCTCCTATACTCAATCACCTCTCTAAATACATGAGCAATTTTTTGATGGTTGCTTTGAAGCCCTTCTTTGTCTGTTATTTACTGAGTCACCAGATGACCCCCATTTTACTCCCTGTCCTCATGTTGCTGAGACTGTCTTGTCCCCAGACTTCTGCCAAAGGACACCTTGCAGCCACAACACTGGATAATGAAAAGAACTGAGAACAATGAGTCATTATATTGGCAGATCTATCACCACAGCTAAGGCTGGGTTCCACCAAAGGCCGTTAGTGAAAAAAGGCTGCTGGATTCCACTAAAAAAGTCATCTACCCCAAAATACATGTTCTGTTGCATCAAAGCTAACTTAAGCATCCACCCAGGACAGAACCAACATTCAACCGAACCCAGGAACCTTGATTTCCATGTTTACACATTCCTACCTCACCCTTCTGCTCCTAGCAAAATACAAGAGGAACATTCCAAGTTAAGATGAAAACTAGACTGTTTACATGGCTCTAGAGTTTCTATATTATGATATCAGCTGAAGCATTCACATTTCAAGCTGTAAGTTCAGGATTGGTTCTATCATTAGGCAAATTGTGGCAGATGCTTCAGATGGCAGATTCAGGAAGATAGAAGCAAGAATAAAGTGTCATGTAGCATCTTCTAAACTACCTGGTTGCCTTCAAAGGTGGAGAAGACATTGCTCCAAAACCGGGATTGAAGAAAGATTGACCTGACAATCCAGTTGTTCTTTTTACATGGAATTGGAAGAAAAGTGCTATCATGCATTTTATTTAAAGATAGACTCTGTTTGTTGACCATCACTTGTTTGGGGTCAAGTCTAGCTTTTGACTGTTATGTGAGCCACCAAACAGTGGCTTAGTATAGGGCAAAGCTTCATTTTCATATCACACTAAACCATGATTTGTTGAATAAACTACAATTGCCTGGGTTTGCATGACACATTAAGCCCAAACCAAACTACACTGTAGAAATATATGATGTGTGAAGATTTGATGTATTGGGCAGAAATGTAAAGATACCTAAGTAATATAATTCAACACGTTTCTCCTGAAATAAGGGAGGATGAAATCTTCTGCCCTCCTGAAATAATGTTTTTATGAAGGTTATGGAATTGACACAAAGGCTGCAGACGAATGAGAGAAGCAGGTATGGAGGTCCAACCATCGTCCAAGAAAAGAGATTTATTCCCCAATGTTCCTCTTGGCTGGCCTTTTGCCTGAGCTGGTAACTCAGTTCTCATAAATTCCCTCCAAGCATTAAAGCTTTCTTGTTCTGCCACTCTTAAGAAACAATCAGGAGCTGAGACTTCCTGGCCATTTATGGTTCTCAGTATTTATGATAAGTCACTACTGCCTGTTTTTTGAACAGGACCCTTTGTCAGCAAGGGGAAGGGGCAGTATGAATCCACTGATGATGCACAGCACATGGGATCTTGGACAACCAAAAGCATTGCAACCAATTGTTGGGCTAGTATTTACTACTATCGCACTGTATTAATCACAATGTGATTAATGCTACAACATGGGGAAATTAAATAAGATTCCCTTATCTACCCCCAGTCTCAAGCAAATCATGATACTCTAATTACTGTAGTTGATTGTTAATGATGCCTTGATTACAACCCTTTAGGTACCCTGTTGAGCGTAGATTCTTCTTTTTGACCATTAGTGGCATTCAGTGGCAGGAGAGATCCTCTTTTCTGAAATGTAGCCTTCTTTATTATTTGGGCCCTTTTTTATTATTTGGGCCTTATCATTTTATTCATTACTTCACTAGGGTTTGACTAGATTTGAATATTATTAGTAAACCTGAGATTTTCAAAAGCAGGGCAGAGTCAGTGTTAATTCTGAAGAATCAAGGAACTGTATAATCCTTGGATTCCAACAAACAACCAACCTCACCACTTTCTGGAACTTATTATTACAAAAGGACATTACATCAAAGTGTTGCGTTGATTGCTGCCTCCAATCGGAAGCATCCATTTCTGCTAGTCATAGGCCAGATTTTAATAGTAGTATCAGGGTCCATAATTATAATTTTCTTTTTCAGTTGGAATCTGGCTCTAACAAACCACTGCTCCAAAGTGACATGAAGATGGGTTTGTAGACACATGGTTGGCAAATTAAAATTAAAAACCCTACACCAGCCCATGATGGGATTTGCACCTTCTGAGTCTACCTATTTCCAACCAGATAAGGAAGAAAGAGGGTGGCTACTTAGAGCTCTACCTGGGAAGATGCTGAAAATGCCACCACACTTAGCATTGGCTGTTGTTCTGCTGCACAGAACACACAAATGCCCAATAGCTATGTTCCCTTTGCCATAACTCCATGTGACATCAACAGTGAACCATCGGTCTGGGTTACATGGAAAATGCTGGAGTGCTGTCAAACATTTCTACCAGGGTTTTATGCCAAAGGATGAAGACATGCTTGAGGGGGAGAAACCAAATTGTTAATGCACTTGGCTCCACTCCTGTGTTTATTGACATGAGCAATTTGGATGGGCACGCTGTTATTCTGAGCCAACTCATGTTTCCTCTCTGAGTCTTAAATGTATTTCAGTCTCATGTAAAGTGTTCAAGCCTTTCATTAGTGGTTGTGTTTGTTTATAATAGCTATAATAAGATGGCAGTGAAAAAAAAATCTAAAGTTAGAAAAGGATCTGAACTTTTTTTTTTTTTTGAAATGCAGTTCTTACGAGTCATGAACCGCACTCTTGTTTAAGCTTTTCCTATCAAATGTGCAATAAATATGCATCCTCCTCCAGGCTGTGAACAAAAAACTCACCTCTAAACCATGATAGAGGTAATATTCTTTAAGTAATTTAAGTTATTGAGGATTAGTCTGACTTGTTAACCTATGTCTGGACTGAGCTATAGCCAGTTGGGTGCCAAGAGTTGGAAGTCAAAGTCATAGAAACAAGCGAGTTTCAGGGTTGAGAAGTTAATATGAATGGGAAGTGACTCAGAAATGAGGACTACCATTAAAGTAGAGCTAAGAGTTAGCACTGAAGGAGTGTCAGAACCAAAGGACAAACTAGTAGATAGAAAAATGTAACCATAAGGATCCTGGATTACACCAGAAGTCAAGAATATCTTCTTGCTGAAGCAATGCTTAACTGGAAGAGTAAACTCTTTATGTTCCATCATGTCCAGGAAGATCCAATGGCCAGCTGGACTAGGCTGGATTAGGGTAGCATCTGAGTGTACCTCATTGAAAAACTGCCAGTGGCAATTCAAAAAAGTGTGTGGGAGAGAAATGTATTTTTTGGCTATAAGTGATACTGAACTCAGCTCAGGGCTAAAATCTGTACCCTGTTGAATATTGTAGTGCAATTTGCAACCCCCTCCCACCCGTGAAGCATGCAAAAGTTAGGAAAGATATGCACAAAAATTGATGCATGTTAAGGAAAAGGGTATTTGTGGAAGGGCAAAAAGATGATGATGATGATGATGATGATGATGATGATGATGATGATGATGATGATATTCTACCCTGGATGACCAGCAGCAAGGTGGAGGGACTCTGTTACAATGGCGATGAGTGCACCATTGGAAGACTTGAAAGACCAGGTTAAGGATAGACTGTCATGGAGAAAATGTGGTTGCTAGGAGTTGAAAACAACTTGATAGCACATAATCAATCAATCAATCAACCAACCAATCAATCAAAAAAGTAGCATCCCTAATGGTCCCACCTTCTATTTTCCCCATAACAATAACCCTGTGGGGTGGGGTGGGGTGGGCTGAGAAAGAATGACTGGCCGAAATTCACCCAGCTGGCTTTCATGCCTAAGGGAGGACTAGAATTCACAATCTCCCCAGTTTCTAGTCCAGAACCTTCACCACCACACCAAGCTAGCTCTAACACAAAAAGTGGACAAGGGAATGCACAGAGTGGCATAAAATGTGTCCTGATTTATAGAGATTTACAGTAATATACTGGAAATAGCAGCAACAGGTCTCACATGGTAAGTATGAGTCCAATATGAGTCCAATATGAACTGTGTGCCTACTATCTGGATGCTAAGAGTTGGCAGCCAACTTCAAGGCAGCTCAGCAAACAGAGGACTTCTTCAGATAGCTGGACTAACCTCCAATGGTTCTTCAAATGGAGGACTGTCCATGGTAATTTAGGAGGTGTGGCCACCCTAAGGCCACATCCCCTTTGGCCAATATGGATGCCCTCTTCTGCCCCTCCTACGATAGCTACCACATATTGCCAGGAAAACGTTACCTGAGTAGCTTCCCCAGATTCGTTATTTCAAACTTAATGAGACCTACAATAAGGAACAACATTTGTGTTACAGCTGTATTATTTAATTCCCATTGTTTTTTTTAACAAAAGAAAACCCGTTGGGCTACTGGCCAGTAGCTGTAGAAAATAAGTGATGACAGGTGAAAGATAAGTGGACTCTTGTTTCCTTTTCAAGCCACATCAAAGCCTGAGGCTCTTGCTGTGTAATTAACACCCAATGAAACCTCATGTCAAACAGAATTATTTAGCCAAATGTTCTGTAGAATGGGATTTGATTTTCTTTTTCTTTCAATGGGGTCAGAATTAGTATCATCCAGGGAATAAAAAGGTCTTCTATTTTTTTACCCCTCCTACTTTCCTTTCGATTTGATGAAAGAGAATTTGCTTTCCCTATTTTGTTCAAAGGAGAAGTGTGGTCTTCGTGTACTTTTTCAATTATGAAGCGGCCAAGAGATCCTCACAGTTAACTTTCCAGAGTCCTGCACCTTCTCCGGCGCCCCAGATTTCAGCTAAGTCCCCAGGGAAGAAATCAAGTTTTCGGCTTTGCTTTAATTGAGAAGCAAGAATAGCCGAGAAAACTTCAGAGCAATGGAGAGATGAGTAACAGAAAACACTGCCGGCAGTGCCCTCTGCTGCCTTCCATAATCAAGAAAGCTCCAAAACATCACCAACAGAAATTTTAAGGAAATTCTCAAGCCCCCTGAGAATAGGAGATCATAATAAAATCCTCTTTCTCAGGGGAAGAGAAATTGCAAGGCAGATTTTGGGACATTACACAGGATTCCACCTGGATAGTTTGCTTCTTTATGTGATTGATGCTCAAACAAAATAAACAAGGCTGTTTATTTATATTTATAATTTATAATTTATAATTTATAATTTATAATTTATAATTTATAATTTATAATTTATAATTTATAATTTATAATTTATAATTTATAATTTATAATTTATAATTTATAATTTATAATTTATAATTTATAATTTATAATTTATAATTTATAATTTATAATTATTTATTATAAGGAGGGCCAAGGTGGGCTTTGCACATCGTCAAGAGCTACGTTCCAAAAGTAGGCATAACCGAAGTCCCCATTTGAAGGAGGGTTCAGTGCTAGCGCAGAGTAAAAATGTGATTTTATCTTCAGCAGGTCTTAAGACACACCATTTCCTCATTACTCCCTGCTTTGAAAAATGGGAGGAAACTTAGAATCATAGAATCATAGGGTTGGAAGGGACTTTGGAGGTCTTCTAGTCCAACCCCCTGCCCAAGGCAGGAGTCCGCATACCATCTCAGACAAATGGTTGTCCAATCTTTTCTTGAAGACCTCCAGCGATGGACCACCCACAGCTCCGAGAGGCCAGCTGTTCCACTGCTTAATAGTTCTCACTGTCAGGAAATTCCTCCTTGTGTCCAAGTTGGATCTCCCTCTGATGAGCTTCTACCCATTGCTTCTTGTCCTACGCTCAGGTGCTATGGAGAATAAATCGACGCCCTCTTCCCTGTGGCACTGTCCTGACTTCGAGTAAAGGAACACGCTGAGACTAGGTGTAAAGGCTCTAGTGTTTTATTGTTCTACTCTGCTAGACAGAATCCAGCTCAACTAAAATGAATCAGTGTTGCTCAGAGAAAAGGCCCATGAAACTAGAAGGGGTCCTTCTTTAGCCTCTTGGGAGGAAAGCAAAGCGATTCAGTACTGCACATGTGTTTATCCCCCTGGAGGGAGCCCCCTCCTTCTTCACCAGTTATCTCCCTGACAGGCACTCTTTCAAGTATGGGAAGACTGCTATCATGTCTCTCTCCCCCCCTTCTCCATTAAGCTAAACATACCCAGTTCCTTTAGCCATTCTTCATAGGATTTAGCCTCCAGACCCCTTATCATCTTTGTTGCTCTTCTCTGCAACTTGAGCTGACTTTTTTTGGACCCGCCAATTCTGGGGGCTGCAAAAGGGGTGCTGGGCATTGCCTTTTGCTCCTCTGGAGGAGAGTGGCATACTTTTATTCAAACATAAGGAATTACCTTTTTGTTTTTCTATTCCCCTTGGGTCTTGTGCTTCTTAGTTTAATTACAGAGATGGCTTTCCTGGACAATGATGGCCAGTTCCACCATTAGACAAAATGAAGCATCTGCCTTGGACAGTAGCCGAAGACAAGCAGCAAACTGGAGCCAAGCCTTCACCCACTGCCCTCCTGACCTAAAGAAGCCGCTTTGCTTGCTTTTAACTTTAATTACAGAGATTATTTTCCTGGCCAATCTCAAAACATTGGGGGCAATGAGATTCACATTGCAAGGCAAAATCAAGCAGCTCGAGCTGAAGCTTTGCTGCCTGCTTTCAAAGGAAATGGAGCAAAATACTTACCAGCTTGCAAATTTGTATTGATCTGCCAAGCTCTGGGATAAACACATTTTGTTTCAATGTCAATTAAAGTTTCCTGTAAAGATAACAGAGTTAGACGCCTGTGGGGTTATTCACATGATTTAAGGTCACCGGAGTGAGTTTTGTGGAGACAAATGGAATATAAATAGTGCAATCATTCTTAAAGATCCTGATGGTGGGTAGTCCTTGTTGAAAGCAGGTTGACGGATCTATGCACTCCTTTGCTGTAACTGGATTGCCTTTACTGAGTTAACTGTCATGGTATCCTGAAGAATCCTGGGAATTATAATTTAGAGAAGGTTCTTCAAGTACAGAGTTATGACATTTAAGAATCCCTGGAGAGAGGGAATAAAGTTTAGGTCACTTTCCCCCATCCTAGGCAAACTCCAGTGTGCACACTTCAATTCCCTGGATTCTCAGCCGTGATCATATTGGCCGAGAATTCTGGAAGCTGAAATTCAATCATTTGGGACAGGAGGTGCTGGTTCAAGGCTCATCATATCTTTTGTGAGGACAAATTTAAATTTTCTATTGCATTTCATATGCGCTTTGATGAGAGAGAATCAAAGTAAAGATTCTTGCCATCATGTCATCTCACTCTCTATAAATATTTGACCTCCATGGAGAAAAAGAAAATAAATTAGTTGGGTCTTTGGATTTATATGGGTCTTTTTCTTTTTTTGGATGTTTTCACCCAGTCTTGGTTGAGAGGGGTGAAGGTTTTGTGGCAGAAGAAATTATTCTCCTTTCTTTCGCATCCTAATCCAACCTTGTACCAAGAAAAACCTACTGATCTAAAACATGCAACAGGCTAAGCCAGAGCTTTCCAAACTGTGTGTCGGAATACGTTAGTGTGTCGGCTGCAGTGTCTGGGTGTCGCGGCTGCTGCTGCCTCCGAGCCCTGCCAGGATTCCGCGCAGGTCCCAGTGCCTGCCTCGTGCCTTGCTGCCTCCAAACCTGCCCTGCCAGGATTCCGCGCAGGTCCTAGTGCCTGCCTCGTGCCTTGCTGCCTCCAACCCTGCCCTGCCAGGATTCCGTGCAGGTCCTAGTGCCTGCCTCGTGCCTTGCTGCTTCCAAACCTGCCCTGCCAGGATTCCGCGCAGGTCCTAGTGCCTGCCTCGTGCCTTGCTGCTTCCAAACCTGCCCTGCCAGGATTCCGCGCAGGTCCTAGTGCCTGCCTCGTGCCTTGCTGCTTCCAAACCTGCCCTGCCAGGATTCCGCACAGGTCTTAGTGCCTGCCTTGTGCCTTGCTGCCTCCAAACCTGCTGTGATTCCGTGCAGGTCCTAGTGCCTGCCTTGTGCCCTGCTGTAAGAGTGTGTCGCGAAATGATGCATGTCTAAAAACTGTGTCACCAACATGAAAAGTTTGGAAAGCTCTGGGCTAAGCAATGTTAATCATAGTGTATTAAATAAACCATAGTTGGCTGAGTTCACACAATGCATTAAACTATAATCCACAGGTTTCAAACCATATTGGCTAGCTTCACAGAGTACACTAAGCAATAAACAAGCAATTCTTGTTTGGCGTGAACTCAGAAACTGTAAACTTGACGCAATGTACCATATTATGTGGTGCAACAGAAGTAATGCAATTTCTCCTCAAATACTGGTGAAGATATAAGGAACTCAACAAGCAAGACTGAGACTAAGAACTTTAGGTGGAACAATTATGCTCATGATCTTTCCTTTTAGTTGCATGGTTCTTACTTTTAAAATCTAAACCTCCCAGGGTTGCCTTGAGTCAAGTGGCATTTAAATTTATTGAAATAAATAAATGAACAAACATCTGGCCTACATATCATGTAAAATGAGGCATTACAAGTTGATATTGCCATAAATGAAGCAGTACGAATAGTGACAGGATGTCTTAAACCAACACCAATTGAGAAAATGTACCCGCTTGTCGGTATTGCACCACCTAAGATCAGGAGAGAAGTAGCAGCAGATGTTGAGAGAACGAAACAAGAGAATGATCCCCACCCCCCTTGTATGGGTATGAGCCTCAAACCTGTCGATTAAAATCTAGGAAGAGTTTTACGGTAAGAACAAACAGCCTTGAGGGTACGCAAGAACAAAACTGGATTGGCAGATGGAGGAGAGAAATCACTGACCAAGGAAGAGTTCCAGAGGAGAATATGGCTGCGGGATCCGAATATGGCCTGCAGTGTGTTTCATTTCTTACTTTTCTGATCAGATGTGGCAGACCTGTTTTGGTAGGATTTTTTTTTAATGTACACCAAATTAGAACCAATACTTAATTATGGTGCTATATCATCAAGCAGAAAAGGGACAATTGTCTTACTTTTTCAGGCAAAACAAACAAACAAACAATTGGTTTATTTATTTATTTAGTTTTCAATTTCTATTACCGCCCCACCTGCCCCGAAGGGGACTCTGGGCGGTTTACAAGATCTATACCTGTACTAGTCCATAACAAAAATGATAGATTAACATGGAGATTTTCTACCAGATCTCAAAGAAGGAGCAGTTAGAAGGATGCTTTATTTTGTTTAGGATACAACAAAACTCTGAACTAGACATCATATAGCTAACATGATGCATCAGCTACTTTTTCAAAGGAAGCAGGAGCTTGACATGTGAATATTGGGTGACAGCTTCAGAAAGAATAATGTTATTCCTTCTAGGACAGAAGGAAGGGGTAGAACCATTGCTTTTCTGGTTTTCGTTTGTTTGGCTTTTTTTGAGGGGGGGTTGTAGGTGAGGTTGAACAGCTTTGTCATTACTTTGCTTCCATACCATGTAAATAATAAATAATCTTGCAGTCTTTCACCAAAGCTAAGGAGGTTTGGATCGGTTTAGGACTAGGGGAGAACTTCTAACCAACTCCATTTTATTTATTTATTTATTTTTCAAGTTTTGCCACCACCCATCTCCCCCAAGAAGAGGGACTCTGGGCGGATTACAATAACAAACACATTAAAACAATAAGCATAAATAACATCTAAAATATAAATACCAAATTACCAAATATGAATGTAAAAGTAAAAATAAATATAAAATCCAAGTGGCCCTAAAAGATCTAATTCGGCGAGGAGAGCTCTAAGGCGCCACCCCCCCCCCCCAAGAATCACTACTCCCCTTCGCGCCCCAGGCGAGACGGCAGAGCCAAGTCTTCAGGTTCTTCTGGAAGGCCAAGAGCGATGGGGCTTGCCACACCTCTGGGGGCAGAGTGTTCCAGAGGGCGGGAGCCACTGCAGATATGTTGTCTTGGATGCAATGATGGAAGAAAGGCAGGATCTGAACCTTTGTCTCTAGATTTTCTAGGACATATTGTTGCCTATAAAGTGTTCGTTCCTCTCTGCACCAAAAAAAATAATAATAGTCTTACAAAAGTCTTCAAGGAGAAAAAGTGGGATGGATGGAGGAACCCCTTATTATAACCATAATAGACTAATGAATACTACTTTGAGACAACAGTAAGACCTACAAGCAGCCCGCACATCCATCACAACCATGGTTTGGCACAGAATGTGTAGTAGCCAGGAAAAGACTAATAGCTACAGTAGTTACAATTCATATAAGGCAAATAATAGCAAGACATCTGCATGAGATCTACTTAACCGGAAGCGATGATACAAGCAATTAATTAGGCAAAAGAAAATGAATACTGAATGTGTGGACTGATGATTTGGGGAGGAAAAAATGGAAAAGTACAAGGAAGTAGAGGCAGTAGGGAAAGAAACACTCCATGGTATGCCAATATGATCATGGATTATGAGCTTTGGAGTTGATGAGCTGCTTCTTTGGATGTAGTCCTCTTTCCTGACATCTAGCAGATTTTGCTGTTAATGCAAATAAAGACAGAACAATGTATGTTTGCATTTAATCTATACAAAGGTGTATTTAAGGATAAGTGGATCAATCCAGACCCTGCACATGTCAATGGAAAAGGCATTCTAGTAATAGGCTGTTCCATTAAATTTTCTGCAAGTTATTAAGGTTTCAATCGCCAAATAATACTCTGCTGTACTGTACTACAATGCACCACACTACACAGTGTAATAACTGGCTGCTTTTATGCATAATTTACTCAACTGATATATTTTGTACATTTTTTAAAGAACACTTGCATGCAATAATGCCAATTCAGATTGCAGGATGAAGAACGGTAGGTAACTGGAAGCATAGATTTTGAGAAGAGGTAGCAAACTCCTCCAGACCTTCTGAGGGACAGAAAGAAGAAAAGAAAAGTGTTTGAAACTACCAAAGCAGGAAGTCTCCCCCTTTTTCTGGCACAAAGGTTACTTGTGCGCAAAAGCCAAAGGAGAGGACGCCCAAGATTTTGTGCAGGGAATACCCGAGCCATGATTGGCAGCTGAGTCAAAGCATGCAATGCATGTAAACAAAGGGGTGGAGATTTGATCATGTGGTCACAGCTGCCATCTTGATTTTTTTTGCTACCTCCCTCCTCCCACCCCATGGATGCCCTGTGTGCATCTCTAATACAACACAGCTTGCCTGAGTCCTATAAATAGGCTGACCATATTTGTTTGAGACAAAAACGGGACATTGGGATGGCAAAATGGGACGGGGTCTATGTAATATTCCGTATTCATGAAAAAGACAGGGGTCCCCACCCCCCGGTCCACGCGATTGGCTCCCGCCTGCAAACCCCGCCCCCGATCCACGCGATTGGCTCCCGCCTGCAAACCCCACCCTCCTTTGCCGCGCACTGATAGGCGGGAGGGCTTCCTCTTCCGGGCTGCCTCCAATCAGCAGCTCCAGCTCAGATCCTCCTTCTGTGCAATTCCTGCTGGGTTTAAAAAATGGGACAAAATTGAGATTTTTATGAAAACGACGAGACGGTTGAAAAATGCTAAAAAAACGGGACTGTCCCGTTCAAAACGGGACGTATGGTCAGCCTACCTATAAAAGGTCTGCAGGTTTGGGTTCTTCCCTTTAGCTTCGATTTGTTTGCAGATATGGAAGCATCCTCTTCGTTTATTTCAGGCCATCACATTCCTCCAGCTGTGTTTGCCCAAATAAGAGGTCCTGTTACTCTCTTCGTTTTACATTTTTGCCAGCAGCCACACAGGCAGGGTTCTTCATTGTTCGTAATTCAGAACTCAAATTTCACAAGTCAACATCAAAAGTGCCACTTTAAACCACACTAATTCTTTCACAGTTTAACATGAGTGGGTGACTGTGCAATCTAAGCAGGGGGGAGCTGGGGGTAAGGGGGAGATGTCTAATTTCAGTAAGTGTACTGCAAGCCAATTTGGCAGACCTCCACTTGGATCAGACACATGTCTGCTGTGTGGAAACTCAAGGCATACTGATTGTTATCATTGCTGATATAGCATCAGTTGCACTAACAGTGTGGCTTACATTGTGGAAACAAAGTAAGGTTGTCTCCTTCACTGAGAAGGACATGATTCTGAAGCTTGTAGCAATCTTAGGGATTTCAGGATGGCTGAGGCTAGAAAAGAAGAAGGCAATCCATTAGCTGGTAGTGCACATGTTTAATTGTTGCACATCCTTTCATTCCTTAGGTGGTTGGCGCTGGGACAGGGAAGGACACATGGTATGTGATGGATGAGTTACTTGTGGTTTAAAATGGAGGGCAAGCATTCTGGGCGGCAAGCCTGCAGCCTCTGAAGGTCACTGAGAGTTTGTTATTTTCCCTCCTCTGAGATTGGAGATAGATCTCCTTTCTGCCTCCATACTTGGCATTTACTTGCAGATGCGAGGCTGTCTACAGCACTGCATTTCTACGTTCAGAATGTCCATAGGAAAGAAGGCTCTGTAGATCACGCCTGTGGGTGCATTTCAGATTCAGAACCTGCTTGGTTCCTTGGAGATTCTTCTGGACGTTGGGAATGATAACAAAGCTTCTCTGAGCATAGGAAACACAATAATAGCACCAAAACAACCGCCGCCTAGTTCTCCTTGTCTAGTTCTTAAGAAAGACAACCCCCAATAAACAAATCAATGGAAGAATGATCTCACAATACTAGCAGGGATTCTAGTCTAATCTGTAGTCTGGGTACGAATTTACTTCCAGGGTGAGGAGTCTTTGAATACCTACAAAATAGCAATGAAATATTTCAGTCCTCGAGAGTCCAAGGCCAGGGGTAATGAGACTTCACAACAATGTGGAGATTCAGTGCAACACTGCTGTAAGAATGGGTGATAGTATCCCAAGTATCTAAAGCAGCCTTTCTTGACCTTTTGACCCTGGAGGAACCCTTGAAATATTTTTCAGGCCTCGGGCAACCCCTGCACACTCAGGCTCAAATATAGGCCAGAAGTTATAAAATTATTTTATTTGTTTCATGTGTAGACCTGTATATATGCCTTAACAGTGTTCTTAAAATAAAAATAAAGAATGAAACTTACCTCTTTAATGTGAAGTTGCCTGAATTTGAAATAATTTTTAAAATAAATCGTGATCTCCCAGGGAACCCCTAGTGACCTCTCGCGGAACCCTAGGGTGCCACAGAACCCTGGTTGAGAAACCCTGATCTAAAGCATACATTTTGACATACAAGTTTTGACATACAAGAAAATGAGCAGCAGGAAGCAATTATATTCGTGTCTTGTTCATAAGATCCTGGCTAGTCCTTCTGGAGGCTGAATACTGGATTTCATAGACCTTTTGCCTAATTCAGTACATAATTTTTCCTATTATGATCTTAATTTACTATAGAGAGGCTATTGGACTTAGGTTGGGTAGGCTTAAGGTCATATTTCTATGGAAGAATAAAGCATGCTGAGTCAGATGTCATCTTATCTCACAGGGCCTTTGAAAGAATATGTAATACAGAGCTTTCCAAACTGTGTGTCAGGACACGTTAGTGTGTCGGCTGCAGTGTCTGGGTGTGTCGCGGCTGCTGCTGCCTCCGAGCCCTGCCAGGATTCCGTGCAGGTCCTAGTGCCTGCCTTGTGCCCTGCTGCCTCCAAACCTGCCCTGCCAGGATTCCGTGCAGGTCCTAGTGCCTGCCTTGTGCCTTGCTGCCTCAAAACCTGCTGTGATTCCGCACAGGTCCTAGTGCCTGCCTTGTGCCTTGCTGCCTCCGAGCCCTGCCAGGATTCCGCGCAGGTCCTAGTGCCTGCCTTGTGCCTTGCTGC
This sequence comes from Charina bottae, assembly GCA_023362775.1. Taxonomy (NCBI): domain Eukaryota; kingdom Metazoa; phylum Chordata; class Lepidosauria; order Squamata; family Charinaidae; genus Charina; species Charina bottae. The sequence continues at coordinate 21,132,273 of JALMGJ010000015.1, forward strand.
CTCCAAACCTGCCCTGCCAGGATTCCACGCAGGTCGTAGTGCCTACCTTGTGCCCTGCTGCCTCCAAGCCCTGCCCTGCCAGGATTCCACGCAGGTCGTAGTGCCTGCCTTGTGCCCTGCTGCCTCCAAGCCCTGCCAGGATTCCACGCAGGTCCTAGTGCCTGCCTTGTGCCCTGCGGCCTCCAAGCCCTGCCAGGATTCCGCACATGTCCTAGTGCCTGCCTTGTGCCTTGCTGCCTCCAAACCTGCCCTGCCAGGATTCCACACAGGTCCTAGTGCCTGCCTTGTGCCTTACTGCCTCCAAACCTGCCCTGCCAGGATTCCACGCAGGTCCTAGTGCCTGCCTTGTGCCCTGCGGCCTCCAAGCCCTGCCAGGATTCCGCACAGGTCCTAGTGCCTGCCTGGTGCCTTGCTGCCTCCAAACCTGCCCTGCCAGGATTCCACACAGGTCCTAGTGCCTGCCTTGTGCCCTGCTGCCTCCAAACCTGCCAGGATTCCACGCAGGTCCTAGTGCCTGCCTTGTGCCTTGCTGCCTCCAAACCTGCTGTGATTCCATGCAGGTCCTAGTGCCTGCCTTGTGCCCTGCTGCCTCCAAACCTGCCCTGCCAGGATTCCACACAGGTCCTAGTGCCTGCCTTGTTCCCCGCTGCCTCCAAGCCCTGCCAGGATTCCGCACAGCTCCTAGTGCCTGCCTTGTGCCCTGCTGTAAGAGTGTGTTGCGAAATGATGCATGTCTAAAAAGTGTGTCACCAACATGAAAAGTTTGGAAAGCTCTGAAGTAATATAATCAGCTCTATGCTGCCCAGCAGGTGTGGATGAATGAGGCTGGTGTCTATATGGAAGGTGATACAATATTTCTTCTTTATGGGCTTCATGAATGTGTTACTTATTCAGACTCCATGGCCCAAACATTCTGCTCTGGGAAGGGAAGGGAATCTCATGGAGTTTTCAGGGCTCTTCCACCTTCTGGTTTGCAGTTTTAAACTAGGCTTGGTTTGTACAGTATATTCCTTCTAACAGGGCACCTTCAAAGAAATTATTAGAGCTGATCAGGTAAAGAAATGCCTTTTGGGAGTTGGACATGTTATCGTATGGCAGGGGTGGGGAACCTTTTTTCTGCCAAGGGCCATTTGGATATTTATAACCGGGTACCGGGGAAGGTGGGGGGCAGGGTTTCTGGGATTTCCACGGACCAGGGGCCGGAGTTTGCGGGCGGGAGCCAATCACAAGCACTGGGGGGCGGGGTTTGCGGGCGGGAGCCCTGCGGGCCTTATACAGCCCGCAGGCCTGATGTCGCCCACCCGTCGTATAGGAAAGCCTATGCTCAAAGTTGCAGAAACAGCTTGCTTTGAAGGACCAATGTGGGCCAGGCTGAAAATAGTCTATTTCTGTCATGTCACAGTCTGCAACTACAGAAACGCAGCTCCTATAGCTGTTTCCAGCTTTGTGCAACAGGATATCTTTATTTTTTTTGTATTTTCGTCTTCTTCCGTATTTTGCATTTTTTCATCCTTATCCTTTCCCCCCCAAAGTTGTTTTTGAATGTCACATGAACATTAGCAAAGATAAACCGTTTGCTGGGTGTAATGATTAATGATTGAACAGTGCAGTTGTTTCAGAAATAAAGTCATGCTGTGACAAGAGATCTGAAGATTATACCTAACACCAGGGGATGGCTTATTAATCAAACTTCTAGAAGAATTTGTGAGTAAATCAATCCGCCTTATTAATGATATTTCAACTTAGCTCTGTGAGATGTCTTTTATACTTCCAGATGGGCAATTATCTGTTTAGGCCAAGAAACAATATTAGTTACAGCCAGTATGGACATGTTTGATCTACTTAATTTAAATAAAAAGAAATGAATGGGGGGAGTGAGTAACAACGTATGAAATATATTTGAAAGATCTTGCATAGCCATGATAGCATGGCATTGAGAAAAGACTTAATTATAATTTTTTGTTCCCTTCCCCTTTGGAAATCGTACAATGTGTGTAGAAATATACATTATGGTCATATTTGTACACTGAAACTATGATAATATAATAGCATAAAAGAGGAAAAACATGCATTTATCACCTTCAGTTTGCATTTATATGTGAAGCAGTTAACTATATTCTGGAACACTTTATTAATTAAAGAGTTCTTCAAAAAGAAATCTTAAATTCTTGAGTGTGAGAAGGAAAAGGCAGACAATAATTTAAAAGGACTTTTTTCATCATGTTGGGTAACTAATTTTTCAGATGCCTGTCATTTATAACTCACTGAAGCTAAACAGGAAGACAGAAAAATGAGTTTGTATAGACACAAATGGAAATCTATATGGAAAGCTGCAAAGGAACTTGGTTAACAGTTTTAGCATGGATGTTCTAATTGCTTTATCACAGACAGTGTAAAAGTTTAAAATTAAGGCTTTACTGGCCCTAGACTTTAAACATGGAGGCATCACACACCCCAACAATCCTGTTAGAAATACAGGATTCAAGTCTTTCTCAACATGCCAAATTTGGTCACACCAAATCTATCTAACTTGGAAGGACATCTTTAATGGTGTGAACTTGCTCTCCCTATTCTGGTTTTAGCTGGTTTGAATTCTGCTGTTATTCAGGACCCAGGTGAGGCTAGTTCCATATTTTATTCATGTCTTTAAAGCTTTCATCAAAGCAGGATATGATTTTTCTTTCTTTCTGGATATCTGTATACATTTTGAGACAGGCTCCAGGCTGGAATGGTGCATACCCAGAAATGAAAAATTCCCCTTGCTTCTGGCTCTCAGAACAGGTCCAAATGTATGGTACTCTTGCCAACTCACAAGTGAGTTCAAGCAAGAAGGAAAGAGCCTTCATCCAATTTTCATCCAAGCTTACCTACATTTGTGATCAGAGTAATGTTCTTGCCCTACTTCTGGCTATTATCATATTTCTCTGATACCTGACTGATAAAACAATACTATGTTCTGCCCCAATCCATCTGCACGTATTGCTAGGCACAGTATCTGGGTCACATGAGCTGATGTGTCATCACTGGGCATCTGTTTTGTTCAGGGAAAGGATACAAGTTTTGGACCACTTGTAGAGTCCTGGCTGTTTAATTATCATCACTACAAACTTCATCCCCACTCAGAGCATTCTGGAGAGCTTTTAGGCTATTTGTTGTTGTTGTTGTTCAGTCGTTTAGTCGTGTCCGACTCTTCGTGACCACATGGACCATAGCACGCCAGGCCTTCCTGTTCTCCACTGTCTCCCAGAGATTACTCAAATTCATGTTCATTACATTGGTGATGCTATCTAACCATCTCATCCTCTGCCGTCCCCTTCTCCTTTTGCCTTCAGTCTTTCCCAGTATCAGGGTCTTTTCCAGTGAGTCCTCTCTTCGCATTAGGTGGCCAAAGTATTTGAGCTTCAGCTTCAGCATCTGTCCTTCCAATGAGCAGTCAGGTTTGATTTCCTTTAGGATTGACTGATTTGACCTCCTTGCAGTCCAAGGGACTCTTAAGAGTCTTCTCCAGCACCACGGTTCGAAAGCATCAATTCTTCCACGCTCAGCCTTCCTTATGCAGAACTTCAAATCAAGCTTCAATTCAGCTGAATCATCTTTCAGATCAAATTTTTGAATCAAAGAGTCAGATTGAATGGGGTGCCTGTTAGTGGTATACTTGTTCCAGAGCTGGAAAACAGAGTTTCAGAAACACTTTGGCAATTGAGAGATCAAAAACTTTTTTTAGCAAACATTAGATATATATTAATATAAAACAGAGAGCTTAACTACAAATTCTCTCCCCCACACACAGGAAGAGAGCTTCAGCATGACTCACAGAGATATGAGGCAGAGGTAGTTTACAAAACAAAAGACATGCTAATATATACCTTTTTGCATATAGGTCATGATAATTATTCACCATGGTAACTGAACTCTGAACCCAGCTGACACTTGGGAAAAAGAAACAGAAGCTAGACTTCTTGTCTCCAGCCAGCAGAATATCTTGTAATCCAAATTCTTTTAAATCATAAAACAAAATAACAATAGTGCCTTGAATCAATTCAACAGACTTTTACTGTGTGCATGCACACTTTTTATCAGATCAGTTTGATGCATCAAATTGACCTGATGATTCAAACTGACTTGGCTCGACCCAACTCATCGAATCCAATCCAACCCACCACTTGAATTAGAACATGTGTGAATCACACATGCCTAAGAGCCTTAAAATGTATGATCTCTGGAATAAACATCTCCAAAGAATACATTTTTGGTGCACAATGTAACAACAAAATGACTATTTCTTGCCAAGAAGATTGTTACAAGATGCAGACTTCATGGCTTGAACATCGCCCACTTTTTTCATATTGCTCCCATTTTTCTTTCTTTTATTAACTGGGTGGAAACAGGGTTGCCTCATTGCAGGGTGTGAATATAGGCAGAAATACTGATACAATCAGCTCTCCTGCTGTAGGTCAGAGAAATATGCACTGTTTCCTCAGGCAATAACACAGAGGACAAAGACCTAGTTCATCAAAGTCTCAAATGTAGGCGAAGTTCAAAAATGGGTTCTCAAGTGATGGTGAGACATTAGGCAGGCATCTGAACCCAGAATCAGCTCAACAATTGTCCATGGATCAGTCTGGTTGAATTTAGTCATCCAGGAGGGCCTTGCCATACAGGGCAGGTTCCAAAATCAATACATAGATGCTGTCCCTGCATTAGTCTGTTACAAATGAACCTATATGATGAGCTAGGTTCAAGTGTTACCCTTTATAATTAAGCTGTCTTGAAAAGTAGACTCATAAATGCATGCTCTTTATCTTCCAGTTCTAGAATAGAATAGAATAGAATAGAATAGAATAGAATAGAATAGAACAGAACAGAACAGAACAGAACAGAACAGAACAGAACAGAACAGAACAGAACAGAACAGAACAGAATAGGTCCAAGTTCCTGGAGATATAGTGAGGTCTATCTTCTTTGGAGCCAAGGACTGCTTGCCCAGACAGGTTCCTCCTGGGCACCTTTTATTTCATATAATGATTGTGCTGATCTCCTTTTTGTTCCTGAAGGATTATGACCAGTTTTGTATGTATCTTTTCTAAACTGGGTTTCTTCCTACCACAAAACAATTAGATCAGCACAGAAAGCATTGGTTTCATAAAAGGATGAGAAGATTAATTCTTCCTTTGTAAAAATGCAGAGATGTCTAGTGGGGGAAAAAACCCCTTTACTACTTTCCCCATAAAGAACCTGTTAATTACTGTATGTTTTCCTTTGGTATCTGGGACCAAATTTCAATGTTTCCTCCAAACTCCAACTCACTGTCGTAAAGTGAGTGGGGACAGAAGCAGTTAAAAAAATCCTGGTCGTTCTTGGCTCCAGATTCTACTAGATATACTGTTACCTCTGCCAGATATCTCAGCCAGTTAGAAACATTGAACCACCGGAAAGCCTTCTCACTTGCACGATGACATGTCCTCCCCTCAGCCATCTTGGATGGCAAATATAAAAAAATTCAATTGGCTAAAAGGCTCTGTCCTTGTAATTCTGGAGAGATAGAAACTACTGGACATGTCCTTCTACAATGCCCATTGTACAGAGATATTCAAACAAAATTCATTTCCTCGATGATTACTAGATATCCTGGCCATTCTGAAACCGAATATCTCCAGTTTCTGCTCAAAGATGAGTGGATTACAGTCACAGCGCAGGTAGCAAGATTCTGTGCAGCACCACTAAAGAGCCGTCGTACCTTAGTGAACAACTTAATTTTAACTGTTAATAATTAATAACCATAGGATGCCACCATTTATAATGCAATATAGGCTGCCTTCTTGATTATATATATAAATGATAAGTATGCACCTTATATACCTTGTTGAAGAGAAACTTCCTAACTTCCTACTGGTGTAGAAATTATATATCGAACAGATGGAAAGCTTTTTAATCTTAGTAGGCTGAAAGCAAAAAATAAGGTAATTACAACTTCTGTTATAGAACTTCAATATGCTGATGATAATGTAGTCTGTGCACACTCCGAGGAAGATCTTCAAACTATCCTAAACATCTTTGCAGAAGCATATGAAAAGCTCGGCCTCTCGATTAACATTAAAAAAACCAAACTGCTTTACCAGCAAGTTCGAACCAATCCCTCCGCAGCGCCATAAATCCAGCTTAAAGGTGTGTCACTAGAAAATGTCGACCACTTTTCTTATCTCGGCAGCCATCTATCAACAAAAGCCGACATCGACGCTGAAATTCAGCATCGCCTGAGCTCTGCGAGTGTAGCTTTCTCCCGAATGAAGCGTAGAGTGTTTGAGGATCGGGACATTCGCAGGGAGACCAAAATGCTTGTTTACAAAGCCATTGTACTACCAACCCTTCTGTACGCCTGTGAAACATGGACCCTCTACAAACGCCACCTCCAACTTCTTGAAAGATTCCATCAACGCTGCCTCCGAAAAATTCTGCAAATTACTTGGGAAGATAGGCGGACTAATGTTAGCGTATTAGAAGAAGTGAAAACCACCAGCACTGAAACAATGATCATCCAACATCAACTTCGCTGGACCGGCCATGTTGTTTGAATGCCTGACCATCGTCTTCCAAAGCAGCTACTTTACTCCCAACTTAAGAATGGAAAATGGAATATTGGTGGACAGCAAAAGAGATTCAAAGACACTCTCAAAGCTAATTTTAAAAAATGTAATATCAGCATTGAGAACTGGGAAGCCCTAACTCATGAGTGTTTCAATTGGAGGTCAGCCTTTATTAAAGGCACTATGGACTTTGAAGAAGCACGAGTACAGGGCGAAAGGGAGAAAAGAGCTAAAAGGAAGGCACGTCAAGCAAACCCTCATCATGACCGTCTCCCACCCGGAAACCTATGCCCTCATTGTGGGAGGTTGTGCGGATCCAGAATTGGCCTTTACAGCCACTTACGGATCCACTGTTAAAATTTTACCCTTGGAAGACAATCTTACTCGGCTACGAGTGATCGCCAATGAATGATGAAATGATAAGTACCCTGCTAAACTAATTTTTGATATGGATTTTACTTCTTTTACTATATCTGAGAATTTTTATCAGATACATATGGTGTATTTTTATTTGTACTGGTCTATGACTGTAATAAATCCATTCATCCATCCATCCATCCATCCATCCATCCATCCATTCATTCATTCAAGCAGTTAAAACACATACAGGTGTGCGTGTTTGCTTACATACCCATACCCACAGACAAATGCACACACACACTGGCATGCTTATTGTGGAATAACCAGAAATTACATAGCCTTCCATTTTTAAGCATTTAAAATGTGGCCCACAATTATCCTACTTAAGGGGGAGATTCTCAGACAAAAATCTAATTTACTATTCATGAAAAACACAATGAAGTCCAAATGTTACCAGGAGGGGGAAAAAGGCATTTTTGTTTCACTAAGGTGTACATGTTAAATTATCAAAGGATTCAGCATGACAATATGGTTATTGATGGTTATCTTAAGTGCCTTCTGTGGCGAGAAACTGAAATTAAAAACTTGAACAAAACATGAGACATGAAAGTACAGGTTCTACAAACACTAGGTTGCTTATTAAAACCTCTTTGATCTATTGCTTCTTTGATATCTTACGTCTTATCAAGAATTCACTTTCAGGGGTAAATATAGGTAGTTCAGAGAGATTTTATGACATACTATAATAGTCTTTTCCCCAACACTTTTTTTTTAATTACTGGAAAGGGGGATGGGGAAAGAGAAATCAAGAAAGTGGAAAGATCTGCTGATGCATAGCTACCTGAAAGTTTTATTCCAAAACTGCTGATTATTTGGAAATAAGACACATGTGTGCCACAATTCCAACCAACCCACACTGAGTTTGCATTATTTTCAAATATGAACCATATAAATGTGTTCAAAAGTAACTGAAGCCTAAGCAAGGCAAAAGGCACACAGAATATGAAAGGCTTATTCTCAGAACTTTAACGGATCTCTGTGGAAACACAGCCTGGATTTATTGGTCAACGATCTTCTTCGTTGATTTCCCTGTATGAAATATATGATGTCAGTACATTACCCAAAACTGCAAGCTATTTTGGAGGGATAAAGGAGTGGAAACCGTGTTTATAAAGAAGGAATAATGCAAACCTGATTTTTTGTCTTCCCCTACCTCCATTGGCAATAAGCATTTTTGAAGAAAACCCCTGTATGAACTGTAGCAATTACAGCTGGATTCCAATTTTATTTTCAAAGCCCTTCTTCTAATAGGAAATGCCAAAATGCAGGCAAGCCTTTCCCACAGCTACTATTCCACAAGAAGAAGAGATCCATTTTTTTCCTAGCAGACTGAAGGATGAACAGTTGTATGTGTGTGCATCCATGTGTGTGTGTGTGTGTCTATGGTTTCAATTTTATGAACTCTTCTAGGCAAAAATCTGTAATCAATAAGCTATTGTTCCGAGGCTTCAAAGCAAAGCCTGTTGTAATAACGAGAGTATTTGTTTAGCCACATGTAGCCTTTATTTTTAGGGCATCATTTGACAAATGCAATGCAGCAGCACAAATAGAAAACAGAGTTCCTGCACATGTGTAATGTGTGCATACATTTCCAGAATTGATATTCAGTGTCAAATGCACCTCCATCTATCGTTAAGAAATATTTGCTAGTATGAAACAGCATAGATTATTTCTGGGGAAATAGGAGTTTTGGATTTGGGTGAAACTTTAGAGACAAGTCAACAATGTCTTCTCTATATAGCTTCTGGCTCATTATGCATTGGTTGTAGCTACAGACATTACGGAGGTACAGATTATGATAATTTATGCAGATAAAGAACCTCTTCCCAGCAATGCTATGACATTCCTATAATACCAGTTGCCTTTATGGTGCAAAGCAAGCACCTTGTCAAGGCAAAAAGACAGTGTCTCAGGCCAACAGATGTAGCCCAAATGTAGGTCTGGTAAAGGAGAGATGATTCAGTTCCCCTACTCTCTACAAAACCAAAGATTACGGCAACCAGCTTGATTGATAACTGGCAAATAGAGGGAGAAGACGTGGAGGCAGTGACAGACTTTGTATTTCTAGGCGCAAAGATTACTGCAGACGCTGACTGCAGCCAGGAAACCAGAAGATGTCTACTTCTTGGGAGGAGAGCAATGGCAAATCTTGATAAAATAGTTAAGAGCAAAGACATCACACTGACAACAAAGGTCCGCATAGTCAAAGCAATGGTATTCCCCGTAGTAACCCCATGGCTGCGAGAGCTGGACCATAAGGAAGGCTGAGCGAAGGAAGAGGGATGCTTTTGAACTGTGGTGCTGGAGGAAAATTCTGAGAGTGCCTTGGACTGCAAGAGGATCAAACCAGTCCATACTCCAGGAAATAAAGCCAGCCTGCTCACTTGAGGGAAGGATATTAAAGGCAAAACTGAAGTACTTTGGCCACATAATGAGAAGGCAGGATACCCTGGAGAAGAAGCTGATGCTAGGGAAAGTGGAGGGCAAAAGGAAGAGGGGCCGACCAAGGGCAAGATGGATGGATGATATTCTGGAGGTGACAGACTCAACCTTGGGGGAGCTGGGGATGGCGATGGCCGACAGGAAGCTCTGGCGTGGGCTGGTCCATGAAGTCACGAAGAGTCGGAAGCAACTGAACGAATAAACAAAAACTCCCTACAACTTGCTTTGCACATGGTTGCAGTACCTAGAGGCACAGACTATCATGTATGCTGTGTGATTCCTGGTTGCATGGGCTGTTTTTGGAAAAATATCCTGCTTTGTTTCTTTCTATGCAGAAAGCCCAAAATGGTTCCAAAGCAGTAGCAAATAAAGGCAGCAAGGTTAGGAACAGCTTTGACAAAGATGAATTTGCACATTTAAGGGTGGCTTCAGGACATCCTCTTCCCCTCCAAGCCAGTGAGGTGTGAACCCAAATTAATTTTAAAATGATTATAGATTTGTATGTTTTTATATTTAGTTATATCTATAAATTTTAATTGTTGTATTTGTAAACCGCCCAGAGTCCCCTTTGGGGGAGATGGTGCAGTGATAGAAGTTGAAAAATAAATAAATAAATAAATAAAATAAAAATGTGTGCAGCTTTCCCTACACTATCTTGGTGATCATCCAGCAATCTAGAATCCTTGTTGAGAAATGTCAGAGACAAGCCAACAATAGGCTGACCATATTTCAGGATGGCAAAACGGGATGGGGTCTTATGTAATATTCCGTATTCATGAAAAAGACAGGTGTCCCCGCTCCCCGGTCTGTGCGATTGGCTCCTGCCCACAAACCTCGCCCCCGGTCCACGCGATTGGCTCCTGACTGCAAACCCCACCCCCCGGTCTGTGCAATTGGCTCCTGACTGCAAACCCCGCCCCCAGTCCACACAATTGGCTCCTGCCTGCAAACCCCGCCCCCCGGTCCGCGCTCCGGCTCGGATCCTCCTTCCGCGCCATTCCCGCCAGGTTTGAAAAATGGGACAAAATTGAGATTTTTATGAAAATGATGGGACGGTTGAAAAATGCTAAAAAAACGGGACTGTCCCGTTCAAAACGGGATGTATGGTCAGCCTAGCTAACAATGATTTCTCCCTATAGAAAGGCTTCTTAACACAGACACAAAGCCTGTGGACAGCTTTTGCTCATGCCTTTATATCTTAAGCATTCAGTCTGCATATCTCCAATGAGGGTTAAGAATTTAAAATTTCAGGACTAAAAGGATTTTTCCTCTCCTACAAGAGATTTCCTTGTGTTTCTTATCTGCCAGACCAGACTTAAATTGGCCTGTCATGTAATCAATGGGCTATGATAGGCTGATTATCATGTAGGATAAGTGATATCTATTAGATAAAATTGATCCTGACATAATTCGGGGGGGAAAAAAGAGCAATAGCTAAAAGCAAGAGACCACGAACCCTGAACTGGGCCTTTGTACATTTTTAATGGCTGTCATTGAAAACAGCAGATCTCTGGGTAAATCTATATTGATTGAATAATCCTTATCATCTGTTCGGCCTAACAAAGTTGTCATGACACAGCCACAAGCAAACAGATTTCCCCCCCCCTCCCCTTTAATTTGATGACTTTCTTTCCATTTCAACCCTAAAAGTATGTAAGATTTCAGCCCAGGGTTTTCTTCTTCTTTAGCCTGTCTGGGCTCTGTTCAGGTCTTCAGCAGCAGGAAAAAGTAGATAAACTGTGGGAGGGAGAACTTGGTCCCTCTGTGACTGATGGGCTCCCGCACATTTAATTAAACCGCCATCCTCCAAATTATAGTTTATGAAGGAGTCAGATGCGGATGGCCAAAGAGAGCCGTCATTTTGATGTTGTGCGTGATGTGTTAAAGGCGAGATGAGTGGGGCTGGGAGTGTGTTAAAAATTGTAGGGGTGGGTGTGCTGGAGGCTGTTCCCAGTGGCTGCATTTCCCTTTATGAATGCAGAAAAATTCATCAAACAGAAATCATTAAATGGAGCAGATGGGGCTTTGTGTGTGTGTGTGTGTGTGTGTGTGTGTGTGTACTTCACACAAAGGAGAAGGGAGAGGGGAAGTGCAGATCCATCAGATCAAAAGATGACAGCACTGGAAGGATACTGGACTGGGATTTGTTTACTGCTATTGTCCTTATCTTGGTGGCTTTTGTTTTTTGTTTTGTGTCTCTCTCTCTCTCTCTCTCTCTCTCTCTCTCTCTCTCTCTCTCTCTCTCTCTCTCTCTCTCTCTCTGTGTGTGTGTGTGTGTGTGTGTGTGTGTGTAGGTGAGTAAGAAACAGAGAAAGGGCTGATCAGAAAGTGTTCTTTGCAGTCACTGTCAAACTGATGTTCTCTAGGTGGGTCCCGTGAGGACCACTCGTTTACTGCTCTGCCTGCTTCAAGAAATAGAAAATAATGACTTGGGAGTGAGGGGAAGAAAGATTAATCTATTAGGGGAAAGAATAACAATCCACCTTCAATTTTTTTTCTCCATAAACTGCACTCAGAGATGGCTGGCCCAGCCACTGAGCTAAGGAGAGGGAACCTGTGATCTCTCAGTTGTTGCTGACCTACCATGACCAGTATCCCTATCTACTGGCCATTTTAGGAGGGATAGCTTGGCAACATCTGAAGGGAGCCATAGATTCCTTATCCCTGCATTAAACAGAGTGAGACAGCCCCTCAGGCAGATGCCAAGAAATAGCAGATAATTGATGGTTATAATATTACTGTTTTTATATTTTTACAGTCAGGAATGGGGTTTGCTGCCTTGAGTGCCAGAAGTAGCCACCTAGCTTTAGATACTGAATGTCATGCACATGGGTTTTCTAGGCTCACTCTGGACAAAATGGGCATGTTGGTGGTGCTAAAGCATGATTCTAGAACCAAGATGTATCTTTTGTCCAGAGAAAGCATAGGAAACTCATGGTGCATGACACTCAATATCTAATTGTCAAACTAAATATCTAGTTTGTCTTATCTTTAGCCACTCATTATTAAGGGCTGAGCTTGATGTTCAGCCTGCTTTGATTTGGCCTCTCAAGTTGTGGTGGACTAAATAGACATGTGGAGTGGGAAGAGAATTTTGTCGGGAGTTCAGGAAAAAAAGGCAAAGTATCTTTGTCACTATTGCACTGTTGGGTGGCCAAGAAATTAGGTGACCATGAGCACCTGATCTGTTTGTTGTTGTTGTTCAGTCATTTAGTCATGTCCAACTCTTCGTGACCCCATGGACCATAGCATGCCAGGCCTTCCTGTCCTCCACTGTCTCCCAGAGTTTGCTCAAGTTCATGTTCATTACATTGGTGATGCTATCTAACCATCTCATCCTCTGCCGTCCCCTTCTCCTTTTGCCTTTAGTCTTTCCCAGCATCAGGGTCTTTTCCAGTGAGTCCTCTCTTCGCATTAGGTGGCCAACGTATTTGAGCTTCAGCTTTAGTATCTGTCCTTCCAATGAGCAGTCAGGGTTGATTTCCTTTAGGATTGACTGATTTGACCTCCTTGCAGTCCAAGGGACTCTTAAGAGTCTTCTCCAGCACCACAGTTCTAAAGCATCAATTCTTCATACGTCAATAATAATTTATGATTGCCTGTATCTGCTAGACCAGAGCCCTTAGATCTAGCCCTCTAGAGGGTTCTAAAAGTCCTAACAAATTTGTAATTAGAAGGGAAAAATATAAAATAAATGACTGGAGAGTAGAGAACAATCTGACTTAGGAAATCCCTTAATCTAATTTGCTTTTATTCAAACATCAGAACTGCTTCTGCAAACTTTGATGCTTCCAGTACAAGTAAAACAAGTAGCCTTGTTTTAACAGAAGAAGAAGAAAGATCAAATTTGCTGACTTTTAAGTACACTGCTGATGTCTAAGTCAGCAGATATTTTCCGTTTGAAACTAGACCTTTCCCCCCCCCAAATATAACCAAGAAGAGCTTATAGTTTGATCTGAAGGTGATTCAAATGAGATCCACACAGAGTTTAATGCCAAGCATTTGGTGGGGTGGGGAATAGAATGAAGTAATAGAGATGCTGGAGAAAAGCTTTGGAATTGGAAATGAGTTTCATAAAAATGGTAGAAGCCCATCTTGATATAGTACAAGACCCCCAAATTCTTCTCTGGTTTGCATCGAAGCTAAGAAGGATGAAACTTTTTAAATTTGCAAACACTCACCCACCTAAACTTCAAAGTCACTCAAATTTTCTTGCTAATCTGCCTGCCATTAAAGAAAACAACAACAACATGGTCCTTTTGCTTTCTTTGCCAGCATATTCCACATTCCTGTCTCTAGAAAATCAGAGTTTAGAATTTCACTGGCAGTTTCTGCACATAGAGGAGATCCTGCAGACAATGGCACGTAGAGAAAACTTGAGGAAGGATAGAGGAAGGATAGAGCTATATTGACTATAATTTTAATAGAATCTATCTCCCCATAACACAGAAGTCTGTGATTTTGTGACATGTGTTCCAGCTCCTTCTGCTTTCCAGGTGTCAACTGTTAATGGGCACCTTCAAGACATCAGTTTCCCAACTTCTTATAGTTTTTTTTTTCTTTTTAAAAGTGGATCAGAACTGGGCATCACTACAGAAAGAAGACATCTTCAAATGAAGGCAGCATACTAGGATACTGAGCACTGATGTCCCTCTAATTTAAATGCTTCATCCAGGACATCCTTTCCCCACCAAAAGCTTCTTCACAGTATATGCAATTAAATTTGTCACTACAGCTGAAATATCTTTAAAAAGAGGTTAAATGTATGCAGGTTGGATAGATCCATACTTATGGTGCTATGAATAGGCACAACAGGGGAAGACAATGGACCACATATCCTCCTTGTGGATTTCCTGGAGCTAGCTGATACTGTGAGAAAGAGGATACTACATTTGATGGACCTTAAATTTGAGTAAACTCCTGGAGACAGTGGAGGACAGGAAGACCTGGCGTGCTATGGTCCATGAGGTCATGAAGAGTCAGATACGACTAAACAACTGAACAACAGCAACAACAACAAATTTGAACTAGTCAGGATCTTCTTATGATCAGAGTGTAGTAAAAAATATGAGGAAGAAGTCTGGAATATATTTTAACACTGCAGGAGGAAAAGAAAATTAGGGACAGCAGCATTGTCTGTGAATACCACCCTCACTATCCTTAATTCTGTAAGAAAAAATACAAGATTGAACAAGATTTAAAAAGAGAGAGAGAACAACGTCTAACACATTATTGCAAGGATGATATTCTTCTAACACAAGATGGTTTAAATTCTAGTGATACTAAAAAGGAGAAGGAGGAGAAAAATAGCCAACCACAAATAAAATTCTTCCTCTTCTTAACTAGTACAGCCCCTGTTCTTTTGTGAGCTTTCAAAGTATGCATTCTTTTTTTTTTTGTAAATATGCCAGGGTAAGGGCCTGTACAACATGTGATCTATAATAAACTTCAAAAGAACACCTTTGACATCTTAGATAAGTTGCAAATGATGATGCAGTGAGATCTTTTGCCACTACAAAGAAAGAACAAAAGAACTAACATGAAAGAGAAATCAATAAACATATGGCAATTAATAAAACATTTTCTATGAATACCATACAAAGAGTTTTACAACAGCATTAAAAAAAAACCCAAAAGTTGTTTCAATGTGGATTTAAAAAGGATCAGCTGTTATATTAAGATATCCCTTTTAGTCACAAAATATATGTAAAATAAAAGATTTTCTTATGAATCCATCAGATGCAGAGGTATGAACAGAGAACCTTTTCTTGAAAAAATGACCAATAAATCCAATAAGGAAAACATTCATTTTTTTCAATGAACAAAAACAATGTTTCTACACAGGAACAATCAACAATTAACAAGCCAATCAGGTGTAAGGTCAATACAGCCACCCCGGAAGACATATATGGGGTCCCCTCACCAACTTTTGCCCAGACTGTAGAAGCTACTTGGACAAGCAGTGAAACGTTTCAACCGAAAGAAAGAAATCCAATTGCCATGACTCAACCTACAGGCAATTCCACCGGGATGACTGAGAGTCTTCATCGACATATTTTCTACACAGGAACTTTTGTTGAACAGAAATGAAATGAATGCTGTTCAATTTTAAAAGGAAGGTGGGGCGGGGGGAGGAATTACACCCGTTTTACCTCATCTTTTAACACACATAACACTTGCTTTCCTTAACATTTCAAACCATTTTTATTGATTTCTTTTGTAAGTAATGTTACACCAACCATTACTGTAGACATTACCATGCCTTTGCAGTACACTATCACCAATAATTTATTGTCATAATGAAGAGGCAGTCATTGAAAGACATCATGGCTGCTTTGGCCATTAGCCCTGTCAAAAAAACCACCTTTTAACTGAAAACTTAGTGCTAACCTGAATTAGGGTCATATAATACTCCTCTTAGCAAGTTGACTGCTTGTTAAGTACTTGCTTAGATCTTTGTTGGGGTGAGGCACAGACAGCTGTTAATTGTGGACCAGAAAGGAGATCTCAAGCTCATGGCCAGTGCAGAAGGGAACAAGCTAAGATGAGGAAACCACACATCAGTGGTGAAGTGTGATCCAGGAAAAAGAATTGTGGTCCAGGTAACGTCTTGCCCTGAAAAGCTCAGTGGAAATACTAGAAGAGGTTGCTGAGAATGAAGAGCACATGCACTGAAGACAGTGAGAGGGATGTGAAGCAAAGCAACACGTCCACTTTGCTTTGTGTTTTAGACATTACACCATTGTTGCACAAACATCCGGGATGCTCAGGACAATTTTATACCTCCCTGCTGCTGTCAGACATCAACCCTACCACAACATACAATGTTGCCAGATTCTGTGCAGCAGCGCTTAAAATTCGCCGGATGATGACGGGTATCACAAACTAGCCTTCAACTTTAATTTACTAGAGTAATGCATTTACAGTTATGCTAATCCTATGCTCCTCTATATTTACCTAATGCCCTCACCCCCCTTTTTTCTCCCCCTCTAGATCTGTGTTTTAGCTTTATATTTTAAACTCATTTGTATGTTTTATCCTCCTTATGCTGGTCTATGACCGTAATAAAGATTTGTTTGTTTGTTTGCTTTGTGTTTTAGAAACAAAGAGCTGTGTTACTTCAAGGGATGCTCGACTCAAAGCTTCCAAAGTGATGTACTTTGTCACCAATTGCATCTTCCCTAATTGATTAAAAATGGAAATTATTAAGTTATTAATTACATCTCTTTTATTACAATGTATATTTAATTGGATTATATATTCATTTAATTATAACATATAATACCCAATTTTGAGGAGTACAGTCCAAGTTAGTTTTATTCTGGAGGAAAAAAAATCCTGTGTGTCTCAGAGGTTCTGCCAAAATCCCAATTTGGTCCACATATCTTCTCATTTTTTTTTAAGTCAAACCTACACAGCCTGTTCTTAAGCTCTAGGCATTCAAAGAATATACAATGATTTGTTGAGGAGAGAGGAAAAAAGAAAACCTTTTGTGTTTTTGTTACTGTTTTTTTAAGATTTCAGCTCAAGCTTTCTTTATATATGAGAGTCACATAAAAAACTTTTGGATGACTGGTGTTGCTCTACAACTCATCATCTGGAGAAAAAGAGAAGGAATAGTTTAAATGCTACCCTGAACTTTCTTAAATCTTTTGGCCAGACATGGATTCAGTTTTTAATGGGGCCAGACCAAAATATTTTGTTGAATGGAGTGGTGGGGTGTGGGACTGAAAAACAAAATGACACCCTTTTCTCAGTCCAAGTATAGAAGCTGATTAGACTGGCAGTTGAATTTTGTTTTTTTTTTTTTTATCTCACCTTTATTATTTTTATAAATAACTCAAGGCGGCGAACATACCTAATACTCCTTCCTCCTCCTATTTTCCCCACAACAACCACCCTGTGAGGTGAGTTGGGCTGAGAGAGAGTGACTAGCCCAAGGTCACCCAGCCGACTTTCGTGCCTAAGGTGGGACTAGAATTCTCAGTCTGCTGGCTTGCCATTGGCTCCTTCCTAGGGCTGAGAGACAGGGACTGGCCCAAGGTCACCCAGCCGGCTTTCGTGCCTAAGGCGGGACTAGAACTCTCAGTCTCCTGGTTTGCTATTGGCTCCTTCCTAGGGCTGAGAGACAGGGACTGGCCCAAGGTCACCCAGCCGGCTTTCGTGCCTAAGGCGGGACTAGAACTCTCAGTCTCCTGGTTTCCCATTGGCTCCTTCCTAGGACTGAGAGACAGGGACTGGCCCAAGGTCACCCAGCCGGCTTTCGTGCCTAAGGCGGGACTAGAACTCACAGACTCCTGGTTTCTAGCCCAGTACCTTAACACTGGTAATAAGGCTGGGCTCCCAACCATCACAGCTGAGATAGTGGTTGGTTTAGAGTGCTCAGGAGAAATTGGTTGTCTTCCCACAACATGACTGACCAAAGCAACCTTTTTCTTAATATTTACCACATAGGTAGCCCATAAGTTTGGTCAGCCTTTAGAAGACTCCTCCCATCCACCACAAAGAAAGTTGGAAGGCTGGCCCTGTCTTTTCCACACCCTGCTTCCATTTGTTCTCCCACTAACCTGAAGAAATAAAAATAAAAATAAAAATCCCATGGTAAAGTGATCAGGGTTGACAATATGGCCATACCCAACTTTCATTTTAATCCCCTGGTTAATCCCTGGTTCAGTTGATCAGGGTGGGTTAGTTTAAACTCCCCAAAATCCTGGGACAGCTCAGGGCTAAATTCATCCACCTCAGGGTAATTAAATGGATCAATTCTGTTTTTCTGCTCAAATTACTGTATCCCCATCTTTCAAGTTAGCGTCATTTATTAGTGTCACTTATGAAGTTTGCCCCTGATGACGCCTAGAATCTGCCACTTGATCAGGCGGCCTCATCTTGCCTGAGGATAGCTTGGCTTTTTAAGACTAGTCACATAGCACTGATATTCTGGAAAAAGTACACAATAATTTAAAGGTAGTTTTTAAATGTCTGGTGGTTAAGGGCAAATTAGCTTTTCATTATGAAATTCAGTTTAAACAACTTATTAAGAGCAACGGGGTCCTTCCTTTCTTCTGTTTAAGGCAGGCAAGTTTTCATTAACTTCCTTTCTGAATTAAACATCAGTGAAAAAGCATGTCATTAAGTTCTATTCTGGTTGTATTTTTAAAAAATCTAATTTCATAGACTTTCAAGTAAATCCAATGCATACTGTGATTTTTCCAGCGGTTTCTACCTTCCAGCAAGATGATTTCTCCAGTGACTCCAAGACAAACTCTTTGGTATAATATTTTATAAATGATCACCTCAGATTCATGTCTTTGCTAATTGACAAAACCACCTCAGAATTCAGATGTTAAGAAGAAGAGGAGGAGGAGGAGGAGGAGAAAGAGGGGAAGTCTGGGATTCTCAGCCAATGAGAGAAGACAGGTATTCCAAGGCAAAGTCTTGATAATACTTTGGTTGAAGATCCATCCACTTTTGTATGATTCATGATCATACTTCTGCATTATTTGATCGTATGGTGGCCTCAGAATTCTGACTGAAGTGTGGTATGGACATCCTAAAAAAGAAGTAAGTAGATCACCCAATCAATCAGTTAACAAAGTAAAGCAGCTGTCTTCTCTTTATCTTTCCATTTTCAGGATGGACATCTGCATGCTGACACATTTTGCAATCTGCAGTTTCTTTGGGCATGTATAATGTGATAGGTGTAATAGAAGGGATGTGTGTTAATAGGGTTTTTTGTATATCCATTTTAGAAAAAATATAAAACTTACATATATATAAGTATATATCATGGGTATACATAGTTTCAAAGAGGCATTTTGCTTTGATGAAGCATCAAGTGAAGCATCCTACCCCAACTCATACTCAGCACAGGCACACAGCTCACAGCTCATGCTTTGCACACACTCACACGTGTGTGCATGTGTATTACATTTCAGATGTTACTTATTAATTCTGGGGCACTTTCCTTCCCACTAGTATTTCCCCTTCATTGTAATAATTTCCTTCATTTTAGTTGTAACTCTGTCCACTTGAAGCTCTTTCCTCTCCAACACATGCATGCAATGTGCACACACACACACACACACACACACAGAGAGAGAGAGAGAGAGAGAGAAGAAAGATTTGGAAGAATTCCTCTCATTTCTTCCCAGCTTGTTTTATCTTTGCTTGAGATGTGAATAATTCATAGCCCTCTGTCTGCTTTACAGTCAAACACATTCTGTCCACCCAAGACTGTTCGACAGTTTGTGATTTATTATTTAATAATTTGCACGGTTGCGCTGTTGTAAGGTGAGCAATGTGGCTGCTTGCAGAACTGTTACAATCTGGCCTAGTTAGCTGTCCTTTCTTTTCCTTTCTCTGAACAGCACCAGCTATTGATTCTTTTCTTTTTTTTACAAACCTCTGCCATGTAATCCCACAGCTGCTGATCTCAAAGCTGTTACTATAATATAAAAAGTTGGCCCTTCTTCTCCAAAACAAGAAGTCAGGTTTTTTTTTAATTCACTCTTCCTTAAAAAAACTATCAAGACTTCCCTTCTTTCTTTTCTCCCTCTTCTCTTTGTTTCTCTTGTTTTGTATAGTACATTGTGACAATAACAGGAAAGGCGACAGTCATGTCTCAGAAAAAGAATTTAGAAGAAGACAACTCTTGATGAATAAACGTCTTTGGGGAAATAGATGCTGAAGCTTTCATTATCCCTCTTACCAAATCTCTCACATACAATATTTGCCTGAAACTTTCTCAGCCTTTGAAAGTTCCTTCCCATCCGTCCAAGGAAGTTGCACTATTTCATATAATAGTTCTATAGAACTATCATTGTGGTGAAGGTTTACCAATGGGGTCAAGTCTGGCTTTAGATCATGCTGTGTTCCTATAGCAAAAGCCCACAGCTTTTTCCCATATTCATTAAAAAAAAACCCAAACACCCTCATGTTAATTTTTGTTTCTGTTTTTAACACTTTCCTAGGCAACGTTCCCTAGGCAGCATCTCTTCACCCTGTCTCCCAAGGTCTTTCCCACATTCCATTACACATACAGAGATTGCATTCCAGTTAACCATCATGTAACCATCTAGCAGGCTCCCTCTATCATGGGATCCCAAGGCCAGTTGACAAAATCAAGTTTTGAAGGCCTTCTGAAAGGCCAACAGAGTTGGAGCCAGCCTCACCTTGGGGGAAGGATGTTCCACAGGCCAGGGGCCATGGTAGAAAAGGCTTCATCAGAAACTCATCAGAAATTCATTCAGAAACCTTCTTTAATTCTGCTATTCTGATAAAGACTCAAAGCACCACCCCAGCATAATCACCTCCAATGGATGAATAATTAATAGCCAAAGAAAACCACTAATTATTAAATAAGCAAATGTTTCTTCTGCAATAGGCAATGCAAACTATTTCTCGGTTAGATTGAATCTGCCAGCAAAGGAATCCCAACCATTATCTTCAATGCAAATAGGAAAAACAACAACAACCCCACAACAACAATTCCATTCCTTCTCAGGTATCTCTTTTCATACAGAATGGTAAATTATGTTATTACTTTTGTATGTTATTCCCCACGGTTATTGAATATTCACTTGTATACATCTTGCAACATCTCTCACAGCTTTATTAGAATCTTGTTCTGATTCCCTTTTCTTCTTTCCATTCACAAAAACCCAGCCTTTTGTCAAGAGTCGGGCAATGTTCTATTGTGCTTTCTGTTTTTCCCACCTTCCCCAACATATAGTACAGAGACATTCTTTTTACAAATACCATGACAATAACTTGCATTTGTCAAGTAAATAATTAAACATTCAAGGAAGTCTAATAGGACGTTGGGATATAACAGATAAAAGAATTAAGGAATGTCAAAACTAAATGTGAAAAAAGGAAACAAACTGAAGAGCGTGTTCTGAAGTGTTTTTAAAAGTTTTCCTCAAAGAGGGTTAATGTGTTAATCAAGTAAATTTAAAATGCTAATTAGTGACCAACACAGAATCTTTTACATAAATAATTAAATGCACTAGTTATGCAGATCTCTTGCACATGGATAATGTGTTCAGACCAGAAAATTGAGTTTTACAATGCATACATTTAGATTTAATTAAGTTTATTTGTTCATTTTACTGTGCTAATAAAAATACCATTGGGGTGGGCCTGTTTGCTAGATTTCTTTTCCAGCAACATTCATTCAGCTTCCCCAACTACAAATGTTGGAGAAGAACATGGAGTTTGTTCCTGTTATTGGAAAAGGTGGTCAGAGCTGAGGTGCAGGCTGAGACTGGGAACTAAGAGATGGAAGCCAGGAAGCTAGCTAGATATTTGGATGGGCCAAAAAACCATACCTCTACTTTACCTGAAGAAGATCCCAAGTTTATTTATTTATTTAACTTATATGACCGCCCATCTCCCCCAATGGGGAACTCTGGGCGGTTTACAATAAAACTGATTAAAATAGAATAAAGAATATAAAAACACAATCAAATAATACAATAAATAAATTATAAAATCCAAATGGCCAGATAGCTTAATAAAAAGAAGGACATGATGAAATTAACCACCCCCATGAGGAACTATTATTTCCTCCTTCCCATGCCAGGCGGCAGAACCAGGTCTTCAGTTCTTTCCTAAAGGTCGGGAGGCAGGGGATCTGCCTCAACTCTGGGGGCAAGGTGTTCCAGAGTGCTGGTGCCACCACAGAGAAGGCCCGCCTTCTAGACCCCACCAGATGACACTCTCTTATTGATGGGGTTCGTAGCAGGCCCTCTCTGAATGATCGGGTGGGGCAGGTCGATGATATGGGGATAAGACGGTCCCTCAGGTATTCTGGTCCCATGCCATGTAGGGCTTTAAAGGTGATAACCAACACCTTGAATTGCACCCGGAAGCAAACTGGCACCCAATGCAGCTCGCGGAGTAAAGGTGTAAGTTTAAACCCCAACATCTCCAGACAGGGCTTGAAAAATTCTTACCTGAAATTCTGAATAGTCATTGCTGCTAGTAAATGTCCAGAGAGACTGTATTTTGACTTAGACAGCATCCTATGTAACCAAAGCAAGAGAATTAGCCAGGAGCCACAAAAGTCCTCACAAGTTCCATACTGGACAGATCTATATCTTAGAGGGAAGGTCAGTGTGGAGGGACGGAATAGTTGGGAATATGCTATTGGCGAGGCTAAGCTGTGGGTCTAACATAGCAGCTAAAGAGGTGAGACAGCTGTGCACAAAGCTTATTCCAATCTTGGACTATTTTCAAATCTTGTCTCTTCCGGACAATAACCATAGAGCTGAAAGCATAGTTTGAAGTAATTTTCTACACATATTGAATTTTCTGGATGCTCAGGCCCCACACATGATAAGAAGTAATCGGTCTGTATTCATGGAACATACCTTATGTGTTCACCCATAGCTTGGTACAAAACTGGAAAGGGGAGGGGACATAATTAAGTGCCAGACAGATTCAGTTGGCAGCCATGCAGTTAAGATGCTGGGTGATTGCTGCCTGAGCCAAAGGAAGAAACTACAGGCTGTTCCAGTAGAAACTGTTCTTCAGTCTCATAGAGAACAGTATTGTGTTTAAATGGGTATAATGTCCATCCTGATCTCCTGGCTCAATGTGAAGAACTTGGAGATTCAAAGGAATAGGTGAAGACCCATATTGTCATAGAGAACAGGACTAACCTCAACGTACTCAATGAAATCCCTCAAGAGGGTTTCATATGTATCTGAATATCCATTGCTAGAGAAGAACAGTCACATGTCTTCCTTGTGGACTTCTCAGGACATCGGGACAAATAACCAACTGATCCAGCAAGACTCACATCCGTAGTCCTTTAAGGATTTATTGCTGGAGTCCAGTAGGAGTAAAGGGATCATCTAAGATTACAGTTTCTGTCTTCCCCCAGTCTCAGAGATGATCATGGAGTTGATGACATGGTCCACACAGACAAAGTTGAGAGTGACATAAACAGACCTAGGTCCAAAGATGTAGAAGCAAATGGAACCTTTGATCAGCTGATAGCCTTATCATTCTTTACATGGTTTCCTTGTCTCTGAATTTATGTGAAAATACATGTTCCTTAGTTTTCTTCCAGATATTCCCCTTCTCAACAAATACACACTTTGAATAGCAAAAGAGAAAGTCAGTTTTCTTGTCCTTGGTAGGTTTGGATATTAAGGACCTGATATGTTACTTTCAGAGGACAAGGCAGGGCATTCTGGTTATTTTGGTCCCTGGTCATCTCTATTTCAAAGCCATATTTTAATCTGAATATGAAACAATATTAAAATATGCAACATAAATAATTTCCTTCAATTATCAGGAAAGTACCGCAAGACATGAATTTTCAGGCTCATAGAGTTTTAATCTTCAGGTTCTGAAATTAATAATTTACTTAGGTAAGACATAGTCCTTTGCGTATATATGGAAAATTGAAACATTTTTTCTTCTTTATTTCTTTTCAAGGGAGAATCTTCTACCACTGCCCTTGCTGGGGGTAGAGGAAGAAATCAAGACTATATTGTAACTGTAGGAATTATAAAATTGTTGGCGATGGTGTATGGGTGGGGAAAATGCTTGAAGTACACAGTCGCCTAGCTTCATCTGAAGGCGTGAAAGATTGACAATCTATTATGAATGCCTCACATCACAGATAAATATTTCAATGCAAATAAATAAAGGATGGGAAAGTGTTTTCTCTTCTGAATGGTTTTTTACAGCTCGCTGCGCACAATAGTTTGGAGACGGTTGGAGATCCTGGTCTCCTGTCCAAAACTTGCCATCCCCCAAGGCTCTCTGCTTTGAAAACAACCAGGTTACACGGTGCATTCAATTTGGAAATACAACAAACCAATTAATCAGCCCCCTTCAGATAGAATGTAAAACCAATCTACAGAGCATTAGAACATTCATAGACACTGTGAGGCAGGGATGTGTTTTGTCTTGCATTCTCAAGTAATTACTATAAAATGTACCATTTGTGTCAAGTATAATGGCTTCTTTTTTAGCATTTTCTTTTTCTTCTTTTTGTTGTAAAGAAGAGGATGATAAGGTTTAAGTTCTTGTCAGCATTTTCCTGCAGATGTGCAGAATAAAATTAAGGCACACAATCCATGAATTGAACCCACTACCAGCTTTATGTAACTTTTTGACTCCTTGTTGAATAGAACATTGATTTGTACTGTGAAAACAAAACAAACAGGGAAAAAAATGTTGATTTTGGTCCAGCTATTTCCTCTCTTCTTTCCATTAATATGTATATGGCCTAAAAAGAACAACATTATTCCTGTGACGAACAGGGCCAGGCTAACCTAAGAGAAATCTAGAATGCTGCAGCTTTTTACAGCTTGTGGCAACATTCCTAGTAAATAAAAACAAGACAGTCAGATCTTACCAGTCTTGGCTCAATCTTCTTTAAAACAATTTCTCTAGAAAATCGTTGCATATTTGGCAGTCATTCCAGAAGAAGAACTTTAAACTACTGGAAGATGGAATCAAGGATATCTGAAAGCAATGCACTCCAAATGGGATACTGCAAAATGGAATAAAATTAACAGGTCAGCTCTAGGATGGAGAAGCAGCAATTCTAGGTACAGTATGTACAATTCCTTCTGCATTTCGTACAGTTTCACCCTGATGTTCCTTTTGCAAACCATTTCCAATTAAATACATATACATATACAGTACATAAGGGGCGTGGTGGCTCAGCGGGCAAGACGCCAGGCTTGTCGATTGGAAGATCGCAAGTTCGGAGGTTCGAATCCCTAGCCCTGCATGCGGAGTGAGCTCCCGCACTCGCCCCAGCTCTTGCCAACCTAGCAATTCGAAAGCATGCAGATGCAAGTAGATGAATAGGTACCACTTCGGTGGGAAGGAAACAGCGTTCTGCGTCATGCCGGCCACATGACCGCAGAAGCGTCTTCGGACAACGCTGGCTCTTCGGCTAAGAAACGGAGATGAGCACCGGCCCCTAGAGTCGGACATGACTGCACAAATGTGCGGGGGGAACCTTTACCTTTTTTACTATACAGTACATATACTGATAAACGAAGTACACAACAGAGGTTTCAACAACAGATTATGCACCAAAAAATAGCCAAGTTTAAAACTTACCATGTTTAACATGTTGCACAAAGGCAACCACTGGGCTCTGACTGACTTGGGTAGGCCTGTCATGCTCATCTAGCCACTGTAGCTTCCATAATGTTGCCAAGAAAAGTATTATGAGTATATCTGGTTCTCAGGGTCATGTTCAAGCATAATACTGACTATTTCCAATTTAATATGATACTGAAGTTAGCATTCTAATTATGGGCCTTGGATTATGTAGCCCTTGGTTTGTGGCTTGCAATGAATGCCACATTGCAGATTTTGGGAAAGCTCAAGACAACCAAAAGCATTTGGATGTCAAGAAGACAATTGTACTGCTGTCAAAAATATCTCAATATCAAGTTTTCTTTCAATTGTTTGGCTACAGGCAAGTAATTTTGCCAGCATGAATATACTGTTACATCTACTGTTACTCTGAATGGAATGGGTAAGTGAGGGAGAGATAGGAGACAAAATTTGTGGGAGGGGGAAAATTACTTTTTTTTTTTAAGGGAGCTTTATTCCAAGACTTATAGGAATTTTTTTTGAATTCCATTCTTATCTTAAAAATAAGGGATGGGATTTCTTCTTTACATTAATTTTTCATTAATAAGTGTTCTACCAAGTGGTTAATCAATTGTGATAAATAATGCATCAGGGTTGCTTATGGCAAGATATGGACTGAGTTTTAAAGGAAGGAGGTAAGGTCGGGACCAAATTCAATATCAATCTGGCAAAGTCAGTCTGGGAGCCTCAATATCTTTCCAACATCAAAAACCATAATCCTTGTGAAGGATTTCTATTGAATGACAAAACTGGTTGAACATTAAATTGATTTTTTTCCCTTAAAAACTCATTCAAATATTTATTTTACATCTTGAATTTCCACTGGAGAATCTCTATCTTCTAGATCAGGATAGTCAAGCAGAAGACACCGAGATTATTCAAGTGGACAGAGTTACAAATAAAATAAAGGAAATTATGATTTAGGTGTGATGATATGATTGCGCAAATGCTGCGCCTAATGTTCTTATGTCAGACAACAGGATGTAAATATGTAAGGAGAACATTTGTCTGATGATGCCACCACACCCATGTTATTATTTTTTTTGCATCATGGTTTGCTGCAGATGTCACTGTGATGAAATTTATTTCCTGTCCCAAACCCTCTTTTCTTAGTAAAGTAAAGGTAAAGATTCCCCCCGCACATTTGTGCAGTCGTGTCCGACTCTAGGGGCCGGTGCTCATCTCCGTTTGTTAGCCGAAGAGCCAGCGTTGTCCGAAGATGCTTCCATGGTAATGTGGCTGCATGATGCGCATGATACGCTGTTACCTCCCCACCGAAGTGGTACCTATTCATCTACTTGCATTTGCATGCTTTCGAATTGCTAGGTTGGCAAGAGCTGGAGCTAGTGCAGGAGCTCACTCCGCACGCAGGGTTAGGGATTCGAACCTCCGAACTTGCGATCTTCTGATCGACAAGCCTGGTGTCTTACCCGCTGAGCCACAACTTTTGTTAGTACAAAACTGAATTTTTGGATACGGTGCTGGAGATACAGGACACAGACCTCTCAGTGGGCCAGCTAACCTCCTGATCCCTATGCCCTGCAGCACATGCAGGTGTTCAGTGATTTATGGAAAGCTAGCGGGATTAGGGCCCCTCTGGTCTCAGGGGTTATGGTGCTCCAGAGGGAAGGTGCTGTGACAGAAAAGGCTGAGGTCCCATAAGTCTTTCATTGAAGTGACCTGGAGCATGTCCCTCCTGTCAGACCTAGTGGGATAGGTAGAAACTACTGGGGAGAGATGATCCAGCAAATAACCCAGTCCCATGCCATGAAGGGCTTTATAAGTACCGTGAATTCAAACCAGAAGACAAATCTCAAGTGCCTGTTCAGAAAAGTAAAGTAAAGGTTCCCCCCTGCACATTTGTGCAGTCGTTTCCGACTCTAGGGGCCGGTGCTCATCTCCGTTTCTTAGCTGAAGAGCCAGCGCTGCCCGAAGACGCTTCCATGGTCATGTGGCCGGCATGACGCACACAGAACGCTGTTACCTTCCCACCGAAGTGGTACCTATTAATCTACTTGCATTTGCATGCTTTCGAATTGCTAGGTTGGCAAGAGCTGGGGCGAGTGCGGGAGCTCACTCCGTCATGCGGGGCTAGGGATTCGAACCTCCGAACTTGCGATCTTCCGCTCGACAAGCCTGGCGTCTTACCCGCTGAGCCACCACGCCCCCATGAAAAGGATTCCCATACATTGCCACCAGATTACAACAGTACTTGTAATCTAGATCTTCCTAGATAGCCTTAATATGCTGAAGAAAGTAATCTTTTAGATGGGTACTTTCCAATCCTTTAGCCGCCCTTTGTATTACCCTCAGAAGCAAATTCCATCCTCAATACTGCTACTGTATTTTGCCATTCTGGACACATGGACCTTAGATCTTGCAGGGGTAACTAGAGGTACCAGAGTGGGTCAGCCAAAATCCAGATGCCCACTTTGTTGTTGTTCAGTCGTTTAGTCGTGTCTGACTCTTCGTGACCTCATGGACCATAGCACGCCAGGCCTTCCTGTCCTCCACTGTCTCCCAGAGTTTACTCAAATTCATGTTCATTACATCGGTGATGCTATCTAACCATCTCTTCCTCTGCCGTCCCCTTCTCCTTTTGCCTTCAGTCTTTCCCAGCATCGGGGCCTTTTCCAGTGAGTCCTCTCTTCGCATTAGGTGGCCAAAGTATTTGAGCCTCAGCTTCAGCATCTGTCCTTCCAAGGAGCAGTCAGGGTTGATTTCCTTTAGGATTGACTGGTTTGACCTCCTTGCAGTCCAAGGGACTCTCAAGACTCTTCTCCAGCACCACAGTTCGAAAGCATCAATTCTTCGGCGCTCAGCCTTCCTTATGGTCCAACTCTCACAGCCATACATTGCTACTGGAAAAACCATAGCACGCCAGGCCTTCCTGTCCTCCACTGTCTCTCGGAGTTTACTCAAATTCATGTTCATTACATCGGTGATGCTATCTAACCATCTCATCCTCTGCCGTCCCCTTCTCCTTTTGCCCTCAGTCTTTCCCAGCATCGGGGCCTTTTCCAGTGAGTCCTCTCTTCGCATTAGGTGGCCAAAGTATTTGGGCTTCAGCTTCAGCATCTGTCCTTCCAATGAGCAATCAGGGTTGATTTCCTTTAGGATTGACTGGTTTGACCTCCTTGCAGTCCAAGGGACTCTCAAGACTCTTCTCCAGCACCACAGTTCGAAAGCATCAATTCTTCGGCGCTCAGCCTTCCTTATGGTCCAACTCTCACAGCCATACATTACTACTGGAAAAACCATAGCTTTAACCCACTAGATGGCAGGAAAAAGCTAGAGTTTGCTGTATTTGTTTGCTCCCATCTAGTGGTGGTCTAGATTTTTGCAGCCCAGATCTGGTAGCCTCAGAGGTAGCAGGTGTTGGAGACACTGATGTCCTGTATATCTCTTCTGTGGTTGGGAATACTCATAATTTCTCAAAGGCCCAGTTGTCCACAGCCATAGACTTCTCCATGGTCATGAAACATTAAGTATCAACACCAACAGCTTCCCAGCTTCTGATGCTGACCATAAATTACCTCGTTAAGAACAAACAAAAGCCACCAAATGTCATTTGGCAGACAAACCTTTCCATTTTTTCTGCTGGGTCTACCACCCCTGATGATGCTCTATGTTACCCCCCCCCCCAAAAAAAAAGTGTGGCAATCAATGAAGATAATTATATGTAGAACTAGTGACACGCCAGATCCAATTCAGAAGGTACAACACAATCAGAGTGTCAATTATTTAAACCGTAACTAACATAGCTCTGCATGTCTTTCCATGGCTTAGACAGAACACGGAGCATTGTTAGAATGGCATAAAAGAGAAAATGAAATATTAATGGAAGGCAGCTTTGTTCTCGGCACAGCAAGATCGAGGTGGTTGTAAAAACTGGATTCCTGCAGTTGCTACAGCTTTAATTAGGAAGGTCGCTATCTTCCTACACTTCCTTGGATTCCTTTAATTTCCACAGAGGAAAACGGCTTCTGCATTTTATTGAACACCGTTGAATTTTTATTTTTAGAAATCAAAACAGAAACATTTCTTGGCATCTGTTGTGAGTTCTAGTTGTTATTTGCTCTTTAGAGATAAAACTGTTTTTATAGCTTTAAAAAAAAAAAGAGGAGGCAAATATATTCGTATTGGGAGAACCCACTCTACAGGGATATTGTAGTCAGAAGAAGAAGAAGAAAAATCTTTACAACCCCAATGCTTGAATCCACTTAAGGCCAAAAAAAATAAATAAAAATAGAATAGATATTGTACATAAACTCTGCTGGATGGATATAAAAACAGATTTTAACTGTTTCTCTACTAAGATTCTCTTTGTTCAAGACAGCAAACAATAGAATGTTAATGAAATACCAGAATGCTTGCCTTAAACGGGAGCCCCATTATAAGAGCAATCGTCTTTAGGACCAGATCTATGATGAGACATGACAAAGTTGCCACGTTTCATTGCGGTCATCTTTTATTGCTGAAAGATGGCAGTGAATGGTTGAAAAGTTACTGGTTACAGTTACTAGTTACTGTGGCTGTTGTGGGTCTTCCGGGCTGTGTGGCCGTGTTCTGGAAGTTGTGGTTCCTAACGTTTCACCAGCATCTGTGGCCAGCATCTTCAGAGGGCAGGAGCACAGATAGAAGCAAAATCTCTGTGTGAAAGCCTTCGACAATACATTACTAGTTACTGGTTTTACTTTGTGCCCAAGGCGGGACTAGAACTCATGGTCTCCTGGTTTCTAGCCCGATGCCTTAACCACTACACCAACTGGCTCTATTCCTTATATTCCTTGAAATAGGGCATTTGGTGGGGAAAAAGGGGCCTCCCACTAACCTGAGTTGTAAAGATGGTCGATACAATTTCTCCCTTCCTTTTCTCAAATATTGGCCCTTCCATTTTTCAACCTGCACTCAGGATAAAAGATGCTGGTCCTTTTTTCCAATTCTATAGCCTTTCATTGTTTTGTTGGTTACCTTTCTTTTTGTGTAAACATGGATGATCATGAATAACTCAGCTCAGATGCTACAGACATTGCATACATTAAAATAATGTAAAATGTAACAGGAATCGTAGTTTCAGTATAGCATTTAAGCATATATATATACTCTGTGTGTGTGTGTGTGTACACACAATATATATATATATATATACACACACACACAGTATATATATATATGTGTGTGTGTGTGTGTGTGTGTGTGTGTATATATATCTTCAAGAAATTTTTAAAAATATGAATAAGTATGGTGTTTTGGAGTATCATGGTACATACTATGTGGCTTATTTAAAAATAATAATTTGCACATTAAAAAAATACATTAGCAAATGAAAAGCTCTCAGATGCATAATGATTGTGACATCTATTAAAAACAGTCACATTTGAAAAATGGGGAAGTCCAATTAGAACTAAATTGTTCCCGCTCTAGGCATTCATAAAATGAAACATAGACAATCAGACTTCGGGATAATAGAAGACAAGTTAGCCCTAATTTGACTATGGATAGTTTAACCACATCCCTGTTAGTCATTTTCTAATATAGTCATCTATGTAATTACATTTGATTTTTAGCAGTCCTTGGGAGAGAATATTCTTAATTTATTGACCTTCAAAAAATGTGATTTTTTTTGCTTGTTTGTAGGAATAAATTAGATTTCCATGGCAAAAGCCAATCTACAGCTTTCATTTTTGCTCTACTTCTTGTAGTATATAAGGATTGGCGAAAGCTATTCTGGCATCTGCTTAGTAGAGCTGTTGGTATAAGTTTTATTTTTCTTTTAACTGACTTAAAAACAAAATAGTAGCTGAAATGAAGGAGATTATGAGATAGATGTACTTTTTGTGTGAAAGGACTGCAAACGTAGTTCTGATATCAATTACTACTAGTAGTAGTACTACTTAATTCTGCTACTGACATGTCTATTCTCAGCTACCTCTTTGCATTTAATTCCAGTTAGTGGATTTCAAAATTCCAATAAAAATAGATGGCAGATATTAGGAGCTGAATTCTGCTCATCACTTCTATAGTTGAAGAGGCCCATAAACAACTATAGATTCATTGTTGTCATTTTCCTCCTCCTCACTTTTTAAAAATAGTAAATAGCTGTTAATTTAGTATGTTTTTCAACCCTTAAAAATAAAGCAAGAACTGCTGAAAAATTCAATCCCACTCACTCTAGAGAAATAATGACTTCACTGCCTTATGTCCTTCTCCACCCTATACTGTAAATGTTTCCAAGTCATGAAACACATCCTATATATCCTTACAAATGTAGAAGGTCAACAAATATATGGCAGTGGTTTGGCCATATAGAGAGAAGGAATGAGGATCAAATCACAGAATGGTGGAAGAGTGAATAGGTCAAAAGAAGAGGGAAGAGTGATACAGTTGGGGGTTGAATGGAGTTGATGAGATCCTTAAGAAGAGAGAGGTAAAAAGCTTAAACCATAAAAGGAAATTCATGAAGTAGTCTATGGGCATGATGGAAGAAATGATGGTTTGCAGGAATAGGAAGTTACAGACAGGTACAATGAATGGTGTTGATTGAAACTAGATTTAGCTATATTTCTTTTTCTTGCCTTTAATTTCTTTAGATTATTAAATTTTGCTCCATCTGCACTTCACATACTGTAATGTTGTTTACCCCATGACAGGCCAACGAAGAGTCAGTCCATTCAAACTCCAGTTCTTTATTTGCTCACACTGTACAGACTGAATCTTGCCAGACTAAAGCTACTCTACCTAACCTCAGGGGAAATAACCTGGGAGATTCTAGGGCGGGGCCATTCTGAACCTCTTCATTTCCCCACCATTGCCTCCCGGACTGCTTATCTCCTCCACCTCCTTGGAATGTGCTCCCTCCTTCCTGAGAACCAGCGATACCACCGAAATCCACCACACCCCAAAAGGGAATAGTGTGATTGGTAAATATATGTTTATGAATGTTAAATATTGCATCAGAGGCTAGAGTCCTCCAGAAAAGTAAATCTATGTCTGTTCTTCTTGAAAGGGGGAGGGGAGAAGGAGGCAGGGGAGGGAGGGAGAGAGAAAAATTCTTCTGGATTACTCTGGAGTAAATGCATTTTTGCCCTGCATCCAGATGTAGCCTCTGAACTAGGGTTCCCATGGCAAATATGCCACCTCAAACTCATCCAGATCCAATGACAATGAAATTACACTTAATGTAATTCACTCTTTGCTTTAAAAACCAATTAAGTCAAAAGGCAGCTCAGCTATGCCTACGGCTGTTAGCACCTGACAGAAAAAGTTGGAGAAGACAGAAGATCTCCCTCCCTCCCTCCTTTCCCCACCCCCTCTCTCTAGGTAATATTTTTATTAACATTTATGAACTGTGGGTAACTGCTTCAACACAGAGAGGAAAGGTCTCATGATCTGTTCAGAAGCAGCAAAACTCTAGACAGTAACTGAGGGAAACAGATAGCAAACAACTGAGGCAAAAACCATTTTTCACCATTAAAAAAATACCCTCCGCCTGAAGCACTGATAAGGTTGACCTCCTGGGTGGACAGTCTTAAGGGCCAGAAGTCTCATGTACCATTCCCAAAACATTTCTTTGTGCCCCCTGCCCCTTTCTCAGTTTCTGCTTTCATTGTGCCAGCTTTCACTGAGGAACACAGAAGCTTTGGAAGTAAATTCAGATTAAGTGGGTTAAGTTTGGGGGGCACAAATGTGGTCGGAATGGATTGGGACACAGCCGGTTATAATCTAAACATGCTCATCTTCTGCTTTTACCACCCCTATTTTCTTCTTGCCTTGCCCAGCTCTGCCCCTGACATGTTATCCAAGACTGAGTATGATCACAGAATTTAAGATTGTTGTGCATCCTCAGTCAAATTACAGAGACCTGGGTTCTCAGACCTGCCGAGAGTCCAATGTCAGCCATGGCTAGGAGGAAGGAGAAGTGGGTGATCCAAAACTAGACCAAGTGCATTGAAGCCTCAAGAAATTGAAAGGGAGAAGGAGCATTCCTGATGTTCTGATTCAGAGGAGAACATTCTTGATCAATCTTAAGACATGGTAGGTGGCTCCTAAGATGATCCTTCGACTCTGATTCATCCCACAAATGGCACTCATTGTGTAATTTGTGGCAATTGCACATGACAGATGCAAATTACATAATTTGTATCATGGGTGATGTCATGATCCACACCATTCCCCTTCCTTTCCAGGAACAACCACGCATCCAGAAGTTAACCAGGAAACTCTATAGGTTCCTGAACAGAGAAACATCTTGAATTTAAACTGGCGTGGAAGGTTTCAAAATGAGTTAAAATTCCGAATAAAATATATATTTATTTTTTTAAAAAATCGCAGCAACCAATTAGGTATCGCACAAATATCTTGTTTTGCTCTTGAAAAAAATCAACACCACGCCTGTCATAAAAGCAGACTATCTCCCCCACTGCAAATAAATTGTAGGGAAAATAAAGGACAGATGAAACAAGGGACTGAGGGTAGAATTTGAATGGACTCCAAAGCTTTTAATTAACACTCTCTGAAAAGCAGCCTCTTCTTCCAAGCAGCTAATAAGAAGCCAGAGCATGGAGTCTTTGTTGATGCTCAACTCCTGCCTGCACTCTAAGAAACTGAGAAAAGGCTAATCAGGATTGTTTTAAAGACATTTTTTTTCTTTGCCAGGCTTCAGTCTCTCATTAGTTCACTCTTAGCTGGCATCATTGTCTGGCAGTATTTGAAAATCACCAAAGGAGCAAGGATTTCCCTTAATCCCCCATCAAAGGTAATGCTCTTGAAGGACGCCATTTCCAAGCAAGGCTCTCAGAGAGGAGAGCTGGAGGGGTGGCCCTACTCAATTCCACACACACACACACACACACACACGCACACACGCACACACACACCACTTTGGTCTTCAGGAAGAACTAGAAGAACTGTTTTGGATTCGTTAGGAGAGAAACATTAGCTTTTGCAGGAATGCAGTCGATCAACATTCTGCATGGAGAATTAAGAAACAGAATTCTTGGTTTACATTCCTTGAGGAGCTAGGATTTATTTTAAGTTTCCCCCAAAGTATGATGGGAGTGTCTCATAAACTGGGTGGGGGATGCAGTGGGTCAGTTGCCTCAAATATGAAGGAAACCATACAAAGTAGAGTTCAGTATTTGAAAAGACCCTACGGATCAATATTTTTCATTGAAGGCAGCCAAACTAACCATTTAAAATATTGCAGTAAGAGGTTTTAATATTGCAGGTTTTCCCCACTTCCCCACTCTGCTTGTTGGCTTCAATGGGCAAACAATGAAGAAAATACAATCTTGTAGAAAGTAAGGAAGATGGCCTTGATGGAGATATGCAGGGTCTGTTGCCTAGGCAAAAGGGGATAAAGCCTTTTTTAAGTGCAGAACCTCCAGATAGCATTCGGAAGAGACTCAGGCAGAGGCCTCTCCAATTCACTGAATTATAAGAAGGGGAAGGAGATACAGAACAATCAGACTTGTGAGATTCTGTTATTAGAGCCAATCTCCATAAAAGTAGTTTTAGCCTTCCTGTGGAGTTGATTTTATGGTCTGGTCTACCTAGTGGGGCTGACATACAGTACATATTGACATACAATATGACATATTGACCTGAGATGTGATGAGAAGAAAATGCAGTAGGGAGTGTTCAAAGGAACATCCTGCCCTCTCACCTCTCAGATCTCAAAAAGGACCTGCACTTGATGTTCAAGCATGATGCCACGTTTGACAAACACCTTGATGGATGTTATGGCCAGTAAGCAACAAATGCACCATCTCTTAGTGCTACTAAATCACATTTACGTGTTGATACAAAACATTCTGCCCTCTCCAACTGAACCCAATTAAAGATTTTATTCCATGAGAACCTTTTTATGAGATGGGATAGGATGGGAAAATCCAGCACCAACTTTAGACAAGTCATGTCCCCCACTAGTCTCCTCACAATCACAATTTCCTGTACTGATCTGAACATTTTGTAAAGGTGACCAACATCAGCAATGGACATAGTCTGGAGTGGTCCCCATTGCCTTTCCCCAAAGTGTTATCAACACATATACTGCACACAACAAGATAACCAAATAATAGATATATAGAACTGCTGGGGCTTCTGGAGAAGAAATGACGAACTGAAGACGGCTCTGCTAGAAGCAGAGCCAACTATCGCAGCAGAATGAAGAGCCGGCGAGTTGACCGGCTCTTCGTAATTCCTCTCTAGACAAGGAGAGGACTTGAGATCACCCACAAATGCTCCGGACAGTTGCTCCTCACAAGGAGACCACAAGACAATGGTCTCTGGCGGGTTTAGAGCAATGGGAGATGAGGGAATAGCCATCTTTCTGTGGCTAACGATAGTTCCTCATGGGGGTGGTTAATCCGGTAATTTTATAATGCCCTTCTTTTATTAATACTATCTCCCACTTGGATTTTTATATCTATTTATTATATTAATTGTATAAATTGTTGGTTTATATCTTTTATATTTCATGTTTTTATCTAATTTATTTTTATTGTAAACCGCCCAGAGTTCCCCGTTGGGGGAGGTGGGCGGTTATATAAATTAAATAAATAAAATAATAAATAATAAATCTTCCTCAAACCGCGGTCGGTGCCTCTGAAAGGACACTAAGTTTGTATACTTCCTTTTCTAATCACTTTTGGAAATTGCTTGTTAACTGCATTTCAGCTATTAGGAACCTTTGGATCAACAAGTTTTATAGCACTGGGCGAGTTTCCTTCAATCCTTAGTGAAAGAAGTTTTAAATACAAGTTTAAGGATTTTTTTAAAAAATATTTTTTTGGAATAAACAGCAAAAGGGTGATTAGAACTTTGATTCTGGAAAGTTATAAAGGGACTAAGGGTCCAGATGGATTTGAAATAACATTTTGGAATTAATTATCGAAATCCTTCCCATGGGAAAATGCTTTTGTTTTTAATTCTTTTTTTAAAAAACATGATAGGATGGGACTTCGAAGGTTGGACACTAGAGGGAACTAGAAGGAACTAAAGATTACAATTAAAGGAGAAGAACACTTATGTTTGACTTACTAATACAGAATGAAGCAAAATATTTTAACATTATATATATTGAAGGATATTTTTGAACAATGGATTCAGAAGTTAATTTTAAGAGTGTCTGCCTGTATAGTTTGTGTTTAAAAGATGTTGTGGAAGAGGAACGAGTTTTACCGGACAAGACTGAGACTGATCTGAAAGTGGATTTAAAAATGACAGGCTACAAGAATTATAAGGAAAAAGATGCTACACTGGACATACAAAAGAAACCAGCTGATGTCTTAATAATTAGAATAATAATTAGAAGGCATATACAAATTACAAACCAAGAGAGTAACCTGGATAAATTTTCCTATGTTGGGTTTACAAAGTAGGCTTGTTAAAGCTTTGAAGAATTTTGTGAGAAGAGACAAACTTTAAACCTCAGTAATAAAACCACAGTAATATGAACAGAGGAGTGCAACAGTGTTCAGTTAGAATTTGTTTCCCTCCCTAGGGAGAGAAAAAGCTTCCAACTCTAGAAGAAATATTTTTACAGATGATGATTATTCATGGAAAGTTGGCTGAAATGAAAGGCACCGTCTAATTCTGAGGGTTTTGATGGACAGGTTAGCACATTCCAGATTAATTGGTTTGTCCACATGCATGGAAATTAAGAATGGACATGTAACATTCTTCTTTCCATTAAAAATACCCTTTGGTCTTATGTCAGCACTAATGTCTCTGCTAAACTTTTGCACGGTATAGTACATCGAGCCACTGAGTGTGCTTACATGTGTGTGTTTTCTCTCAAAGAACAGGTTTGGAGAAGATGCAAGTCCAACAGCCATTATTTTGTTATGGAAAAATTTACAGCAAATACAAGCCATGGATGAGTTTCAATTGTAGGGTGTTTTTTTTAGTTTTCTACCACTAATGCATCTGATAACTAGGCAGTTACATAGCTTTGGCTGAATCAATTGGTTTGGGAAGTTCTCACATATTGGTTGATATTGGGTGGGTTCAGACTCTGCTGTTAACCAAAATAAAAATAAAAAAATAAAAATGCAACCTCATCTAAACATATCTAAAGAGAGATCCAGCCAGCCACCGTGAGATCTCCATTAATACTTTGAAGACAGCATATTTTTAAACTGAACAAAAAAACACAACCCACCCACCAACATTGTTCCATGTGGCTTGAAATCAAAAAGCACCCAAATTTCCAAATTAATGTATAACGATGCTGCAAATAAGGATGTTACTCTGAAGAGAGTCTGTGGGAGTTTACGGCTAATGAGACTCAGCGGTGGCTTTTGACAGCATGCTTATGTCTTGTCAGATATTGTCAGCCCTCTAAGGTAGGCAAGCTCAAGAAACAGACACAGCAGGGATCCCAGAAATGTTCTTCATTGTTGTAGGGCAGAATAACAGAACCTTGAAAGCCTGTTGTTTCTTTCTGCCCCACCTTATACGACACAAAATCAAGGCAGGTTTATTTTGAGTTTCTTTCCCACACTTTCCTATTTCTCAGTAATGAGTACAGACTGAGTAATCTTTCTGAGTAATCAGACTGAGTAATCTTTTGTCAAGCCCCCGTTCCCCCCCCCCCCCGTCCCCTTAACCATTAACTTATTCCTTCCCCCTTCCCAAGGCCAGGATTATATTCCATCCCAGATATGTCGATGGAGAAGTTCCTTGAAACTATACAAGCTCAAACAGGTTGAAATTTACTCTGGTAGATAAATTTGGTGAGCAGAATAGTCTGAGGAATCACTGTTTTACTCTCTTTCACATTGTTTAAAGTTCAGTCTCTTTCTGTTCAGTTTATGAACTGAACAGAATTAACTCATAACATTGTTATTTACTTATTTACTTATTGTACTTACAGTCTATAATTTACCCAAGAAGACATGTCTGTCTTATTCTTTTTGGTCTATGTCCAAAAAGTTTCTCAAAATATTTTGGTACATTACCAATGAAGATACACAAGTAGCTAGCAAAGATAACTTTATGGTCACTTCAAAATAATAGAACCAGAAATGAACTGCCCTAGGGCATTTCCCCACAATATGGTGTCCTCTACATATACTGGCCAACCATTCTTTTTCCTGACAATCACATTAATCAATAATTGATATTGCTTTATTAAACTTTCTGCATCTCATAAAAGGATGAAAACGAATGAAGTTCCTGGTAACTTTTTTTTTTAAAGCGCCTGGGAAAGTTGATGGAATAAATAAATAAATAACAGAACCGATATTATCAAGGAATACAAAAGCTAAAGGAGACATCTTGTCTTGATTGGGCGCCAGCAAGAAATAAGGCTTTCTGATCGAAAACCTGATTAAAATTGCACAAAGAAATCATTACTGAAGAGGAAAAAAACATACTGAAAAGCCCTCATTTCTGGGAAAAGAGAAAGATTTCAAAGACTCGGGGAAGATAGCAAAAGTTTTCCTATTTAAAACGGGGGGATGGGAAGAGAAATGGGAATGAAGTCTCATGTTTGTTCAACTGCGCACTTCTCAAATACTGACCCCTCATGCTGAAATGCAAAGAAT
Organism: Charina bottae; assembly: GCA_023362775.1. NCBI lineage: Eukaryota > Metazoa > Chordata > Lepidosauria > Squamata > Charinaidae > Charina > Charina bottae. Next base: position 21,171,409 of record JALMGJ010000015.1, read on the forward strand.
TGTAAAGATCTAAACTCTAAGTGCACAATGCACTTGAGTTGGGATTGGATGGTTGCATTCATCCATGCTGTGTGCTTCTTTATTTGTCTGCTTTTCTTCTCTTTGCTGTGGCCCAATAGGTTGAAAACAATATGGTGAGCTACTTCACATTTGCTGTGTTATTAAAATGGGAACAGCTTCTCCATGTCTATAGCTCTATTGGATACCGCTATCTAATTAATGCTCACAATCCAAGAGACATGTGGGTAATTTACATATAAATGTATTTCTTTGTAACATGTAGAAATAATCTTTTAAAATTCTTTCCTTGTTATTTGTTGTGAAATAAAGATATCATCATTTCTTTTTTCCCCCCTTGTGTCAAAAATTAAACTCTGTTTTCCAGAGCCCACTGTTTTAAGTCAAGACTTCCTAAGGCAACATTATGAACTTAATCTCTAAACATTGCTTTGAAGATCTGACCTTTTGGAAGACTCTGAGTTATTAAAAAAAGTCTTTGAATCTCTATAGCTAATCAAGCTGTCTGTTTTATTTTCTGTTATTAATTTGGGACACACCTATCCCAGCGTTCACATGTTGATCCTGACTCTTGGGTTCTCTTAGGACCAGCTTCAGATAGGAGGCTGGATTTTATAGGCAAGTTATGCAACCCATCCTGGCATTAAGGAATCCTGAAGCAGAGTGAAATCAAACACAAGATGGACCAACTACAATTGCAAAAGTAACTGTATAAAGCCATAAAATGCCATCCAAGTCTGATGGAACAGTTGGACTTGCAGGTGACATGAAAGGATAACAAAGGTGAGTGTAAACAGAATTATCACAGATTCATATCATTAACAAATAAAAGGCCACAGAGAAAGTGGGATGCCAATTGTTTCAAATGCCTTGAAGCATCCACCTGGCCATTGTGAGAAACAAAATACTCATGAGGTTCAATTTTTAATCTGAAATCCTCCTTCTGTTAAAATTTCTCCAGGCAAGTCCATCAGATATTCCTTTAAAAAGGAGATACTTTCCTATCAGAGGTTCTCCATCTTTTATCATAAGCAAGTCAACATTTTAAGAAAGATAAGATATCATTAAGATTACCGGTCTCTCTCCCCACCCCCACCCCCAAATACGTGTGTGTGTGTGTTCATGCATGTTTCAGAGCGAAAGACTCTAATTAAAAACCAAAAACTCAAGTTAAATAATTTTCATGATGACTACCCATGTTGCATTCAGATTGGCAGGTGGGGTTGGACCATTAAAAAAAAACAAAAAACAACCAGGCAAACTCGATCTTTGCTCCCATATCTGACAGCAATTCATACACTGCAGAGCTATGGGATCAGTTTAAGCAAATCCCTCATTTTCTCAAAGACATATTGTCTTATCAGCCGAGGGCGAGGTGCAGTTGGAGTATAACAAAACCCTATTTCTCACATACTTGGAGCTTAAGCACTTTATTATTGGTTATTAGGGCTGGAGCCCTAGAGATAAACCTACAGGACTGTATACCAGTTAAGAGCAAGTAAGCAAAATCTCTGGCAGAAGTCTGTTGTAAAATGATGAATAAGCTTCCTAAGTTGCCATAAGGTGCAAGCCACAATGGAATCGTATTTGTCAGACATGCATTGTAACCCTAAGGTTATCGTACTGGGCCACCAGCTACAAGAAGAGTACTTAACATTATCACCCCTCATTATTTCTCCTACAGGCTAAAAAAACCTACAGGGAGTGCTCTTACTTAGAGGTGGGCATGTGTTCCACCGATGTTGGGGAAAGCATTTGCAGAAGAGAAAAAGGAAAGGATATCAAAGACAATGCCAGGTACCTGTGCATTGTATTTCTCAATTCTGAATAGTTCATACACTTAACTGTATTCCTAAGGCCTGGAGTTTAAACACACACACACACACACACACACACACAGGGACTATAGACTGCCATAGGTTGAAAACACCTGCACACAAAGAAAATGCTTATGTAAAAATTATCTCTTGTCTGGTGGGGGGATATTTAGCTAAAACTCCAAGACAACTGTCAAGTAGCAAATAGCAATAAGCTCAAATAGTTTTCTGTAACATTTATTCTTGGGAAAATAATAGGCCCCTTGGTGTTTTTCCCATGGTACATTCAATTGCCAAACACGGCCCTCCCTTCTGAACTGGAAATGCTCGCTCTGCTCAGGTGACAGCGTCGCATGGAAGAAGAAGTGGGTCAGCAAACTCTCTTTTCTGAAAAGCCACATATCGGAGAACAGTCAATTGTCCATGGGCATGGCACAATTATCTAAAGTGGGAAGAGCTGTAACCCTCATAGGCTGTTGAAATCTGTACCTGAATGTGAAGGTGGTGATGATGATATTTCTTTATTGTTTATATGTATGTATGTATGTATGTATGTATGTATGTATGTATGTATGTATGATGAGGGGGCGTGGTGGCTCAGCAGGTAAGACGCCAGGCTTGTCGATCGGAAGATCGCAAGTTCGGAGGTTCGAATCCCTAGCCCTACGTGACGGAGTGAGCTCCCGCACTCGCCCCAGCTCTTGCCAGCCTAGCAATTCGAAAGCATGCAAATGCAAGTAGATAAATAGGTACCGCTTCGGTGGGTAGGTAACAGCGTTCCACGTGTGTCATGCCGGCCATATGACTGTGGAAGGGTCTTCGGACAACGCTGGCTCTTCAGCTAACAAACGGAGATGAGCACCGGCCCCTAGAGTCGGACACGACTGCACAAATGTGCGGGGGGAACCTTTACATTAATATATATATATCGTTGTATAAATATATGAATTTATATCTGTATGTAAGCTGCCTAGAGTCCTCCATTAGGGAGGGGATAGGTGGGGTATAAATACGACCGACAAATAAATAAATAAATAAACAAACAAACAAACAAACACACACACACACATACATACATACCTTGACTTCTTTGTACTGCAGTGGACAGTCCACTGTCATAAGACTACATTCTTGTCTATAGTAAGGATCCTAATCTAGCTGAGTCATGTCTGAAAATCTTCTGCCAAAGCAATACCAATCAAGGATTAAGCGTCTGAAGATCTAGGATTTACGGTTGAACCCTAGTGTGAAATCTCACCTATATTATATTTCTTCACAAGAAGATAGCATCTCAAATATGGAGGGGGCTCATGAAGATCAACAAGGAAGTTTAAATGGCAACTTTCCTGCTCAACAGCACCATCTGCCAGATAATTTAGGTACAACCAAATTCAGGGGGTCAGATGCCCAATGGGGGAATATCTGCCATTGTGTGGGAGTTGGAAGAGATGCAAGGATGATGATTCCTGTCCCAAACCTCAACATGCCTGTCTAGGTGTGCCCATGAATTTGCTGTTCCACAAGAAAAAGGTTTATAGGGAGAAGATTTTTTATTGTGAGAAAGTTTGAAATTAAGGACCAGATGAACAAGTTTCACTATATAACTTTACATGGAGAGGGAAGGAAATTACATTCTGCTATTGGAAAGTACCATATATTTCCAGTAAGCATAATGAACTAAGTTTTAGAATGATAAAGAAAACTATGAAAGCATTTGAAAACACAATAATTTTGGTTTTTCAACAAGAAAGGCTTAGTAAACTTAGGAGGCACTTGAAGTCCGTAATGATTTATATCCTGTGAGCTGGAATGCAACATTAAACATGGTCTTTTCTTCCAAGTTCATCTTGTCATCCATAGATAAATATAAATTAGAACAAACCAAAATAAATGGGTGGGTACCAAAAATCCACAAAACAACTGACCATAATGGAAGACCTCGTCCCTCAATTCAATAGCAGAAAGAGCCCATTACTTGGTTTAAATGACTGGTTGGGCTGAAATGAAATATTATTGGACAGGAGTGTTCATCTAGGATGATACAAACAAGTCAAAAAATAGTCAGGGTACAACCACATAAAACAAAACACTGACCAAATGTAAGTATAAACTGGTTGCTCTCTCATGTTTTTGGATTCCTATTATTATAGGTTGCAAATCTCAGTAATGTACCTTAGGAAGAGAAAAAGTCTTGTTTGTTAGATTTGCCAAACACAGTTTAAAGAAAAAAGAAACCTCACAAAAATGTGGGTATTTGAAGACAGAATGTTGCCATGCAGAAGGAAGGAAGGAAGGAAGGAAGGAAGGAAGGAAGGAAGGAAGGAAGGAAGGAAGGAAGGAAGGAAGGAAGGAAGGAAGGAAGGAAGGAAGATAGATAAGGAAGGAGAGAGAGAGATAAGGAAGAATAGATAGATAAGGAAGGAAGAATGGATAGATAGATAGATAGATAGATAGATAGATAGTAGACCTGGAAATGGAGGAATGGAGACAGATGGATAGATGGATAGATAAGAGATATAGAAGGAAGGAAGGAAGGAAGGAAGGAAGGAAGGAAGGAAGGAAGGAAGGAAGGAAGGAAGGAAGGAAGGAAGATAGATCAGGAAAATGGTACATCCCTGTCTTAGATTGAGAAACAATCTAACCCCGTACAAGGTCACTTCCTACATTCCTATGTTACAAGTATTCATAGAAACTGGATTCACAGGAATTTGCAAATTTAAGTTAATGTGCATGCTATTCACAAAAAAGATTATATTTAGAACAGCTTTCCCCAACCTGAAGTCTTCCAAATATGCTAGATCAACTCCCATAATCCCCTAGTAGCATGTTCTTAGACCTCTTGACTGGGAATTATGGGAGATGAAGTTCAAAATATCTAGAGGACAGCAGGTGGGGGAATATTGGCTTAGAATGACTATGTTTACATAGTTAAGCTGTTTTTTCCAATGTGTATCTACAATCCAAGAACTGCATATTTGTGCAAGTAAAACAAAAATGTTAAAATGCATTGCCACCATGCTGAAGGCAGAAAGAACCCTGGAAAGCAAAGAGTTTTACATAATACATTTATGTATCATTACACAATATATTTATATGGAAGAGGAAATTCATTATTATTAATCATTATTTTTATGGAAGAAAACCAAACTTCATTCGTTATATATAATTGAGCTAGTCTATTGATTTCCCAATATCCTACCGTATGTTCACAGCGAATGAATGAAAACACATTTCTAATTCCACAAATATTTCATTCTATTACATCTTGCCAACTTATTGCATTAATTATCATAGTACTCTGAAATGCAATAATGACTAGAAAGGGAAAAAGAAAAGGGGAAAAAAATCGCTGTAATAAAAGGATGCACATCAATCTTGTTGGAGACTCCTGAAGCTGAAATCAGACTTCGAACCCCTTAACTGGTTAGGGTAAGTATTTGTCCTCTCTCCCAGCCCCACATCACCCCCTGTAGTACCATACATTTCAAGCCATCTCAATAGCTAAACTTTGATCCAGCAGATGGCATTGTTGTATTCTGCCACTTGGTACCTCTTGGAAAGATTCAGTGGGCAACCAAACCAACCAAAGTTGTCTTGATTCAATTGTCCAACTGTATTGTCTCTCCTGCCTAAATAGGTTTTATGCTTCTGAAACAGAGAAATTACAAATCAGTGCACTGTTTATGCTAGTACCATCACAGTTCTTCGAAAACACAGATTCTTTCGGGGGGGGTGAAGGATGGGTGAATTATGTATAAACACTACCTTTGGGTGTGTACAAAACTGTATTATGCACTTGGGTATTTTCACAGGTTGTTTAACCGCATCTAGATTTCATTGTTGGAATAATTTGGGGTAGCCAAATTGGATAGATTTTATACGTTTTGTACCTATGCATGTATGTATGTATGCATGCATGCACAAACATGCATTCTAGACTTCTATTAGGTGCCTTATTATGTTCCACTTCAGGTAGCAATATTGTTCTGTTGAAAAACTACTATTGGTCCTGTCTTCATCTTCCCTGTTACAACTTTCCTTGTGGATCTTATACATATAATCAAAAGACATAGATCTGATTATCTCTTCTGTAAAAAGAAGTATCAGCCTGGGTAAACTGTACAGTACATAGTCAAATGGGTTTTGTTTTTTTAATTCCATTGTGCAACCAGCAGTGAAGCAGCAATGAAAATTTCAACAATCTAGTGTTTATCAAGTGTTATAGACATTTTGCCAGAGAACAGGTTATATCACCTTGCCTCCCCCTCCAAAGATGGGAGATAATCTGAAATTTTGCCAGAAAAAGGTGAGAATATTACAGTGTACCGTTACTGACAAAAAGACTGAGGATTTTTATAAATAGTATAAAAATAATCCATTTTCATAAAAATGAACAGATTAATTTTTTTATTAGATTGACCCGAAGCCACAAGTAGTTGCTTGCTAAATATTATACTGTTAAAAATAGTAAAAAGGAGGTTATGTTGGTCTAGGACCATAATAAAGATTTGACTTGAGTTAAAAGGGAGGGGAATATTTGGAAAAATGAAAAAGAAATACACCAGTATGAACCGGGGTGCAATTTCAGAAACCTAGAAAGGAGCACATGCCATTTGAGCATCATGATAAGTATTCTGGATTTTGACATGAGATCTGAGATCTCTATGGGATGGAGATGCATGAGTGAGGTTGGGTCTAGGTAAGGAATTGGTACAGCGCACCCGTCAAATTGATGTTTTGGCCCTACAAACAAATGGCTGCTTGCCCTTTCAGAACAGCCCAGAATGACTTGGAGAATCAAATTCTCAGGAACATGTATTCTTTCAGCGATAAGCCCTGGTGAGAACTGGTAGAGAATGAAGCACTGATTAAGAGACTATTCTAATTACTCAGCTCACTGCAGCAATAACAATTAAAACTATGGGAGAGAGGAAATGTACTTGGATGCAAAATAGCTCTCTCATTAATTTTGCAGCACTAATATGCTCCCAGTCGACCCATAATGCAGTCTTAGGAAGTAAGCCAAATAAGATAAACGAGGTGGAATTTGGGGCACAAAACAACAACAAAACTATTAGTAGCGGAAACTCCATAAATAAACCGATTGGGTGGGCTGTTGCTTTGATTGACTGATTTTATTTTATTTTTCTTCACAAGGTAGAACTTCAAACTCCTCAAAGAGCTTCTATGGTTATACTGTAGGTGGAATCCTCACAATCAGGAAAGTGAAGAACAAAAACTAAAAGTTCTCTTCGGCTGCATTAAGGCTGTGCAACGCTTTAGAAGTAATTTGAAAATTTTTTTCCAGAGTACATGGCATGTGGATGCAGCTCCATTTGCTACTTTTTAGAGTAGTCACATCATTTCCCAGGGTCACATGGCAGCTACAAAGGTCAGCCATGTGATCTTCCACAAAAGATGCAGCTGCTTTAAAGAGATGTGGGAAGCTGCTACGTTCATATCCTCAGAAATACCTTTTCTAAATTACTTCTCAAGCTCTGCACAACCATAATGATCATACTTGTGATAAAGAAGAAATGCAACTGGTTGCCTCGGGGTGCCAGATTTCTTTGTTCCTCCACCCTTATGAGTTAAACCCGTGGTCAACGTAGCTCAAAACCTACCATATCTACCAGAGAAGCAAACCTTGAGCTCCCAAGTCTATGTTTGACTACCAAAATCCATGAATGAAGTCTCTAGAGCAGCTCCCAAACTTTAATTTGTAATGTGACAGAGCGAAAATTGATTACATACACGGGAAGTAATCATATTAATTCAATTTATTTTTAATTACATTTAAATGAAGCGAAGTTAAGGGTCTGTTTGTCATGGCCCTGCTCATTTCATTGTCCTGATCCCACTTTCTCTTTGGTGGACAGCCCATAGCATGCTGCCAAAAGGTTAAGCCCCAAAAGTTGCATGTTCCACCCCACAGTGACTCACAGAGACTTCCCAGAATAGCAGTTTCTTGTTCTACCCAGCAATATCAGTGACTGAACCTGGAGCTTCCTCTAAAGCTTGTGGAGGCACAGCCTTTCCGTGAACCAAACTAAACCGGAAATTGGGCACTAAAATAAATAAATAAGTATAAGCCACCCAATAGATGTGTGCCTGCTAAGGCGTGGAAACAGCGGTATGGGGAAAATTGCACATTAGCCCTCTCCATTATAAAGATGCTGTCATCTTTCAGCAGCAGCCGATCCATTAATCATCCAACAATCATTCATCCAGTTCTTTCATTGAGACATTAAACTGTGATCCTTTCTGTCTGTCACCATTGATCATCCAGATGGAAATTAGAAAGCCCAGAGCATCTTCTAAAAAAAAAAAGGGCCAACCAGATGACCCTAAACCATTTGAAAGAGAAAGAGGAGGGGAAGAGCTTCCACTGTCCACAGCTGTGTGGGAAGCTCCTGTTATACTCAAAGGCATCACATTTATTGGTGATATATATATATATATATATATATATATATATATATTTTCATGCATCACCAGTGATGAGGGTACTCTGAGATCCCACGACGCTGAAGGGCGCGAGGTAAAATAATAATCTATAATCATTTGTATTTACACACTGTGGACAGATAATCTGCCAAAAATTAAGACGTACACCTGAGATTCATTTGAAGGGATTTTTCATCATCAGTGAAGCAATCTGTCTCGTGTATTCAGCCCGGTCAGAGGACAGACCATAATAGAAACAGCTGTACATTGCGAAATAACCGTCACATGGTGGAAAGAAGAGCTAAATGAAAAAGCCGACCAGGGTGATTGGTAGCCAGGCGGTGCAATAGCTAAGAAGGGTTTAGTGGCTGAGGAGGTGATAAAGGGAGCACAGGGGAATGCAGGATCACTCCTTGTGGGATAATTGAAACATGGTAAACCAGGCATGATGTCAACGCTTCGAGGTAGACCAGATCAGGAAACGGATAGCACAGATTACAGTAACAGATTACTGGAACTCTACTCTATTGTTATAGGTAAAATAACAGAATCTCAAAAGCCTGAAAGAGATTCTTTTTCCCCCAAGAGAATCAAGGCAGAGCAATCTTGAGTTTCTTTCTCACCCACTCCTCCCTTCCCAGAGTAAGATGATGCTTAGATAATGGCTGTTGCTGTAATGGTATGTGGGAATGACCTTGGGAGGCAGGAGGAAGAGCTGCAGACTAGACAACCATCATGCAAAAGGTATTTAAAACCATCAAAGGAAAAGAAGCTTGGGAAGCATTTCAGAAGAGACCCTCCCTAGTTTTCTGGAAAGTAAAAGTAAGGGAGGGGAGAAGAGCTTTCAGACTAGCAAGATTCTGTTACTGTAACCAGGACTCATCCACTCCAGCAGCCAACGCCCATATGAACAGGGATTAACACCAGACAATCAAGCAGGAAACAACACCCTAATCAAGGAACTACCAAGGAAAAAACCAGACCCCCACCAACACTGGCAGGACAAGCTATTGTATATAAACAGGGAGCAAAACCCCACACTCACTAGCACTGATGATGTTACCTAGTTGGGTACTGAAATGTCTGCAAGCAACCAACCAAGCTCAGAGAGCACCAAGGACTCCATGGTTAGTGAACTCCATAGCAAACTGGGGTGGCACACAACACTAAAAAAATATTACAAAAAGAAATAATAATATCCAGAAAGAACAAAAAAACACACAACTTACAGCCTGGGGGGAAAGCCAAGTTTTAAGGACTATTTGAACAAGGATGGGCTGTGGACATATACATCTCTAGAGAGAGGCTGTTCCAGAAGGCAGATGCTATGACGAGAAGGCCTGCTTCCTACATCCTGTCAGATGATACTGTTTGTTTGATGAGATCCGGAGCATGCCAATTCTGCCTGATCATACCAGGATGAGTCAATACCATTGGAGACAAATGATAGCCAGGCCCTATGCTATGGCAGGCTTTATATACAGTAGATGGTAATCAGCACCTCAAATTTCACCCAGAAGCTAACTGGCAACCAGTGAAGCTCATAAATATCTGGATTTTTTGTTTCTGTGTGCCTTTGAGTCAGTGTTGACTCCTGGCAATTGCCTGGACAAGTCCCTGCAGTTTTCTTGGCAAGGTTTTGGAAGTGGTTTGCCCTTGCCTTCTTCCTAGAGCTGAGAGAGAATGACAAGCCCAAGGTCCCCCAGCTGGCTTTGTGCCTAAGGTGGGACTAGAACTCATGATCTCCCGGTTTCTAGCCTGGTGCCTTAACCACTACACCAAACTGGCTCTCCATGACTATCTAAGGCAAGGTAAGGTAAGGTTTTCCCCTGCACAGTCGTGTCCGACTCTAGGGGATGAAGAGCCAGTGCTGTCCGAAGACGCTTCCGCGGTCATGTGGCCGGCATGACGTGCGTGGAATGCTGTTACCATCCCACCAATAAAGTATTTATCTACTTGCATTTGCATGCTTTCAAATTGCTAGGATGGCAAGAGCTGGGGCGAGTGCGGGAGCTCACTCCGTCATGCAGCGCTTGGGTCTCGAACCTCCGAACTTGCGATCGACAAACCTGGCATCTTAACCACTGAGCATCGCCACCAAATCTCTTTAATCTAGGACTGAACCTACAAGTTTTGCACATAAAGCGAGGGTGGGCACATGCTTTTGCACCGAGCTTGAGGTAGACCAATCACCTGCTTTTGAAACATCTAACGCCCCATCAAACTATAGTATCAAAGTTGGGTGTCGCAATGGCTAAAAAGTGTATGCAATTTTACATCATTTTGATGCAAGAAATACATGAAAATCATAACAAAGGTCCTATGTGAAGCATTGCTAGAACTGGGAACAAATGGCATTTTTGAAAGTCTCCACCAATTTGGTGGGTAGAGAAAATAGGTGGATGATTTCTCCAAGTTTCTCCATGGGAATAGAAAATATCTTCAACAATTTCTCAAAGACAGGAATTCCCCTTAGCATAATAGTACTAGGATTACTGAAAAAGCTTTCCAGGACTTCCTTCCTAATGTCTTCCCATGGGATTTAACTGAAATGTGAGAGGTCAGGGAGGTGGTAAGCCAGTGGAGTGATGATTGCACCTTGAAAAATAGGACATTCACACATTCCTTGACCCTCTTGAAACCCTATAAGCTTAAGAATGCCACAATCTGCCCATGAGAATTTGACCAAAGTTCTCTTTATTTGAAATAAAATTCATATTCATCAAATTGAATGAGAATTGGTTAAAAAAATGCAAGAGCTTTTTCTACACAGCATTAAGCTTAAGAGTTTTTTTTTTTTAAGTCCTCCATCCAGAAACCTCACAAGATATTAAGAGGTGGGGGGACCTCTTAGATCAGTCTACACATGGACCCCATCACTTTTCACCTTTGCACTACGTATTATGGCTCCCCTAAACAAAAAGTAGCCCATCTCTTCTTCAAACATGCTTTGTTTTGGAATGATGTCACCTTCTCTTCTGGAACTGCTTTTCTACCCACCTTTAGGTATGTTTCAGCTTTCACTATTTCTAAGCCAGAGCTTTCCAAACTGTGTGTTGGGACACGTTAGTGTGTCGGCTGCAGTGTCTGGGTGTTTCGCGGCTGCTGTCGCCGCCTCCGAGCCCTGCCAGGATTCCACGCAGGTCCTAGTGCCTGCCTTGTGCCTGGCTGCCTCCAAACCTGCTGTGATTCCGTGCAGGTCCTAGTACCTGCCTTGTGCCCTGCTGTCAGAGTGTGTCGCGAAATGATGCATGTCTAAAAAGTGTGTCACCAACATGAAAAGTTTGGAAAGCTCTGTTCTAAGCTTCCGTCTAGTTCTTGCTCCAAGCAATGCAGTTCCAGGAAGAATCCTACTGGAGAAGGTCCAAAATGCAAGGTGCAGACAGCAATTGTATCCATCTTCCAGGCATCTGGAACCACCAGCAGGCTGCCTTTGTTTGGCCTCAAAGGCTGGTACCGCTTTGTGTCTATTCAGTTTTGGGCTTAGCTCAAGCATCCTATGCTGGCTATACACTGAAGTGAAGACAGGCGTGCTCCATCCTGTTTGATACAGACTTGTTTGGTATGATTTATATGTTCAGGTGCCTGAGGTATCTGCTCTCAATTTTTCTGCAATTAAGAAGGGCAAGCCAGGGCAGTTGACAAATTGTCCTCTGATAGCTGTTTTGCTTTTGCTATTATCCTGTGGATATCTTTTAAACTAATTCATCCGTTTTTAAAACCTACGGGTTTGGCTTGATAAATCAAGGAAGACCTAAGCGTGCTGGGAACAGATTACAGGGTCATCTCTCAACCACAATGTTTAACTAGACTTGCACAACTTTACATTTTATCCAGCAGCTGAGTAATGTATCAGCTGGGCTAATCCCAATGCAAAGCATTCAGATTTAAAAAAAAACCAAGGTGGAGGAGGAGGCTGTATTACAATAAATCACTGCCAAGAAAAGGTTGACCTTTGCGTTTCTACAAGGTATTGTGCTGTAGCACCACAGACAAACACGATTTTTCATTGGGTGCTTTAATTTGCATTGGAACAGAAGAAAGGTATATATGCTCTGAGTAAAAGAATGGCGGAATATACATCAAACATTGTAATGCCACCACCACCACTATACAGTTAAAGACTCTGACTTTGCTCCAGACTGTATTTGTATTATGCTGATGTCCACATGCTTTGGAAAAGAGATGTTGGATTTCTCCTATCCTCAGGAATGTTCGTTCTTCTTATTGATTTATCCATGCTACTTCCACAAAGGAATGGAAGATGGTATCTCCAGTTATCTCCCTCTGTCCAGGTCATCTTCACCACCCTTCAAGGTAGACAACATTAAGAAGATAATGAAGCTGAACCTAGAACAGTCAGTTGTATAACAGTCATATTATTAAAAATATCTTTAAAATTCTTAATAGCCATTTTCTTCTCACTGGCATACTCTGAATAACTCATTCCTTCCTTCCAAGCTTGCCCTGGAAAAAAATGGATGGATCCCCTTGAGGAAGGAAGGAAGGAGGGAGGGAGGGAGGGAGGGAGGGAGGGAGGGAGGGAGGGAAGGAAGGAAGGAAGGAAGGAAGGAAGGAAGGAAAGAAGGAAGGAAGGAAGGAAGGAAGGAAGGAAGGAAGGAAGGAAGGAAGGAAGGAAGGAAGGAAGGAAGGAAGGAAGGAAGGCAGGCTCTATGAATGAGGGTTTCAGAGTTGTGATATTCCTCATGAAGGTTAATTGGACGAGGAGTTGTCACTGCACTCCACTGATGTTGTGGCCTTTGTTTTTAATTAAATAAAAATGTCTCTGAGCATTTTTAATGTCAGAACAACATTTACAAAAGGAGACATTAACTTGTCACTCATTGATCTGTAACATTACCAGCTGCGACACACAGATCCAAGAGGTCTTTGTGTAATGACAGCTCTTCAACCTTTAAAGAGTCTTAACTTCCATAGAAATTTTTGACAGCACTTTTTTTGGGATGGTGGTTGGTAAAGGCTTCTAGACTTCTGTTGTAGAGTTCATAATTTCTAAATTGGGTGAAATAAGGTTATGGGAGAGGGGGAAAAAATACAGTTTTACATGTCTCCATACTCTAGATTATGTAAATCTGTTTCCCTGGAAAATGATGGGATTGAATATATGTAGTCAATTCCAGGTGGTAAATTCCCAAACTAGCAGGCAATCTTCTGATCTTCTGCACTGTTTTTTTCCCAATTAGTGAAGAAACTCTTCTTATTCTCTAGGCTTCTTCAGTATTCTTCTATACTGCATTGATCAGTATAATGCAGGTTACACTTTTGCACACTGAAGTCCACTTCACCAGATGATCTTCAAGCCAAAGCAAAACGTGTATTCTGGTACACTGTGCCATAATTAACCCATAATAAATGTGTTACAGTGAACTATGGGCAATTAAAGCTCATTCCTAGCATTTGTAATTAAAAGTCTTTTGGCACCTTAAAGACTGTCACCAATAGACAATATAATAGACATCCTTCCCATCTGATTGTGAATTGTTCAAAAAAAAATTCCATGCTAAAATAAATAAATAGGCATGAGGCAAAGCAAAACACCAGCTTCTAGTATCTCTTTCATGTGCAGGAATGTATTCTTAGAAAATAAAAAATGGTGGATGGCTGCAACAAAATGCTTTGTTCAAGAGAGGGCCACCTGGCTAGAAAAAAGACAAGGGATGGTCAAGATGGAGGCATTGAGAACACATTCCAATGATCCAATTAAATAAATCTTTATTGCAATAATTAACCAGCAATAAAGCCCATTCTGAAGCCTACCGTTCTTGGCAGAAGCAATATCAGCAGTTTGCCCTCTGTAAATGGATGGTTTTTAATGACCACCATGGCAGCCATTTTATTTATAGGCAAACCCGACCTTTCCACAGCAGTAATTTTGTGAGAGCAGACATAGAATGTTCTCAAAAATCCACTGGCCCCAAGCAATCTTCAATTTCTGCATGAAGCCATGTGTAACTTCTAAACTCATACTCTTTGCTTATTTGAATCAAAGTTTAACCAACAAATATGTCTATGAAGGTTCTCAGTCATCCAGGTGGAATTGTCTGTAGCTTGAATCATGTCAACTGGATTTCAAGCTCCTTGGATAAGGAGCGAAACGTTTCCACTGAGAAAATAGAAATCCAGTTGACATGATTCAAGCTACAGACATTTAACCAACAAAGTTTAGGGACTGTCTGAAGAATAGGAGACGAAACAGCTGGAAAAAGCCAGAATGAAGGAACTCAAAATTTATGATCTCCAATCTTACCCTGACCTGGTGGGGCTAGAGCAACTGTCAACCGCCTAACTATTTCCTTGAAACCAAATTTGGTAGATCAGGTGACCTGCTTTTCTAAATTTGTCCCCAGATGTTAACTAGGAACAGGAGGCTAAATATGGGATACCGCAATAGCTCTGGCTTGCACCATATCAAAGAAAACAAGTGGACGAAGCAGGAGTGAAGGCTGGATATTTTGGTCTGTTTATGCATTGGAAAACCCCAAAATATGCCAGCAAAGGAGAGGGAGCAGAATATTAATATTTAAGCAACGAGATCAAAACCAGTTGATACTCCTGACACTAGGCTGGAACACTGGATATTTATTTCTTTACAGTTATAGGAGGGAAAAGCCCTCTATGTATTTTTAAAAACCACCCCTTTGTTGAGTCAAATATTGCCACATGTTCTTGATTTTAAGTTGCTGTCTTACAGTCCATCTTAACTGAGTCAGCACTGAATATTTCTGATCTCAACATTTAATAGGGCAAGTCCCTCCTTTTGCCCGGAATCTTTTCTGGATGTTAAACATGAATTGAGTTTAATCATTAGAATATGGCAAATATCGTATCAAAGTTCATATTG
Organism: Charina bottae; assembly: GCA_023362775.1. Taxonomy (NCBI): domain Eukaryota; kingdom Metazoa; phylum Chordata; class Lepidosauria; order Squamata; family Charinaidae; genus Charina; species Charina bottae. The sequence goes on from JALMGJ010000015.1 coordinate 21,186,553, forward strand.
TTTATTTTGTCTTCTTATTCAGTAGATTGGTAATATTTTCTTTCATCTTCCAGGCGTAAAACCATAGCAGGTATACATTATGGCTTGTAAAAAAAGAAGTCATATCTCACTTTACTGTGGGGAGAGTGAGATTTTTGTTTCAGAAGTACAAAACAGAAAAGAAAGAAAATAACAAGACACAATGATTTTTGGTTAGCTAGGCAGGACTAATCTTTATCTAGTGGATATAACTTTGGAACACTCTACCCCCAGAGGTGAGGCAGGCCCCATCACTCCCGGCCTTCCGGAAGAACTTAAAGACCTGGTTCTGCCGCCTCGCCTGGGATGGGAAGGGGAACAGCTCCTCCTGGGGATGCCTGGTCCCATAGAGCCCTTTTAAGAACAATTTTATTCCCTCTTGGATTTTATCTTTAATTTATTTGTATTTATATATTGTATTATATTTTTACTTATTTTAATTATTGACTGTAAACCGCCCAAAGTTCCCTTCGGGGGAGATGGGGCGGTTATATAAATGGAATAAGTAAATAAGTAAATAAGTAAATAAGTAAATAACATGGATGTTGGATGGTAGGAGAAACAACTTTGTATAAAGAGGACACTGACAGTGGAAAAATATTAATAGAGTGTTGGTGGACTGTCCCCCTTGTTAGAGGTTTTCAGACAGGAAGCCTGTAGCCCCCCCTGCCAACAGTTTTATTCCATGATTCATGCATCTTAAGTGAAGATGATTCATGCATCTTAAGTGAAACTCTCATACAAAGCTCTAAGGCTCAGCTTAGAGGCCCCAAAGACTCAGAGAGGCCACTCAGAAGGCCACAAAACTGGCAAGTTTTCTGTATCTACATTCAAAAGCAAAGTCAAATAAAATGATGAAGCAGTAGATGGTTTACTGAATCTGTTCGTCCATCATTGTTGAGGAAGACCTCAACATCATTAGTCACGTTAAGACTGAATGTGGTTTGTACGAAGATGACTGGTCAGGCCAATTCGGGCATGGAATGGCCTGGCCCATGTTGGGCAGACACGTGTAGGCACTGCAGTTGTTGCGCTGGTGGCTCTAGACTTGTGCAGCTTGCGCTTATGTTATGCTTCAGCAGCGTGCCTTGCTTCATAAGCTTGACATCCTTGTGGGTGAGGTCACACCCAGTAGGGCAGGTTTGTGCCAGAGTTTCCCAGGAGGTCGTGTCTATGTCCCCCAACTTCAGGGAAGACTTTAGTGTGTCTTCATAGCATTTCTGCAAGTGTCTTCCAGCAGAGTTTCCTTGGGTATGCGCTTGTCCGGATGATTTGACCTGCCCACCAGGTCTGTGCTCTTACCAGCAGCAAATGGACTGATGGTAGACTTGCTCTAGAGAGAACTTCATTCTCTCTTGAAGTTGAAACCAGCATTCCCAAACTGGCCTTCTGAGATGTTCCTGCTATCAGTAATTATGACTACGGAGCCAAGGATGTGGAGTGAGATAAATTAGACAATTTAAAAAGATATTCTGCATATTTTTAATAATTTTAATCATGGTTCAGGAAGTCCTTATCTCCTTCTCCCCTAATTGTCTTCTGGAACTAGCTCTGGTTTTCTTTTTGCACATAATGCAACCCTTCAGATCAGACAACCACTTTCTGGTTTCCCTAAGAGCATCCACTTAGTAGGAGTAGACTTCATCATAAAGATTTCACTTCGTGTTTTATCACAGCCACGCCATTGTTTTAGAAGGCTTCCTCTTTTGATCGCATGGCATCCAGGCACCCTGATATTTAGCCTTAGAACAATTTTCTTTGACAGACACAAATGTGAGATCCCAAGTGTGTTAATTTGACAGCGCACCTTCATTAACTCCATAATGTAGCCTTATGTTTTATATACAGGTAAGCTTCAAGAGTGCATTTCTTTAATGTAATGCAATATTTATCAGATCTGAGATCTAAAGTGTACATATTCAATTTTTATGCATATCTTTACATGATTCATGAAACTCTTCTCATTACAGTTTGTTTTTGTGGATCGTTGTCTACTCTGAGCCCTTCTCCTCAGACGAGTGTCACACTGAAAAGCTTTATTTAGCCTCCTTTGAACAAAACTCAGTTTACGTTCCAGTCAGGATTACAGAGAGTGAACACTTCCCATCAGATTTCTCCCCCTCCCCTTTTGGTAGTATACTATAAAAGAAATAAAATAAAGATTCCCAGAAGAGTGCTAAATTTATGATGAAGCCAAATAGGTTACATTCATTCAGCTTAGATAGAGACTTTTAAATATATGTTTAAATGTGGTACCAAGTATTTGAAGTGGCCTGCGAATCACAGCTGTGGTTGGGTTGCCTTCCTTTAAATGCAATGTTTTAGATGACTTCATTGCTTTTGACCTAAGAGGCAAGGGGGTAGGGCAGAGCTTTCCAAACTTTTCATGTTGGTGACACACTTTTTAGACATGCATCATTTTGCGACACACTCTTACAGCAGGGCACAAGGCAGGCACTAGGACCTGCGCGGAATCCTGGCAGGGCAGGTTTGGAGGCAGCCAGGCACAAGGCAGGCACTAGGACCTGCGCGGAATCCTGGCAGGGCAGGTTTGGAGGCAGCCAGGCAAAAGGCAGGCACTAGGACCTGCGCGGAATCCTGGCAGGGCAGGTTTGGAGGCAGCCAGGCACAAGGCAGGCACTAGGACCTGCGCGGAAGCCAGGAGGCAGCAGCAGCCACGACACACCCAGACACTGCAGCCGACACACTAACGTGTCCCGACACACAGTTTGGAAAGCTCTGGGGTAGGGAATGGTCTTCCATATTCCATAAATAAACAGGGAAGTGTAGAAATTTGTTTCCTCCAAATTCCCTTGAAGAGTCTATTTTATGACAAAGTACTTGATGTCACAACACTGGGGGGGAAATATTCCTGCGTTGAAACATTTGGCACTTTTCTGAAGCCTGGAACATTGCTGAATCACTGGAAGCTACATTTCAACAGTTTTCTTTAATTAATCTGTTGAGCTAGCCAAAGATTACACATCTATGTTACCTAGGCTGACCATACGTCCCGTTTTGAATGGGACAGTCCCAGTTTTTTAGCATTTTTCAACCGTCCCATCGTTTTGGTAAAAATCTCAATTTTGTCCCGTTTTTTAAACCTGGAGGGAATGGCGCGGAAGGGGGATCCAAGCCAGAGCTGCCAATTGGAGGCAGCCGGGAAGAGGAAGCCCTCCCGCCTATCAGCGTGTGGCAAAGGAGGGTGGGGTTTGCAGGCAGGAGCCAATTGCGTGGACCGGGGGGTGGGGACCCCTGTCTTTTTCATGAATACGGAATATTGCATAAGACCCCATCCCGTTTTGCCATCCCAATGTCCTGTTTTTGTCTCAAGGAAATATGGTCAGCCTAATGTGACCACTTAGAAATGGCCATTTGACCGACCTCATCTACATCGTAAAAAAAAAAACACCACAAGTAAACCTTAACTGGTTCTCAGTCACCAATAGGACTTTTATTATGAAACAGGAGTGAAATTCCAACCATTCCCTCCCCTTGCACAGTTCCACACTTGAAGAATGTAAACCAACAAATTTTTGCAAAAGTGAGTAACTGCTTCTGAGGCTTAAGCCAGTGTTTACAACAAAAGTGACACAAGGAATATGGAGGCTTGGAAAATCAGAGTCCTCCTTGGATAGCAATGTTGTTTTCTACCCTAAATCTGCAATGAAAGCTGGTTTCCGTTCATATGAAGAGGAAGGGGTGTGAAAGGGCAATGTCTCCTAAACATCTGTTCATCACACTTTGTCCTCCTGGAATATCTTTGCAGCACACTTTGCCCTGGCAGTCCGAAAGGGTTTCTTTATATGAATGCTCAGCCAAAAGATTTTGACCATTCTCATTCAGTTTGAGAGAAAAGACACAGCTTCTGGAAGTTGTTCTTGTCACTTTCCCTCCAAAGGAAGGTAAAAATTGATGAAATGTTCATGGTTGAGGTACAGTGTCCTAGTTCTCATTTGAGATGCAAAACAATCAAGAGATGAGTGTGACTCAGAAGTGTGATTGTACAACTGCCACTCTGTCACTTTATAGCCTTCCTGGTTAGCCATGTTTGAGTTGCTTACCTGTGCTTTAAATCATGTAAGGATAAAGAAAGCAAACTCACTCTAATGAATCATACAAACGTACAGGCTAACCTCTGCCCTCCTCTAGCTCATACTTGGTTGCACAATGCGCTTCTACAAGATCTCAGGTCTTCTGACCCAAATAACTTTGAAGAATATACCAACAGATTTCACGGGAATGCTTGCGACTAAAGCTTGGAAGATGTCAAGCCAGCACCTGTTAGCCAGCTTTGCATTTAGATGGAAAAAACAAAGAAGAGGCTGTGAGTAAATGTGAGTGGGGAGAAGAATGCCAGCCCCCTGCTATTTCAAAGCAAAGACGTGCTTAAACAATCCCATATATTATAACGAGACATACCAGAAAGAATGAGAGGAAATACATGTTACAAAATCACATAATTTCTCTCTTCCTTACTATTATACATCAAAACATCCTCAAAATAAATTAAAGCAGCATGAAAAAATAAGTTCTTTGGTAATTAGAATGCTATAGCCCTACTACAGCAGTGTGCCACCCTCCCAAGCTCTTGCGAGATATCACATACTAGCGCTGCAAACCTCTACCTGCTTACTAAGAAGGATGTCCCATTGACTTCTTTGGTGTTGCTCCTGAGCAATAATTCATACAATTGCACCGTAAAATAATCGTAGCTGCTGCATTGTCGCTAAAGCTAGATCTGAATCCAGATTGGAACAGATCCAAATGACCAATGTTCTCCAAGGCTTCCTGGATTTAGCAGGCCACATGCTTGTTTTAAAAACGGAAGAGAAGATGATTCTTGTGACACTTTTTAGAGTCTGCCTTTGATCTGCATGCCCACCAATTTATTAATGCATCTTTATTTGGGTCCACGTTGATATTCACTAGCAATGAGTTTCATAGGTTACAGGGCTTTTAAAATGGTGAATTGTACCTCCGCCAATTTCACAATGTTATTTGCTCTGCAATTTCCCAGCTCAGGTAGGCAAACAGTTGAGAGTGTCAAAATCAAGCTCAATATTGAAATGCACATAACTGCCCCCACCCCAACCAAAAAAGAAGTTTAAGTGAAAGATCTGCCAAGATTCACAGTTCTGCCATTTCCTTCTGCAGATGCTTAAATAAGCCAAAAATAGACTTGCAGACAAATGGTTTTCATTTGTCATCTTGCTTTTTATATCCAGTTGTGCCTTCAATGCAATATTTATCTAGTCAAATATCTCACTTTTATGATTATAACAGTCTCCTCCTCTGTGCTTAACATGACAATGAGATGGTTACAGAAAAGCCTGTAAATTCTTGTAAGTTACCAAACTTCTTGGGAACCTTATAATTAAATGTGAGGTCTAACATCTGGGAATGCACTATCAACATTTTATTTATAGGTGGTTTTTATTTTTTTTGGTGGTGTGCTTTATACTCTTGGCAATGCATAAAGGTAAGCCAGAGCTGGGAATTTGTTCCCCTTTTGCTCCTTTTGAAGGAATATGTGTTAATTATAACTTGGCAGCTTTTTAAAAAAATTAAAGCTGCATGTTTTACTTTGTTATACCATCCATGTTCCCAAAGCTGGAAAAGCTGAGATCAAAAGCTTGTTGTCAAACAATTCTTACAATCAGCCTATCTTTTAGTATGAAGGAATCTCTCTCACCCTCTTTCCCATCCACAAGCCACTGAAAAACCTGCTAGGAGAGTTTAAAGAAACATTAGGATGTGATTTTTGTGGCTTTCAGGAGTGTGCAAATATTCAGCCTGAAAAAAATTCAATTGAATCTCCAAATCCATTTCTTTTGAATCAATTCAGAGATCCAAATCCCACTGGCCTAATTTGACAATTTGGTTTGTATGTTTGAATCAGAATGAACCGAATTTCTGACTAGCTTTGAATTATTGAATTGACTGATTTGATGATCTGAATTGATGATCTGAATAGGATTTTGCACGATTCACACAGAACAAGTATTTATTCCCATGGGGCCAGGAGGCTCTGAGGTTTTCCACTTTTGAAGACAGAGGAGAAGAAGGACCCTAGCAAAGCCCTCTGTGGGCCCATGATGGCAAGCTTTACTATTGTGATTGGTTCATAGCTAATGATCCATAGGTAATATGGAGAAAAAGAGACATTTTGGGATGTGCCAAGGATAGATTGGGTCAGACTTTGGATAGGTCATATCTAAACTTTCCTTATCCTCCAAACATTTCCTCTACCATAGGAGAATTCTTCACCAGCAAGGATGGTAGAGAGTGGGAAACACCAATTAGCAGGTATTTTATGGAAATGTTTCCATGACCATAATTTCCCTTACCCTCAATAATGCTATAGAGCAATGTTAGGTCAGGAGCATTTGGAGAATGGGGGAAGAACCAGTTATTTTTGTTGTTGTTGTTGTTCAGTCGTTTAGTCATGTCCGACTCTTCGTGACCTCATGGACCATAGCACGCCAGGCCTTCCTGTCCTCCACTGTCTCCCGGAGTTTACTCAAATTCATGTTCATTACGTCGGTGATGCTATCTAACCATCTCATCCTCTGCCATCCCCTTCTCCTTTTGCCTTCAGTCTTACTGTACTGCAATTACAATGGTCATTCCCACCTCCAGATGATGACAGCTCAAATTTGCACACCTTGAACTAACCAATACTGTTAAAGGAAGAACAAAATGTCAATATGAGATTTCTTGTTCATATTTGTGAGATGTGGTGTGGGGGAATGAAAGGGAATTACCATGTTAATGGAGTTTGTTTGTAAATCTTTTGCATCTATTTTCAGGATGGCCCATTACTCAAACATTTAACAAAAGAATCAGTGGCACTAGGGCAAACTGAATACAACTTTCATAATAATGATTTTCCTGCAGAATGCTGAAGAAAAAAACACTACGTCTTACTCCAGTTTTTAATATTTAACAGACAGAAATCTTATTTGTGTGTTACTCAAATGCATCAGCTCTCCTTTGGGGAAATTAGAGACTTGACAGTTAAGCAAAGTTGAAAAGAAAAGAGACAGATTTTGAAGTCCACCTTTCTAAAGGTTGGGAAATGGTGAACTTTTGCTATAAAAGAGTCCAGGGAAGCCATTGCTATAGTTCTGGTAGATAACATGAGAACTCTTCAAATCAATTCTTCAGAACAAAGAAGAAAAAATAATGGATGGCATGTTCCAGTTCTACTGATGAGCAGTGAAAGGACCCCCATTGACATAAGCAAGCTTTTTGATCAGCTTCTCTATAGAGTGTTAAATAAATAGATAATAATACACGGTAGCCTCATTATGTATAATTAATATTTGTTTAACAGCGTTCACAAGTGGAGAAATACCTTAACCCTTATGAATTATTTCAAGGATCCTTGGAGAAGCAGGCATTACTCTGAGCTTAGCTTGCCTTGCCTTGCCTTGCCTTTATTTATTTATTTATTTATTTATTATTTATTATTATTTGGATTTACAGTATCACCGCCCACCTCTACCACGGTAGACTCTGGGCGGTTTACAATGTATGCCTTGCCCCTCCCCTCTCCTGACCCTCCTGCCCCCCCTCCTGCCCCCCCCTTCTCCTCCTCCTCCTCCCATTGTATTAAACAATTCTAATGCAAGACATACATTGAGAATGTCACTCTTAACAAGAATCTACATCAGGTATTCTTTACTGCAGCCATCAGCAAAGCTATTGGGGGTTTGCATCCAGAATGGGGGAGAGGGAAATACAGGCAATCAGTTGCTCAGTGGTGATGTACCACCCACATTCACAAAAATGGAGCGATATTGGGTTGCAAGCCACTGGACATGATGTCATCTGATAATCTCCAGAGTTTCAAATGAAGGTATCTTCTATCACCTGGTTCCATGGATTTTTCAAGCTATTATGGAGGGGGAGGGGAGAACTACAAGCACAACAGTATGTATTTGGACCCAGCAATTTATCTGCCTTTGGATTCTCCTGGCAGAACAAGTAGGATTGCCAAAGATCTGGATCCAGCCTCTCCCAAATTCCCTTTTTTGAAATGAATTAATTAAGTAATTAAGTGAAGTAAGTGATGCAGTGTCCACCCTGTCCCAGTGCCTGGGGGCTATGAGATCCTGGATGGGGAACAACAGGCTTCAGTTGAACCCTGGTAAGACCGAGTGGCTGTGGATTGATGGCTCAGCGTCTTCTGGGAAATTATCATCTTTGGTTCTCGATGGGGTAGCACTGCCCCGTTCAGAACCGGTGCGTAATCTGGGGGTTCTTCTAGACTCACGACTCCTGCTCGAAGAGCAGGTGGCAGTCGTGGCTAGGAGGGCTTTTGCGCAACTTCGGTTGGTGCGCCAGTTACGCCCCTTCCTGGAACAAGAGGCCCTCCGTACAGTCACTCATGCTCTCGTCATCTCCCATGTAGATTATTGCAATGCGCTCTACATGGGGCTACCCTTGAAGACTATCCAGAAGCTTCAGCTGGTGCAGAATGCGGCCGCGCGGGCAGTATTGGGTGCTCGAAGATCTGCACATGTAACACCGTTGCTCCGCGAGCTGCATTGGGTGCCAGTTTGCTTCCGGGTACAATTCAAGGTGTTGGTTATCACCTTTAAAGCCCTACATGGCATGGGACCAGAATACCTGAGGGACCGTCTTATCCCCATGTTATCGACCCACCCCACCCGGTCATCCAGAGAGGCCCTGCTACGTACCCCATCAATTAGAGAATGTCATCTGATGGGGTCTAGGAGGCGGGCCTTCTCCGTGACAGCGCCCACACTATGGAACAGCTTGCCCCCAGAGTTAAGGCAGATCTCCTCCCTCCCGACCTTTAGGAAAGAGCTTAAGACCTGGTTCTGCTGCCTGGCATGGGATGGAGGAAGGGATAGTTCATCATGGAGACGGCTAATCCCTTGATTTTATTGTCCTTCTTTAACGAATATTTTACACATCTGGATTCATAATTTATAATTATTTTATATGGTCTGTAATTTTTATGTATAGTTTTTTAACCATTTTATCCTGTAAACCGCCCAGAGTCCCTTATTCCGGGAGATGGGCGGGGATAAATTTAAATAATAAATAAATAAATAAATTACAAGGAGATTGAAATGAGACAGTGTAAGAAGTGGGCTAATAAAAGAACAGTGTGGGAGAAACCCATTCATTCTTATTCTAAATAGGGAGTCTAAATAATATTGGAGTCCTTGCTTCCAGTTATGTGATCACTGAAACTCTGGATCGTGCATCTTTTCATTCATCTCATCGTGATGTCCAGCAAAGGTGAAGAGTTTTTACATTGTTCTTCTTTGCTTTCTTGCATGCTAGGTCAAACTTTCCCCATTAAATGTATCATTTCCTTTCTTAAGCATGTTAAATGTGAAGAGAAGGTTTAAAGGCAGAGAAACACCAATTTTATAAAAATTATTCTTTTAATTAGATACTTGCAAAAGTGCTTAGATATATAAAAACATTAAATAGATCTAATGAAGTGGAATGGAGTGCTAAGTTTTAATTAAACAAACTAGAAAATTGGCAGAAAGGAGATTAAATGATCCTTTGAAATGGAAATGGTCCACTTAGCTTTACACTTCATGTTATGAATGCAGATGCGTAGACAAGATACTCACCAAGTCTCCTGTATCAAGCATGCAGATACAGAAATATATAAGCATTCCTATCTTTGAACCAATTGAGAAAATGGAATTTACTCTGGTGTGTTAGTCTTTGCAAGAATGTAAAAAGAGATGTTGTTTGTCACATAATCCAGAGTGGGCAAAAGATTTAGACATGATTCAGTAATTTGCAATGTAAGCTAATCAACCACTCTGATTGTTCTCAAGTGTTGGACATCTCAGACATAAGAACTGTTTTACAAGGTATACTGATATCTACTTTTTCTAAAAATGCCTCTCTAGAGTGCTCAAGAACAGAATATGTTGATGTTCTTTATCTCTTATTTGGCTGGACATATGCTATGTTTGGCATCTCCAAAATGTTATGATTTAGCTGTCTGGCTTGGTGTTTGTCCACCACAAAAATGGTCAATGGTTCAGAACTTAATGGTTCTATGAAGTGCTGTCAGCTTTTGTGGGACATCATCTTCCACTTGCATAAGATTCCAGGCATACAGACATGCATACACTTCCACAAATATATCCCACGAATTCTCGAATTCTTCTCACCTATGATCATACACACATGTTAATTCACAATGGGAAGGGTATGATGTTCAGTTTCTTCACTGGGAGGAACAGGGATGTCAGCAGGGTTCCCTATTTCACCAAGGAAAGAGAGCAACATTGCCATATTCTCACTGCATATCAGTGATGATGGGAATGAAGGCATTTTCCAATTCTTTTGGTGGAAATCCCTGACAGCCTGCTGATTAACTAATCCATGGATGGGTTAGAATTACTTGAGGGAATAGTGTGAGACTTCTACTGTTTACTGCCAAGAGTCAAATGAGAAGATTGTTCACTCTCAAGTTCTGCCATTTGCTCTTCAGAGAGGAAAAGGCTCCCACAGAAGAGTGGAAGAAAAGGGAGAAATGCATGAAGGAGGTTGGTGGGAGACATAGCAAAAACGGCATCAGCTAAGCCGAATGGAGTGTAAATATTTTCTTCCAATATTTTATTTATTTATTTATTAAATTTCTATGACCGCCCATCCCCCCCTCAAGGAGGGACTCTGGGCGGTTCACAATCATAACAATAATACAACAACATAAAAACACAATAAAATAAAATACAATAAATATAATAAATATAATTTAAATTAAAATTAAAATTAAAACCAAGTGGCAGATGGTTTGCCGTGCTGCTGAAGTCTGTTTAAAATATTTGGGGAGTCTCAAGCAATCAGCCATCCCCAAGCTTGACCACTTTCCCTCTTGCCCCAGGCGAGCTCACAGAGCCAGGTTTTCAATTTTTTTCTGAAGTCCAGGAGTGAAGGAATCTGTCTTATCTCTGGGGGAAGAATGTTCCATAGGGCAGGTGCCGCTGCAGAGAAGGCTCGCCTCCTAGACCCCGCTAGAAGGAACTCTTTCATAGAGGGGGTCCGTAGCATGCCCTCCCTGCAAGATCGGGTAGGACGGGACGATGTAATGGGGATGAGGCGGTCCCTCAGATAACCTGGGCCCATGCCATGTAGGGCTTTAAAGGTAATGACCAACACCTTGAATTGGACCCGGAAGCAAACTGGCACCCAATGCAGCTCACGGAGCAGAGGTGTTACATGTGTCAAACTTGGTACACTTAAAACTGCCCGAGCGGCCGCATTCTGTACCAGCTGTAGCTTCCGGATATTCTTCAAGGGTAGCCCCAGGTAGAGCGCATTACAGTAATCTATATGGGAGACAACCAGGGCGTGAGTGACTGTTCGAAGGGCCTCTCGGTCCAGGAAAGGGCGCAACTGGCACACAACACGAAGTTGAGCAAAGGCCCTCCTGGCCACGACTGCCACCTGCTCTTCGAGCAGGAGTCGTGAGTCCAGGAGGACCCCCAAGTTACGCACCGGGTCTGTCTGGGGAAGTGCAACCCCATCCAGAACCAGAAATTTTACCTCCTTTCCCCCATTTCTGCCTTTTCTTTGGGTTTTGCCAAATAGCAGATTTATAGAGCTGGGAGGAAGTGTCACATTCTGAAGCCCCAAAGTACAGCACTGAGGTAAGGAGTAACAACAACCATAAATAAAATATAAATGTTTGATTTCCCTCATAACAACTTGATCCAACAAAGATTATTCTGCAGTGGGGAAATCTTTATTACTTGAACTACCTCCCTCCCCTTCAAGCCTATTTACAATGCAAATGATGGCCACACCTTCTGCTTTATAGGCAACTGAACTCTGCTCCATGTATATGGGTCCATAGAAGCCACATTGAATCCTGTGCATCATGAAGCTATGCACAAATGACACAAATGATGTCAGTTGTGACTGGCACCAATTGCATCAGTTCAGTGTCATCTGCACAAGGACTTCATGACACAGGTGAAGTCACATCTTCTCTGTGGATGGCCATGATTCCATCCATAATTTAAAACCCTTCCAATTGGTTGTAAGGTTTTGAAACAGCAACAAAGCATTTCGGTCATGCAGATGAAAATGAAAATGCATGCAGAAAGATCAGCTTGAAAAAAAGAAAAGAAAGAAAAGTGAATAACATATGAGTCAAAGAAATGGAGATACTCCCTATGGAATGAGTGTTTTCCTCTTATTGGTATGAGGAAACACATTTTTAATATGGCATTAAAAAAGAGAGTCAATGGGCTTCCAGTTAGTCATGAAGCCCTACTGATTTCAATGGGATTTTTAGAAGGAAAGGCAGGTTGAATTCAACAGTCTTCTATATATTAAATGGTTAGAAATCTGTTGAGCAAACATCTATGAAACACAGCTCACTTCCTCCTTCCCCCATCAAATTTCTTTATCCATAGAAACCTATTTATAGGACCAGAATTCTAATAAACACAGATTGCAGAGCAAAGAAAAAAGGTCAGCAGAGTATACCAGAAGCTTTATTGATGTCTTGTCAATCAATCTTTTTTTATTTTGTTGTCTATTTTTTAAAAAGAAGAAGAAGAAAATGCATGTAAGCACTTTTCCCTCGTCTAATAGCAGATTTATTGAGCTTTTTTTGACAAATCAGCTTCAAGATATGATAAGCAATGACAGGCCATTATCAACTTTGTGGTATCGGGTCAACCTGGAAATCAACCTTGTGTATAAAGCTGGACTTTCTGGGGAATAGCCAAAGCATTTTCAAATATAATAATTTCCAATAAACTTTCCCCTTTCCTGCCCTGCAACACGCTTGAGGGGGCTCGTTTGCAAGAAGGTGCTGCAACACGTCTGACAAATATATACAGTCAAATATATTGTCTTTCTGTAATTTTGTTAAGACAATAAAAACAGGTCAGCTCTGATGTGAGCATCTTGAGTATCAATGCCAAGAGGATTTGAGATCAGCATGCATTATCTGGTGGGCAAAACGCTGGAGAACTCAGCAATCAATATAGGGATTGGCTTGCATTCCCCCATTCCCTTCCAGCTTGCAAAAATGTCTAGCCCAGGGTATGCATCATACCACACTATTTTTTTTAATTAAATAGTAATAATTGAGAATTGGCTTGCTATAAAACAAAGTTCAAGGGTCTATCGTAAACTTTATTTACACGTATGCCTTTAGAACCCATAGAAGCCTTATCAGCACCTTTACAAATGACAAATAGTAAATGATTGCAACCAACTGTTTGAAAGTATGTCTAAGTGCCCCCCCAAAAAACTTGGAAAGGGGACCTGGATGCAAGACAGAAGCCTGAAAGTTTAGAGGGGGTAGTTTACCATGAGTACAGGCTTAATATCTGTACACATGCAGACTGTGCTAAGATGCAAGGTCCCAATCACAAAGGCATAGCCTGTGATGGTACTTAAAAAAATTAATAATAATGCCATGCAAAGATTTGAAGGGGCCTTTTGATTTGACAAAGAGTCAAAGGATGTGACTCATTTCAGAGTGAAATGCCAAATTCAAGTGATGTCCTAGAAGAAGAGACATCAGATTGAAGCAGTCGTGCAGTTATGATTTGGTCAATAAAATGGCCTATGGGACAGTAAAAAAGGTAAACATAAAGGTTTTCCCCGCACATTTGTGCAGTCGTGTCCGACTCTAGGGGCTGGTGCTCATCTCCGTTTGTTAGCCGAAGAGCCAGCGTTGTCTGAAGACGCTTCCACAGTCATGTGGCCGGCATGACTCACGCAGAACACTGAAGTGGTACCTATTAATCTACTTGCATTTGCATGCTTTCGAATTGCTAGGTTGGCAAGAGCTGGGGCTAGTGCGGGAGCTCACTCCGTCACGCAGGACTAGGGATTCGAACATCCAAACTTGCAATCTTCTGATCGACAAGCCTGGCGTGTTACCCGCTGAGCCACCTCACCCCTATGGGACCGTGAAGCAGCTCATTTTTTAAAAAAATGAAGTGCAGTTTTGAGTGAAATCGGAGCTGATCCTCCACTCCTAATTTTTATACTGATTAGAACAACAACAAAAAAGTAAGTTGGGAGTAACAGCAGCAAATACAGTCCTGATCCTGATCTTCTTTCTCATATCCATGTGTACATGGATGATGTGTCTGTAGATGACCTTCAGAACAACTTCTTATATCTTTGGGAGCTATCCTTAGTCCTGAAATGCCTCTGACCAGATCTCTACTGCTTACTCTTCCTTGCTATTTCATTTTATACTGAGCACCTGGTACTCCTTGCTGTTCTGAGGGCTCAGTCCCCAAAACCCATGTCTTCACCGTAAAATTATACTTCTGTTACAAGTGCAAAAGAAAAGGTGGCCAAGAACTCCAGGGAATTTGGTGATATGGTATTCCTGGTTTGGGGGGGAAAAAATACATACTGTAGTTTTGCTTCTGGCAGTTCCAGATGTCCATTAAGTGATGGACGGCTTATGCTCCATATTCTTCTTGGGAGAAAGAGGAAAGTAAACAATTCCAAGCCTTCTTCCTCAACAGATGGAACTGGCAGAGCAGAACAATAGGGATCCCAGTGATTTTATGTCCTTTGAGGCAAAGGCAGGAAGGGACATATTAAAGGAAGGGCTTCCCCTTTCCCACTTAAAGACAACATAGAACTACTATGGTTCCACATTCCAAACTGGAGGAGAAAAAAAATTAATTCATCTTTCCCTTGTTCATTATGTTAAATCCTTTCCCATAAGATGAAGGAGGGAAAATGTTGCAAGAGGGTGCATTATGATTTAATATCCCAAAGGTGGCTCTTTGACTTGTTAAGAAGGAAAGATAAATAACTATCATAAAGAGTGGGCTTATCCATTCAATCCTCTCAATATTATGTTTGCATAATATTGCTTATCCTGAAAAGGAAGCGCATGATGGGTATGAATATATTCATGTATGCTCTTACAAGTGAATGAACTGGCCCTTTTCTTCATGTGTCTCTTTAGTAGCTCTCTTAGAAGGCATACCAGTATATGCCCAAAGGCAAAACATGACAAATGTGCTGAATATGGGGATACAAAGGAAATCATTTCTCTAGCTCTGTGCCTACATGAGAACAGTTAGAATTTTTCCCCATAAATCCTTGTCGATTTCCTCTAGTAGTCTGGATGACACCAGCAAGGAAAAGCAAATAATTAAGTAAATAATGGAACAGGTTTCCTTGTAGTGAATGGGTTTGGACCATTATCCTTTCCCCTGATTTTCACACTTTGGTGACAACCTCAACTATTCATCTGCTTGCACATCTTAGTGGTTATTGTGTGAGGAAGCATTGCTCGGTTCAGAGATTTAAGAAAAATAAAAACGGAAATGGCAAAGTATAAATATTTTTAATGCAAGGTGCAAGAACAGTCTTAACAGGGAGGGCTCCTATCCCCTTATTTTGTATAGTTTTTTTTAAACCTTTACAACTAGAATCAGTAAATAAAATAAGAAAGATTCTGGACTTTGGGCCATTTTGAACTGGAATATAACACATTACACACAATTTTTTGTGTCATAACCTCTATTAAACTAGCTGATTTATTCTGGAACCTTAAGACACAGATGCAGTGATAGAACATTGAGAAAACAGGATGTGCATCTTTTTGTATTAAGAAAGAAAGGAAACAAGCAGGGGAAATCCCTCTTATGATTTTGTTAATAATTGAGTTGCTATTTTGCTATTCATATAGATTATCACTGTACTGATATTAGAACTAATATCTAAGAACATTTTGTGATGGGTTTTATTTGTTTATAACATTTCAGTTCAACTTAAAAGTTTATTTGAACAAACAAGCAAATAAATCTTCCAAGACACTTCCACAATATTTTCAGGAAATAGCAAACAAAATTTATAGCATATAAATATAATTAATTGGTGGGACAAATCAAAGAGATTATTTGTAGCTCAGGGTTGAACTGTGGAGTCCTTAATTAATTACTTCATAATTGGTGGGAGTTTGCCTCCATGCAGACGCCCTCTCTGCATGACCGAGTGGGACGGTTCGATGTCACGGGGATGAGACGGTCCCTCAGGTAGCCTGGTTTTTACAAACTTTACAAACTAATTGTAAAATAAAACCTCTAACAACAAGCCAACACAAATTCTCATGGAGAAGAAACTAAATCCAAGGCATCATCTTTGCCCAAGCATGATAGAGAAATCAGCCAACTGGTCATGTATGTCTCAATATTCCCTTTCATTTTGCATCTGTTTTCTTGGTTAACGTACAGCAGGGAACATTAGTGGAGGGCCGAGCCACAAACCCCAACGACTGGATGCTGCAGGGAAATATGGAAGAGTTTACAGGAAAAATGACACAGAATATCCAAACTGTGTGGTAACCTCAGAATGTCTCCATGTGACGTCCCCTTCTACATAGTTTAGGGGAGCCAGCCGCAAATGCATTGAGTGACTACAATGTTAAACATAAGGCATCAGCTGAACTAGACACTGACGCCTGACTAGAAAGCTCGATCATTCATCACTCCTTGACAGAAAGGTTTTTGTCCTCCTTATTTTACAAAAACGCTTCTTTATTTAGTTCATATTGAAAATAATCAGAGTGAGATTTATTTGCAGATGGGGAACTTATTTGGAATTTCCACCTACAATCCCCCACTTCATAAGATATGAGTCATCATAATTATTAAATGTGGTTAGATATGGGAGAAGAAAGGAAGAACTATGATGAAACTAAGTCCCATTAGTAAACCCTAAGAAACTGTAGTTAATCTCTTTAGACAGAACTTTAGTTAATTCAGATTAATATAGACCTCACGCCACTAGATACTTGCAAGAAAAAGATGAGAATGTGTTTCTTTCCAAGTGTGATACAAGTCCGTTTTTAAAAAAGGCATGAAGCATGTTCATATTAAGGGAAAGAATGCCCCCAAACTGCAACGCATTAGGCAAAGTCACCTACAAAACTAGGAAAAGGGTGTACAAGTGTGCATGTATTAAGGAAAGCTGCATAGATAACACGTGTATTAGGAGAAATGCACACAAAGCAGAAAATAGATTTTTGTAAACAATTTTTTAAAAAGACAAACTGATACGATAACAGTACCTAACCAATTTAAGACAGGAATAAAATGAGAAACTAAGCAAAATACATGGAGATTTGGGACCAATAAAAGTAAGCATATTTTTAAACAATGCATGCTATCCATACCCTGTGAACATGCATAAAGATGAGAAGGCCATTAAATTAGTTTTTTTTTAAAAAAAAATGGGGAACAGACAATTCATAGAGGATGTGGTTCTCAACAACTACTAATTTGAATGGCTATGTGCTGCTTCCTTAATCAAAGGAATCATCAATTGCTAGTCAACAGCAATAGAAGAAAGCTACAGTATTCTTTGATTCTATTTTTGAACTTTTAGAATTTGTCTGATCCACTAGACTCTTCTTATATTAAGGATCTGAGATAGAATGGCCAGAATTAGGTATAAAAAAAGATTCAGTGGGCCAAAGGCAGGAGACACATCCAAGGTAGGAAAGTAGTGCAAAGATAAGATGAGATAGCATCGTCCAGACTCTACTACAACTACTGGTACAAATTTAAAAAATGGGGGAGTCAGTGCAACTAATACAACAGTTGCCTAAAAATCCCAGTTGGCATTTCAGATTACAGTATATGGAAAGCAGCAGTGGTCACATCAGTAGGGATTGCACTGTAGAGAGTGCTCCTGCCAAATTTTGTAGGTTGAGATCCTACAATCTTTCTCCGCACTTGGCCCATAGCTTGATGTTAGTTAATCGATTCCATGACCATATCCTTGTTCTCCACCCCTTGCTGCTGGATATGAGGATCTCATCCATCATCTTACTAGTCTCTTCTGTCTATGGTAAAGGTAAAGGTTCCCCCCGCACATTTGTGCAGTCATGTCTGACTCTAGGGGCCGGTGCTCATCTCCGTTTGTTAGCCGAAGAGCCAGCGTTGTCCAAAGACGCTTCCATGGTCATGTGGCCGGCATGATGTGCACGGAACGCTGTTACCTACCCACCAAAGTGGTACCTATTCATCTACTTGCATTTGCATGCTTTCGAATTGCTAGGTTGGCAAGAGCTGGGGCAAGTGCAGGAGCTCACTCTGCCACGTGGGGCTAGGGATTCGAACCTCCGAACTTGCGATCTTCTGATCAACAAGCCTGGCATCTTACCCACTGAGCCACCACACCCCTCTGCTCTGTCTATGAGCATGTATGAAATATACCAGTCAATTAAAAGAAAAAGCCATATTCTAGGATTTAGAATCAGAAGCCACTCATACACTGGGTCATTTTGCAACCCTTGGATTTTAAATTAAAAACTTCGGCTATGAACATTCATGCCTGACATTAAGTCCTTTAGACACATACACAGACATACACACATTAAGAAAGATATTTAAAGATAGTGTACTTAATTTAATGAATGTTAAGACACACACACGGCAGATAAATATATATTCTAGGAATCTTCAATCATAAAATTAAATCACTCTTGGAGATTTCACAGGTTGGTTAAATAGTCTCCATAAATTAAAGTAATGACAGTGTAATAATTTAGTGGCTTCTGAACCAATACTTAAGTGACTAAAAATATAACACTCCATCTGGCCATTTCAATTAAAGTAAATCCTGTTATATTGCAATAAAAAAAGGCATTTGGAATTAATATGATAAAATATGTGCTGGGGAACCTTTTCAGATTTGATTGACTGAGTCTGACTTAACGAAGCTGTGGGGTCTGACCACCCTAGGGAAGTTATGCAGGATTACTTTGCCCTACAGGGACATCTTCTTTAAATAGGTATTTTTGAAAAGTCATGATCTTTTCCACTGGATGTTCTCTATAAATATTTGGAAAATGAAATCACAGATGACAAGGGTTGCGGGGAAGCCCTCCCATGCATCAGGGTGAGATGGCTTGATCGAAGAGAATATTTGTAGCT
Organism: Charina bottae; assembly: GCA_023362775.1. Lineage (NCBI taxonomy): Eukaryota > Metazoa > Chordata > Lepidosauria > Squamata > Charinaidae > Charina > Charina bottae. The sequence goes on from JALMGJ010000015.1 coordinate 21,205,524, forward strand.
CAGGGTTGAACTGTGGAGTCCTTGGTGCTCTCTGAGCCGTGTTGTTTTCTTGCAGACGTTTCATTGCCAGGCTAGGCAACAACTTCAGTGCGAAAAGGGAGTGGGACTTGCTCTCTGTTTATATACCCTGGCTTGTCCTGTCTGTGTTGGTGGAGGTGTTGTTCTCCCCTTAGGAGTTCCTTGATTGGGCTGTTGTTTGCTGCTTGGTTGATTGACCGAGTTAATAGTTCCTTGATTAGGGTCTATTGTGCTGTTTGATTGAGATGGCTTGCTTTAAGAATAGAGGAAGGGAAGCATGGATTTTGAAGAGTGGGTCTCAGAGATCTTAAAGGTTTGGAAATGGGGAAGTGGGCCATTCACTTTTCATGTCATGCGGCAACATATGTTGGACAAAACTTGCAAATGGTCCTTTGGTACTTTCCACCTAGAAGCAAACTTTTCAAAACACTTGCACCATCTTTGACAAAGGAAAAAGGAAGGTGGTTGGAACTATCTTGGTCTCCGAGAATACAGTATATGTAACCTCTTCTGTGTCAAAATGGGCCTCATCTGCACAGTTTGAAAATCAAAGGGAACATGATTTCAGTCCATGCTTTTCTTAGAAATCTACCCACCAACCTAGAGAAAAGACACGGAAGAGTCAAGGGTTGATAGAGAATATCCTGTTTGCCATTCTACTAACTGGGGCAACCACTGTATCAAAGGGCAAGCCATCCCAACAGCAGCAATCTTATCCAAGTGCCCATCAGTGATGTCCTCAGCCAGCCACAGTGATGACCAAAATGATAACCCATGCACAAAGACACAATCATGTAAATGCCGTGATTACACACTCCCATCAGGAGAGCTGACACATGTCCATGTGTCATGACATTAATTAATTAATTAATTAATTAATTAATTAATTAATTAAAATTTACAGTATATCACCGCCCATCTCCCCCAACATTTGAACGATTCTGTCATCATGCAAAATTGGTGATTTATTTATTTATTTATTTATTTATTTATGTTTCAATTTATATACCGCTCCATCTCCCCGCAAGGGAACTCTGGGCGATTTGCTCCCTCTTGTCCTCAAAATTCCAAATGTGCCCACCATCCTTCGGACCCATTTTTAAAGAATATCAGTCCCTTTCAAGTGACTGCTTTCTAAAAGTATGGACATGCTAGGATTTCAGGAAAAACTTTACATAGCATAGAAGACACAGGTGCTGCCAAATAAAAAGTGGTATGCTGTACTTTATCCATCCCCAACCCGAAATACTGCAAAGAACTTATCTATATCCTAATATTATAGTCTAGCCTTCTTGACTTCACTCCATTGCACTGAATGCTCCTGAAATACTCTGTCTCTCTCTGTGCAGGGGAAAAGGTAGATGAGAAAGGAAGAATTAAACAGACAGTATCATCTTTTCAGTGGCAGTTCCACCTTTCATGTCAATGTGTAATTCCTTCCTAAATCCCTTCAGCTTCAGGAGGAATTAAATATGCTTAAAAAGTAACTAAACATGTTTTAAATTCAGACTCTAGTTGTTTTAAATGTAACCAGCCATATATGATTAAAAAAGACAATTCCTGGGTGTTTTTCTTTTTTATTGTTGGGTTGTTGTTGTTTTACCCCTCCCTGCCCAGTTTTTTTTTTTTTTGAGGGGGAAAAAAAAGCTGAATCACAGCAATCCAATTTAATCTTTCGTTTCATACAACATTCTGCCTTTCCATCTGCATCTTGATCCAATTTTGGTTTCACCCATTCCAGTTGGCAAACAACCATAACTTTCATAAAGGCTCCCTGTACTCCCACTCCCGTATGTTGGAGACCTTGAACAAACAGAAAACCTTTTGATGTTCTTGCAAGCTTCAAAACCACTTTGTCATTTCCAGTGATACGTGAGCCGCACTGGAGAGACACACAGTCATTACGGCTTTGGGGAAGTGCCTTCTGCTCCTTTCACTCGGTGTAAGTTTACCAGAGAACAAATTTACTGTAATCTTTCTGTTAAAATGCTGCTACTGTGTGACAGGAGGGATGCAGAGGAAGGTCAGCGAAGCAATCTGCATTACTGGCCAGACAGTTTGCAAGCAAGGGCCAGCTTTTCAAGTAAGATGAAACTGGATTAAAGCCACTTGCACCACAAAAGAGCTATATCAGTGCTGTCTGTTCTGATGATCCTTAACAATCCAAAAGGTAGGACAGCAAGGTAAAGGAATTTCATAATTGGAAACAGTATGATTGTGAAAGAGAGGAAAAAATCCAAAATCTACTTGGGCCATCTGAAGTTTAGCAGACAGCGTTATAATTATAAGTTCTTGCAGCCCAATGTTTCTTCATTATGAGGAAAGTTAAAATGTCAGGAAATAGTGGTGGTTAAAAATGTCATATCGAGAGGGGTGTTATCTACAGGTACACAAAATATCAAAGGTTTGTAGCACCAAGGTGGAGGAGCAACATTAAAAAAAGGTAAAGGTACCCCCCGCACATTTGTGCAGTCGTGTCCGACTCTAGGGGCCGGTGCTCATCTCCGTTTGTTAGCCAAAGAGCCAGCGTTGTCCGAAGATGCTTCCACGGTCATGTGGCTGCATGACACGCGTGGAACGCTGTTACCTACCCACCAAAGTGGTACCTATTAATCTACTTGCATTTGCATGCTTTCGAATTGCTAGGTTGGCAAGAGCTGGAGCTAGTGCGGGAGCTCACTCCGCACGCAGGGCTAGGGATTCGAACCTCCGAACTTGCAATCTTCCGATCAACAAGCCTGGCGTCTTACCCACTGAGCCACCACGCCCCCAGAGCAACATTAGATGATAGTAAAGTTTCCCTGTCTCTTCCATATAAATGAGAAGAATCAAGAAAATAATTGTTGGCTTCCCCATTATTTGAGGTGGGTGGGGGCTCTAAAATCCAGCTATAGATGTCAAAATTGTTTCCAAACTTAGTGGGATGGATCTCTTTGTTGATGGAAAATGGATCTGGTAGGCATCCATGAACCTAGCTGGAGCTAAAATGTACTATTTAAAAAACCAAATCAGCAGATAAGATATACTGTAGTTCCAGCATAGGTTGGGTATTAAATCATCCTTCTCCTCCTATTGAATGGCTCATATTTTTCTAGTCAGATGAAAAGCTTCTGCAATCTTCCAGATGTGCACACCCTGGTTTCCTATCCCCATATTCCCTCTGCCTATGCCTGTGCTGCGTTTCTCTATCCAGACAAGATCCCTCCACAAACTACGCTGTATGCAATCCTTCCTTGCTCACCAAATGCATTGGCTGGGGATCCATCTGTGGTTTTCAGTGCAGGGCCCAAATCAGAGGTTCTCCTAGTTTTCTTGTCCTGCTAAAAAGGTTTCTCTTTCCAGGCTGACTTACCAGGATCTTGATAATTTTTAAAGCATTTCTCTTAGGGGTATTTTTGAGCTTTTTTATAGCAATCAGGCAGAGGCTTCTATTGCTGGTGATGGTGATGGTGATTTTGTTTTCTTTTCTTCTTTCCTGTTGCATATCTCTCCATTACTCAGTAGCAACTCTGGCTGCCATCCTGATGCAAGAGGTCCCCTGGGAGAAGTTGCCTCTTATTGTCTGCCCTTGTGATTTAAATGAAGTATGAGAAGCCAGGGAACCTGCAGAGCATAGGTGAGATGATGACCCAATTAAAGACAGGAGGCTCTTTTATAATTCCCAGCATGGGCCCACATTGTACCTATGAGCATTTCATCAAAATTCTCTCCTCTTTTGAAATGAGATATGAGATAGATGATAGATGATAGATGATAGATAGATAGATAGATAGATAGATAGATAGATAGATAGATGATAGATAGATAGATGATAGATAGATGATAGATAGATAACCTTCATGCAGCACTTGCTACCTACAAAAAGAATATATACTGTATTTCCTTTCTTGTGCAAGTTCCCAATCAGAATAAGCAACACTGGCCTAGATGTAGTAATAATTTGGCATAGAACAGCTGCATCATTTTCTGGTACAATGCCAGTACACTGGTAAAATAAATAGATTTGGGAAATTCCTGATATAAACAAAACCAGAAACAGTGATGGGCCAGTAGAATACTCCATGCCCTGCTGGCATAATCTTTCTGGTGATGACAGGAGAAAGTTATGGCAACGTGGTCAGATACAAACCACTTGCTTTAAAACATGTGAGGGCACTGAAGGAACATGAAGATGTCAGTTTTCCAACTGCCACCAATGCTATTTGGGAAGCCCGGGGCCCAAGAGAAAGGCAGATGGAAGCTGAACAATTTAGGGCCTCAGCATGGCTTCTGTACTTGGACTTGAATATTTAGATTCCTCAAGAGTCTTCTAATATTGTACTCCCATACGTCAATATCAGTTCAGTTTTCAAAAGTCTCCAAACAGTTGTGCAGAATGACAGAAATGGACCAGAATCTTGGACAGAGTCCCGATTGATCAGACTGATTCTTTTGCACAGGCATCATTGTGCTGAATGGAGGAACCACAAATCCACAAATTTGAATTTGCAATAATTAAGTGAATGTTTAATTGTGAATAATTAAGGTTTGGAGGTCTGGTTCCAACTTAATGCAAACCCATTTTTTATGTGTAATTGTGTCCCTCTGATAATGTTACTACTGGATTAAGAAGAGAAAAATCAGGCTCACCCTTTGTATTAGTATTTCCCAATGTGGAAACTTGAACATATTCAGTTTACAGCTCCTGAAATTTTAATATCATGCAGAGAGACCGTAATATTAGAATGCATATTTCAATCCAAAGGGAACTTCAAGCCCCAGAAGGCAAAAAAGAAAAAGAAAGAAAAAAAAATTGCACAATCTAATCTTGCCCAATGAAAACAGATGATAAATTTTACATGCCTATTGATTCCAATCCCATTGGCATTCCTTCAGCCATTGATTTAGTCATTGGATCAGCATAAGCAAGGCAATGGAAGAGGTTAATATTTAAAACACTTCTATAAATCCTCAAACTGAACCCTGGTGATCATAAATGGAGCAAATAAAGTTGTGCAATTACAGCAGAGATTGTAATATAATTGCAATGTGTCAATAATTTGACATAATTTAGGCGTGTAGAATTGATGATAGTTTTCTATATTTCAGCAAAAGGACCTTCTGGCTACTCTAACAGCAGAAATTGGGCTTACAAGTGACATCTGTCCCTCTGGAGGAGGGAGATGGGCGGTGAAATCTGATAGATAGATAGATAGATAGATAGATAGATAGATAGATGGATAGATAGATAGATAGATAGATAGATAGATAGATAGATAGATGGATAAATAAATAAATAAATAAATAAATAAATAAATGGATACAGGGTTATCAGGTGACAAGTTTAATGAGTAAGTCATCGTTTGCTGATAATGCCATCTGCATTTTGGGGGGTCACTCTTATTCCATTTAATAGGACTTCTCTCTCTCTCTCCAAAGGAGAAGAACATTTTGGTGATATTCTTCTGTATAAGGTTTGGGGGTCTTGCACATCTGAATTATAAGTTAACCAAAGTATGTACGTATACAAGTATGCATGGATATTTCCATGTTTTATGCATACACAAACACACACACTCTCTCTCTTCCCTGAGATAAGGTGGCAATCAGAGAATTTGAAGGAAGAATGGTGGAAAGAAATTGGTGGCTGTGGCAGGAGGGATATTAACAACTTCTATCACTTTGCAATAAATAAAGCTAAAAATGTTGAGCTTTTTTGATGAAAAGACATTCTAAAACCCTTTTGAGATTGAGAGAAAATCAGAAGCCTCGTTCTTGAGGAGGGGGGGGGGGCAGAAAACATTTGGGAAGCTGGAGATATGATTTCAGCAGAGGTGTGAGATAAACCAACCTTTTTGATAATGCATTTGTGGAGCTCTACAATAATGGCTAAAGTATTTGAGCTTCAGCTTCAGTATCTGTCTTTCCAATCACTGGAAAAGACCCTGATGCTGGGAAAGGCTGAAGGCAAAAGGAGAAGGGGACGGCAGAGGATGAGATGGTTAGATAGCATCACCGATGTAATGAACATGAATTTGAGTAAACTCCAAGAGACAGTGGAGGACAGGAAGGCCTGGCGTGCTATGGTCCATGAGGTCACGAAGTGTCGGACATGACTAAACGAATGAACAACAACAATAATGGCTACGTGGTGCATTAGTGTGATACAGACTGCAGGTGAGTTTCCATGGTTTTAACCAGGCTCTTTTCCCCAAGAAGTGGACCAATTTAACTTGGTTAAAAGTCCAATGCATACAGTAGATGGTTTGTCTGTATTTGGCTTGGTAACAGGTCACAAGGTATGCAGGCAACCTCCATTATTTATAAATGAACAGCATACCTAGACAACTCCCTCACCCAGACTTATTTTAATGAGAAAGCAGAGTTTGTTTCTCCTTCTTCTTTTTATAAAAACATTTCCAAACATTGCTGATTTCATGGAGACCATCTCAGCACATTCCTATGTTACTCCGTGGAATTCTCAGCTATTTCCTCCCCAACACAAGGAAGCCACAAAGTGAACAAGTTAAGAGAAAAGAGGTCATTAATGCTGGTCACTAAAGTCTACCCCACTGTAGGAAATAGATTTTCAGTCCACCCCCTTGATAACGGTATATACATTTTCATAAGCTCAAGTCCAACTTAGACTTTTTTTCCTTTTTGCTCAAAAGCCAAATTGATTTCCTTGTTGCTTATGTTTAAAACTGCAGTTCCCAAGGCATTTTCGCTTAGAGGATAAAACCCCAGACTTCTTATTATGGCCCAAAGTCTTAAACAAAAGAAAACAAACAAACAAACAAACAATAGCAATCCCTAAATCTTCCACTCCCTGATTATAAAACTAACAACAGCCATGCCATCATATGAATTAATTTCCCACCGCTGCTTGTTGTTCCTTTTATAAATCTTGGCTCATTGGTTTGGTCACTGTCACAGGAATAAGTTTTACATGTTCAAGGCAAATTCACATGACCAGTTGGGCCCAACAGGAGGTGGATGTTTGGCCTTCGTCTTGGAATAAGGGTGCCACAAGGGCCCTTTTCCTCAGGGCTGGTATTAGAGGACAAGATTGGGATTTAGTGTTTACTTCTTAGAAGTCCATCACATTAATCAACCAAGGCTACTAACCTGCCCTTGCCAATGGAGTACAACCTATCAACCCCAGAGCAGATTCAGAGCATCTTGTTTACCTCCCTTTCATATCGACTTCTCCAAGTAGATTATTTTTTAAAAAAATCCGTTCGATCGTGTCTGATTCTTGGAGACTGTCTGGGCAAATCCCTGCAGTTTTCTTTCTTTTTTTAAAAGTTATTTATAATATAAATTTTTATTTTAATATTAAAATAACTTTACATAATATTACATAATATTACATAACATAACATAAACTAACGTAACATAATGTAACGCAACACAACACAACACAACACAACACAACACAACACAACACAACACAACACAACACAACATAACATAACATAACATAACATAACATAACAACATAACATAACATAACATAACATGTGTGACTTCCTACTTACTCATCCAAAAATTATTTACGTATTTATAAACCAACTTTGCGACTTTTTAAAATACATTAAATTTCCAATTGATTTTTTTGTGTTTTTTCTATAAATTTGTAAAAAGGTTTCCAACAAGAGTTAAACTCATCCACATTTTTATCATTAAGCTGATCAGTCAATTTAGCCATTTGCGCTAAGTCCATCACTTTTATAATCCATTCTTCCATGTCGGGTATGTAGTCTTCTTACCAATGTTTAGCATATATAATTCTTGCAGCGGTAATTAAATATAATAGTAATTTTCCATGCTTCTTGTGTAGATCTGATCCAAGAAATCCCAGTAAATAAAGTTCCGGTTCTTTTTTAAAATCTTCTTGTATTATTTTACCTATAATTTCATGTATTTTGTCCCAGAAACTTATTGTTTTTTGACACATCCACCACAAGTGAAAAAAGTACCAACTTTGCTTTTACATTTCCAACATCTATTTGACATGGTGTTATTCATTTTCGACAATGTATTTGGAGTGATGTACCATCTATACATGGGGGCGTGGTGGCTCAGCGGGTAAGACGCCAGGCTTGTCGATTGGAAGATCACAAGTTCGGAGGTTCGAATCCCTAGCCTCGCGTGATGGAGTGAGCTCCCGCACTAGCCCCAGCTCTTGCCAACCTAGCAATTCGAAAGCATGCAAATGCAAGTAGATGAATAGGTACCACTTCGGTGGGAAGGTAACAGTGTTCCGCGCACGTCATGCCGGCCACATGACCGCGGAAGCGTCTTCGGACAACGCTGGCTCTTCGGCTAACAAATGGAGATGAGAACCGCCCCCTAGAGTTGGACACGACTGCACAAATGTGCGGGGGGTACCTTTACCTTTTACCTTACCATCTATACATCATTTAAAAAAAATTCTTTCATGTTATAATTTAGAGTAAATTTTTTTTAAACATTTTTATTACATCAAGAACAAAAACTGCCATCACATAACGTAACAAAAATGACATGATAATACAAAAATAACATTACATTGCAAACATAACGTTACTTACACATTTATATGACATCAACCCTCTTTCGAAACAATATTATTTCTCCTTCCTAACTTACTTAATTCTCCCTTCTTTCTTCTCTCTACTCTATCTCTCACTATCCCTTTGTAACTTACAGCGACAACTTATTTTTCTTCTTTCATTTTAACTTCTATCTCCTCTCTTCTCACTATTTTCTTCACCTTCTCCTCTTCCTCTTCATACCTTCTCTACTTCCTAATTCCCCTCTTCTCTACCCTACTTTCACCTATTTCAAAAAAAAAAAAAAAACAGGCAAAAAACAACTACAAAAACAGGACTTCCTACTTTCTCATCATCATTTTCTTCAACTATTTATAAACAACTATAATCTCTAACATTTATTTACATTATGATTCCAATTGGACTTTTTCAGTCTTTTCTATGAATTTGTAGAAAGGGCTCCAACAAAAGCTGAATTCCTCCATATTCTTGTCATTCAATTGGTCTGTCAGTTTTGCCATTTGTGCTAGGTCCATCGTTTTTATCAACCATTCTTCCATTGTAGGTATAAGATCCTCTTTCCAGTGTTTAGCAAAAATGGTTCTGGCGGCAATTATTAAGTAAAATAATAGTTTCCCATGCTTCTTATGTATTTCTGGTTTATAATTTAGAGTAAATTTTAAATCTTTTAACCACATTTTCTCCCATAATTCAATTTGAATAGTATGTCCCAAATTTTCTTCCCATTTAGCTATACGGTTCTTTTGTTCTATCCCTGCAGTTTTCTTGGATAGATTGTCAGAAGTAGTTTGCCATTGCCTCCTTCCTAGGGCTGAGAGAGAGTGACTGGCCCAAGGTCACCCAGCTGGCTTCGTGCCTAAGGCGGGACTAGAACTCACGGTCTCCCAGTTTCTAGCCTAACTGTTACACCAAACTGGCTCTCTAGATTAGTTGGGGGAGTTGGGCGGTCATATAAATTTAATAAATAAATAAATAGTTAATTAGTATTAATGAATTCTGCTCTTAAAATAAAGGACCTCCTAGATAGGGTTGGGGTGAGGATTGAGGATTACCTTTAGCTGATGACCATTTTGTCTTTTTACCTTGTTGTAATCTGAATCTGGGAGTACAAACAGAATGTGAAGCCTCCAGTCCCTGAAGTTCCTTCTTCTAATGCTCATAATCAGAGCATTCAGAAGAAGTTTTGTGGGCTCCCAGGCCAACAGTCCCTTTCTACATTACCTGCTTCTAAAACATCAAAGGAAAACCATAGCTAAAAGTGAGATGCCATACAGAGGATTCAAGGGATTTTTCTTCTGAACTTTAGCAACTGCATCAGAAATGCTTTGTGATACACAGGGGGAGGGAAGAAGAGACAAAGGAAGGAAGAAAAGGCTCAAATATACACTGTTGCTTAGAAGTGAGAGTTTCTGTGTTGGCTGTGAATATGTCATGCAGAAAGCGGGTTAAGAATCAGTCCACTCTGACTGACTTGGTAGTTTTTTTCAATCTTTCCCCCAGTGTTTATTTTTGAAGGGGAATACAGAGCTTCAAAACTCTCCGGAGCCAAAGAAAGCAATGGGTTGGAGATTCTGCCATCCCTCCTGAAAAGCCATCTAGAAATACCATCTGATTTGAATGCTACATTGGGGAAAAATAAAATGCCCAAGTAAGAAATCTGAAAATTTGGAAAAAAATTATCCTTTTCACTGAGGCATTTCTTCCTTCCTTTCTTTTTCTCTCTGACTTTAAAACAAAAAAATCTTTTCCAAAAGGCTGCTCTTGAATTCCATCCAAAATGACTTGGAGGATCTTCTGTTAAAAGAACTGCTTTTATCCATGTTCAAATATATATTGTTTTGTCTCAGAAACATCAAAGCTGAGAGGTCTTTACATATTTGATTCCTAAGCAACGAAAAAGTAGCCTGTTCCATTATTAACTCTGGGAATGTTGATATGTGTCATTAAAAAAATGCAGAAAACCTCCTTCTCCTTCTCCTTCTCCTTCTCCTTCTCCTTCTCCTTCTCCTTCTCCTTCTCCTTCTCCTTCTCCTTCTCCTTCTCCTTCTCCTTCTCCTTCTCCTTCTCCTTCTCCTTCTCCTTCTCCATCAACAGTGCCAGAGCATTCATGTTCTTTCTGTGGATTGCTAGCATAATGTAATGGAAGACCCTGAACCAGTATCATGTCACAAGTAAAAAGGGATTGGTGGTCACTTCCATTCTTACTGCCCTTTCATGGATGTGCTTACTGACCTCTGGAAATGACTATATCTATCAAGGATGGTGAGACCATTTGCCTGTTCTGGTTTGCCTAGGAAGGGCTTTTCCATATGGCCATGTGATCCAATCAACTAATATTGAACATTATCAAAGGCAGTCAGGTAGATTCCTCTCCAAGCTGATGGAACAAACTACAGTTTTAATCTGGAAAATAGAATATGTGAAATGTTCAGTGATTTCTTTGGCTGTTTTCTGAGACCTTTCATTCCACTGTAGTCTTAGGAAATGCTCACATTGTTTCCTTCAGGCCTGTCTGTCTCCCACTTTTGTTTCATTAGCTGGCTTTAAGAATAATGACACCAGTTGGTTCATTTTGTTATTTCTGGCTGAAATGGCCGATTCACTAAGTTAGGTGTGTTGCCTTTCACTTTGCTTTCAGTATCATCATCATACAACTAAATTTGATTAACTGTGTAGCATCATGATATCAACAAGGGCCCAAAAGCATTTGAATGGCAGTGTTATGAAATCTATGAAACAGCATTCCTTGGGAAAATCACAACCTTCATTTCAAGCTCCAAATAACCAACCAGTAGAACTTTGACTTCCTGTATGTCTTTTCTTTCTTCTTTCCTCCAAACCAGCCTTTCTCAACCTTTTGACCCTGGAGGAACCCTTGGAATATTTTTCAGGCCTCAGAGAACCCCTGCACATTCAGGCTCAAATATAGGCCAGAAGTACAAAATTATTATATTCGTTTCATGAGTAGACCTGTATATATGCATTAACAGTGTTCTTAAACTGAAAATAAAGAATGAAACTTACTTCTTTAATGTGACGTTGCCTGAATTTGAAATATTTTTTTAAATAAATCGGGATCTCCCAGGGAACCCCTAGTGACCCCTCGCGGAACCTGAAGGTGCCACGGAACTCTGGTTGAGAAACCCTAAATCTCCTAGAATTCTATCCACTCAAGATTGATCTATATCTGTCTGCTCTAGACAGACAGATATAGATCGATCTTGAGTAGATAGAATTCTAGGAGATGTAATTCAATATATCTATAGGTTATCAAATACCAAGTTGAGAAATGACAGGTTAACAAAAGCAGCATATATCTCCACTTCCTCCATGCTTCTCTTTTTGTTTTGTTTTAATTTTCATCCATGTGATCACCAAACCCTTTCACTTCTTCACTGTCATTGGCATGATGAAATCAGAGCTCAGATTTCTAGAAAACCAGGTCGATTGACAGCTTTCCTTCTTTCTCTTGGACTTGGGGTTAGGCTACAGTTATCCAGCCACTAAGTCTAAATGCATCTTCCCTTTTCTTTTCCTCTCTCTCCCTCCCCTTCCCTGCCCACATTTCCTGAGGTATAAGGTACCAAGCATGCATAATATATATGAGTCAAGTTTGATTGCTGAGGAAGAAGGCAATATTACAGGACTAATTATTTTCTTGACCTGGTGGGGTAATATTTTATTTAACTCTGCACTGGGGAAGCTAAACTGGCAGGAAACACAGAGAGCAAATGAGCATGCCACAAATCCCCACGGGAGTAATGCTAGTTTATGTCGCATCATTTCTTTTGCATATATTGAATGATTGGGATAATTCTAAAATCATCTTCTTCTTCTTCTTCTTCTTCTTCTTCTTCTTCTTCTTCTTCTTCTTCTTCTTCTTCTCCTCCTCCTCCTCCTCCTCCTCCTCCTCCTCCTCCTCCTCCTCCTCCTCCTCCTCCTCCTCCTCCTCCTCCTCCTCCCTACATTGACTTCAAATGTAAACCTTCATCCCACCCACCCCCTTTTTTTAAAAGTGGGTCTTTGTGACTTTGTATTTGCATGTTTATCTTCAAAACCATTTTCTGTCTGGAGGGTAAGTAGAGTAACATTGCTCATAATGTGCAAGTAAATGTAGAGTACACTAGCTAACTCAAGTGGAGTAAATTACTGTCACTGGTAAAATAAGGGGGGCGGGAATGGCTGCCTTGGGAACAGAGAAAGAGACTCTTGAGCAGGTATAGCAATTGAGTGGCTTGGATAACACTTACAATGATTTATCAAAGGCCACTTGAAAGTACTTCTGAGACATTAAATAGGCATGAAACAAGGTTTTAGAGGCAGTGGGACAGTGCCAGAATGGGCCAGCTAGAAGGCTAATCTTAATCAGCAAAGGAGGAAATAAGAAATCTGCAAAGATGTTATTTATTTATTTAAGACTTATATCTGTGAGCCCTGAAAAAAACCAAAATCAAAATAATAATATTTTTACCTTTACTGTGAATGTATCGTCATAATATTTTTATCTGGATAATGTGTGAAACTTGCCAAAGACTATAATAACTTTGATATATCCTTATGGAAATGCATATATGACTGACCAAATGTTTAAACAGTTTAAGACTCTATAACCCCTGCTTCAGTGCAACCGAAATAGAAAGGGAGCATGCTCAAAGATGTCTCTTTGTTCAAACCATGTGCCAGTCAAATGGGGACAAACATGTCAGTGTGAAAACTGCTATAGAAACAATAATGAGTGACATTTGAAACAATAACAACAAAAAGAGGCAAGGCTAAACTAAAGAAGGGGGCAACGGAGGACAAGACAAATGCTTGCACAAATATATAATGCCTTCTGCAGCCTTTTCAATCCCTATTTTCAATTTAGAGCATTCCCAAGAATATTAGTAGACATCTGATCTGACCGTCTCATCCTGCAAGAAATAATGTGTGTGATTTGGGGGAGAGAGCACAGTGAAGATCCTTGATATAAGGATGTCATCAAGATGAATTTCAAACTCTTTAATATCACACCATCGAATGTTCTAACTTTTTGAGATAATCACCTAGTTTGGTTAAACGAAGACCAAAAAAAGGTTTGTGTGTGGGGGAAATCTATTAAATTTTAACTCAGGTCATCTCTTCAGTTTCTTGGCTGAAATAAAGCACTGCATTATCATCACAAATATCATTTTAATGGGCTTGGGAGGATTGCAATACTGTTGATAACCAGCCCTCCAAGTCAGCTGTTTGTTAGCTCCTCCCTGATGTAGCTTCTCTTGAAGAGAGTTTCTACACAATCATTACAAATTGATTGCAAAAGAGCTAACAATCATGATTAAATCATTAAATTCTTGTCTACGCTTCAGAGAGCGGAGAGAAAATTAACTTCCCACCAACCTAATTTTTTTCCTGAACATGAAATAATGATTTTCTGCCCGTCTAATTACAAAGCCAACATCTGATCAAGCCAGCATCCAGAGGGGATTATCACGTGCGCGAGTATTAGACCTCATTACCAGCTTGAGTGCAAAATTATTACATCTTGTAATTGGATGGTGAGATTTATATACAGATCGGGCCGGTTTCTGTAAGATTGCAATTACAAGCTTCGTTGGTTAGCTACTTATCACTCAACACAGAAGAGAAGAAAATAAGCAACAGAAAAAGCATTTCATTAACCCATAACCCTATCAAGGGAGAACCACTGTAACATCCATGTCTGCATTAGGGAGAACAGCTAAATTCACAGATGAAACAATTTATTATACACCCTGCAAATGGGATTTCATTTTGTTTAACCCCTAATGAACTATTTGGGTAAACTGTATAAGCAAACTATCCATTTTATAGACAACTAGGTTCAATATAGTAATTATAAAGGGTAACTGACTGAAATAAATACTCATCTGCTTACAGGCAAGGTTATTAGACAGACAATTGCATACCACAATAGGCAGAATTTTACCTTGCCTCTTGATAGCAACCCCCCCCCCCCAAATTGAAAGACTGAGAACTTGGGAAAATATGGCATGAAGGGAAATACAATTTTTAAAAAAACATAACACCTACAAAGCTATGTCACATATTGTAAAATCTGCCAAGATAAAAGTTAGTTTAAATTCCCCTTTAAAATTAAGCAGTTTGGATTTCAGTAGAGAAGGTACAATAACCCAGTTTTAAAATAATTGGGGATAGTTTTCTTTTTAAATACTTTATGTGTGAGTGGGGGAGGGTACACTGAAGAATACCACATTTAAAAAGTCTAAATATTTAGCTGTATTACATATTTTAAAGACAAAGTTACAGTTCTGACAATATGCAGCTGATACAGCTTTCCAGGTTCCTTGGCTTCTGTTTCCCTCTTACTTTTTAAACTAATTTGTAGAGGGGGTGATAGTTAACAATTCCAAAAAACTGGAGTCTTCATCTCTGGGAGTTTGGAAAAGCTTTTTTTCAAAGAAAGCTCTGAAGTTCTCAGACACAGCTTGTTCCAGATAGAAACAGGTGAATGTTGTTCATCACTAAACCCAATTCTAATGTTCTACAAGCAATGTTTAAAGGTATTTTAAAGATAAACTCATTCCATCGTTTAAGAAGTTTCACATGTGATATATTTCAACGCAGAAAACAACTATCAAGAATAGGAGGTTGGTTAGAAGCATGGCAGTTCATAATCTACTTGGTCCTCAACTTTCCAGGAACAGGAGGCGAAGTATCAGAAATAGGCATGATGGACAGCTGCAACCTACTACAGATTCGAACTGCCACACAGTGTGTCCTTTGATTTTCAATATTTAGTTCGGCCGATGTGTTACATAAAGGAGTGCCTGCCAAGATTCTAGCTGTGTCTGCCATCTCAATTTTCCCAGGATGCTTAAGGGCCTTTCATGGGCCCAGAGCCATTCTGGTCAGAAGCATAGATATATAGCTTAAGTGTTCTGGGGGCAGGGGAAGGATTTGTCTCCAACCACTGTTTGGTAAGCAGGCATGGAAAAGAGGACTGGAGGGCAGTGGAAGAGAAGAAGTGGCAGAGCAAATAGGGTAATTCAGGAAGGAAGAATAGCCAAGGGGAATGTGTTGTTGTTGTTGCTGTTGTTTTGTGCCTTCAAGTCAGGGTTGACTCCTGGCAACAGCCTGGACAAGTCCCTGCAGTTTTCTTGGCAAGATTTTAAGAAGTGGCTTTCCATTGTCTTCTTCCTAGGGCTGAGAGAGAGCGACTGGCCCAAGGTTACCCAGCTGGTTTCATACCTAAGGCAGAACTAGAACTCACAGTCTCCTGGTTTCTACCCTGGCACATTAACCACTGCACCAAACTGGGTCTCAGAGGGGAATGTAGATTATTTTAGACCTAGAAGTGACATCAATGCTAAGTAAGAAAGAATTACACTATGATGTTTGTAAGGAACTGAGGCCAGCTTTTTGATAGCTAACAGCCCAGGACCCAGAATTCCAATGGTGCCAAATCATTCATATGTACTATTTTAAAGATTCAAGTATTTTATATTCTCCTGGTTCTTCTTTCTCATTTCTCTCCCCTCCCCCAACCTTCTTGTCCTACAGACATGTATGAATAAAACATATTCCTTGCTCTTGAATAGAATTGGGTATGTTTAACAGAAAGAGAGGGGTTTTTTTTCAACCACCAAGAAAGAGATGTATGAGTCAACTTCTAACTCCACCAGAAATTAGTACTCTCAACCCTTTCAGACACTCTACAGCTTTAGGCTGTAGTTAGCCTAAGTACAACATTCTTAGCCATCTGAACCTTTTGAACTAAACATGTATATCTACTCCAGGACTTATTAAAGATAAGGACCTATCAAAAGAAAAAGAAGGGAGAAAGAGAGACAGAGAGAAAGACAGTTCCTAATTCAACTTTACATAGTACTGCAATTCCAAGCTAGCACTCTTCCATTTTGCTAAATTTCACATGCTTTCCACTACATTTATGAAGAATGCAAATCTTCATTCTTATTAATCAAAACAAACAAACAATCCAATATCCTGTTTGCATTAAGCATGAAGGGATGGACCAGATATGCTAAGTCAGAAGAAAGAGATGGGACAGGAGACCCGTTACCAGAAATGTTCTGGATATCTTGCACTATGACGCTCCATCTTATTCTATGCATTTAACAATAAGAAAAATCATTTTTAATACTTTGGCCATTTCTGAGCCCTTAACCGCATTCAAAAATGGGAGAGGGGAACTGCATTTCTTTTCTAGACACACACACACCCTTTTATGTGATCGTATGTATTCTTTTGATCACTCAGCCTCCAATTCCATGGTGTGCAGCCACTATTAGATTTCTCATACAAGCATTAAAGCAAAGGACAGCTTACCAACTGTGTATAAGAAGAAAATAGACTGCACATGTTGTTTCATCTTTTAAGGTCACTTAAATCCTGATGCCATCCTGCCTATGAGAATGAAATACAATGCACTGTTGTGAAAGACGTTTACTTGAGAAAAAGCCTATGCTTTTCTTTTACTGGGGCATGGTGGCTCAGCGGGTAAGACGCCAGGCTTGTCGATCGGAAGATCGCAAGTTCGGAGGTTTGAATCCCTAGCCCTGCGTGCGGAGTGAGCTCCCGCACTAGCTCCAGCTCTTGCCAACCTAGCAATTCGAAAGCATGAAAATGCAAGAAGATTAATAGGTACCACTTCGGTGGGTAGGTAACAGCGTTCCACGTGCGTCATGCGGCCACATGACCGTGGAAGCGTCTTTGGACAACGCTGGCTCTTCGGCTAACAAACGGAGATGAGCACCGGCCCCTAGAGTTGGACACGACTGCACAAATGTGCGGGGGGAACCTTTACCTTTACTTTCTTTTACTAGGTTTAGATGCTGCTTCAATCATTTGTGGTGGAAATGGTCTCTCCCTCTCATCCATCCATCCATCCATCCATCCATCCATCCATCCATCCATCTATCTATCATCTATCTATCTATCATCTCTACCTACCTACCTACCTACCTACCTACCTACCTACCTACCGTATCTATCTACAGTATCTGTAGCTTGAATCATGTCAACTGGATTTCTATTTTCTCAGTGGAAACGTTTCGCTCCTTATCCAAGAAGCTTCTTCAAACCCACCAACACACTGAGACAGAGGCTTGTACACCCCAAAGATCAAACTCCAAAACACAAGAAAAGCAATGTAGTATATGCAATCCAGTGCAGTGAGGAGTGCTCTGAGCTCTACATTGGAGAAACCAAACAACCTTTGTACAGGAGGATGGCCCAACACAGGAGGAGCAACACCACAAGACCAGAGTCAGCAGTTTACCTTCATCTAAAGGAAAAAGGACAGTCATTTGAGGACATTAATGTTCACATTTTAGACAGGGAAGATAAGTGGTTTGAAAGAGGGGTCAAGGAATCCATTTATGCCAACTTGGAAAATCCTTCTTTGAATAGAGGTGGGGGCCTCAGGCACAATCTTTCCCCTATTTTCCTTCCTGCTTTGTCTTCTGTGCCTAGGAAGATTAAGACCATTTCGCAATCTCAACAACAGCAAGGTAATCTTAACGATCCTCCTTTGGATGATAAAGGGACTTAGAAATAAACATCTCAAAATAACCATGACCTAGCCACAGGTGCAAGGTCACACAGCCACCCTAGAAACATATTTAAGGATTCCCTTACCAACTTTGCTCAGACTGAAGAAGCTCCTTGGATAAGGAGCGAAACGTTTCCACTGAGAAAATAGAAATCCAGTTGACATGATTCAAGCTACAGACAATTCCACCTGGATGACTGAGAACCTTCATCGACCTATCTACAGTATCTATCTATCATCTATCTATCTTCCCAGTCCAATCATCTATTTATGTAAAAGGAATAAATAAGCATGTGTAATTGACACCCTGTCTTTATCCATCCTGTAGAAAGAATACTGCACACTGCCCTGTACTGTATCAGCAGTAATGGGTCACAGCATACTCACACTAGCCCAGAAGCTGACACGGGGGCAAGCCTGTAGCAATCCCATCAATTGCTGCTCTTTGGGAGGTCATCTGAAACCTCAGGGGGATCTGGGGCCTTAGACCTTTGCTCCCCAGTCCAATCCCAGTGACCCCACTAATTCCATGCAACCCAGCAGCTTTGCAAGGGAGTCTGGAGAATTTTTACCGCAGCTGTCACCTGGCTGTCAAAGAAGATGACAGGGAGGGAGGGAGGGAGGGGAAGAGGTGAGGAAGGACTCTCCCAGCCCAGGAGCGATTAAATACCATTACAACTTTCCTCCTTCTGCATACTACAGTACACAATCAATATGGGCTTACATTTTATGAGACAAGGAGTTAACTTGTTCAATTATGGCACAGACAGCTCTATTCTTTTGTAACAAGTAATCTGGATAGTAGAATCAATACTGACAGGCCCAATGCATGCCAGCTAATTTCATATTATCCTCAGCCAATCAGGTGGCCAAGAGTAATAGAGTAGCTGTTACAGTTCATTACTAGTGAGGTAGGATCAATATTGGTGCAAAAACAGGACTGGCAATCCATCTGCTGTGTAAGTAACCCCAAAGGGACAAAAGTCCCAACAGCAAACAGGAAGTCTCCATTTGCATAGGCAAAGAAGGCCCATAAACATAGACCCCCCCAGAACTGATTTCCTCTCCTTGACCAATGATTAAGGAGAAAAGCATCCTGAAACAAGAAGCAGAAATGGGTCAGCTACTCTTGACTCCCTCTACAGAAAAAACACAGAAGTGGGGACCAATGCTGGATTTCTCAAAAACCTTTTCATCTAAACACTCAATCTTCATTCTGAAACTAGTTTGATTTCCCCCCCTTTCTCTTGGGTTCATTCTCTCTTCTAGCTAAAAGTCCTGCATTATATAACACTTGGAAGTCAGTGAGTATAATTAGTCTTCTGTCTGAGTTTTTTTTTTTGGGTGGTGGTGGATATGTTATAGAAAAACAGAAATATCTATCATCTATCTATCTATCTATCTATCTATCTATCTATCTATCTATCTATCTATCTATCTATCTATTTTACCTTCCTCCTCTACGTATGTAAATAGACATTGTTATGGAATGTGTCTCTGGAGGTGATGTGGTGGATTTCAGTAATGCTGCTGGTTCGCAGGAAGGAGGGAGCACATTCCAAGAAGGGGGACAAGATAAGAGGAAACATAGTCCAGGGGGCAGTTGTTGGGAAATGAAGAGGTTCAGAATAGCCCCACCCTAGAACTTTCCCAGATTATTTCCCCCTAGGTAGGGTAGCTTCAGTCTGGCAAGATTCTTTCTATAGGGTGTGAGCAAATAAAGGACTGTAGTTTGAATGGACTGACTCTTTGTCGTTCTTGGGCTGGGCCTGACATACATACATAAATACACATCTCTCTATTTTGGGGAGGAAGGTAATATAGATAGATAGTTAGATATAAATGTAAGGAATGAATGAATCCCAAAAGCTCTGGGTAGCTAACATTCTCATCATAAAAAATGACAACCACAAAGTGAGACGAAGGGGAGGGGAGGGGAGGGGAGGGGAGGGGAGGGGAGGGGAGGGGAGGGGAGGGAAGGGAAGGGAAGGGAAGGGAAGGGAAGGGAAGGGAAGGGAAGGGAAGGGAAGGGAAGGGAATGCCTGTGCCTGTGCCTGTGCCTATGTCTGAAACATGAAAGCTGGAGAAGAGAGAGCTATGCACCCCAACTTCCACCATAACCTGCTCCTGTGCTATGAGGAACAGATGAGTCTTGACTGCTTTCCAAATGCCTAGTAGGGAAGGGGCTTATATATATTCAAGAGCAGTATATAAAGAGATATATAGATATATATTGTCGGAGAAAATATCACAGTATGAATCATAGTAGGAGACAGACTGTGCATTCATCAATATAACCATTCACAGAAATAGTTGCAACAATTGGTCACTTGCATTTCTTATTGATAGAGGAATCAACATACCCACTGTTTTTCTCTGCCAAAAGAGCAAGTTTCAATAAAAACATTGGGTGCGATCCTAAATAATGCCCATTTTCCACTAGAAAAATCAGTGTTATTAAAATTAACATATCCATCCCTTTTCTCCACTTCAGTTTTCAGCCAAGATTAATTCATTAGTTTATTGCGCCCCTCCCCCAATTCAATTGCTCACCTCCTAAGTACTTTCACCTAAGTACTTTCATATATGGTAATTGTTTTTCTTTGTCTTTTTTCTGCTTCCTCAAACAACAAGTGTACTTCCCACAACATGAGGAATCTTAAAAATAGCCTGATGGCTCATATTTATTGGTAAAACTAAGATATAAATGCCAGTTCAGATAGATTAGGGCTAGGCATGCTTCTAAATTCTGTCCTAGCTGGCATCTCTCCAGAACCCAGGATCCAGATCATCTCTATCACCATCACTATGTCAATGTATATCCTGCCTTTCTTCTCACTGGGCATCAAGGAAACTAATGGCCAAAGAAAAACCCAAATAAAACAAGATAAAGTCCAGAAAAAGGGGCACCTAGAATCCTTATCAATCCAACTAAAAAGGCATGATTGAAGAGATAGGTCTGGATTCCTTACTTGAAAACACAGAGTGAGGTTTAAGTACAGTTTCCAAAGGACCATATTCCCTATGTTGGGAGCAAGGAAGGAGAGGACCTTCTCCTACATCTTGCCTGATAAAAGGTCCTCCTGTTCACATGAACAGCTGCCATTTCATTTCCCAAGTTTCCTCTGGGCAGAGTGCAATATCACAACATGGCCCAGTTCCCCGGAGTTAACACCGATGTCAAGCCTCTTCATCAGCGAGCCTTCTTTCCCCTTGTACATTTCTGACAATTGATAACTCCCCTCCCTAGTTTTTAATGCAATGAAATGTATTTTGCCTCTTTCCAGCCAAGGCATATTTTGAAGTCTTAATTATGCCTGGTTAATAGAATCAGTACAGGGGCGTGGTGGCTCAGTGGGTAAGACGCCAGGCTTGTCGATTGGAAGATTGCAAGTTCAGAGGTTCGAATCCCTAGCCCTGCGTGCGGAGTGAGCTCCCGCACTAGCTCCAGCTCTTGCCAACCTAGCAATTCGAAAGCATGCAAATGCAAGTAGATGAATAGGTACTACTTCGGTGGGTAGGTAACAGCGTTCCGCGTGCGTCATGCCGGCCCCATGACCGTGGAAGCGTCTTCGGACAGCGCTGGCTCTTCGGCTAACAAACGGAGATGAGCACCGGCCCCTAGAGTCGGACACGACTGCACAAATGTGCGGGGGGAACCTTTACCTTTTTAATAGAATCAGTATCTTATAGTTTCCCTTGTGAATTGATGGGGACAACACCTAGCAAACCTTCTGATTTCCAAAAAGCTAAAGCAAGGTTGGAGCAGGTGTCAGCGTTACACTATAGAATTAAAAGACTTCTTAGAAGAAGGCAATGGTGAAGAACTTCTACACGGTTTCCAGGAAAGCAACATTTTCGTCCGTGAAGTTACCAGAGTCAAGCTCCAATCAAAGGAGACTCTACCTTAGCTTTTACCCTTTCCGCACCTCAACTATTTTGTCTCTGTTGCTCTTCTCTGACACTGGGGGATCATGTCAGCAAATCAGACATCAGCCACAAAAATCCCTTCTTAGAGTTTAATAGATGAGTGGACATGACAACATGATGGTCTGGCAGTGGCCCATGCATTCACTATGTGGCTTAATACAAAGCACAGGAAATCGACAGGCTGGAGAGTCTGGGAGTGTGAGACATTTCCCTGCTCTCTTGCTGCCAAGTATGGCAATAAACGAAAGTAGCCTTTTAAAATTCTGGTTCACAACGACTCCCTTTGGGAACTGAGATACCTTTTATTTAGCATTAAGTCATTACTGTCTTTATAGAGAGTGAATTTCTCCACAGTGACTGATGGATTTATATAATTACACTTTGCCAAGCATCTTCTTAAACCCCAAAGTCATTCTCTGATGCTAACTATGGGTGCTTCCCATAAATATTTCTAAGAGGCAACTATTATATTTAATAGCTACTAAATCCTCAGAAGTATTTATTAAGAGACACTGGGCAATTCGTGTTTAATTACTTCATAAAAGAACCAGGGGGGTAGGCAGGATAAAGGAGCAAAAGAAGAGTTCATGCTACACTGAAAGGAAGAAGCAACAACTAATCACAATTAAGAGGAAGTCCCAGGCTATTTAAATGCTACAATCCAATTATATCAGGTAAAATGAATTACTCCTTTAATGCTGACTTTATATGAAGATACCTCCTTATTGCTCTCATTAATAATCATCAGACATCATTTTAGTCCAGCCTCGCTGCAATAACATTTCTATTAGCATCATGACAGAGCAGGGCTGACAATTAAAATAAAAAATAAATCAAGGCCAGAACTGAATCAACATAATTACAATTCAGAAAAAAAGAGCTTTTATGACTATTTGGTTAGTCAACTGAACAGGACTTATCTTCTAAATCTTAAACTTCAGCTAAGCATAAATTTTGGCATGCCATTACACTTGTCTCTGAAAGACAGAGATAATGGTAACAGATGGGCTGTGAGGTCATTGTACTGGGCCAGAAATCAGGTATCCAAAATCACTGAGTGAGCATGGACCAACCGTTGATGAAGATATGGAATCGCTGATCAGAATGAGTTACCCGCTTGAGAAATCTTGACAATCTCCAAGATGACCTGAGAGCATTATCTACCAAAGGAAGTGGATCAATTTCATTCCTCTATCACTCCTCTAGCTCCCCCAGTGCCATTCCTCTCTTGCTTGCCATCAAACTCTATGTCACTGGCCAAAAATTAGAAATAATTCTCTCCAAGAATTCCTGTCAGTTGCTGATCCCACTTCCTAGATCAATTGTTCCTCACCTACCCGCAACCTACGAGAGTAGGAATGATGGGGGAAACTAAGGTTACCAGATCTGGGGTGGAATAATCTGGATAACCACAAGATGACAGCAAACATATATAGAAAATTCAATTCTAACATCTGGTGGCTATCCAGATATAGGGCCAGAGTCTCTCAAACTGGATTCCTGTCCTCTTAGGTTATCTTGGTGTATGAGACGTGCACAGCCAGGCCTTGAACATTCAACTTGGGACAGAAATGCTGAAGCTCTAGAGATTTCAATGATAATGGTTTAACCCCACAAAATAAATCATACTAGGAAGGAGATCATCCAGATAGGTGGGGTGAAGATAATGGCTTGAAAGCAGATCCTTTTCATGAGGCCTACCAAGAACAAAGTACAGAATGATAACAATGGCAGTTATCTTCAAAGAGATGCCAGATGAGTCTTTGGCAAGTTGGAAAACACTTTTTTTATCAAATATGCATCATTATCAAGATTACATAAAAATGCACAGAAAAGCCATTCGCTGTGTTGACAGTTTGATACAGAGAAGGGATGAGTGGCTCATTTACACAACAAAACCTCAAGATCTTTATTAAAGGGGGGGAAAGAAGAAAAAGGGAACCCAATAAATGTTCATGTACTCATGCAATTTCCTCACTAAAGTCTGAAAATGTGCATTTTAAACTTTTTAAAGAACTTTAAAAGTTAAAAGAATCTAATTTCCGCTGCTTCTCTCAGAAAAATCTCTTTCCCCTTCTCTCAAAAACAAAACAAGAAGCAACCCCACCCCACCCCCACTTTCTAATAAACTCATATTTTAGAAAAGGTACAGCTGGTGCTTTGAAAATATGATTTCAAATTTCAAGCATCTTTGGGACCAAAAAGAGCAATAACTTAATATGAGCCTGAAATAATGTTAGCATAAAAAAATCCCAGTATAAAAAAAAATCATAAAAGAATGAAAATCCCAGTATAAAAGTTATTTTGTAGTATGAAGGAAAGTTTATCTCAAGTTTCCTAGTTTGATACAGGAATCAGATATAGCTCTGTTCAAATCTATTCTGAATGCAGGCTAGGGAATGACTGGTGTGAAAAGGCAAAATTTAAGAACTAAGCAATATCAAGTTTGCTGGATGTTGTACACAGAAAACAATAGACATTGCTAACTACCATCTTAGCATTATTTGCCTGTCTGGACTTCCGGGGAAGCAATGGTGAACAGAAGACTACTCCGCTAAGAGCGGAGCCGAGGACCACTGTGAAACAAGGAGCCGGTGAAGGGACTGGCTTCTCGGAATTCCTCTCCGGACAAGGAGCAGACTTGGGGTTTCCCACACACACTCCAGACAGTTGCTCCTCACAAGGAAACTGGAATACAGAGGTTTCCATCATGTCTAGATCTCTGGGAGCTGAGGGATTGCCAGCTTTGCCCAAGCTGCAGTCAGCGCCTCTATGGACATTGGGTTCACATACTTCCTTTCTTAATCACTTCTGGAAATTGCTTGTTAAATATCTACATCTACATCTACATCTACATCTACATCATCTACATCATCTACATCTACATCTACATCTACATCTACATCTACATCTACATCTACATCTACATCTTTCTATCTGAACAAACACACTTTTCTTACTGTGATGATTTTTGGAGAACTTTAATAAATGTCAGATAAATTGTTTATTAGTTTTCACATCCTTTTATCCCATTTTAAGAATCTCTCTCTCTCTCTCTCTCTCTCATTTCTCTTTTAATGTATTAAAATGTATAGATCGTTTAAATCTTTGCAATTCTGACAGCCAATTCTTTTCCTAAAGCCGCCAAGAAAAGGAGTTTACAAGAAAACCAAATGGGTAATCATTATTCCCCATCAGCAATGAGGTGTGACGGGTGTAAATTGCATAATAAATTAGGTATTTGGAGATAAATGAATTTACAATAAACAATTACTGGGTGAAAAGCCCCACTTTTCCATCATGATAGGCACAAGATCTGGTAAAAATCAGCCACAGGTAGTTAAGTGATTATAAACTGTAAAAATAAATCAACCTGATATAATTGCTCCAAGGAAAAAATTACCAACATATTTAACATTTCAACAGTGCACCCTTTCCCATAGTCATTTGGCATTATCTAATTACCTTCACATTGCATTTGCATCAGTGATATGACCTGCATTCTCCTTTTTATAACTGTCAGGCAGAGAAACGGGGAGGTGGAGTGAGACGACCATGGATAATAAATCAACTTTACCATTAGGACTGAAATAGCTCATCACGGCAATTCTAAATCCAGGATTTATAAAGATGTCTAGGCTGCATACACACTGGTGGACACCATAATAAATTCATGAGCACCCTGCCAAGGAAAGCTAGTTCATTATGTGGTAGGCTGCTGGCCATTAATCTAGCCCAGAGAGATTCCCGAGAAATTGAGCCCGGTCCGGGAAATTTATGCAGACTTAAAGTTACCCATTTCATTATGGATTTAATCTGTTCTCTCTGCCAGAGTGCATGAATGGTTTTTACACTTTAGATCAAGAGCTTGTAGCTCCCCATTTTATATTATTTCTTCAACAATAATGTCCTAATTTCTTCCTCCAGAAAAAAAAATGAATAGAGTGGAGCTGCCAATTGCTTCCATTCCTGCCTTTTCCTAATATTACATTTGATAAAATATTTATACAATCAATTGACAAAGGGCAATGCCCCCTCCTCAATGTTCTATTAACATGTAAATTTTCATACGGTCTTGATCTTATATGCAAAGTAGGATTTCCTAGGCCTGGCTTTAGATTTCATATGTAACACACACATACACCCCAGACCCACATATTCCATGTCTATGTAACCCCTTGGAAAGGCAAAACATCCAGATCAACATGGGTTCATTATAGTGCTAGCATTCATACCCCTCCGTGCTCACCCACCATAGTGCCAAATATTTAAATAACTCTATACATAGAAAGGAAATGTGATTTGTAATGTCAATATGGTTCCCACTCTGATGTCTCTATATATGGCTATTTATGTGCATAAGACATAGGACATTGTACTATTCATACATCCCTCTTCAATGGAGAAAAACAAGAAAAACGATTGAACTAGCAGATGGTGGCTCTCCAAACAGAACTGAGCTAATTGTATGCCAACGTCTCTCCTCCTTTTCCAGCAAATTTTTCTTCTCCTGCAAATGAGGCTTCTGTTTTTCTATCTCATCATTAATTCTGAACATCTAAATCAGGGGTAAGCAACATTTTTTATGCCAAAGGTCGCACTCATAAATTAGATGAAATTAGATTAATTACCATTAATACAATTGCATGGATTTAATCATTTTTCTCTTGCCTCATATTAAAACTTAAGAAGACCATTACTGAAAATTATTGCCATAGTTATTAAAATGAACTTAACAGGAGTAGTCTGGAGCTTGTGATTTTGCAGTTCATTTTGTTCAGAGTTAAAATCCGTCCCAAGAATACATATGAGAGTCATATCAAATATTGGTTAGTACTGGAGATTCTGTCATTGAACACGTATATGTTAATTCCTTTATAATTACAGATTGCAACCTCAAGTCCAATTCATACACTCAACAGAATGACGTGGTAGAATGGACTGGTTTCAGACTGGTACCAAAATGGTGAGTTCAGATTCATTGGCGATCACTCGTAGCCGAGTAAGATTGTCTTCCAAAGGTAAAATTTTAACGGTGGATCCGTAAGTGGCTATAAAGGCCAATTCTGGATCCGCACAACCTCCCACAATGAGGGCATAGGTTTCCGGGTGGGAGACGGTCATGATGAGGGTTTGCCTGACGTGCCTTCCTTTTAGCTCTTTTCTCCCTTTCGCCCTGTACTCGTGCTTCTTCAAAGTCCATAGCGCCATTAATAAAGGCTGACCTCCAATTGAAACGCTTATGAGTTAGGGCTTCCCAGTTCTCAATGCTGATATTACATTTTTTAAAATTAGCTTTGAGAGTATCTTTGAATCTCTTTTGCTGTCCACCAATATTCCGTTTTCCATTCTTAAGTTGGGAGTAAAGTATGGTCAGATTATATACAACATGTTTGTGGGATCCCTTGTTTGAATATAAGAAAATAAAGAGATTATTATGGGGAAAGGTGGAGGATAGGCTGATCTTCCATAAACATTCTCTTTGGTTTGTGGCTTGAATCATGTCAACTGGATTTCTATTTTCTTAGTGGAAACGTTTCACTCCTTATCCAAGGAGCTTCTTCAGTCCTTGGATAAGGAGTGAAACGTTTCCACTAAGAAAATAGAAATCCAGTTGACATGATTCAAGCCACAGACTGTTCCACCTGGATGACTGAGAACCTTCATAGACATTCTCTTTGGTTATTTTTGTCCTCAGTGACATCTGCAGTGCGGGGAGGAGAGGAAGGGGGAACAAAATTGGCAAGTTGGGAGATGGTAGAACATCAAGATTCAAGCCCCATTTCTTTTGACCCACAGACAAAGTGGGTGGGGCTTATATAATAAAACTGCAACTGCTGATTTTGATTTCCCTGTGGAAGCTTCTGTCTCCAGCCATTCACTTCTGCTCAGAATTCTCTGAAATTGCTTCCTCTCCCTTAATTTTCTGCCATAATATTCATGCTACCTACCAAAACTTTGTTCTCAGAAAATGTATTCTCCCACCTAGATGCTTGCTTCTGCTGGATTCTCCACGTGCAAATAAGTTTCTTTTTTTCTTATCTTGCAGAAAGAGAGAGAGAAAAAAAATCTTACTGCAGAGTTTAGTCTGCACAGCCTAAAACTCATCTGGTTTCAAAACACAGCGGAAACTATATTTTGCTCTGTCAACCCTGACAGATTATGTCATGTTATTTCCCCCATCCCTCCCCACTTAGTTTAACTCAAGTTTAATGAGAAACTCAAGATATATTTGGCATATTCAAAAGGAAATTCCATATTTTCTTCCAGGGTTGAACTGAAGTTATGAAAAATTAGTAGACCTTCGGTGAAGCCATGGTTTAAGAAGAAGGGCACAATTAAAAGGCACAGCTGTCGACTGCTGACTCAGATGTCTCTATTGTTTGCTGAAACTAAACTACACTGGTTTTGCCCAAAGTGAATCATGGTAAGATCTGGACACAAATGGCCTCTCAAAACAGACATCAAAAAGGGGCAGGGCTTGAATTTTGATGCTGCTTCTACCATTTTCCCCTTTTCGACTCCCTTCCCTAAGGACTCCGATGGGCCACCCTCAGAGTGAGATTGTAAAACCACTACAGAGAAAGACCCATAGGAAGAATTCCAACCTACTACCTATGTTAAGGGGCGTGGTGGCTCAGTGGGTAAGACGCCAGGCTTGTCGATCGGAAGATCACAAGTTTGGAGGTTCGAATCCCTAGTCCCGTGTGACGGAGTGAGCTCCCGCACTAGCTCCAGCTCTTGCCAACCTAGCAATTCGAAAGCATGCAAATGCAAGTAGATTAATAGGTACCACTTCGGTGGGATGGTAACAGCGTTCCGTGCGCATCATGCCGGCCACATGACCATGGAAGCGTCTTCGGACAACGCTGGCTCTTCGGCTAACAAACGGAGATGAGCACCAGCCCCTAGAGTCGGACACGACTGCACAAATGTGCGGGGGGAACCTTTACCTTTACCTTACCTATGTTTGGGATTTAATGTATATGTGTGGAAAACCATGGAGACTATAGACGTCTGATTATTTATTTATTTATTTATTTATTTATTTATTTATTTATTTATTAAATTTCTATGACCACCCATCTCCCCCTCAAGGAGGGACTCTGGGTGGTTCACAACCACAACAACATCATTAAAATACAATAAAAACAATAATAAAATATAAAAGAATAAAATAAAACAATTATATTATTGGACAGTAAAAGATAGGACTTTAGCTTCAAAGTAAGTAGATGCAACAACACCACTTCTCATCCAGGGGAATTCCATCGCAAGTGTCCTTTAAAACAAATGCTGAAAGCAAGTTTTCTTCCATAAGGTTGAAGGAGCCGTCTTATTTTTTAAAAACAAAAAAACAAAACTCAAGGTACATCAATTCATGGCTACCCTGGTTATTTTCACTCAGATACAAGTATCAGCAATTGGGTCAATGTGCCTTGGGGATTGAGGAATGTTTGAAAAAGCAAGTGGCCCTCTTCCAAATCTGCATCACTCTCTGTTCTCCTACATGACTCTTCCTGTGTTATTTTTTTTCCAAAAGAAGGGGGGGAAATAGTTTAAGTGGCAGAGGTTCACAAAGAAAATAGGAGGGTTCAACAATCATCTTCCTATCCTTTCTCCCCCTTCCTCTTTCCTCATTCCTTCCTCAGCCACGTTGGTTGCCAAGAGCTAACACCATGTGAAAAAAAATGGTTGAGATTCCCTCTGGTTTGCCCACTCAAGCGTTTTATAAGTAAATAATTAAAAGAACAGCAAGCTCCTTGGTCCTCACCCTTCAATTCCCATAGCTCTGTGGGTTTTAAACCAAAACATTTGCCTGGTGCATTACAGAAAACCATTTGCCCAAACTTATAGGTTTTTGGCTGCCATCCAGGTCCCAAAGGCTCATGGGCTTTGAGGACGATGGCTTGGAATTCACAGAGGTGAGAGCTTTTTCTTTCCCTAGCTGCATTAGAACACACTCATGCACACCCCCACAAACACAGCAACACACTCACTATTCTTCAGCAATCCCAGCGCAAAGGAAGCAAGGAGGGTACAATGGGGAAACCGGAAAACAACAAAGGGTTGAAGAATGAGGAGGAAAAATAGAAAATGGAACTTAGCACGAACAAGAGGCCCTATTTCATATGCAAACATGAATTCTTTATAGGCTATGAATTAAGGGGAAATGCATATTTATATTTCAGCGTAAAATCTGCTGAATGCAAATGAGCAGTGAGGGCCCTGTGAAAGGTTCAGGGCAGAAAGCTCTGCCCTCCGAGGAAGAACCCCCTAGGGAATCAAACTGCTCCTTTTGCTGTTCACACTAAAGAAGAAAGAGGCTAACTGGAGGAGAAATGATCATCCCCGCATCACATGTAAAGCCATCCATGTAGAATCATTCACGTATAATGCAGAGAGGTCCTCAGCTGGCTTATAAAGTTGAAACAACAGAAGTTGGATACCCAACTTAATCCATGTTTTGAATCCCTCCCCCCAAAAACGGGTTCGCCAAAGGCGATATTTACTTTTGTTGCCTTGCAATTTTGAACGCCCTGCTCCCTGATTTAAGGACTTAGATTGTTTGCTACTGTTTCAGCAAGTAGGATCACTTATCAGCCTTGGTTGAGTTAAAAAAATAGGCAACTATGTAGGGTCAGACCAGGTTAGTCTGATAGAAGATCCTCAAACAGTCCCAAGACTTTGGCTAAACTGGGAAGTAAAAAAATAATAATGTCCCTGATTTCACCAACAACTGAGATCAACTTAAGGACATCTCTACCTTTTAAGATTTTAGCCAAAAGAAGTGGCATCCTGTATATAGGCATCTGTTTATAGATTTATACAATCTATAAAAAGTAGATTGCAAGCTTCTTCAGAGAATTCATTAAGAGTTGACTGGATTGATGCAACCCAGGCAAATAGTTATCTTCTTCAGTCATTCAAGGAATATGTGGAAGAAATGGTAGAAGTTATTTCCACTTGCCCTATGCCTAGGTTTTAATTCTAAAAGAATGTAGCTCAGTAGTAGTAGAACCCCTGCTTTGCATACAAAACATATCTTCAAGTAAGGGCTGGAAAACCTTGGCCTGACATTTTGCATTGTGTGTGTATGTGTGTGTATGTGTCTGTGTCTGTGTGTATTGCATTGTGTGTGTGTGTGTGTGTGTGTATGTGTGTGTGTGTGTGTGTGTATATGTATATGTATGTATGTGTATATGTATATGTATATGTATATGTATATGTATATGTATATGTATATGTATATGTATGTGTATGTGTATGTGTATATGTATATGTATATGTATATGTATGTATATATATATTTAAAAAGAAGATAAAAACTAACACAAAGTAAAGAAAGAAAGGAAAGGAAAAAAGGTACAAAAAGAAAAGATAAAAAGAAATAGAAAGAAGCTTCTGATTTCCTTTGCAGCAAATACAAGTATGATTACAAAATTATCTCTTACTCAATAGTTACAAAAAAAGCTCTCTTTTTTCTATTATCTAATATTTTCTAGGGTGGCGTGGTGGTGTAACGGTTAAGACTACCGACTGTCGAACGAAAGGTTGGCAGGTCGAGACCCGGAAGCACCGCGTAACGGGGTGAGCTCCCGTTCTCGCCCAGCTCCTGCCAACCTAGCAGTTCGAAAGCACGTAAAAATGCAAGTAGATAAATAGGTACCACTCCGGTGGGAAGGTAACAGCGTTCCGTGCACCTTGGCGTTTAGTCATGCTGGCCACATGACCGCGGAAGCGTCTATGGACAACGCTGGCTCCCTCGGCCAGGAATCAGAGATGAGTGCCGCCCCCTAGAGCCGGATATGACTGGAAGGGGAAACCTTACCTTACTTAATATTTTCTAAGAATCAAAACCACAAATCAAATGTGTTTTTTTTTTTGTTTCATGCAAAAATTCTATAAGGAGTTTCCAGTCAGCAATAAATGTCAATGTTGTCTTTTCTCTAATCAAGGAAGTCAATTTGGCCAATTGACAATACCATCATCTTCACCAACCATTCCTCCATTGTGGGTAGTGCCGAACCTTTCCACTTTTGAGCATATAATATTCTTGCTGCAATGACGTTTTGCATTGCTGGGAGTAATCACAGTCAACAATATTGGGCTTGATGGACTAAGCAGCTTCTAATATTTCTATGTATCTAGCATCTGTGTCTACAAAAGTCTTGCCTGCCTGAAGCCCACTCATGTGCACTTGAAATGTATACAGTTCCTTAATTGACAATTGTGTGATCTCATGTGTTCAGCTATTATGGCTCTGCAAAGATTCAGTTCAGAGGTATGCTGGCAATTGAATCAAACCTTTAAATTTAATAAATTTTCTGAACCAAACAGTCAGTCTGACTCATCACTTTAAATAGGATGCCACTAAATAGATTTGGAAGGTTTGGGATAATTCAGCATATGCACAGAAATGGCTGTTTTCAAACTGAGTCAAAAATCCAAATTGAACTGATCTGATAGAATATGACTCAAAAGTCTGAAACCGTCTGAACTGATTCAAATGTTCAAAACCATCTTCTGAATTGATTTGCTGATTCAGATTGGAGTTTACGTGATTCATACAGATGCAGAGACTATTCATAGGAATGAAAGAGAAAACCTAATTAATAAATTATTAGTCCAACATTAATAGATAGCATCACCGATGTAACGAAGATGAATTTGAGCAAACTCCGGGAGACAGTGGAGGACAGGAAGGCCTGGCGTGCTATGGTCCATGAGGTCACAAAGAGTCGGACACGACTAAACGACTGAACAACAACAACAAAAAATACAATGTCCCAGAATCTCAGGTTTTCTACATCACTTGCTATAAGATCCTCAAGGAAGTAACAAGAATCTAGAAATCTCTCTGATGGAGAAACTGGAAATACAGTATTTGAAATTGAAGATACTTCATGCTTTGCTTCCCCCTGTGAAATTCCAAAATTCAGAAAGATAGTCAGAGGAAGAGGATTTTGTAAGAAGAAACTACAGGAAAGTTTGCTGCAGCATAAAAACTATGTAGTAACTAATTCTGCCCGTTGACTGTTGTGATAATAAGCTCTATTTCATTTCTACAGTTCTATCTGGTCAAGTTTTTACCTCAGTACATTCCTTTTAAACTTCCCGAATTCTAGGTGCAGGTAACTTCTTGTTTAACAGTAAACATAACATCTGAACAAAGTTATTGAGTACATTATTGATTTGCTTATTGATCTCTAGAGGACTGCTTTGGTTTCCCCATTTTTATATCTTAAGTCCAAAGAAACAACAACCTCAGATTCTAAACAAACTGGGAAGGAAAAGGATGATGGGCCACTTTACAACATATTCTTACACAAATACCACCAACTTTTGAAGTTCATGCCCAAACGGTTAGTGATCAGAGAAAAAATTCCTGGAATTTTAGACTTTTCGTTAAGGATCTGGGTAGGAAGTACAGATGCCAACAAAAGTTCTGAAAGTGTTTATACTGGTTCTCAGACTCAGACAGCTCTTTCGAACATAGATTAGATTCCCTGGTACAAAATGTCATCCTTCACACATAAGGATAACAAGGGTTACAATAAGACTTGTAGGAGGTAAATAGCTTGCTTATTTCCATTCTCCTGCCTTTCATGGACAGATTATGAGTTCTTGAACATCCGAAGAGGACTGAACACTTACGGTCAGCAACAGCTGTATTTGTCACACATATCTGTGTCACCTTTAGCCTCACAGTAAAGAAAGATTTTAAGGTTTGGATTTCTTGCTTGAGATGGCTCCATCTTTATGCACCAAGAAAGGAAATTAAAGAACCAGCTGTTCATGTATCTGGATTTGACAGTTAGGAATGCTGGGGAATTTCTTTGCTAACCAGATTCAGGCTTCCTCACTCCCTACCAATGAAATGGATACTATCAAAGAAAAATAAAACACTCCTCCTTCCTGGCTCTCTCTAAATATCTTCTGCCTGTGCAGTATTAGTTGATGCAGAGGTGGTCATATCCTGGGTAGAAAGCTTCTAAATGAAGGCAATTGCCAGGGCATCTTAACATTTCAATCACCGTTGAGTTTTTTTTTTTAAAAAAAATATTGATTAGGGAAAATACATCCCTGATAGCAGTGGTCAATAGATTAATTAATCATCAGCTTCTGACAGTTTCACTGTGTGCTTAATGTGTCTGCCTTTCATTGAGTTATGCATTCCCTTTTCTAAAATCATGAACCAGGGATTGGAATTCACAGCAGCTTTGAACAAAATGTTGTCTGGCTTTTAAAAGAAGGGGAAAAATAAATTAAATTAAAATAAAATAAAATAATAAAATAAAATAAAATAAAATAAAATAAAATAAAATAAAATAAAATAAAATAAAATAAAATAAAATAAAATAAAATAAAATAATAAATAAAATAAAATAATAAAATAATAAAATAAAATAAAATAAAATAAAATAAAATAAAATAAAATAAAATAAAATAATAAAATAAAATAAATAAAAAAATAAAAAATAAAATAAAATAAAATAAAATAATAAATAAAATAAAATAAAATAAAATAAAATAAAATAAAATAAAATAAAATAAAATAAAATAAAATAATAAAATAAAATAAAATAAAATAAAATAAAATAATAATAAAATAAAATAAAATAAAATAAAATAATAAAATAAAATAAAATAAAATAAAATAAAATAAAATAAATAATAAAATAAAATAATAAAATAAAATAAAATAAATAATAAAATAAAAAAATAAAAAAATAAAAAATAAATAAAATAAAATAAAATAAAATAAAATAAAATAATAAATAAAATAAAATAAAATAAAATAAAATAAAATAAAATAAAAATAAAATAAAATAAAATAATAAAATAAAATAAAATAAAATAAAATAAAATAAAATAAAATAAAATAAAATAAAATAAAATAAAATAAATAAAATAAAGGCAATTGTAGAGGATGAACTTCTTAAAATAGGCAACCCAGAGTGAAACAAATCAACCTTTCAGAGGCCTTCAGAACAACTGAAGTCTGTTTTACACACTCAGGGAACACAGGACTAGGGTTCCCATGCATTTACAACAAGCTGAGGAAGGGTTAGGGTTAGGGTCTAGAAGAACTTTTCCCTTCTGAATTAATGGCAGAGCAAAGCCATAGACTATTTGACAATTCCTTCCTTCCTTCCTTCCTCCCTCCCTCCCTCCCTCCCTCCCTCCCTCCCTCCCCTAAGTTTTCTTTTCTTCAAACGGAGCATCCCAGGTATATGTATCCTCATTGGTTATGTCTTCAAGACTCTGTATTAACTTAACTTAAAGGCTAAACAGATTTCGCATTGGCACATGTGAAATTAATACATTACTGTATTAATACAGTAATGTCTGTACCTTTTATCGTCAAACCCTAGCAATTCCGAAGCTTAAACCCCATCTCCACATCAATATATTAACCTCCCCATTCCAAATGCTCATTGTGCATGTCTTCCACACAAGATTGATGTACGTCTTTCCCCCTCTCTGTGTCTGTGTTCGAGAGCCCCTCTTCCTCCTAATGAACCCAGCATCTTAACCATAACCACTGGGAAGAGGAAACCATGGCCCCTGAGTGAATAGAAGGACTACTGGGAAAAGGAGATGTTCCCTTCCTCCCAAGATGTCTGCTTCAGTTTTTTTTGGAGGAAAGGGGAGAGCCACTAGCCATCCAGAAATTTTATTCTATGTCACCAATCATTTGAATTAATTCATATTCTGCTTTAACACTGCATTTGTCTGTGACCTACTCAGAAACAGCTGCTATGGGGTGGCTTTCCAAATACATTAAGAAAAAGAACAAATACATGTATTTTTGGTTAAACCTACCTCACCAGGTCACAAAAGTTGGTATCATTCTGAGCGTGAAAGGAAGGGAAGAAACGTGTACTATCCTATATGATCCCCTACACTCCTTGGAAAAAGAAAGTTGGGGGGAAAAGCGCACACACACACACACACACACACACACACACTTTCACACAAATTAGTCCATTGCTTTTAGGACTTTCAGACCATTCTGAGTCACAGTTTTTAATTAAGAAATCAATTAATTAACCAATGCACAGCATCATGGGAAATCAATGTAGCTTTAAATGCTAGGTGGTTCCCACTCCTTTTCCTAACATATTATTTAATCAATTTTTGGCAAACTTCCTTGTTCCCCTTTGATTTAGATGACTGGGTTATGCCCTGTGCCTCTCGGATGCATTAGCCTTCAAGGCAGCCAAGGGGAGGACTGGTAAATCAAATATTACCATTCCCTGTGGATAATTTACACGGGGAAGGGAAAGAATTGCACGTTTGTTTATTTTAGGGAATCACAGGGGAACACTTTTATGAGACATGGTGGGGTGGTAAAAAAAAATCCTGCCCCCCTACCCATTGCAGTTGATATGATGTGATGTCAGCTCAGAGGTAATAACTCCAGTACCTAACCAAGTCCTGAAGAAGAATTTCTTGGTTCGTGTTATAATGCTATATTTGGACTTCCCTAATCTATATGGGAAGCAGAAACTGCCTTTTTTCTGAATTTTGCAGCAACTCATAACTACAAAGACAAGATGTGCACACTCAGTAAAGCAGAAATCTTGCTTGCAAAAGGACCTTGGGGGTGGGGGGTCTTACTCACTCTTCCTCCAGTGATAGCTGCAAGAAAATGTTCCTCCTGGTATTATCTTCCATCAGGATCATTTGAAAGGTAAAAATAAATCTCCTCTCTTCTTTCTCTAAATATGAGATGGGGATATTTGTGTGCGTGTGCATCCATATCTGTATGGGTGTATGTGTAAAAGACACACAGAGAGAATGAGATATACACACAGGGGTGTAAATATGGTTCAAGCAGCACATAATTCAACCCTTGAAAGATGAGGGAAGGGGAATATGTAAAAAAGGTGCATTCAGAAGTCAAGAGTAGAGAGAGGATATTTAAATCTTTAATTACTCTTCCTTTCTCTACACCGGCTCTTCTATTATTTAAACAATACATGCAATAAAGCACATGCATTTGCATTACAGCCTCTTTACTGCATTATTATCAGGTGCCAGACTTTTAATGATTTCTTTAAAAAATGTTAGGTAGGTAATTATGATAGGTTTTGTTTCATAGACAGACTAGGTCATAAAGCTAAATACAATAGCTGTATGTAGAACAGAGAATTCAACAGTGCCAAGCAATAAAGAAAGAAAAGACTAGACTTGTTTTTAAGCAACTGAAAAACTAACTTTAAAAAAATCTCTACCACTCTATCATATCTGTCTGTCTGTCAGTATTTATCTACAGTATATCTCTATCTACAGTATATCTCTATCTCTATCTCTATCTCTATCTGTATCTCTATATCATCTATCTATCATCTCTATCTAATCCTTAATTTAGTATCCTTGTAGTCCTATTTTTTTTCCATGAAGGGCAAGGCCTTTTCAGTAGTAGCACCCGTTCTGATAAAATCTGTTGTCCCCTTTGTACCCTTTGCATTTAGAAAAGCCCTTCACATGGTAGTGATTGTATATTTGAGAGAGAGGATTTAACTATTTCCTGGGTGTTGCCCAGGAAGTGGCATGCAAGCTGGCGGAAACCCATTTTTATCCAGTAGCTGTTTTTTCCTCTCATAATGCCCTGGAACCATGCTGCCCCTGGGATTTTTTACTGGGGAAAAGTGAATGGGTGGCTGGGAATTGGATCTGTTGTCATCCAAGCATTGAATGAATGAATGAATGAATGAATGAATGAATGAATGAATGAATGAAGCCACCACTGTCTCTGCTAAAGGTAGTAGAGCTCAGAGAATTGAAGATGCTCTTACTAATAAAACGGTCCTCACTACCTTCTTCTGCTAGAAATTGTTGATAGCACACAACAAGCTGAAGGACACTTCTTGCTGCCCATTTGAATGACCATTTGGATCACCCCCAAATTATTCTCAATGCAAAATGATCTTGGTTTTATATTTTCATGTCTTTCCCAAGATGGAACTCAGTGCTGCATTCACAGAATGTTCAGATGGTCTCCTTAGAACTTGCCAAATCCAGATCTCCTTAGATAAAGCAGTAGAGCATATCATGGAAGGACATGTATCCTGCTGAATTTGATCAGTTCCTCATCTCCTTTCCAAGTGGCCAACCAGATGCTGCTCCTGGAAAGTTCATAAGCAGAACTGTGGCAGCATTTTAATCTTACTTTGCACAGCATATGCACAGACGAGATGGCTATCGTTCTACTAACATCTACCGGCACTAGCAAGGTCAACAAGGGTGTTGCAAGCTTCCCAAAGGAGAACGCCTAGTTGCAGCCCACTAATCACAGCCACATTAAAGCAATGACAGGGCATTTCAATTGATTTGATTTTGGAGGGCCAATTAAAACATAAAATATAGCCCTGCTGCTTTGGACTATCACGCCCTCTTTGGAATTGGTTGGCCCTCTGAGGAGGACTTGCTTGGAGACAAGGAGGTCAAAAGAATGAATAAGAGAAAACTATTCTGAAATCCCAGAGTAGTGAAAGGGAGGGTGAGGAGAGCTTTTGGCATCAGACATAATTTATCCTGCCAAAGAGCAAGAAACAGGAAAAAGGCTGATGTAGTAATAACATTAGGAGAACTGTAGCCCATACAAGCTACTGTTCTATAACTTGCCAATCAATAGCTCTTTTATTAGTAGGTGCAATCAATGTACAGGAGACAGGCTTAGCCAATTAAGCTTATCGACTTACTGAAGACTTGCAGGAAACGTCATGTCTTTTGTTTTGTTTTCCTTTCAGGGAGTGAGAAAGGAGCTCCATTTTTTTATCACCGGATTCCCACCAAATCCTCTCCAGGAGTTCCTGGAGAAAGGAAACATTGACAGAAAGCAGAATAGAGTTATCTTGAAAGCCTTTAACCTGGGGTCAGTGAAGGGAAGCAAAACACACAAAGGTCTTCACACGCACATTCATACAAACCAATTGTATTTTATTTTACTTTTAATGTTCTTGTTCTATCATGCCCATTCTGAAACACTCTCAGTCCCACCCCAGATGAATCTAAAGTTGGAAATGTCCTTCATTCTTTGCAGGAAGAGCTAGGGTCTAGGCAAAATTTTAGCCTACCTTTTAA
Organism: Charina bottae; assembly: GCA_023362775.1. NCBI lineage: Eukaryota > Metazoa > Chordata > Lepidosauria > Squamata > Charinaidae > Charina > Charina bottae. The sequence continues at coordinate 21,244,659 of JALMGJ010000015.1, forward strand.
AGCAAACTGATTTTATTTGTACTACCAAAATGGAACACATTTTCATCCTTGGGTTTGTATCATTTTGGGTGCCATTCTTGAAATACATGCAAAAATACAGTGCTGGTATGAAGGTGAAAGAATGCAAATTTTCTGGCACTTAAATATACATGCATGCATGCATGCATACATACATACATACATACATACATACATACATACTGTATATGCTAAATTACATGGACATTTCATGGGACATATCGCAAAACTGAGTTGGATTTTATTTTGATGGATACATTTCTATGGTATACAAGGCTATTTCTTCTTTTCCCTAAAAAGTTCTTTTTACTAAAATAAGTTGGTGATATATCTGGGAGAACAGGAGGAACTGGTGCAATGAAATCTGCAGGAAATTATGTGGGCATCATGTTCTCTTAAACAAAATTTTAAAATGTGAGTAGCTATACAGAATTCATATAGTTTTTTTTCATTGTGAAACCAGGGAATCCAGAACTCCAGAAATGAGGGGAGAAATTCACAAGAAGAGAGTTTTAACACATTTTAGATTCTTAGACTATTTAAAGCACAGCCTAGAATTCTGCAGTCAATCAAAACATGATACAATCTGTTCTTCTCCTATACAATAGGATATTAGATATCAAACTTAAAAAGAAAAGAAGCTGAATTCAAAGGGTGCCTGCTTTAATAAATAAAAGTGCCCGGCTACCTTAAGATTGACAGGTTGATGTGTTGCACTGTTGAGCAGTCAACATTTTAGATTAAACCCTTAGGGAAGTCAAAACACAAGTAACTTTCCCACCAAAATCAAAGAAATTAAATCCAGAGGAAAGGAGAAGTCAGTTGATATCTTATGCATCCTCATTTCATCAAATGGATGAAATGCTCAAGGTATATTTATGAACTGCTCATCAGAATAAGGAAAAGAGTAAATACTTCTTAAATATTTATCTGGACAAGCATAAATATGGAGACTGGGATGGATCCAAGGTGGAATTCCATCATCTGATAATGTCTGTAGTTGTCATGGAATCCTGTTCAATCCACTTTGGCCACACTTAAAGGTCTCTGTCCCTCCATTTTTATTTCATGGTACTGCTAGCAACATGTAACCATAGACAACTTGCTTAAAGCTGAACAACTTGTTCATAGACTCACTGGTTCTCACAAGTAAGATCATGATCAGTTAGAATATGGGCAAACTGATCTCCATGTCATTTGGCAAAATCATAACGGCATCTAGAGGACTCTAAATAAGCTACCCATCTAGGAAGGTAAAAAAAAAAAAGGTAAAGGTTCCCCCCGCACATTTGTGCAGTCATGTCCAACTCTAGGGGCCGGTGCTCATCTCTGTTTGTTAGCCAAAGAGCCAGCGTTGTCCGAAGACGCTTCCACGGTCATGCGGCCAACATGACGCACGCGGAACGCTGTTAACCCATCTAGGAAATAACTAGGCAAAAGCCTCCTTTGATCTGACACCTTAATAATTTTATTTGTTTGTTTGTTTGTTTGTTTGTTCAATTTATTCCCCGCCCATCTCCCATGCAAGGGACCCTGGGCGGGTTACAACAATTATATTCGTGTTAAGGTTGCACAGATCAAAACTGATTTCAGCAACTGATTCAATGTGAAAAATCAGGTTGATTCAATTTACTCTTTCCAAATCAAATTAGCCCAATCAGACAATCCCACATTTTCAACTCAATTGCCTTATTGGTTCAATTCCATTTAGATAAAAAGAAGCATAAATTATAGTCAGTGATTTCACCCAAATCATCAATTTGATTTGGAAAATCAATTCAGCTTGGACATTCAGCTGAATGAGCTGGAACTAGCATCTCAAGGATAAGGTAAAATGTTGAACCACTAATGAGCCAGGAAAAAACACACAATTAAGCTCTAAGACTGTCCCCAGGGATGGTCCCTGACTCTCTGCATTCTGTCTTCAATATCTTCCTCTGAGAGCAAAATCAACATCAGTCCATGGATATGGCAGGCAGAAATGGAAATCCATTGGGATTTGGGGGTCTTCTGATGGGTGCTCACAAGAGCCAGTGTCATGATTTAAATTCTACATAGTAATATATAGCTTTAGAATTTCTATAGATTTCCTTTTGCGGATGCTTTTTAGCTTGCTTTGTCATTGCTAGGAGGCTGAAGATGCTGCAGCAGGTTTTCTATTACACATCTTTCCATCACTTTAGAGCTGCCTAGCTAACCCTACTTCCAGGGTCATCTGCAGCAAGCTGAGATTTTGTAAAAACAACAGAAATGAACATTGTGACATCATGATACAAGCTCCACCCCTTATGTATTTGCATACAACATAGCCACAGATTGTAAAAGGGGCAGAGTTTGAACTGTGACATCAGAAAACACATTTCATTATTTGCTTCCCTTCCCCTCTCTCCATTGGTACCCATACACATATCTGAAAATGATCTTCTAGTGGTTTATTATGGAATTTAATTAAAAACAAAAATACAGGGAATGAAGACTACAAGAAATATAACTATTCACTCAAACAAAAACAAGAAACTTTCTTAAGCTACTATATAGCAAAACAAGTACAAGACCCCTTTGTCCCAGCATTAAATTATTACCAAACTTTGAGGGGGGAAATCTAGCAAATTTAGTAAGAATGATAAAAGTAATTGAGAGGCGGGGGGGGGGAGATTGTTCTGGTCTGGCATTCAGCTTTCTTGCTGCAGGGCAAAATACTTCTTCAGAGCACTGATTGAAAAGTTGTTCGTAATGAAATGGAGGGTACATAATTCTATTTGCATGGGTGTTATGTTGGGGAGTCTAAATTTTTATTGGGTGTGTATTAGTATACAAGGTAGGCTTTGGGCATCATAGACTGTGCTCAGTCTGAACATTCACAGATTTCTGAGTCATGTGGATAAAACTGTATAGAAGTTTAGCAAAAGCTTTTAGAGCAGAGCTTTCCAAACTGTGTGTTGCGACACAAAAGTGTGTCGCCACACAGTCTGGTGTGTTGCCACACAACCCGGAAGTGCTGATCATCATCAGCGCTTCCTGGTTTTCCCACGGCGACACACCAACGGCTAGTTTAGCAAAAGCTTAGAGCATCATTTGCGGTCTTTCCATTAAACGCTTGGCTTTGGTCATTTACAGGCATCTTGCAACAGATGTATAACTTTAGATATTAAAATGCTTCTTTATTTCTCTGTTTCTTTTTCCATAAGTTTCCTTCCTTCCTTCCTTCCTTCCTTCCTTCCTTCCTTCCTTCCTTCCTTCCTTCCTTCCTCTCTCTCCTTCTTCCCTCCCCCTACCCCTCCCCCTCCCTCTCCCTCTATTCCTTCCTTCCTTCCTTCCTTCCTTCCTTCCTTCCTTCCTTCCTTCCTTCCTTCCCTCCCTCCTTTTTTCTTTTTCTTTTTCTTTTTTGTTTGCCACATAATCCTGTTCAGTAGCAAAGAGGAGACATGGAGTTAAGCTCAATTATCAGAGGCTGAAACCCACAAGCAATCAATCATTTTCTGACATGTTCACGCTTTTGCCATTTTGAGGAGGGGGGAAAAATCCTTATATTTGTGTAGTTCTTGTATTTTTAAAAAAAACTTCTCAAAAGGGGGGAAGTGTCAGAAAGGAAAAAGCCTTCCACCTCTATCACCTCCTTTTCCTCTTTCTAACAGCATATCAAAATATCAAGACTGTGGGGAGGTGAGTTTAAATGTTCACTTGTTTTCTCTGAAACTAAATCCAACTTCTTGTTTCCTTCTTCCTTTTTTTTGGCATGCCAAGGTAGAAGTCATTTTAGATGTCTTTATTGTAAACATAATCTTTCTGAGGGGGCTCACATTATAATTAAGATGGATTTGAACAGGGAGAGAACTGTCCTTTTTGAACAGCTTTACTTAAGAGGGGCAATTTTTAACAGCCTGTTAAATGACTGCATTTCTGTGGAACACTGACATCCAGTGGAAATTTGGGATCGTTCAAGTGGATGATTGCCAAAATGTGCTCTGGAGGGAGGGGCAGTGCATTCTAAGAACAGCAGCAATGTCATGTGCTTCATCAGTTGAAGGTCCACCTAACTAGCTGCAGGAGATCAAGGTGTCATTGGACTCCCATCAGTCCTAGCAATGTGACAAAGAGTAAGGAGAGATGCTCCAATGCCTTCTGGAGCAGGGTTCCTCAACCTCAGCCATTTTAAGATGTGTGGACTTCAACTCCCAGAATACTCCAGCCAGCAATGCTGGCTGGAGTATTCTGGGAGTTGAAGTCCACACATCTTTAAATGGCTGAGGTTGAGGAGCCCTGTTCTGGAGGACCAAAGGCTTCTCCCTCTTTCCAAGTGACCCTCAACCAGATGCCTGTACAATCTGACTAAATTTCTTGATGTTATCAATCACTTCTTTCTGATGGCATTTAACATTGCTTCACAGGAACTCTGTCTCTGAGTGTGGAGATTTTAGACTCATTAACTCTGAATGGTGGATAAGAAAACCTAACCAGGCTGCTAACCATGCCATCATCCATGCGACTCCATCTTACCATCAACCCACTTTTTAATTTGTATTTCTTCTCTCAGTTCTACCAGCATCCATGGTCACTTAGCTTTCTCATTCCTCCCACTTAGGAAAACCTCCTTATTCTTCCTCTTATCCATCCATGGCACCATATTGCTTACCTAAGGAAAATGATTTTCCAATTAATATATAAGGTATTCCCACCTTCCTTAATTTTGCCTAGATGTAAAGCTATCCAAGTTAGTGGCTAATTGGTAGAAAACAGTTGCTTCAATTAAATGATACACATTGTGTGGCAGAATGCTTATCTTTCTAGTCTTGGGTCTACTGACAGTCCATTTCATTAAGCCAGCCCAAGTTCCAGTCTTATGAAAAGTGGGAGAAAGGTTAATATTTTCATAGAAGTGGAGAAACTGGTTAACTGCTACAAGCTGGGAATTTTTACACTGAACTCCCAACATAAATGGAAGGTAGTAGATCAAAGGAAAGTGATTTTAAGAGTATGGAGGTTTTTAAATTAAAAAAAGAGGGAAGACTTATTCTAAAAAGTCCATGCCTTTAGAGCTTTCCAGATGCAACAAAAAAAAATATGGGGGCTCATGCATTGAATGTACTACCTATATTTACTTTTTAAGGTGACTCCAACATTGAAGCAACATGTTTCTTCTCAGCTCAGAAATCTATACACACAGCCTGTTTTTGCAGTCAGATTGCTCATCCAACCACAATAAAAGAGACCTGCCCAGTATTAATGGCAGTGTGGGATTGAAGATATTTTCTCTCTCAAAATATTACATTTCCAGTGATGTTACATTAAGTGGTTTCCTAGTTAAGCCTAGATGTGTTTTTCTTTATAGACTAGGACATGTTGAAATACATACCATTTGTAACCGCTGATTAACAAATATACCCTCTTTCTTCACCAATCCCAGCTGACATGTCTCACGTGTTTGGATAGCATTAAATTTCACATGATAATCTACAGTAAACTGAGACACTTGACAATTAACATTGCTTTTGTTGGAAAAATCTTGCTTTCTGTGGCTCTATTTTTTCAGCACAAAGCATAAGGGAAAATGACTCCAAAGTGCATGTTGGTTTCCTTTGTGATAATTTACAAGCATCTGCTGCAACTGAACACAAACCGCATTGCAAGGAAATGTTTGTGTTATATGTGTTTTTTGTTGCTGCTGTTGTCGCTGCTGCTGTTTGTTTTAATCTGACCTCATGATCCCATGATCTCTGATTGCCTTGCTTGGAATTCTCAGACTTAATATTATGCATGTGATGTGAATCTTCTGGTGGCTATGAAGGGCAGTCTTTGGGACCAGAAAGTCAGATACACTGAAGACATGCCATTCGTATGAATCTATGCTGCCATGGGACAGAGTCAGGATTAAAATCAGAACCCAGTTCATATGCAGTTGATGTTAGCCCTGCAAGGCAGTCCAGACAAGAACCATAACCAGGAGTACCAGCTCTACATATAGGTTACTTACTTACTTACTTACTTACTTACTTACTTACTTACTTACTTTATTTATTTGTTTGTTTATTTATTTATTTATTTATTTATTTATTTATTTATTTATTTATTTATTTATTATCGATTTATATCACCGCTCCATCTCCCCCAAGGGGGACTCTAGGCGGCTACATTAACATTAAGGTTACATTAACAGATTCTTGCAAGGCTGAAAGCATTTCTCCCCTCCTTTCCTTTTGCTCTATGGAAAAATAGGGAAAGTCCCTTCTGAAATGTTTCCCACCCCCCTTCTCCTTCTGTGAGTTGAGATACCTTGTACACACCAGCTCTCCCTCCTGTCTCTCCAGGTCATTCCCACATACCATTATAGTTGATGGCCTAGAGCATCTTGCAAGGTCATTGCTAAAAATTGTCCCTGCCTGGAGGCCTGCAATCAAAAAGACATTTTTCATTGAAGGATAAAGAATATGGAGACCTATCAAGGTGGCAGAAATCCTGGCAATCACTACATGACAGTAAAAGATACACAAGGAAAGGGGTTGATGAGGGAAGAAAAAAAAAAGGAAACTTATCCCTTCCCTTCCCTTCCCTTCCCTTCCCTTCCCTTCCCTTCCCTTCCCTTCCCTTCCCTTCCCTTCCCCTTCCCTTCCCTTCCCTTCCCTTCCCTTCCCCTTCCCTTCCCTTCCCTTCCGCTGTGCAACCTGTTAAACCAGATGCCTCTTGTCTGTAGCTTGAATCATGTCAACTGGATTTCTATTTTCTCAGTGGAAACGTTTCGCTCCTTATCCAAGGAGCTTCTTCAGTCTGAAGAAGCTCCTTGGATAAGGAGCGAAATGTTTCCACTGAGAAAATAGAAATCCAGTTGACATGATTCAAGCTACAGACAATTCCACCTGGATGACTGAGAACCTTCATAGACAGATGCCTCTTGGTAACATTTGAATTGAGGCTCAAGGCAAATGATCTTTCAACTGATTTCTCCCTTTCCTGTAGCTTGCTGGAATCACTCTTGGCTAGGAGATGGGCCAGTTTTCAATATGCTATCACACAGCAGAGTAGATTGCCTTCTGGGGAAGAGAGAGTCTAGTTCCACCCCAAGACACTAAGACTTTGGATTTAGATTTTTTTCCTAAGCACTCTATTTATTTGGTTATTTTAACCATTCATTCATTGGATTATTAGAAGGATAAAATGGAGAAAGAGGCCATTATGTTGTGGATGACATAAAAGTATGTTGGGACTTGTTTTTGAATTTTAAAAATATGTTTTTGTTGTTGTTCAGTCGTTTAGTCGTGTCTGACTCTTCGTGACCTCATGGACCATAGCACGCCAGGCCTTCCTGTCCTCCACTGTCTCTCGGAGTTTACTCAAATTCATAATGTAGTTGCTAGTTAATAGAAATAAGTGCATGTCTAAAACTGGTAACAATTTTCATAATAAGAGCTAGAGGTAAGATGCAGCACAGGAAAACTGTCTCTAAAAATGTCCATGTCAATGAACTGAAATTGAATTTTAATTAAAAAAAAGAAATTGTTATTTGTCCGTTTTTGACTGACTAACAGACATATATGCCAACTCCATGGTTTGATCAGCAGTTATGTGTATGTCCAATTTATGGTGCTTGGGGTGTGGTGGCTCAGTGGGTAAGACACCAGGCTTGTCGATCGGAAGATCGCAAGTTCGGAGGTTCGAATCCCTAGCCCCGCGTGACGGAGTGAGCTCCCGCACTAGCCCCAGCTCTTGCCAACCTAGCAATTCGAAAGCATGCAAATGCAAGTAGATGAATAGGTACCACTTCGGTGGGAAGGTAACAGCATTCTGCGCGTGTCATGCGGCCACATGACCGTGGAAGCGTCTTTGGACAACGCTGGCTCTTCGGCTAACAAACGGAGATGAGCACTGGCCCCTAGAGTCGGACACGACTGCACAAATGTGCAGGGGGAACCTTTACCTTTACCTTACCTTGGGACTCAAAGAAACATCAGTCAAAATATATTCATATATATGCTAAGTATTATGTATCTTTTTAAGACACATTGACCACATATTCTTCCAAAGAATCACATGATGATCTTTTTGCAAGAATATACTAATATTCTTCTTTACTACAGTGACAATATCCAGGCTGAAAAAAATCTGATTGGACATTACTGATAGGCCCTATTTTTTACCAGCCAATGAAAAATAAGGCTCAACCTTCTAATACAATCATATCTCCATTGCGTTTTTTATGGGCTAAAGGAAAGAAACAACATGCGAAATCATTATGGTGAACTTGTACAGAATGACTAGGCAAAGGATGTTATAAATTCCTGGACAAGCTTTACAACTAGCTTATTCAAGATACAATAACTGGGTAGACTTCCTACCTTAGCCTTCATTTATTATTTTTTTTAAAGGCAGCCTGCCCCTTTTGTGTTAGCCACAGAGGAAATCTCATATTTTATCGGAAACTTTGATTTACATTTAATAGATCTGCTACCTACTAAAAAAGACCTTGTATTAGCAAATGGGTACAGATCCAGTCCATTACCTTAGGACAACTGGAAAACTCCAGGGCTTTGTGAACTCATGCAATAAAACATCATTAAACACCAGAGTAAGACAGAGGAGACAGAAGGTTTGAATTGAGAGTAAGGAGAAGTGTTTGGAATAAAGCAGAGTGCCCCTCCGATACGCCAGGATAACATCTGGCTTCCATTTGGAAGGGGTCGTCGGAGGACCTCGATGTCTGTGATGTAAATGAGGAACAGACCCCCAACAATTTAACTGTCATCAGCACGAATGCTTTAACTGCCATTGTAAAAGCAAAGCTCTGGGCCTCTTTGGAAAACTCCATATGCTGCTGGTCTGAATTAGAAGCTAGGCATATTATCTGAAGATGAAAGCGGGCAGGTCAATTCACTTAAAACCAGAGAATTGCCACTGCTAAGAAATGATGAGTAGCAATCGTAGGGAGATTTTCTCCTCTTTAAAAAAAAAAGGAAAGGGGAAAAAGTTATTTGCCTGCTCTAGAAAATAAGGAAGGAACAACTTGAGGATTGCTGCCAAAAGCAATCAAGAAGGGCCTTTATATACTGTAAGAGGAATATTAAAATGTATTGGGAATGCTTTGGAGAGATTTACATGTTTGTTTGTTTGTTTCAGAAAACAGCTCTTGTTAAAATTTAGGCTTTGGGGCTCAGCTGAAAATTGACCTGAGCTAAGCCTTAGTGTACAAAGTACAGATCAGAATGTGATTGACTCCTGTTTGTGCAACTCTCTGAATTTCTGCAATCAATTCAAAATGGCATCAATTAATTGGGCTGGGAAGGAATGAGTATATCGTTCCCAACTTCTGGAGCCCAATCAGGTCTCATTTTTACACCCCTTAATGGCCTGAGACCCAAGATATCACATGACTCCAGGTATCTGAAGCCAGAACTCCTTCTCAAAGTTTACCTCCCATGGGTGAACATTGTCTTTCAGTCATAGCATCATGATTAAGTATTTACACCAGGGAGACTCACCTGTCACCTGTCTGCATCTTTCCTGTGATTCATTTCCCTAGAGATATAATGCTTATTTTCCTAGGTTTTTTTAGTTTATCACCAATGTGCTTCTCAGGTGATCTTTGGGTGCTGTTTTCACAGAGCTGCTATTTTTAGTTTATTGTACTGCAATATATGTCATTTTACACACGTGTATACAGTATGCTTATGCGGGGCATGGTGGCTCAGTGGTTAAGACGCCAGGCTTGTCGATCAGAAGATCGCAAGTTCGGAGGTTCGAATCCCTAGTCCCGTGTGACGGAGTGAGCTCCCGCACCAGCCCCAGCTCTTGCCAACCTAGCAATTCGAAAGCATGCAAATGCAAGTAGATGGATAGGTACCACTTCGGTGGGTAGGTAACAGCGTTCTGCGCGCGTCATGCGGCCACATGACCATGGAAGCGTCTTCGGACAACGCTGGCTCTTCGGCTAACAAACGGAGTTGGGCACCGGTCCCTAGAGTCGGACACGACTGCACAAATGTGCGGGGGGAACCTTTACCTTATACAGTATGCTTAGAGTGTAGCTTACAACACACACATCCTCATATTGATATTTGCTTCTGTCTACCACGTAGCTCTCACTCTCTCCACAAGTAATCCGAAAAATTCACCAAGAAGCTTTCAAAGCAATTTATGCAAGCAAACGCTGAGTGTAGCTATTTGTATTGGCAGTGCATTCAGCTTAACAGTCTACGACAAGGAACAGATGGTCTAGGCTCTGGAACTCGCGACAAGAAACCCCTCGGCTTCCCCCTCTACCCATTTTGTGAAAGCAACAACATCGCTTCTGTTTATTTCTTTGATTAAGCTGTTGTTTTACCTACTCCCGGGTCTTTACTTTTCCATTTCACAGAACAAATTCTTGAAAAACCAACATCCTCTGATTTGGATGGTGGGGAAGACCTGCAGAAACTCTGTTTCACGATTAGTGCTCTGAATCAGACCGAATGAGCCAGGTTTCGGAAAACTGACAGGGGGAAAGCACACAAGTAAAATGCAGATTTCACAGATTTAATGGGAAGTGTTTCCCCGACTCAGAAAATCTCTTAAGGCTTCACGTCACTAAGCCATGTGGTTCTTGGAACTTGGATTTGCATGGCCAGATTAGAGAAATAAATATAAATATTCAGAGTCTACCTAGTATTTGATTGTCATGGCAGGAGGCTGTTTGTGGGACCTTGGAAAGTCTTAAAGTCAATAAATAATAAAATGAAAAATGGAATGAAAGTCTCCTTTGAGTTAACTTGAGTTAACTGCTCAATTTTTATGCAGTTTTATTGTTACCTGTTGAAGTTCATATTGTAATACCCAAATGAGGATCCCCACTTGGAATATTGTTTAAAAATCTGCTTACATCTCCTAAAAATGACTATTGCAGAATTAGAAAAGATGTAAAAAGAGCAACCAAATATTTAGGCATTGCAGAGGAACTGAGGAAAAGTTACAGTGTTTAGGAAGAAGCTTAGGACAAAGAAGCAAATAAAGGAGATCGTTATAAATATATATCCAATTATTGGAGATGAATTATGAATGGAGAAATAAGTTAAGGAGATTTTGCCCCCTTCCTCATAAAGTTTGGAATCCAGGGTCATCCTATGGAGCTGATTTGTGGGAATCTGAGAAGAAGCAAACAAACCAAGCAAAGGTGTTACATGGTGTGTATGAACACCAAATACGAAATGAACAGATGATCACCAATGATTTTATGAGGGCATCAGACCAACTAATGGAGAACAAAGCTATCAATGGCTATCCATCAGGATGACTTTTTATTCCCTCCCCTATCAGATCTGGAAATATGAGGAGCTTGTTCCTATATCATTCCTTCCCTCTTTGTGACTATAAGCATTTCTTCAGTTTCTGTGGGAAAAAACTGGACAAGGTGGGCACTCTTGTTTAAATGAATTTTAATTTGCTGCAAGAGGATGTTTCTTTCTATATTTATTTCAAAGGGGAAGAACATGTAGGTTAGATCAGGGTTTCTCCACCAGGGTTCCGTGGCACCCTAGGGTTCCGCGAGAGGTCCCTAAGGGTTCCCTGGGAGATCACAATTTATTTAAAAAAAATATTTCAAACTTGGGCAACTTCACCTTAAAGAGGTAAGTTTCGTTCTTTATTTTTAGTTTAAGAACACTGTTCATGCATATCTACATGCCTACCCATGAAACGAATAGAATAATTTTGTAACTTGTGGCCTATCTTTGAGCCTGAATGTGCAGGAGTTCCCCAAGGCCTGAAAAATATTTAAAGGGTTCCTCCAGGGTCAAAAGGTTGAGGAAGGCTGGGTTAGATGTTCATCAAGTGGAGTGCAACGTTCTCAGCAACGTCTGCAGGGGAAGTCCAAAAAAGCACAGCCATGCAATTGAAGGCCGGCCCCTTTTTCACACGTGGCACACTTGGCACATGTCGAAGAAGAGGCAGGGCTTCAACTGCACAGTTGCGGCCACCATGTTGACTTTTCTGACCCTCCTGAACACCCCTGACCTGGACAGAAATTAGTCAATCCTGAAAAGAACTGCCCCCTTCTAAGTAGTTGCCCATTTCCATCTCTTATTTTATTTTAAAGTTTGGTGTCAGAACAAAACCAGCCATTCAAAGAAAGCTTAATATGGTTTTCAAAATTAGAAATATTGTACTCCCCAGAGGCATTTTTTTAAAAAAAGGGAAACTGCAAACTTCCCATATGTGGAGCTTATTACTTATTTCATTTTAAAAGGGGAGGAAAGGGTCACACTCTTTTAGTAACACCAAGCCAGAGAGCTGTTTTCTTTCCATGCACTCATTAACCTTCACCAGTTAACTGTTCTAATTTCCTATTCAGCGTGTTTTCCTTTCCATCACTTCCTATTTTATTTTCTTTTAGCATCACACTATTTATTCCCAGCACTTACCCTAGGAAACTTGGTGCTGTCAGAAAGGAAACAGGCCATTTGCATTCACAGTAGACTGTGTTGAAAAGCATTATTTCGGTTCAGAGAAATTCACCTTGTCTTTCAAATCCCCTTTTGTGAAGCAAAAGATCGTGGGCTGGGGGAACCACATCCCCTAAATCATATATTAAATAAATATGTGAATGAGATGGAGGAAAAAACACCCATTCCCTGTTGCAAATTAAGCCTTGGCATTAGCCAAAGTAGTTTAGACTTGTATCAGATTGATCCAGTTGATCAGTTCAAAATGGCAAGTTATGAAGAAGATGGTCAAGTGATCAGAAAGAATCATACTCTCACACCCTTTGAGATAAAACAATTAAACTATGGTTAGTCTTAGACTTGGAGAGCCAGTTTGGTGTAGTGGTTAAGGCATCAGGCTAGAAACCAGGAGACCGTGAGTTCTAGTCCCGCCTTAGGCACAAAGCCAGCTGGGTGACCTTGGGCCAATCACTTTCTCTCAGCCCTAGGAAGGAGGTAATGGCAAACCCTAGACTGAATAATCGGAGCAAAGAACATACTCTTCTGGATGAATTTTTCAACTGAAGTACCACCAAGGTGTCAATGGAATTGAATGAAGATAGGTGGCAATTGGACAGCGTGACATTTCATTGCTGACATCTCAGTTGTAAAAATCCCTTCCCAGAGAGGCTTGCCTGATCCCAACATTGTTATCCTTTCAGGTTCAGGCCAATGTGTTTATATATATTTATTCCAAGCAGGGCTGTATGAAGCTTTGTTGGAGTGACTCAACTCAACTGTGATTTGATTAAAATATCCCAGGGGCATCCACAAAAGTCAAGATGGCAGCCATGATTGTACAACTGAAACTCTGCCTCTTTTTAGGTGCAGGACTGTGATTGCAGCCAGTGGAGGAGACATTTCTAGGCGGAAAAAGCCTTCAGTGTCCTTTTCTGCTAATAACCATTGACAATGGGCCAAGATCCATCGTCCTGCATGTATTCTTGCACCTCTCATGTATACATTTAACAAGATTAGTTGAAGACTCCAGCATGGTAGATCTTTAATGAGGCAAGTTCATTAATTTTGAAAGCTTCTTTATCTTTCTTTGCTGAAATTGCATTGCTCACTTCATACACCTATAGTGAAAAACAGATTCAGCACGCTGAGCTTCTTTTATGGGCCATTTTAAATTTAGTTCCCTCCTTCTCTTCCTTAAATATTTCAAATATTCTTAGTATAAAGCTGTATTGTGACATCTGGTGATTAGGGATGTAATAGAATTCCACCTCAGATTCCACTGGGAGTGAATTTGTAGCATGATCACTAGTAAGAGAATAAAGGCTGGTAGTTTTCTACAGAAAAAGAGAAGGTTTTTTTCCACTACCGAAGTTGTACACATATTATGGTAGTTATAGTTCTAGAAAAAGCTTTACATATGGGGATTTGTACTTTAAAAGCCTGCATTAGGAGGTGTATGTGTCAAGAAACCTTGAATTATTTGGGGGAAAAAAGACTTGGGCAATTTATGTCAACAGTTGGATAAAATAGGCATGGATTATTTTTTTTAAAAAAAGTTGGTGGGTTCAAGAATTGGTAAAGCTGGACAGTATACTGGAGAAGTAAAGAGAAGATTAATCATGAGGTAGAAAGCAACAACGCACTTAGATACAGAAGGATAAGAACATTTCACTAAATAATTCAAGCCAATTTTTTCCGGGATAATGTATAACTGTGACAGCTGCACACTGAGAAAGGGGGGGGGGGGGAGAGAGATAGAGAGAGAGAGAGAGAGAGAGAGAGAAAATATGTGGTTTTGAATGATTGATTTGAAGGTGTTTACCATGGACTTCAAGAAAAATGAATCAGTTAGTCCTGGACCAAATTATGGCTGAGTGCTTCTCCCTTGAGGTGATGATCATCACTCATATACTTTGGGCATGTGATATGAGCAGATGTTGGACTAGAGGAAATTATGCTGGACATTAATTAAGTTGAAGGAAATGGAAGAAGAGGAAGATAGTGGAGAAAGCTGCTGATCAAAGTGATGACTATGAACACTAGAGATGGAAGTACTGTAGATGGTGAGTTTGTTCATGCATTCCCCAAGAGTTAACCTTGATTTGATAGCATCCAAGCAACCATGGAAAAAAGAGCAAGTTCATATAAAGGGCATTTGAATGATAATTTCCAATAGCCAACATAAGTATAAAGTATCTGAGCTAAATGCTCAGGGTCCCCCTCAGGGAGATGGGCGGTGATAGAAATTCAATTAATTAATTAATTAATTAATTAATTAATTAATTATCTGAGAATTTTGCAAACTTGCAGCTCATTTCATCCCTATGATATCATTAACACCTAAACAACAAATGCAATTCTCTCTCACACACACACACAAACACACACACACACACACACACACACACACACTTTGTTAGAGTAGCTTCCTTTTTGGAGAAGAGAGGAAATGTTCTGTATTTGCACAAAATCTACACCGAGCATTGGTTTTAGCACAGGGAGGAAGGTTTCAGAAAAATAGATAGGGAAAAGTTATTTTATACTTGATCTTAGCCAAAGGGCCAAGAAGCTATTATTTTGATTTAGTTTCTTTGGCAACTGAGCCACACCACCCAAGATTGAAAGCCTGCTGTAGTGCACTCATCTCAAGAGACATGATGAGAATGTCTGAACAACACAGACATGGCCAACTACAGTTCAACCATCAATATCTCCAGAGGTCCTCGTTACAAATGGAGTGGCTGTAATCCATTGACACATATTTTGTGTTTAGATTGAAGCATTTTTAATACCCAGCATGTTAGTTTCTTCTAACTGGAGCAAACTGGAGAAGGAATCTTAAAACAAACTATTGGGGGACCAGAAAGGATTAAATAGATAACCCCTTTTATTGATATTGAATACCAAAGAGCAAATTTTATATCAAGAGTGGATTAAAAACAACCCCTCCAAGATAGCATCATATATGTAGTAACCAGAAAGTCTTTAATGGTTTAGCTTTCAAATCCATCAACCAATGGAGGCTTGGTGTATAAATTGACACTAATACATGCTTTCTGACAGCGGATAGAAAAATGGAGTTATGAGGTGCAAACCATGATTTTGAGTAGTTCCTCCAAAGTAAGTCCCACTCATTTCAAAGGGATTTACTCTCAGGGAAATTGCAGACTTTCCTCTAGGATCTTAAATACTGGAAAGAAGAAAAACCACTGGTAACATTTTTATTGCTAAGACAGTTCCTAGCGGGTTGCATCATGGGATTTTTAGAGGAAGATGAAAGGAATATATTGCTTATTTCATAGAACATCTCTTGCAAAAATGCCTAATTTTGCATAGCTCTTATTTTGAATAGATTTTTTAAAAACCGGATGCACTTATAATCACACAGTAAATATTAATTCTATTGTTCTTATCATTTTTTTTAAAAGGAATGCAATTTCCACCTATTGGCTCTTTTGGTACCTTAACTAAAGTGTATTTGCAATACTGTTACAACAAGTTACAATTTGAGCAATGAATCTCCTGTAATAATGCAGAACCAGCCCCACTTTCATATCACTGTATCTTACCAAACTAATGAGATTGATCATTTCATAACTTTGGTTCCATTTTTTTTATTATTTTATATAAAAAAAACCCTGGAAAGTCCTTATCCATTTTATGAAGAGGGGGAAAAATACCAAACCTTTGCGAAATTCATTAAAGAAGCATAAAAAATTCATTAAACAAGCGAATTGCATTCACAGCAGCTGTGATGCAAATGCCCTTTCAGCAATGTAGAACTCCATATTGGTTTAACCTTTCATGTTCTTTTATATCCATGTGGGGGGGGATATGGATATATCTATTTATTTATTATTTATTTATTTATTTTTCAAGGAATGAAAATTAAGTGCTGATCCTTTGATCTCCAGCTAGAGTGAGGTAGATTGACCAACAGAAACAGACTTCCGGAAGATCAACTTTCTGGTTCTTATGAAGCCCGCTTGAAATCATTTCAATTTCTCTTTTTGTCTCCAGTTGATAAGGAAACAAATGATGCTGCCTTCTCAGTGATGGCCCTCATTTATGGAACTCGCCGGGCAAGGTCATCTGACGGTTTGGGGTGATTATATATCATTTCTTAATACTAGTTGCTGAGAAACATCAGTGGCAGGGAATTACGTATGAGTCTTCTGGAGTGGATGTCCATAATAAATGTAATTAAATGAAGAAATAAGTATCATGCTTGTAGGCTTCCTTTAGAACATAAATGGATGACAGATGGTTGTAAAACACAGGTAGAAAACATATAGACCTACTGTAGGTCCCATATGTTCCTGAGCATGCACACACACACACCATTGATGACTACCAATAAGTATCAGCAGGTGTTCCATCATTTTAGAGGCATGAACTATACGAAGCCTGAGAATAAGACTGATGTAACATTTCTTCCTAGGGAAAAAAAGGAGGAAAAGAAGACAATTCCCACCTTCATCATACATACTGCACATATCAAATTGCCCCACCTACTTTATATCATTTTCCTATCCACTATTATTTCTGCCTTCTCCAAAAAATGTTAAGCACAGTCCCCAAGGATCCAAACAGTTGCCCACACCTGCTGTAAACAATTTCCCTGGTTGTCCATGTTGAGAACAGAAAAGCGGGGTGGATACCCTTTCTTCTAAGCCAGCACTGATCATTTTATCTTCACAGCCAGCTAGTTCAATCTTAAGTCATTCAATTTCACAACTGCATTGTTTCCCCTTTTTTGTAAGAGACCCTTGTCTTCTTTGAATTCATAATGTTAAAAGGGAAGGCGTCATGTCTGCACATTGCAGTAATGGCCGCTCTTAAGCAAATGGATCAGTAAACAGGATAATGAAATGTGACAGTAACTTCCTTTGTAAAATGCACAAGGAAACCCAATGAGGGCAATATCAAAGACATAGTTTGCATCATAGACGTGACTTTTAGAATATCCCAGTTTAGAAGATCTCAGTGCAAACAATGCACCATAGGCTTCGTTTCTCTAGCAACCTCTAATATGGATAAATAGCCTTCGAAAGGCAGTTTATTTATTTATTTATTTATTTATTTATTATTCAAATTTATCACTGCCCATCTTCCCCAACAGGGGACTCTGGGCGGTTTACAATAAAATCAACTGTTAAAAACCTATAACCATAAAATTACAACACAACCAGTATAATAAATAGATAAAAATCCAAGGGATGGTAAATCTGATATAAAGGGGGACACTATGGAGCCAGCCACCCCCAGGAGGAACTATTACCTCCCCCGTCCCAGGCACGGCGGCAGAACCAGGTCTTTAGAATCTTCCAGAAAGCCGGGAGTTAACTTAAGTTTACAAACTTAAGTTTGCTACTTAAGAAGGATAAGGTGCTATTTATGTGACCTAAGATGGCAATAGATGACAGATTTGTAGAGAATCGCTATAATTTAAATAAAAATACAGTGTGTGTCACCTGATCAACCAGGTAAATTGTGTTTGTGCTCCATCCGCTACCTAGATGCAGAACGTTGATGGCCTTCTTGGCCCCAGCTCTTCAATCTGCCCGTTTCCTTCTTGATCTTTCAAGGTGGGCTTAACTGGTTCCTGTTTCAGATACTTATTTACTTATTTACTTATTATTTAAATTTATATGACCGCCCATCTCCCCCAAACGGGGGACTCTGGGCGGCTTACAATAAAAATTAAAAATTAAAATACAAGCATAAAATTACAATTATCAATATGATATAAATAAATATAAAATCCAATCTGGCGAATCGGTCTCAAACAATAGGGAGGGCATTATGATACTAACCACCCCCAGGAGGAGCTATTACCTTTCCCCTCCCACGCTAGGCGGCAGAACCAGGTTTTCAGATTTTTTCGGAAGGCCAGGAGGGAGGAAACCCACCTCAACTCCGGGGGCAAGATATTCCAAAGGGTGGGCGCCACTGCAGAGAAGGCCCGCCTCCTGGACCCCACTAGATGAAGTTCCTTTATTGATGGGGTCTGTAGCAAGCCCTCTTTGAATGATCGGGTTGGGCGCGTCAACGTTATGGGGATAAGACGGTCCCTCAGGTATCCTGGCCCCATGGCGTGTAGGGCTTTAAAGGTAATAACCAACACCTTGAATTGGACCCGGAAGCAAACCTTCTCAGATATCCATATTTTTGGCCTGCTCAACAATGTTCAGGCAGGTAACATGAAACAATAATAAGCAACAATAATAACCATCAGATATCAGAATACTTTTAAATAGAAGTATGCTGGCCGTTTGAGTGTGAGTCTGTATTCAACCATGAAATGCCCTGGATGAATTTCAGCTGATCATTAGATTTCAGGGTTGTTGTATGTATCAAATGAGGGTGGGGGGAATTGTGCAGTTATTTGAGCTCCTGGGGGGAACAGGGGAATGGAAATGGAAATAATGCCAGCAATATTAATATTATTAATAATATTGTTTGAGAACAATTAACATGAGGCATCTGAAAAAGCCCTGCTTTTTGTTCCAGTGTCTGGTTATGCTTTAAAAACCCATTACTCTATTCTGCATCTGAAGAATCCAATCGCATATTTTATCATAACTGTTTCTTTCCTGAAAATGTAAATGTTGCTCTTTTCCTATGACCATCGTTTCATGACACATGCCCCAAACAGAGTTGCACTTTCATGTTTTGCATGTTTGTTCTTTTGGTCAGTGGGATAGTCATTGGATTCTGCTTTATTTCTGAACAGACTGTGTAACCTGACTTGTACCAAAGCATAGGAAATCACTGTGGTGTGCTAAAGTAACCTCTTGAAGTGTGTAGTGCATTTTGTTTTGTTCACTGATGGACTGTGAGAAGAAAATTGAAGCTAAATAGAAAGTATATACCATGATCCTTCGGAGCTAATGCTGTAGAAATGTCTATGTGGACCAGTGGCCTGATTGATACGGAACCATTTTTAATTTCTAAATACTAATGAATATTATGAATTGTGGATGACTTGTGAAGACATTAAATGCAGATTAATGTCTTTGGTCTCTTTGGGATGACCTCTCTGTTCAGTGGTGAATTTTCAGCATAATGGAATTGTGATTTTTGTACTTGAGAGGAAACCATTAAACTGTCTGGAAGAGAACCAAAAAATGCATCCAGGGTCTTTATCTAAGATATACAGTATTAGGAAAAGCTGATCCTTCAGTGGAGAAGGGACGGCGTTCTGGGTCCGCTCAGCAATACACTTCGCCCTCCCGTCACATATTTCAGCATGAGATGGTATTCATAATCTTGTAGACCTGTATGAGTTATAGTAGGTTTACCTTGATAAAATAGTGACATAATTTCCATTGGAGAGCAATTTACATCACTTTGTTTGCAACCCCCACTTCCAAAAATGAGAGGCTCTTCTGAAGTGTTTAAGCTTTTAGCTCCTTCCTTCCTTCCTTCCTTCCTTCCTTCCTTCCTTCCTTCCTTCCTTCCTTCCTTCCTTTCTTTCTTTCTTTCTTTCTTTCTTTCTTTCCCCCTCCCCTCTCTCTCATTTTGTTTTATTGATTAATATTGAAATTGGAAGAGTCTTGTGGCTTGTGGAAAGACTTGCCCTCTTTAAATTTGGCTGTACTGACTCAACATGTTCTCAGAAACATGGCTTCTGTTTGTACCACTTTCCTCATTTCCCACCTCCATCTTTATTTGGTGCCCCTTCCCTACAATTGCCTCATTCTCAAATGAGGGATGGAAAAATCTCTCTTGCTTGTTAGCTTTGCATCTGCTTATTTGTAAATCCATACCTACCCATTTCTATATTAATCTGAGATTTAAAGGAAACAAACAAACAAAAATTAAATCTACTATTGAACAGTTCTCTATATGTATATATTTTCTTCATAAACCACATATTTTGTAAATATATTGATTTGGGGAGGAGTGAGCCAAGAAGAGCTTCACACCTTTCAGAAAAAACCAAAATTGAGTAGAAAACTGCATTTAGGTCCACATTTATCCAAGAAGATCTAATTTGGACATGAGAGCTAAACAAACTGTCACACTTTTCTGCTCTTAGGGAAGCTTGACAAACATATGGATCCTTCATTTTCTCTGCCAAAGTCAAGGCACGTTCAGATGGAGAACATAGAAGAGGCAATGTATCTCCAATGCAGAGCTTCACTGACTCAAAACAAACTCCCAGTTCTACAATGATTTATAAAGAACTGCCTTTTCCACTACCATAAAACCATAGCACAAGGAAACCATTTCACAAAAAATAAACCCGATGTTTAGTGCAGAATTGATTAATTGATTATGTGCCATCAAGGCGGTGTCAACTCTTAGCAACCACATAGATTTTCTCCATGACCATCTACCCCTAAAGTGGTCTTTCAGGTCTCATCTCAAAAGGGTCCCAGAATTTTCTGCTCCTGAAAACAAATTCCTAGAATTACATTTAGTATTTCTGATGGCACTAGCAAGACTTTTAGCAAATCTCTTAATAAAGACACAATTTCTCCTCTATACTGAAACAGAGGAGTACATAATTATACAATTAAGTCATAATTATCATAATTATACAACTAAGGTGCAAAACTGCATTTTCTTATGTCCTATTTTGTATATTCAGAAGCAAACATTATCCAGTGCCCTCTTACACTCTTTTTCACTATCTTTCTTTTCTTGTTAAACAGCTGGATATGAATCACCCTCAAGGTGTCTTTAAATGGATGATCAATAGAAATTTTTTCCCATAAAACACTGAGTTTGAAATCTGATTTTAAGCACATTAGAGGGTTTTTTTTTAGAACCAAATGAGAGAATGTCATAATACATTGTCATCAAATATGAAAAGAAATACAGCTCGGATGAATTGTCATATTTATTTATGAGTCTATAAAATATATCGTGAAAGTCTTGGCACATTTTTGGGGAATGCCAGTTTGAACTTTGAGGAAAAGTTAAAAGCCTTAAAGGCAATAGTCACTTGATTTATCATCGGAATGTTTTTCATTGTAATTGCAAGGAGATACAGGTATCAAAAAGGGTCTACCTTTAATGGCCACATCTCTTGTGAGGATTTTCTCCCCCTTTAAAAATGATATACTTCTGAGATCCTCCTCTCCACCCCACCCCAATCTATTGATTTGGCAAGATTTACTGTAGATTAGAGCTGCTTGGATGTGGGAACAGAAATGGTCTCAGAATCCCCAAGAGTAGAAGCTTGTAACAGTCAGTATACAGTATATACCATGAACCTTCCATGTTACATATATATTGGCAGAAAAAAAGAGAGAAAAAACCAAAAAGAGTTGCTTATGAAAAGAAAAACTAATGATCAAGCTTAGAGTAGAATCCCTGAGGTTTAGGGACACTCCCAAACTTTGGACCAGATTTTACTTCCAAATTTCAGGGGGTTCCATACGACTGGTCCTCACGTCTAAAATAGAATTAAAGCATTTGTGATAGCCATTCTGTTTGATTGATTGACTGATTTCTGGATTTGGCCTCAAGGAGGATGCATGCACTGAACTTTTTCAGGCCTTCACATCTAATGGGGTCCAGGAGGCGGGCCTTCTCTGTAGTAGCGCCCGCCCTTTGGAATATCTTGCCCCCAGAGCTGAGGCAGATTTCCTCCCTCCCGACCTTTAGGAAAGTTCTGAAAACCTGGTTCTGCCGCCTAGCATGGGAAGGGGAAAAGTAACAGCTCCTCCTGGAGGTGGTTAATACCATAATGTCCTCCCTATTATTTGAGATACTTGCCAGATTGGATTTTGTATTTATTGATGTTATGTTACTAATTTGTAATTTTATATTTATATTTTAACTTTGATTTTATTGTAAACCGCCCAGAGTCCCCCATTGGGGGAGTTGGGCGGTCATATAAATTTAACAAACAAACAAACAAACAAATAATGGCGGCTTTGCTTGTTTTGCACTGCAAGAGACTAAGGTTGCCATATTGTGTCCCTGGAGCTCAGATTACACAAACACACCCACAAAGAATGTGCAAGGAGAGTGTCTGCCCCTTCAGTGCTACACTTTGTTATTATATTCAGCTGGAAAGAGAAGGAGCTTTCTGTGTGCACATCACAATACAGACACAGACGCAAGGGAGGATCTTCATTAATGTACTTAGAGCTTCTTCTCATATGCTTGAGTCATCTAGCAGATAACTGAAGGCTTAACTGCATGGCTCAGGGATTCTTTTCACATATTCTCTCAACGTTTGGAGGAAGATCATCAGAACACCCCTTGTGTCATTAGCTGGGCCAAAAGAATCAATAGTTTGCAACAGAAATCTAATCAAAACCCAAGGTTCATTGTGATTCAACTAGAGAACCCCAAGAAGTGACTGATCCAGCCTCAAATTGCCCATAATGTGGTTTGTTTGGTGTTTGGTGCCTTAGCATATTGTGTCAACTCAGCCTGTTTATAAACAATGCCTTTATGGTGGGGTTTTGGTTTAGCATATTGTATGACTCCAGTCAATCTAGGGGTGATCAAATAAAGTGTTATTAAATAAATGATGGCTTAGCACCATACATGAACTCAGCCACAGAGTTGGAATGGGCCTTGGATCTATATCTGATCTATATCTCTGCTCTGTGTAGCAAATCTGGGTTCAAAGACCATCAATAGATGTCTATCTCTATTTGAAGACCTTAAGTTAGGAAGACATCACCACAACTCTAGGCCACTGATTCTGTCTCAAACTGGTGTTAAAATTAAGTTATTTCTGCTAATGTTTAGCTGAAATCTCACTGTTCCCAGATGAGAAGTAGAGGAGAGATTTCTGCTTCTTCTTTTTGACAACCCTTTAAGAATTCAACAAGTCCTTCAAGAAGTTCTCCTCCAGAGTCTTCTCCAAGAAGATATTGTGGGATTTCTTCTGTGATAATTGCAGTAGGGAGACAACAACAATTTGTTCCCTGTTATGCAGCAGAAGGCAGAGACTGGAGGGAAGTGAGGGGAGGAGAGACAGAGAGACAGAGCTCACTGGCTGGCTTAGACGTATGGGATACATGGCTCACTGGCTGGCTTAGACGTATGGGATAGATGCTCGATACAATCCAGAAAAGGATAGTTCAGAAAATGATTCAGGAGTACAGCACCTTCCCCATGAAGGCAGGCTTATGTTTTTAGGTCAGAGAAACAGAAGGATTGATGGCACATAATCAATCAATCAAATTATGTACATTGAATGAAAAGAGACAATACTTGCCCATTGAATATGAAGCAGGAAAAAATACACCTCTTAAACTGGCAATGAACTAAGTCCATTAGCATCAAAAATTCACTCAAGAAAGCAGTTAATTGGGAAAGCTGGTAATAGCATTCTATACATTAAGGGTTGCTGCAAGTAGCTATGGATTTGGATTTCCAAATCATTGTTCTCTGTTAACAAACAAAAATATTGATAGAACAGCCTACATAAAACTCAGGAAACCCCAGCCTGTGATGGATTTTGTCTGATCTGTACATCCTGACCTTTAAGGAACATAGGGACAGAACATGAAGAAACAGCTGAAGATACTGAAGGAAAAAATGAATCACAGATTTCTAGAGTGCAACACTGAAACGACAGGAAACATATTTTTCCTCTTTAAATGATCTTGGAGCATGTATTGCCAATATCATCTCATAATGTCCCCTCCTCTAAATTGTGCTCCAGATTTCTCCTTGACTGACAGGTCCCTGTAGACCACATTCTCTTCTATCAAGGGAGGTGTCATAAACTGTGCTGTAATGATCCATCCATCCATCCATCCATCCATCTCTCTTTCTCTCTCCATCCACCCATTCCCATCTACCTATCCACCCATCCACCCATCCACCCATCTGCCTCTATCTATCTATCTATCTATCTATCTATCTATCTATCTATCTATCTATCTATCTATCTATCATCTATCTATCTATGCTTCTGTGCCTTTTCTGGTATAGGAAGCAACTGCAGGCTGGCTTCTGAGAGTGTGCAGGGTTACAAATAAACAGATCAATATAACTCTGGTGGGTGATTACTCTTAAAATAAGTCAGCAACAATCAGAGCTGTTCCACAAGTAAGCCTGCATAGACTCCAGCTTGTCAAAAAAATTAATGTTCATTTGGGTTTCATTCAGCTAGATTGAAGGTGACTGATCAGTATAAATTATGTATTCGGTCTGTCCAAATATACTTGTTTATTCATGCATCGACCAGAAGCATCTCCCCTTTCTCCACCCAGCAATATATGCTCAAACATGAAGCCCAGGCATTGAACACAGAGACCAGCTTTGCTCGCAACAGTATTTTGAACACTTATAAATGTCAAGCCTGTGACATCCAATCTTATATCTCTTCCCACAAAATGTCCCAATAGTAGTAATAGTACTTGTAGTAGTAGTAGTAGTAGTAGTAATAATAATAATAATGTCACAGTAGTAGTAATAATAATAATAATAATAATAATAATAATAATAATGTCACATTATTATTACTACTACTACTATAGTTCACCTATTGTTTTATTCACCCTCCTGTTCTGGGGGGTTGCAAATTAAAACTCATGTTGGCTAACCCAGATTTACTGAAAATTAAATAAATAGCCATGGCTTTTTGACATTTGCATATCACACCTTAGTTGTCCTTACAATCAAATATTAAATTATCCCATTCTAACCAATAGTGATTTTTCAAGTTCAAATTGTTTAAAGACACCCCCAAATCATTTTTCCCCCTTCACCAGGAAATTGAGACTGGAATACAGGAATTGTTCAATGAAGGATTTGTGCCAGGATTTACAACTGTTTCCCTCCAACAAAAAGGTTTCATAATATTTAATAGATTATTTTCCCAGCGTGCTAAATGGCATGAGAGAAATTCTGTATAACCAGCATGAGAACAACTAAGATGCAAAAGAAAATGTGAATTCTGAAACCTCTCAGAAATATATCAAGTAGTTGGTGAGGAGAGTTAGAAGTTGTGACAGATTTAGGAACACACTGCAAAAGTGCAAAGGATAATTTAAAGTGATCAAATAGTAAAAAACTCATTTACATGTATATGTCTGTGTATGTGTTATCTATATACACATAGATTACAGCATAGATAAAAATTGCTAAAGGGCAATAAAAGAATTTAATTGCAATGCCTGACAAAGTTACCCTCAGCTGCCAGATATCTTGAAGGCAATTAATCCTTTTTTCCTTTACTTTTTAATTAATGAATGTAGTGATTTACATTATCTAAATCACAAAAAATTGATTTCTCCCCCTCCCTCAATTGTAGAACACAGCTTTGGTTTCAGGATTCTGATTTGCTTGTAAAGATCAGAGCCAGGGAGATAAAATACACTGGATTTGCAAAAAAGACATCCAAATAAAGATACTATACACAGTACCTGTCAAAAATTCAACATGGTATGTGGCAAACTCCTATATCTTACATTAGAAGAGAACAGCACATGATTAAAATATTTAGAAGTCCATAGATATGTATGTGTCATTATGTGTCAGTAGGTCTGATTCTCCCACTGTGTGTTTATTGAAACACAAACACACACAACATGGGCATAAAAAGGTAAAGGTAAAGGCTCCCCCCGCACATTTGTGCAGTCGTGTCCGACTCTAGGGGCCGGTGCTCATCTCCGTTTGTTAGCCGAATAGCCAGCGTTGTCCAAAGACGCTTCCACGGTCATGTGGCCGCATGACCCGCGTGGAACGCTGTTACCTACCCACCGAAGTGGTACCTATTCATCTACTTGCATTTCATGCTTTCGAATTGCTAGGTTGGCAAGAGCTGGAGCTAGTGTGGGAGCTCACTCCGCACGCAGGGCTAGGGATTCGAACCTCCAAACTTGCAATCTTCGGATCAACAAGCCTGGCGTCTTACCCGCTGAGCCACCACACCCCTTATTGAAAGACAAACACACACAACATGGGCATACACCCAATATATTCCCAGATTCTGAACATGCATGTAAAGCCAAGTAATTTAAAACAAGTCATTTTATTTCCCTATAATTAATACAATTCCACTAGGAATTTATGCAGTTGAATAATTAGCCACGATTTCAGCCCAGGGCCATCTTAATGACAGTTTATATACTGTACCCTGTTGTGCAGATGAATTATTTGGGAGTTTAGACATTGTAGGAGGAGAGCTAGGGCAGCCAAAAATCAGAAGTCTATAGCACCTTTTCTGAAATCTGTTGCCTGGAAAAGATGCTACCAAATTCCTCCTTATTTTTGAGGAGTTTCGATGTCCTGTTATATCAATGGATGAGCAAGGTCAGCAACAGATTTTACTGGAGCTAAACCTAGCCAACAGAAGAAAGGTTTCACCTAGACCAATGTTTCTCAACCTTAGCAACTCTAAGAAGTGTGGACTTCAACTCCCAGAATTCCCCAGCCATCCATCCTGGCTGAGGAATTCTGGGAGTTGAAGTCCACACATCTTATTGTTGTCAAGGTTGAGAAACACTGACCTAGACAAAGGTTGAGGAATGTGTGCCCATCTAGAGGCAGCTGGGCAATAACTCCCAGCATTCTTCACCACTAACTTTTCTGTCTGGGGCTGTTGGGAGTTGTAGTTCAGTGCTATCTCTCAGCATAAAACCATTACTTGTTTTGCAAAACTAACAGCAGATGATACTTTCTAGTATCAACATTATGGTTGCTGTTGGAATGAAGCAGCGTTCTCTGGATGGGTGCCCTCCAAATGTAATAAACTCAAGTTCCCATTACTTCCAAGCAGAAGGATGTGAATTATGACTGAACACATCTGGAGGATGTCTGAGTGAAGAAATCTGAAAAGACAGAAAGTTGCGGGGGGGGGGGTTGTTTTTATAAAAGATAACTGTTCTGCAGCCTAATATCTTTCTGTAGAGAAGCAGGGGTGGGGGAGATTGAATAAAGGAACAGCCCTAAAAAGATTCCACAAACCCACTAGAATAGGAAAGTGGAGATAAAGGGGATTATTTAGTTTGCAATGAAATTTCAGTGAGAGAGAACCGTGGTGCTAGGAGAAATTTTTACCTGACAAAGCAAACAGTACTGCATTCCCTACAGAAACAGGTTGACTTTGTTTATTCCTTTTTTCTGGGGGGAGGCAGGGGGGGGGAGAAGAGGAGATCCTTCCTTTTCCAATCTGGATCTAAAGCCCTTTAATCAGATTTCTGTCTCCACACGCAGCTTTCTAGCGCCACCCCTAGAGGATGCGGGGAACTGCATCTGTTCTTTCTTTCTTTCTTTCTTTCTTTCTTTCTTTCTTTCTTTCTTTCTTTCTTTCTTTCTTTCTTTCTTTCTTTCTTTCTTTCTTTCTTTCTTTCTTTCTTTCTTTCTTTCTTTCATCTGGCCACCCCTCTTGCAAATGCAATTCTGGATGGAATTTAAGAACAATATTTAAAAACAATATTAATATATTTCTCTCTCTCTCTCTCTCTCTCTCACACACACACACACTCACACACACACACACACGTCTTCACGTCTGGAGCAAGCTACAGGAACGAGGTCCAATGTATTTATTTGCTTACTGGCTTGCTTATTTACACAGTCCAAACGGCCATTGCTGCAAAAACAGCGGTGTGGTAGAAGAGAATTCTCTCCGATTCAAATCTGTTGCAAACAAGTGGTGCGTGACTCTGTGTGGGTAGGTGGGTGTGTGCGCACGCGCGCGCGCGCGTTGGCTAGGTCAGTTTCAAGAGCCCGGTTCACACCACTGGGAGGGAGAAGATACCCAGGCGATGGAAAGCCCCTTATTGAAACTTGAAGGCAACTCAGCCAGCAGATCCAGGACACCCAACCCGAATTGGAAACGGGCCCAGAAATGGGAAGCCAAAGCTGAGGACGCGGGGGCAGCGCCTCCGCCGCGCAAGGACTAGTCGTGGGGACTGGTGGCGTGCATATTTTCTGTCACGCATTCAGCATTGCAGACACTTCAGAAGGAAGGTCGGCAGAATTAAGGCCTCTTGGTTTGACTTTATACACACAGAGAGAGATAAACGCACGGAGTGATGCTCCGGTCCTTTCTTTTTCCACCTCTACATTTAGCGAAGAAAGGCGGCGCGGCGGCGGCGGCTCCTCCGAATTGCTCAAGAGGATGGCTCGGAACTTCCCCCGAGCGGAAAAGGTTTCTTCTGCTCCTCAGCCGCGGCTAATCTGGTCCCACTCGGGAGTACTGCCCTGTGCGCCTCAACTCCGGATTCCTGCTGGAGCGCTTCGGCGCCCGGCGATCGCAGCCGGGCCAAACTCGCGGGGCCGCGTCCCCTTGAACTGGCCAGGTGAGCCAAGGCGCTGCGGTTCTTAAGTGAGGCCGAGCCGCCCCCGGGCATGGGCCTGCCCAGGAAGGCCCCGCCCGCCTTCCAGGACCATTTCATTTCTTCTGCGGAGCCTCCCTGGATCGGATCCGGGCAGATTTCGGACTTGCGCAACCGGCTCAAGCTGACCACGCTGAAAATAAAGATGAAGATGAGGAGTGAAATGGGGAGGGGTTGTCCACTAACTACGGGCATCTTGAAGGAGGAGGAAGAGAAGGATTTCATCCGTGGGCTATCGCAGTCTTTAGACTGGGTATTTTCCAATGATTTGAGTTCTAACCAAGAGCTAGGAATCATGAGGACATCACCCTTGTATATAGGGATAATATATACACATTTTTTTAAATCTCTTCAAACATGTCCGATTCTTGGAGACTGCCTGGATAAGTCCCTGCAGTTTTCTTGGCAAGGTTTCCAGAAGTGGTTTGGGGTTAGGCCTGTTGCCTGGGTCTAGCTATTCATCCTCACCTTTGAGGTGAGGTGTCGCTCAACTTTCTGACACCCCTCAGATGACAGCTCTACTTCCCCATCCTCTACAACAGGGGTGGGCAATGTCAGGCCCGCGGGGCTCCCGCCCGCAAACCCCGCCCCTTCCACGTGATTGGCTCCCGCCTGCAAACCCCGCCCCCAGTGCTTGTGATTGGCTCCCGCCCGCAAACTCCAGCTCCCGGTCCGCGGAAACCCCGCCCCCCGGTTATAAATATCCAAATGGCCCTTGGCAGAAAAAAGGTTCCGCACCCCTGCTCTATGAGTAGGTGGCCTCGGGTTACCCGCAGAGTCTTTGAAGTTGATTTGTGCGTGGGACCTTCCTCCCTCCCAGGATGGAAAGGGGAAACAGGGTTAGGGTGCCCTGCACTTGTAACCCAGGAATACCTTTCACCAAACTCAGTCCTAGACGCCACTGACGAATAGGACAGAGCAGTGTTTCTCAGCCTTGTCAACTTGAAGATGTGTGGAGCTCGACTTCCAGAAGTCTGGGAGTTGAAGTCCACACATCTTCAAGCTGCCAAGGCTGAGAAACACTGGGATGGGGGGTTGGGGACACCTTACATTCATACAATTCCTTAACCCTGAGTTGTAGCGCGTGTGTTGCCTGCTGAGAGTGAAAAGATGCAGGGTGGGGGGTGGGGGTAGAGATATTGTAAACTGAATTTGAAAGGCGAGACAAGAGACGCTACGGAGGCCCCCTCCTCTGGAATCCGCCTTAGTCTTTCAGGATAACTTCCCTGGAGAGGGGCAACTAGAACATTTTCCAGTCAGTCAAAGAGAGTGAAGATTGACAATGTGGGCGTTTCCAGCATGTGAGGCGCGCCGGAAAGGTCTGTGCCCTACCGGACTCCTATCTCTATTTCGGACTCGGCGCGAGAAGTCACCAAAAGGCTCAAATCCAAGGCGCCCCGTCGCTTCCGTTTATCTTCCTTTATCTCCTCCCAGTTTTATTTGCTCCCTTTGCGGTGATAAGCTGGAGTGCGGATCTGGCAGCGGGGCAGAAGCTTCGCTGGTCGCTGCGGCGACCCGCTAGGGAGCCTGGCTGGGGATTCTGTGTCCCTATGGGGTGGGGGTGGGGCTGGAGAGGGGGACGCCCAAAGCACCCGCAGAGCGCTGAAGGGGGTGCGCGCGGGTCCTTCCCGTGAAAAGCCGGGCGAGGCCGTTCAACCTAAACGTGGCGGGTCGGTATTCGGGTGCTGCTCGAGCTTGTTGCGCGACCCTCACCAGTGTGGTTGATAAACCATGGTTTAGCGAATGGGGAGAACACAGCCAATGGTAATCTATTCATTATGCTTCACTCGCGTTTTTTAAGCACCTCCTGGCTCTTCAGGTCAGATTTGAACCATCAGTTCGAAGGAAGGAAGGAAGGAAGGAAGGAAGGAAGGAAGGAAGGAAGGAAGGAAGGAAGGAAGGAAGGAAGGAAGGAAGGAAGGAAGGAAGGAAGGAAGGAAGGAAGGAAGGAAGGTCCAAGTGTCCTGTCCCTAGGTGGTGAATATAGGCATTATTGCCCGGTTACCCTCTGATGGAGAAGCATAAGTTTGGATTCTGTTCAAAGAGAAGCCCCCCCCCCCCACGAGGGCTTCCTCGAGGGAGGGAGAAAGAAAGGTGGGGAGATTAACCCTCCCCCCCAAGCAACTTAGAGACCAACCGCGTGTAAGCAAGCTTAGCTCCCGGCCCCTCACCTTTCTTTTTAATGACGCGCGCTCTCCGCCCGTCCTTAAACCGGAGATATTCCGGGGCTGACTGGCAAAAGATTCGGGATTTTCTCCTGACGTCACTCGGCTCCCCAGCTCCGGCTCGCCCAGCCTTCGGTTGGGCGGTCGCCTGCCTCGACGCTTTATCCCTCTGCACCGGGCGGGCGGGCGGGCGGGCGAGCTCCCCCCTCCCTCCCCACACAATTCCTTGCCCGCAAACTCCTGGCCCATCCCCCAAACTCTTTGCCCCGCGCTGGGGAGCTGCGGCTTGCTTTTTCTCCTCGCCCCCCGCCCCAATTCCAGCCCTCTCCCTTATCTTTGCATCGAACGATGCTTTCCGGGGAGCTTTGATCAGGATGAGGAGGACGAGGCGACGGGCGGGGGTCCCTCGGGGGGCGGCTGGAAGCCTCCTTCCCGCAGATGCCCGGCGCTCGCCCGCAGTTGCCACTGACGTCTGGGTGGGGGAGGGGAAAAGCAGCGCAATAATCCGAAGCAGCGAACTGTAGCGAAGCAGCATAAATTCCACCCCCCGCGGCCCCCCATTAAGTGGCCCAGTGGGTGGAACCAGGGGGGGGTGGAAAGGTGGGGCAGGAGGAGAAGCGGGGAGATTCGCGGCAGAGGATTTGGGAAGGGGAGGAAGGAAGAAAACGGGGGGAGCCCCCCCCCCCCACTCCTCCGTCTCACTCCAGGTCCCGGCGTTTCGATTCGGTAACCCGCGCGCGCACACGCGCATCCACCTTGGCCAGCCGCGATGTCTTTTCCCCAGTTCGGCTATTCCTACAGCGCTTCTTCCCAGGTGAGTGAGTGCAGCCGTTTTGCGGGGAGCGATGGGTGGACCGGACCGGCTCTTTGGCGAGAGGTTCAATAGCCAAGTGTCAGCTTTTTCCTTTTTGGGGAGTGGGTTTTTTAAAAAAAAAACACACACCGCATTTGGCTTTTCTTGGTTGGTTTCTCCGAGCGGCTGGAAGGAAAAGGTGCGGCGGCGCTCTTCTCCGCTTTGATCCCGGGACGAGGGACCAGGGACCGGGGGGGGGGGGACACACGTGCGCGACTGGACCCCAATGCGTGCATACATGCGCCGGATCCTGAACGTTATGCGCCCCGAGACCCTTCTCCCTTCATGCGCGCCTGCCTTTTTAATTTCTCCTGCTCCGGTTCCATTGATTTCAATAGGAATGGGATCATTGCCCCCACCCCCCGCTGCTTCTCCCGCCTTCCCCTGTCTCTATTTCCCCCTGTCCATATTGAAGGGGAAGCCGATTTCCGCGTTTGGGGAAGAGGGTTCGGGAAAGGAGGATTGACTTTCACTGATCTAAACCCCCCGTTATTGGCAGCTGAGCGAAAGCGGCCAGGTGCCAGAAGGGTTCCGCGTGTAAGCAGATAGGGATCGACCGCTTTCTTTTCTCCCCCCGCCCGTCCGCCCCCCGCATTGATTGGGAGTGTTGAAAGTAAAAGTTTGGCCAATAAATCCAGTGGATCGGAGGGTGGCTTACTGAGAGACCAACTTAGAAGTCTGGCCGAGGTCGGTGGAAAGACTCAAGCAGGTTGTAACAATTGGAACGATTTCTGCAGCTCGCTCGGCCGTCAGTCCCGACTTGAAACAGGACTCCCTCCGGGGACCTGTGGGCTCTCGCCAATCTGGATTAACCGGGACATTCCGATTCCATGGACTTCATTCCGGGGTAACTGGCGGGAGTCCGGGAGCCCTTATGGATTTCTTGCGTGAGCGAGATTCCCTACAAAGATAAAAACGCAATTTATTGCTTGGCGGAAGGCAATTTGCAAACATCGCCAAGCCCTTTGAAATCCCCGACCCACATTTCTCCCACTCCTCCTCGGGTTATTTGCACACCTGAGGCCAGAACAACTCTTTTTTCCCTTCTTTTGTAAAAAAATAATAATTATTCTGGGTTGATTCTAGTTGCCCACCCCTTTTTTCCCTTTCTAATCTGTTTCTACATCGGAGGCGTCCTTCTCATTTGAAACGCCCTTCCTCTCCCTATCCAGCCCCCCTCTGGCTGAACCCAGAAGCCGTTCCATTGAGTAAACCTTCCCCGGGCTTGGCCTGATAATTGGCGGAGCGGGGGTGGCGTCTTTGAAGTTTCCCCCTTCAACTGGGCAAGAGGGGAAATCCTCCGGCTCTCTCCGAGTGCTGACTAATTCAGGGCAGCAGGAATTCTTGGGTGAGTTTTTGTTTGTTTGACTTCCGGCTCCCTCGCCTATCCGTTTTTTCTCCCACCTTTTTTGCTATTCCTCTTCTCACCCAGCCACCCACCGCAGCTCTCTCGGCCAACTGGATCTCTCCCTGTTGACTTGGAAGGAAGCTTAACTTGGTTTTTTTTTGGGGGGGGAGGTATCAGGGCTCACAATATCAAAGTTTTGTAATTAATCCCGAACTCTCTCCTCTTCCTCTTCCTCTTCCTCTTCCTCTTCCTCTTCCTCTTCCTCTTCCTCTTCCTCTTCCTCTTCCTCTTCCTCTTCCCCTTCCCCTTCCCCTTCCCCTTCCCCTTCCCCTTCCCCTTCCTCTTCCTCTTCCTCTGTATGTCTTTCTCTTTTTCCCCAACGCAGATTTTCGTCTCGGCCACTTCCAGCGCCACTTGCTGTTCCTCGGGTTCCCGCGCTGCCTCCGACGTTTCCTCCGGGTCTTCCCAGGCGGCGACCCTCGGCTGCACCTCTTATGAGAATCGGCTGCTGGCCGGATCCAGGACGGAGCTCAACGCAGCGTTGGGGATTTACGGGTCGCCCTACGCAGCCGCTGGGGCCAACCCGGGTTACGCCAACTACCTGCCTTACAACGCCGATCCCTCCAGTTTCTACACCGCGCTGGTGAGTGACCTTCCCGCTGCCAAAGGCTCGCTAGAAGAACAGGAGACGGAGGCGCTAGTCCCTGTTGACCGGGCAGGCGCCCAGTCATATTCCATCTTTGCAATAGAAAAGGGAGCTAGAAACATTCCATTTCCAGCAGGGGCCAAATGGATGTTTACTTACAAACAAGTCTTTTTCGGTTCCGCTGCATTTATGCTTCAGGAGGTACTGAGGCGCAGTCTCTAGTGGAAACAGTCTGCTCAGAGGGCCAGACATCCTGCGGAGTCAAAGTCCTGAGGATGGCTATCAGAGAGTAAGTTTCATTGAAATCTGGAGGACAGTTTGGTGTAGTGGTTAAGGCACCAGGAGACTGTGAGTTCTAGTCTGGGCCAGTCCCTCTCTCTCAGCCCAACTCACCTCACAGGGTTGTTGTTGTGGGGAAAATAGGAAGAGGAAGGAGTACTAGGTAAGTTCCCCATCTTGAGTTATTTATAAAAATATTAAAGGCGGGATAAAAAATCTAAAAAAAAAAGGGAATCAGATCAATTTACCCAGGATGCTTCAGTTTCATCCACATTTATCTTCAGGGAAACCTACTGAATCATGGAATCCCATTAAATTCAGTGGGATTCAATCACTTTATATTAAGTGATTAGATTTGCAGCTCTAGATTCTGTTGTATAAAGAGGAGTCTTATTCATTTTTTAAATCTGCCCTCATTCAATAATAAATAGTAATTAAGGCTAGCTAATTGAGAGTTCAGCTTTAAGATTTTAACAATGCCACCCAACAATACTCAGAGGCAAGTCCAGTTGTATTCTTGGGGTCTGGGGTTTTGCTCTTTAAGTTTACTTAGGATGGCAACTTTAGGATGACAACTATGAGACTTATGAGAAGAAGAAATCCCATAAAAGGCAACACCGCATGAAAATAACAAGGGATATTGTTTTGGGAGAGAGTGTGAGGAGTTGCTACTGCCATGCAATCCTGTTGTTCTTCAGTCACTTCAGTCTACTTCCAACTTTCCATTTCTCCATCATTTCACCAAGATTGTCATCAAAGGACAGCCATTGTGTCATCTTTGAGAATATCTAACAACCTTATCTTCTACCAGCCTCTTTTTCAATTGGCTTCGATTTTTCCAACCATCAGGATCTTCTTCAATGGCTTTTGCCTTTGTATTATTTAGTATTTCAGTTTTCGTTTCATGGCAAGTGTTTCGACTGAGCAGACTGGCTTTTCTTCATCTAGTTTTCAAAATCATCGTTTTTCTTTATTCAGTCTTTCTAATGGATCAGTTTTCACAGTCATGTGTTACAATTGGGAAAAATCATGGCCTTGATAGGACATCATCATTGTCGGTGTACATCTCTGCTCTTTAATATTTTGTCTAGATGTGGTGTAACATTTCTCCAAAACAGCAGACCTCTCTGTGGAATCCTACCCTAAACTAAATCCCAGGACAGATTCCAGTGTGATTAAGTTAATAAGCATAGCCTTACAGGCGTATCCCAATTATGCTTGTTCATTAATCTGGATTAAGGAAGGGCCGTGGGAAGTGTTACTGCTCATAGACATTGCTATTAACGATTCAGTTCACCTGTCATGTTAAACCATGGTTCACTTAACCATGCCCTTAAATCATGGTTTGCTTCATATTTGTTGAATAGATTTAACTATTTCGATTCGCAGGACCCCAAATCACAAATCCTGGTTGATAATCAACAACTGCTGCTTTCACACTAAGCATTAAGCCAAAAATGAAACAACCCACATGATAGCTCAGTACAATGTATGAACCCGCTTTCCACATTGGAAATTTGGGGAAAGGGGTGCGAAAGAGGTGGATGCACACTCTTAGCCTTTTATCTGGTTTTCCTCCCTCCTAGAATTCCCAATATGACCTGAAGGACAGCTCACCGGCCTTACACGCAGGCATTGTTCAACCAACAGCAGCCGCCTATTATTCTTATGATCACTCTTTCGGGCAGTATGACAGGTAAGAGATTCAGCACTTAGATCTGACACAGTTGCACTCTTCCTGTCCCAGCTGACAAGTGTATGTGTGTTTATATATGTATTTGTGTGTGACAGGTTGGAAATCACAGAATGTCATTCCAGAATGCAAGCAAGTGGCCAAGCTGTGATTCTGGGCATGATAGCCTTGAAGATAAGTAAAGGCATGATGTCCCCAAATCACAGGCTGACTGGGGAGAATGCGGGTTGCAGTCCAACACATCTGAAGAGGGTCAGATTGAGGAGAATATGTCACAGTCTAACCTCCTCATCACTAAGAGAGATTCAATGTATTGTGCAACCCCCAACCCAGCCCCAAATGAGAGAAGGAGAAAGAAGAGAGGTAGAAGTCAATCAGGTTAAGCATGTCATGTGAATACAGCCATTTGGAGTTGTGTTTCTTGGGACAACTTCTTGGTTTCTTTGGATAGTCTGTGAAGCTTTGTGTTTTGCCAGTGGAAGAAGCCATCTCAACACATCTTCATCTGCCTATTAGGTATGGAACGGTGGACTTTAGCAACTCATCCAGGCGCAAAAATGCTACCCGAGAAACCACCAGCACACTGAAGACGTGGCTATATGAGCACCGAAAAAATCCCTACCCGACCAAGGGCGAGAAGATCATGCTGGCCATCATCACCAAGATGACCCTCACCCAGGTCTCCACCTGGTTCGCCAACGCCCGCCGGCGGCTCAAGAAGGAGAACAAGATGACCTGGTCTCCTAAAAGTAAAGCAGGAGACGAGCAGAGGGAGGGAAGTAAAAGGAACGGGGAAGACTGTAGCAGTGAAAATGAAGACAAAGGTAAGAGAGGAAAGGTAGTATCATTTTCCCCCTAGAAATGGGAGATAAATTTGCATTATAGAATACAAGAGAAGTTCCATCCTAAAGTCCTTTCGGTACAGCATTTTATACTCCACAGTAGCCCAATGAGATGACTTCACAAGTGCTACAAGTATGGTTGAAATCAACAGTTTTCCAAGAGTTCTGAAGCTGTGACCTTCCCTGCATTCAAATGCCCCTATTCTAATTCACAATTAAGCCCTCTAGATAGTGTGTACTACAGCTCCCATCATGCCTTGCCAGAACAGCCCCTTAAGGATGATGGAACTTGCTATCCAACATCTGGAAGACACATGTTCCCAGCCCTGACTTAGAACTCCTGTTCTGGGTCATTTTTTAAGGAGAATCTCTTATTTCTTTCTTTGCCTCTGTCCCTGGCATCTACAAATAGAGACACTTTTCATCTGATCATAAGGTTCTGTTTTTAAGTATTATGACTCCGTTATCTATCTCTACAAGAGAAAAACTGACCTGTCCCCTTGGTGGGATGATGTACCTGAGCTACATTAGTACTTAGGAAAATATATCAGCTTCATTTTGATGATTTTGCTGTAGTCCCCAAGAAACCAAATTACTGACATCTCTGCATAAAACCAACTTGACTTGTGCTTAATTAACTTCTTAAGGTTACTGTTTTCTGTTCTTTATCCCTTTTATTTCAAATGACAGACCCCAAAATCTGCAAAGAAGAAAAGGAGTTGCAACTGAGTGATCTGGAGGACTTAGATGAGGAGGAATCAGGCCTGAAGGTTGAAGATGAGCTGAAGCACCTGCATCAGGATGGCCTCATAATTGGCAGAGCATTGACTGAGTCTGAGAAAAGCAGCTGTACTGGGAGCCCAGCCAGTCATTTTCATACCTTTTCTTGTGCCAAGCAACATTCACCAATTACAGGGGACTTCCTTGGCCACAAGGGGAACACCATAACAGGCAGCCTTGGAAGTCAAGGCCAACTTTATGAAGCTCCAGAAAAGCCCCGCATCTGGTCCTTAGCTCATACTGCAGGAGCCAACAGGATTGTGGGGTCCACCAGCAACCCTGCTCAAAGGACAGAGAGCCCCGATTGTTTGGTGCTCCGGGGAAGGTGCTCTGGGGCTGACGGACAATGCAGTGAAGGGAGGCCCCTGGGCAACCTTGTGAGAACACAGCCCAGTCATGACAAGGCCTTGGAAGAGCTGCCACAACCAGCTAAGATCTTTAAGAGTTCAACCTTCAACCTGAAGTCCATTGCACTAAACTATGCTTCATACCCTGTGCTAGGGGAGACATGCCAGTATGCAGCAGGAACAGAAGGTAGTTACCTTGGGAACTTTTTCATCTTCTCTTATTCTGAGACAGTCCTCAGTTTGACAAAAAAAAAGTTCATGTGCTGCCCAGAACTCTAACACTGATGTTTAAACTCAGGAGAGACCACTGAACACATTTTCTGAAGTAGTTATTGGTCTAATATTCTCCTCTCAATTTTGGCAGCATGAAGGAAATATGCCAGCCTACTTATTCTGAAAGGGAGCTTCAGGAAGCTTGACTCTTGCTTGAAGAAAGCTTTGACAAATAGGTAGATCTGCACAGAGAGGGATGTTGAGGTGGCCAGCTGAGTTTTGCATTCTTCCCCCTCTTTGTATGCAAAAATGATGTAGACACAGGAGTTCTGTCAATTAACAGAATATCTGGGTTAATACAACATTCTCAATCCTAACCTAGATTAAGAAAACACAAATCCCATTTTCATATAGCTTCGTATGGCCAAAGAAACTGTGTTGAGTAGATTTACACTTCATTTATTAAGATAATGATTGGGTTCCCACAACATGCTGTTTTTTAAAAGCCTGGTTAGATCAGATTTTCCCCCCAACCTGATTTTTGTTGCTTATTCGTTCAGTCGCTTCCGACTCTTCGTGACTTCATGGACCAGCCCACGTCAGAGCTTCCTGTCGGCCGTCGCCACCCCCAGCTCCCCCACGGTCAAGTCCGTCACCTCCAGAATATCATCCGTCCATCTTGCCCTTGGTCGGCCCCTCTTCCTTTGGCCTTCCACTTTCCCTAGCACCCAACCTGATTCCCTCCAATATACTAGAATTCAGCTTCTATAATGTTCCAAGCTGATCACTTGATATTTTGGCTGTTGATTTGAAATGAATTGTTGTAGTTTGTCATTTGGCTGCAGGATGCTGAGAAAGCCATTTTATATACAGTAGTCCACAGCTTTCCAAACTGTGTGTCGCGACACAATAGTGTGTCGCCTGCGGGGCCCAGGTGTGTCACGTCAAAACCCGGAAGCGCTGCACACACGGCGGGGACGGGCCATCAGCGCTTCCGGGGTTTTGCACGGCACACAAGGACACCGCTGCCGCCACCGCTATGGCGCGCGAAAATCCGAAAGCGCTGCAGCGGCGGCACGCAAAAACCCAAAAGCGCCGCAGTGGCAGCAGTGCTTCTGG
The DNA here is from genome assembly GCA_023362775.1 of Charina bottae. Taxonomy (NCBI): domain Eukaryota; kingdom Metazoa; phylum Chordata; class Lepidosauria; order Squamata; family Charinaidae; genus Charina; species Charina bottae. Next base: position 21,283,634 of record JALMGJ010000015.1, read on the forward strand.
GTTTTTGCATGCGCCGCTGTTGGTGTGTCGCCACAGGAAAAGTTTGGAAAGCCCTGCAGTAGTCTGTTCCCTTTTCTCCCAGACATCTAATTATCTTTGTGAAGCTGCCCAGAGTCATTTTGGAGCTGGTAGCCTAGAAATTTAATATATAAACCTGTAGAGATAGTCACATCAGCAACTTTGTAGGTCAACTCTGGAATTGCACGGAGGAGGACTGTGAGTGGGAAGAAATCTAGAGTCCAGGGTCTAACCCAGAAATGTATCTCTTTACGTACAACTCCAGTGAAATGGGCTAATGTAAGCTTTAAAACCCAATGAATGGCTTGCACAAAATTAAATCTGACTTGTTGACTGATGTGGGGAGAACAAGCTTCAGTGTATAATTAGCAAATCAATACGTCACACCTTAAATCAGGGGCAGGCAGCTGATTTGCTTTTTTTTAAAAAAATCTATCCTATATTCTACTTGCTGTAGTTGTAGCTGTTTACACCTAAAGATCAGTGGGAAATTGCCATTTGGTCCTTCTATGGTTTGCCATTCCACTTTGGCATATGGCCTCTGTGGTTGCAAAAGGATGTTAGAAAGTAGTCGGCTTGGGTTACCTTATCTCCCCCAAGAACCTCAATAAGAAACATCCCAACTGCAGTGTGAATTCTACGTTCCACCCTTTTGAGGCATAACACAAATTTTGAAAGAAGTGAGCATCACTATTTGGGAATGGAGGCCTTGGCCTAGTCTCCTTAGATTAAGGAGATCCTCAGTGAAAAATAATAGTAACTACTCCAAAGTTCACTCTGGCTGTTGTTGGTATCTAACAATTTGCTAGATGAAACCCAAAGTCCATTGCCTAAGGCAGCTGCTGAATAGTAGGGATGGATGCTATTTACTTTATTGTGGGTAAGACGCCAGGCTTGTCGATCGGAAGGTCGCAAGTTCGGAAGTTCGAATCCCCAGCCCCGCGTGACGGAGGGAGCTCCCGCACCAGCCCCAGCTCTTGGCAACCTAGCAATTCGAAAGCATGCAAATGCAAGTAGATGAATAGGTACCACTTCGGTGGGATGGTAACAGCGTTCTGTGCACGTCATGCCGGCCACATGACCCTCGAAGCGTCTTCAGACAACGCTGGCTCTTCGGCTAACAAACGGAGATGAGCACCGGCCCCTAGAGTCGGACACGACTGCACAAATGTCCGGGGGGAACCTTTACCTTTTCAGCGGTTCGAGAACCGAGCGCCGCGTGACGGAGTGAGCTCCCGCACTAGCCCCAGCTCTTGCCAACCTAGCAATTCGAAAGCATGCAAATGCAAGTAGATGAATAGGTACCACTTCGGTGGGATGGTAACAGCGTTCCACGCGCATCATGCGGCTGCGTCCCTTATTTATATTTATACTTTAGTGTAAAATATAAATATAAAATAGACCAGCTGTATGGACTATCTTCAACCCAGGTCACGAAAAACGGCCTTAAGTTGGGGAAGACTTTAATTTTCCCTTCACTTTTTTCTTTCTTTCAGGATCCTGCTTTGAAATACTTAAATAAAGCCACTTAGGCGTTCCAAACATTTGACAGGAAAAAAAAACAGTAAAAAAATTAAATTTAATCCCAAATTTACTTACTGTGTATTTAAAATATCTGCAGGCATCAAGATGAAAACCCTCCCAGAGCTGTTCCACATGTACAATGTGATATATAAATAATAGTTCCAAAATCCATTAAGCCGATTCACAATTACAATAAACAGTAATATTATTATACCTTGCCCAGAAAAGAATCTAGCAAAAAGTGATAAATACTTATTCAGAAATCTTTTGCATGTTTATCTAAAAAGACAATGAAACAGAAAACAAATGAGTATTTAGGGCTTAAAAAACCCTTGCAGTAATAGGGTATACCATACTGGAGTTAATACAGAATTGTACTGATATTGTACTGATATTGTATCTCTGTTGTTGTTATTTATTTATTATTTATTATTTGAATTTATCCCCGCCCATCTCTACCATGGTAGACTCTGGGCAGTTTACAATCAGTATATTTGTTATTGTTATTCCTCCTTGCCCATCGATTTAGTTGTTTCTACTGCAACACCATTTTTGCAGTATGTTAAAACAGCACTGTACTTATTTTTTTCAAAATCCATCCTGAATCACCGTGGTGCATGTTTCTTGGCTGGGAAGAAATGATCTCAGATCAGCAAGTCATGTTGATAGACTGTATGGTGGCCCGCCTTCTTTGAGAGTCATGTGGCCAATGCCTTGGTCTGTGTATCTGGAGAGCTGGAATGATCAAGTCAACATACGGATGTGACCTCCTCTAGGAAATTGTTTAGAGATGCAGTAGGGCAGTATCTGAGAGTAAGTTCATAGAAACAATTATTTGGGTACTGTGTCATTATAGCTTGGTTTTATGGTAGAATGCAAAAAGGGAAATATTCACTCAGAGAAACTGGGATGAGTTGGTTCCAAAGATCTCATAAGTGGAGCTTCAGTTCCAGCAGTACTTATAGAAAAAGTACTTATGGAAAAATGGATAGAAACTTACCAATCATCTTTGTCTCACTTCAAATCTTCTCTGGGGTTGGGGTCATTTGAACAATGCAGGAGATGATGTAGGAAGAAATATGAACCAATGACAATTGTCTGTCCTTTTGTATGAATAAATACCTCTGTGAATTCAAGGTCCTTCTGTTCAAGGAAGGGCTCTGTAAACCAAAGGCTACTTTGTATATTTGAGTGTAGTCTAAAATTTATTGTTGAGCCATTTCCATCCAAAACTGAGAGAAGCTTTTGTTTCTCTGTTATGACAGGATTTCGGAGGAGCATAAGAGCAGCTCAAGGTTCTCTGGATCTGAGTGATGTTTGTCTCAGTCAACATAAAGAGAAACTGAGAACAGCTTTCAGGCCAGTGCTGAAGAGGTGAAAAAGGTGAGTCATGGATGCTGTTGTATAGTGTGGGGAAATGACTTGTGAACTACAGGATGTTGAACTAGTTCCCAACATGCCTGATCACTGGCCTGAAAATGGACAGAAACCAAAATCCAGCAACATTTGGAGTCTGAAAGGTTTCCTCATCCAAGATACCATATGCTGTGGAGCTGTTTTGTTTTGAGTTACTACTTTAATAAAAGGCACTATCTTTGCAATTTGTTGCATGCTTTCTCTTTTTTAAGGGCAGAAAATGCTATTAGTGGACTCATCCTCATCCTAAAATAGGGGGTTTGGGGAAGTCCTCATTAGGACTTGAAAAATAGGAAGAAGAAAAGAAGCCAACAAAACCAAGACAGGGTACATAAGCCAAGAACAAACAAAATGATTCAATCTGTTATTTCTTTTGATAAAGTGTTTTCTTTAAAAGAACACCAAAGTGTCTAAAATTTGACATTAGCAATAGATACGACCATTTATAATAGCCTAATCGAGTACCAGGACAAGATCTATACATTTTTGGTCTATACACTTTTAGTGATTTTGTTTGATTCACAAAAGACCAGATAAGTAACTACAATTTAAGAGGAGAAGAATGGGACACATTGTTCCCTGTATTTTAAACATTAAAACCAGAAAACAAAGTAAAACGTAAAGTATATTACCCAGCTTGCTAATTTTAATTTCTTTTTCTTGTTGCATATGTGTAGCCTGATCGAGCCCCTTAGCATATTTTGATTTAATTTTGTCTTTTAGTCAACATTCTTTCTCTGTATGTACCTTTCTTTATTATCCTGATATTGTCAACTTAGTTTTTGGATATTTGAAAACCAATTTCCTTGTGCTGGTTAATGACTGCAATAAAGTTACTTATTTATTTAGTAAATTAAAATTTTAGCACTTCAAGAAATTGGGACTCTCTGTAATTATAATGCAAAAGTTAATGTAGTGGAAGTCTTACCAATAATGACCTGGTGATTTAAGACTGCATTTTTCAAATCCAAGTTCAAACCTGTCTGCCTTCATAACAATACATTTGAGAAGACCAGTTGCTGTCTACCAGCAGAGTGGTCCTGATAGTTCCTTTACTAAGTTATGAAGACTGAGGTTCCTTTGGCAGAGATGTGTGACTTTTACCTTGGCTAATCAGATCTCTTTTTTCCCTTTCAGGTTAATGAAACCCAACATGCTACTTGAACTTCTCAAGAAGGTATGGAAAGTTCAGGCTTTCTGGGAAGACACCCATCATCTCCAATGTGAATCCTCTCTCTGTCTGTTTTGCTCTTTCTCTGCACCCTTCAAAGCATGGATGACTTTTACAGCTTCTCATGTCAGTGAAGGAGAAGAGATAACTTTATGTAAACACAACTTTCACCATCACAAGACCAACCAGAAAACATATATACCGATTGGTTTTTGTATATTATATGACATTTTTCATGCACTGAGTTTGTCATCAAATTACATTAATTGAACTATGAATCTCCAGTAAAATTCCACCAATGTATTTTGAATTTCTGAGAGATCTTGGCTTCTGTTGTAGATCTGTGTTGTTCTCTGTACAATGGAAACTAACAATGTGGTTACTGAACCAATCTCTTTCTTTCTTTCTTTCTTCTTCCCCCAGATATGTATGGGCTGTGTGGGGGTTAACATCCTTCCAACTGGTCCTCGTTTTTTTTTAATACTCCTCCCCATTTTGAAATTAAGTATGGTTGTGTGTCACGTTTCTTCAGAAAGAGTTCCTAGTTCAACCTGCACATTTGTTTATTTTTGGCCTTGTACAAAGATATCACAGAAAGTATTTTTAAGTCTCTCATTAAAAATCCAACAACTGAATGCTGATGAAGAAGAAACTGAAATTAAAGAGATAGGAAGTGTGTGTGTGTGTGTGTGAGAGAGAGAGAGAGAGAGAGAGCGAGAGAGAGAGAGAGAGAGAGAGAGAGCGCTCAATGAGATTCAATACTATCAACCCTGATTGGTGTCTCTGAGTTTTGTTCTTAAGGACAATTTCCTTACCGATATATTTTTCCCACTATCAGTCTACAAGTTTCTTTCATCCTTACTGTATACTCACAGTTATTGTGTGACATAAGTTCATCTTGCGGAGAAGTATATACTGAACCTGCATCAGAATATGGGCTTTATCATTGTGGCTGGGTTCACACATCACAGTTATAGTTTTTTAAGTAATGGTTTGTTGAACAAGTCACACAGTGTCATGGGTCCTTCCTCTTTTTCTACCCTGGCCATGATAGATGCTTCCAGAATTTATCCCAAGACCAGAGCAACCCATGGAGACAGCTGAGTTAGCTATGAATCACAAATCTGGTTTCCACTCAATTGCTTTGTATAGTTTTGTACCAGTTTTGTATTTTTAGGGGCGTGGTGGCTCAGCGGGTAAGACGCCAGGCTTGTCGATTGGAAGATCGCAAGTTCGGAGGTTCGAATCCCTAGCCCTGCGTGCGGAGTGAGCTCCTGCACTAGCTCCAGCTCTTGCCAACCTAGCAATTCGAAAGCATGCAAATGCAAGTAGATGAATAGGTACCACTTCAGTGGGTAGGTAACAGTGTTCCGCGGCGTCATGCGGCCACATGACCGTGGAAGCGTCTTCGGACAACGCTGGCTCTTCGGCTAACAAACGGAGATGAGCACCAGCCCCTAGAGTCGGACACGACTGCACAAATGTGCGGGGGGTACCTTTACCTTTTTACTTTGTATTTTTAGTAAAGGTAAAGGTAAAGGTTCCCCCTGCACATTTGTGCAGTCGTGTCCGACTCTAGGGTCTGGTGCTCATCGCCGGTGCTCATCTCCGTTTGTTAGCCGAAGAGCGAGCGCTGTCCTAAGACACTTCCGCGGTCATGTGCCTGGCATGACAGACGCGGAACGCTGTTACCTACCCAACGAAGTGGTGCCTATTCATCTACTTGCATGCTTTCGAATTGCTTGGTTGGCAAGAGCTGGGGTGAGTGCGGGAGCTCACTCCATCACGCGCAGGACTAGGGATTCGAACCTCCGAACTTGCCTAGCATCTTACCTGCTGAGCCACCACACCCCCTTTGTATTTTTACATTCCTCTAAATCTGATAAAGTTGAGGCCAGAGCTAAACAAAGGCATGAGCTACACTCCAATACCATGGACAGCTCCAAGGCCATCGACGTGCTCCAATAAAGGCCTGGGAAAGGCTCAGGCCTTAAGAGAAAGATTGGTGAGCATGGTTGCTCTCAAGTAGACTGGGTTGATTTACTGGCCTGGCAGTCCCATGACCTTATCATTTCTTGACTGGGCTTCTTATCCTACCAGTTTCAGTGCATTCTTTACGGATAACTCATCCTGATTGGCATGAAATTTTGTTCTGTGAATATATGCCTGGCTTGTCAACAGGGGCAACAACATTTCCTTTAAGTCAAGGAAGGGATAAAGTAGGCCACTCTTAGTGGGTCATCATCCCAGTTCAGTTAAAAGAGCATTACTGCCCTTGACAAAGTTGAGGCAGAATGGAGTACATCGCTCTCTATTCTTTTCCCTTAATTAAAAGTGTCACCAAATGCTCTCTGTGCAGACAAATAAGCTGAGCTGAGGCCAAGGGAAGAATGTAGCCTTTGTTCCCTGAATCATTGCAAGCAATGTGCATAATTTAATCACTGTGCTAATTAAGAGGTCATCTATAGATCAACCCAATACTAGCTTTTCCCCAAGTTCACCAGGGTCAACATTTTACAGTATGTCATTTGTGATCAATATTGCCCAATGGATTCTGCTTGCATAAATCAGTGGGATTGATCCTGGATATTGAGTAGAGACTGTACAGTGACTGGAGGCAGGAAAGGGGCAATAGTTGCAGGAGTGAAGCGTGGAGGAGATACTAGGAGTGGAGAAGGGCAGAACGTTTATGTCTTCAGGCCAGAGGCATCAAAATATTTAAGGCAGATTCGTAAGTGTGTGTAACTGATGTACATTTGATTACCATATTCAGGATAATGTATAGCTTTGTGGATGAACCCTCTCCACTAAACACATTTAATTTGGAGAGAGATGAAAGGGCTGAGCAAACCATATGTGTATTATTTGAAACTGAAATGAGCATGATGTATGTGCATAAGTAACCAGGCCTAACCTTTGTACTGCAATCTTCAATCCAATTTGCCAAAAGGAAGCTACACATAATTCAGCAAAACTTAGGAGTTATTCCAAAAATACATCTAAATGTTAGTTAATCCATACCTCCGAACTCCAGAAAGCATGTAGGGGTTGCCTTTCTATAGCAAAGACCCCCAGGAAACTAAGATGTCAACATGCATATCAATGTCCAAATTCCCCCCAAATTTGCAGTAGAACTTTGCATTATCAACCTAACAAAACTCTATTTTTTCATGGGTCTTTCCTACTCTGCTGAATTTCCATGCACAAACTCTTCAAGAGATTACGACTCTACTCAGAAAGAGTAGACTCACATTAAAAATGTTGGATTTGCAACAGCCATATAAGATGGACACCTAGTTTCCTATTACCAAATTATTCAACTTTTGGTGCCTCATAACTGAAATTGAACCCTGACTTCCCTGAATATATTTTTATTTTTTATTTATTATTAAATTTGTACACTGCCCATCTCACTATAATAGTGAGTCTATATAATGTCTGTTTTTTAGATTATTTCAATTGTGGTTGTAATTTTTTTCACATAGTTGTCAGCTGCATTGAAATTTCATCCTGGAACACACACAAATGCTCACATTTTAGCGCATTTACCAAAGGAATAAAAAGTAAGCAGGAATATTTATGCTCTGTGGGTTTGCTGAGTGCCACTTGGTCCCTGGCAAATGAAAGAGACATTATGGATTATCAGTCATTACCAGCAGAGTTTTTATAATGTCTGAAGTTAACTCAGAACACAACCATGGCATTAAAAAGCAGTTTCTTGGTTTGGCAGACATACACTGAGAAATTTATATACAGGCATGTGTGAGCTGCCCTTCTGTTACAGGAAACTGCAAGAGTTTAAAGGAATGATTGTTCATGCAAACACACTCACATCAAACCAGGGACCATTTAGTGATATAGGTATACATACATATATACAAACCCGTTATTCTTAATTTAAATCTAACTCTATCCAACTTCATAAGTTGCCATTCATTTACATCAGGGGTGGGGAACCTTTTTTCTGCCAAGGGCCATTTGGATATTTATAACCGGGGACCGGGACGGTGGGGGGCGGGGATTCTGGGATTTCCGCGGACCGGGGGCCGGAATTTGCGGGCGGGAGCCAATCACAAGCACTGGGGGGCGGGGTTTGCGGGTGGGAGCCAATCACATGGAAGGGGCGGGGTTTGCAGGCGGGAGCCCCGTGGGCCTTAGGCGGGAGCCCCGCAGGCCTTATACGGCCCGCGGGCCTGACGTTGCCCACCCCTAATTTACATAGACATGATTTATACATCCTTTCTGTTATCCAGCCCTTTCTGGCATCCTTTTTGGATGAGCCCAGGAGATCAAGGAAGAAACAACCCAGGCTGAGGTCTGACCTGCAGTTTGCAGGCAAGGAAATTAAGCTGTAGAAAGATAAACATTATTTCAAGTCAGATTTAAAGGATTAGTGCTTGTATTAAAGAGTATTAGCCCCATTCAGAGGCTTTTGCAAGGCAGCCTTCTTGATTTTTCCTCCCATTCCTTCTCAAGAGGTACACCAGGTGTATATTTATATTCAATCAAATGGTTCCATCACTTCTTCTCTGCACTGAAAGCTAGAAACAAATACCAGTGGATCCAGCTATTTAAAGGCCAAGACAACCATTACCCAATGTAATGCATTACACCTAGCCACCTTGATCCCAGAAAAAGTAGCAGGGTTAGGCCTGGTTAATACTCGGAGGTGTTTGATACTTGGAGGGAATTCCCGGAGGACACACTAGCCTGGGAAATTGGAGAAACATCCTGTAGGAATGTGTGACAAACCGATACCATATTGTTCCCCAAAAGCCCACCCTGAATGGATCCATGAAGTTACCAGAGTACAGCTGGAATCTTGATTTTATGCATGTAGATCCTGCTTGACCAAAGATCATTCAAAGAGAATCCAGAATATTAAACCAAATTCCAAGGTACAGAAATTCCTTTGGATGGATATGAAAAGAGTGGTAGTTATTTTGTTGACCTTCATTATAAGGTGCCTCTATCCGTGAGACTATAAGTACAGAAAATCCCAGCGATGGGTTTTCTTTCATTAAAGACTAGACCTATGTGAGGCAGTTGTAGCTGGCTCTGAAAAAGGACTTTGTGCAGCTGCTTCACCCAGGAATATTAATATTTATATTTATTTATTTATTTATTTATTTATTTATTATTTATATTTTATTTTATTTTATTTATTTTCTATCCCACCTTTATTATTTTCATAAATAACTCAAGGCGGTGAACATACGTAATACTCCTTCCTCCTCCTATTTTCCCCACAACAACAACCCTGTGAGGTGAGTTGGGCTGAGAGAGTCTGACTGGCCCAAGGTCACCTAGCCGGCTTTCATGCCTAAGGCAGGACTAGAACCCTCAGTCTCCTGGTTTGCCATTGGCTCCTTCCTAGGGCTGAGAGTGAGGGACTGGCCCAAGGTCACCCAGCCGGTTTTCATGCCTAAGGCGGGACTAGAACTCTCAGTCTCCTGGTTTGCCATTGGCTCCTTCCTAGGGCTGAGAGTGAGGGACTGGCCCAAGGTCACCCAGCCGGTTTTCATGCCTAAGGCGGGACTAGAACTCTCAGTCTCCTGGTTTGCCATTGGCTCCTTCCTAGGGCTGAGAGTGAGGGACTGGCCCAAGGTCATCCAGCCGGTTTTCATGCCTAAGGCGGGACTAGAACTCTCAGTCTCCTGGTTTGCCATTGGCTCCTTCCTAGGGCTGAGAGAGAGGGACTGGCCCAAGGTCACCCAGCCAGTTTTCATGCCTAAGGCGGGACTAGAACTCTCAGTCTCCTGGTTTGCCATTGGCTCCTTCCTAGGGCTGAGAGACAGGGACTGGCCCAAGGTCAGCCAGCCGGCTTACATGCCTAAAGCGGGATTAGAACTCTCAGTCTCCTGGTTTCTAGCCCGGAGCCTTAACCACTAGACCAAACTGTCTCCTCTGCAAGGTACAGTGGTGGCAATATTTGTTGTGTTGAGGTGCATTGCATTCCTTTGATAGCCTGCTCTGGGCCACCCAGGAGCCAAACAACACTACTGTGCTGCAGTAGTTCAGATGTTGGACTAGGAATGGGGAGACCCAGATTCTAATCTACCCTGAGCCACAGAAGCTCCCTGGGTGACTTTGGGCCAGTCATTCTCTCTCAGCCCAATCTACTTCACAGGATTTTGTTGTGGGAAAAAAGAAGAGGGCGTGGCTATGTATCACACTTTGGGCTCCTGAATGAAAAGTGGGATACAAATCTAATAACTAAAGAATTCCACCATCTCAAGGACATACCACCCTTGAGCATGTCCACTGATTATAGCATGTTCAAGGGGAACCTCTGTGAAAGACCAAGTTCCCACAGAGGAATCCCATTTGAATTGCTCTCCAGTTCTCAGAACATTCATACACATACTTGGAAAAGTAACAGTGGTGGAGAAGACAGAATTGCATCCCAGTTCAAGTGGAAAGCTTCTTGTGCAACCTTGAGCTAGTCACTATCTCACAGTTTAACCTACCTTACTGTAATGACTCCAACTTCAATGCCCCAATAAACACTTCTCAATGCACTTCATTGAAATGCAGAATAAGCTTTATTAAGGATACATGTAAATTGAAACACTTCCAAAGATCTGAATGCCAGATTCCCGCCAAACAACGCTAACTTAACTCTCCCCCCTGCGTGCCAATTTTGCAGCGCCTATGATGTCAATGTCCAGAACTTTCCCTCTCCGTTCCCAAGCCTCCAACTCCTGCAGGTGGCTGACCTTGACGCTGCATTCCACAGTCTCCGATGAAACCCACAACACTTGGGACACTCACCCCCTCCTCACAGTTCACACGCTTATACTAAATCTACACCCCTAATGGCAGGATTCAACTATGAACCCTGACACTTACAGGGTGTCCTAAGGATAAAATAGAGTGGGATCAGGCATGCTGCCTTGAACAACTTGGAAGAAAAGTGAACTATGGATCAATGGCTTTGATCTTTAGAGGTTTAGTGTTCAGAGAGGAAACTGGAAGATTTTCTCAAGATGGACCATTACTCTTGGCCTTAGATCCCCAGCAAATAGATATAGAAGCAACCAGAAATTCCACCTCCTACCTACACATGAGCTTGGGAAGCCTACTTAAACTTAACTCCCATGGCATCCAATTCTTTAGCCAACATGCCAACCGTTTCCAGTTGTTGCTCATAGTAGAATTCCGACTCTACTGATTTTCCTTACAAAGATTAATTCAGGAAACATTGATTATAGGACACCCTTAACATACAGCCAGTGAGGTCTGATGAATCAACAACTGAATTAGGGTGACCTATTGAGAATCTTTTAAGATTTGCTTTTATTCCCCTCCCTCCACTTCTCTTATTATTAAAGGTCAAACAGGCCTTGCTGCAGATTATCCAGCTATCTCCAATTTCCCTGCAATCTGTCATGCCAGCAAGATATGTATCGCAAATCTCTCAAAATATAATCTTTTGGAATCATATTCTGAATACTGTTTTGATTAAAAATCAGAGTAGGACTGATGTGGAACTAATATGAAAAAGACTAGATGTGCAGTGAGCAGACGCCTTCCATATTTAATAATCAAAATAAACTAATAGGTTCAGTCAGCTTGGTCTTGTAAAAAAGAAAGACAGAAAGAAACCCTTTGTGCACTCATTAAACACAATGATTAAAATTTGTTGGAAGATCTTTATTACATAGCAGATTTTGAGATGCAAAAAGGGAAGAAAGCTGGATAGATTTTCCAGTTTCCTCCATCCTGTTTTGTCCTGTAGGGCTTGCTTACTCCAGAAATAATGCTTTAGAAGTGGTTTCCTGTTCTCAGAAAATTAAGTGGTATGGCAGGGAAGGGAAATTTATAGACCTCCAAATTATTAAAAATTGCTTGGAATTTGAAACTTAACAACCTCTGGAGGGCCACAGATTTCACAGTTTTTATAGGGACTGATTTTGCTAGGTATGGGCATTTTCCTACTGTCTTTTTTAATGAAAAAAAATGTGCGGTGATCATTAAGCCTAGCCCAATTTAAAGAGTTTAGGTGATTATATTACCTGTCCATAAACTAATTAGCTACAATTAAAGAGAAGTTGGCATATATAAAATCTCAACTGAAATTATTATATTATTACATTATTAGATTTTAACCTTGCTTTCTGGGTTGTAAGCTGGTGTAAGGGGTTGCCAACAAAACAATATGAGCATTTCCACGAAATCATCATTAGAGCTTCACTTGATGCTACTTTTCCCCCCTCTCAACAGTAGACAGGAAGACCAATGTCAGTATTTTTGTTTACCCCTTATCATAGTAACATGCCAAAAGAAAAATAGCCTAGAAAACTAAATTAGCAGGATCTGAGTTCTACCATACTCCATTTGAAAGATTTAAGGATGTAAAGAGCAGTTCATTAGGGAAGACATAAATTCCATCCTACATGTTCTGAAATAATTGACTTTTCATCTATAGCTCATCAAGACTTCCTTCCTTCGTAAGGTGCACACTTAAATATTAGGCTTGATAGCAATTAGCACTTCAGTTCGAAGTTCTGTTCTTTGCCATTTTCACCTCTAGCACTGGAAAGTTTGCAAAACTAGCTGTAGATTGATTGCCCCCAAGCAGTGGTATTAAATTGATGGTATATCATGCCATCCCCAGCATAATTTCTCTGCCCTGAAAAAAACCCCAGACTTCATCCGCTCCCTAATTTTGTCCCTCACAGGCTAAACTGAACTAATTTAGCTCAGCCTAACTCTGAAATCAAAAGTCAGCTTGAATGAACATGTTCTGGAAGATCATAAACTTAGTCTTTGGTGCATCTCCAAGGGAAAATATTCAGAAAGTAGATTTCAGTAGACCTTTCTCATTTCTTTTTGGTAGTCCAACCTTGGCATATTTCTAAAAAAGGGAGTATTCCCAGTTGATGTTCAAACAATTATTGGAAGGAAGTAAACTTAAGTATATAGTCTCTTGAGATGTTCTCTTTTAAGGTTTAGAACCAAATCTTTGAATTGAACTTCAATTTGAATTTGAACCCTCTTCAAACCATGGGGTTACTGGTATTAATTCCCTCAGAAAATGGTTCACAGTGTTGACCCTTCCAATCGATCAAGGGTAGCTTTGCCAAGCCTTGAATGAAATAGCCTGGTCTCAAAATTATGCTGATATTGATGATGGTGGCTGAGTTTTCACCCCAGAGGAAAAGTCAGAAATGTCTCATCCAATAAGTAGAACAAGATCAGCCCTGGAGACTTTAAGACGTCACTATATTGTTCCATTTTGTTATTTTTTTAAGATAGGAAAACAAGACTTTTCTCTTGGCTGGAAACATTATATTCCGGGAAGGAACCTTATCTATCTAGCTGCCACATCCGGATGTAGATCTTCTGCCTTTGGGGGAGTAGGGAGAGGGAAGAACTCCAAGATTAGATGGAAATTTACGAATTTATGGGTTATCATAGTACATTGTTTCCCAATTAGCAAACATGTAGCTGCTTCCTTCCAGATTGTTTCCACCTGTTGCTTCCTCCACCAATCATCTTTTTTTGAAAACTCATGTGATCAGAAGAAATGGGAAACTCAGATGGATGCCAACTGGGTTAACACACACACACACACACACACACACACACACACACACACACAGAGTTGTTATGCAAATGGAGTTCAGATGTAGATTATCCCATTTGCACACTTCATTACACACAAAGAATGCAAAGAGGAATAAAATTGTCTCCATGGCATTGTATGGAACATGTCTCATCTATGTGGAATTTTTGGGACAGCTGAGATTATCTTCCCCTCATCCAAGAAGAGCTGCTAATGAACATTAGTCCAAATTAATTGGCACATCCAACAGAGAGGCTGGTACTCAAGTGATCCATGAAAAGTTGGCTTTGTACAAGAGGGGCAAGAAGGTTCCTCCAATCAGTCCCTCTTACCATAGAGGTTCCTCTGCCCTTCCTGAGACCTACGCTGTTTGGCAAAGGGGGGTGGGAGGTGATCCTGGATGTACTTATTTATTTATTTATTTGTAAAATTGATCTAGCCACCTGGAACCAGGTGGACTCTAGGCAGCCAACAGCATTTAAATATAAAGGCCAGATGCAAATCAGAAAAAAATTAGAATGACAACTAAAATATAAGCTAAAAATTATAGAATAAGAAAAGCGGTATCGTGGTATTCTTACCACCACAGCTAGTCAGAAGCAAATTCAGGCTCAAATGGACATCATGACCTGTTTTTCCAATCTCAAAGGGGGGAAAATAGATAGTTGTTTATCTTTGTGTTGTTGTTTTCCCTTTTTGATTTGTTTTGTTTTGTTTTTGAGGAAATCTGCTTTTGCAGTGGACTCTCTATTTCCAGGTGACAAGGATCTCCAGAGGAACACAGGATAAGCCTGTTAGACAATCCAACAGGAATGGCCAACAGAATACTCCAAACATGAACCAGCTGAGTACAGCAGGAATTATTTTAACCTACATTCTAGACTCCAAAAAAGCAATGGATGGTACAAGATATAGTCAAGACAATTGACTACAATGGGTGAAAAATTACTCCATGTATTGTGGTTGCTTTCTTAAGACCCAAGCACAATTCTGAAATTTCCTTAAGACTAATATGGAAAGAATTCACGATTTTTTCTTGCAAAAAAAAGTTAACACGGGACAGAGTGTTTAGCTCTTCAAAAGCTGGATTACCACTGTGTGTGTGTGTGTGTGTGTGTGTGTGTGTGTGTAAACTCTGATCTGATTGCTAAAGATGGGCTTAGCATCAATCTAATTTGATCCTGAGCTTGAAAAAGACAGAGGTCTGCTGACCCTGACTGGTGAAAGTGTCATTTCAGGACTTCAACATCTGCTTATGGGTTCTTTTCTATATTGTTGTTACCTGCTGTTCATCTGAAAACCAATTGCAAGCTGGAACAAGGTGGATAACATCCTGAGAAAATTTAATGATTTATTTAATCTGGATTTCTTCCCCATGCCCCTTGCCCAATCTACTAAGAAGGATCACTTATAAAAAATGCACTGAATGTGAAAAGCTGGGGTTTTGTGATGAACAGAAAACATTCTTGTCCTTTCCTATTTTATTGACAGGGAGGACTCTCATTTCTCATTTTCCACTAGTTTCTGGAAGGAGCAAAGGTATTCATAGCCAAAATGCAACCCTATGGATGTAGAAAGAAATTTTAGCTATCATTTTGCTATTGTTAGGGTGATCGCTTATGTGTAGTTTCCAATGCTCAAAAGAAAACACGAAGGAAGGAAGGAAGGAAGGAAGGAAGGAAGGAAGGAAGGAAGGAAGGAAGGAAGGAAGGAAGGATAAAAAGGGAAATATCAGCTTATAGAACATCTGCACACACTAGTGCATGTTCAACAATTCAAAAATTCAATTGGATCAATTTTACAAATCATATCATCAAAATTCATTCACCTAAAAATAAAGATAAAGCAAACTTAGAACAGACGACCTAAAGCAGCAATCCAGAGATAATGCTTTCTATATTAATTCCTGTGAAAGTTTGACCTAACCATTAGGGACTGGTAAGAATGGTGTTGTTATTGTCCAGTTTGTAGATTTAAAATTGCCAAAAGCTGTGCATTAGGATGGAAAGAACATAAAATTGGGGTTAAAAAAAGCAAATATGAAAGTGAAAGATTTTTACGATCTGAAGAGAAACCAGAGTAAGCAAAATTGACAGATTCATCAACTCAGAAAAGAAAGCTCGCTCTTACAAGCCTTTCAACCATCTGGTAGAGATCTTTGACTGCTTGCATCTTACAATGTTAAAGTTGAAACCCATTTATTCACTGATCCTTGTGTTGCTAAGTTAGGATCACTTTTTTCTGACAGCTTCTCAATATTGTTTTCTTTCTAATCTCCTATTCTCTAGACTCTTATAAATCTTTTCTATTTATACTATGTAGCAACATTGTGGTTTGAGCTCTTGATTTATAACTGGGCTAGTTTAAGCTCTTCATTAGTCAGTATAAGACGTTAGGATATTGGCTTCTGACTGTTTATTACCCATTTGCATTTTTATCCCATTGATGTGGTCTTAGAACTTTGGGTTTTATTACACATTGCATATATTAATGCTAAAATAATTATAGGAACTTGGCCTCCCTTCCTGGAACTTACTTGGAAATGCCTTCAAAATGTAAATAAATAAAACCAGAAATATTTTTATTAAATTTCTTACTCTTATGCTAGTCTATGACTGTAATAAAGATTTGATTTGATTCTTACTTCCAGGCAGACAAATATCTCATGGTTCCTGTGTTCTCCTTTGCTTTGCTTTTTTATTTTCAATATCCAGGAAACAGCATTAGTTTGGTTTTCACACTTACCTCAACCACCTAACAAAATGCAAGGAACATCCTCAACTACTGGAACAAGCTATTACAGGAACCTCTTAGTTGAACTCTTACTTTAAAAAAATGTCTCATACATGGCAATTAAGCTGCAAGAATCTAAACAGGAAACAGGAGAAATTTTCCTCATTTCCTTTCAATTACACCAATAATATTTCTTGATACCCTTTAAAGAACCTTGGCTAAAAGGATAATTAATCTTAATATGTAGGATCTCATAAAGGAATCTGATACAACAGTAACTCTGGAGATATTACTAGAACTTGGATGTTAGATTTTAGCTCTTCCTCATGTATGTGTGTGTGTGTGTGTGTGTGTGTATGTATATACTGTATATGTCACTGTCCAAAATGACTGTTCATTACATTATGGTGAAATGCCCTTATCACTTTTGCTATTATTTAGATGTATCTCCTACATTTTCTTTAAGAGCTCAAAGTGAAGTGGCATGCTCCCTCCTTCAATCTTATCCTCTGAAATATTTATTTATTTATAAAATTTATATCACCACCCATCTCCCCCCACAGGAGGGACTCTGGGCGTTATCTGTGAGGTTAGTTGGACCATGAGATAGTGGTATGATCAAATCATTCAGTGACCTTCCTAGTATGAGAGTGAACTTTAATGTCGCTCTCCCCCCAACCCCAGCCTTATTCCAACACCTTAACTACTACATAACAGGGCAATTATGCTGATAATGTGTGAGGCCAGTCAAAAGGTGGTGTGGCCACCTCTACTTTTCTCTCTTCTTTCCAAAACTCCCTTTTCTACCTCTTATTTCCTCTCTTCTCCTGTCCCTCACAGATGTTACCCTCTCATTTATCACCATTCCCATGAATACCATCCCTTTTGAATGGTATGAACACTTGCAAGGGGCTTTAGAAATTGGATAGAAGGCTACACAAAATTAGCCTGAAAGCTAGCAATTACAGACACCTGAATTATAGGTATCGCTATCATGATTTGTAAATGCTATATGAATCATGATGTGCAAACATCCATAGGAAAAGCATGTGCTAGGTCATAGAAGTGAATAATATCTTTCTCTATGGGCTTACCGTTTCTATTATGGTTCTCAGTAGAACAGGAAGCAGAGTTCTTGCATACATCCTGCTTCCTCTGATAACATTATATCACACAGGTAGCTGTGGGCATGTTCGATCTGATATTATTTAGGTATTAAATGTTCACGGGCACTGTTAAGACCTCTGTTGTCTCTTCAGGCTTATATCTAAGCAACTAAAGGAGATGTCTTCTGACAGCCCTTCAAATTGGAAAATTTGTGAAGTAGGACACCTTTGGTTCACCTTCTCAGTTGCTTTCCTGATTCCTCCACTTATCACCATATCAAAAATCATATGACAAAATTCTTCTTGCCCAGTTCTGCTGAGAAGCTGGAGATGATTTCGCAAGTGAAGGCATTTCCCCTATCATCTTAGCTTGCCATTGATACCAACGTTTCCAGCTGGGATACCATTTCAGATCACTCATCTGGAGTGGCACAGCCCAAGAAAAGCTTTATTTATTTATTATATGTATACCTTCTCTTTGCTGGGAAATCTGGTTTCGATAAGATAGGATGTATCTGGAAACTATGTGCAGTTTCGGTATGTGGATGTATGTGTAAACTATGTGTAGTGGAAACTATGTGTAGCTCAGGGTTGGAGTGTTGTGTTGTTAGAGTTCTCTGAGCTAGGTTTTGAAGTTGGAAAGATTTCATTACCCCACTAGGTAGCATCATCAGTGCAGGAGATGTGGAGAAGTGAAGTCCATCATTCGGCAAGGATTGTATCTCTTTCTATTAGATCATCTATGTCAGGGGTCCCCAATCCCCTGTTAGGAACTGGGCCACACAGCAGGAGGTGAGTGGTGGGCGAGTGAGCGAAGCTTCACCTGTATTTACAGCCGCTCCCCATCGCTCGCATTACCGCCTGAGCTCCGCCTCCTGTCAGATCAGCGGCGGCATTAAACTGCGCATGCGAGGGATCCAGGTTGCACGCTCCCCCCCCCCCCCCCGCAGTCCATGGAAAAATTGTCTTCCACAAAACCGGTCCCTGGTGCCGAAAAGGTTGGGGACTGCTGATCTATGTGATGCTTGGGTGGGGGGAATTCTGTAGGTGGCCCTCATTGTGAATTAAATCTAGGTATATCTTTTGATAGTTCCATAGACAGAGTTTAAATTTTATATTGGTTGATTGTGGCTTGGTAAAATGACATATGCTCAATAGAAAATTATCCAGCTGGAGAAAGAAAAAATCTAACTGGAAACGGACATCAACTCAGAATGGCTAATTCTATTTTTTCCTCAGATTATGGAGCTTCAAATGACATCTGCTTGCTTGTGGGGGAGAGGTGAAATAAAAATAAGTTGATAATATCCCAGAACTTCAGCACATTGTTCATACTCTGAATAACGATGCTCATTTAGTTGAATCATAATTTGAGAGACACAGAATTCAGGGCAGATACAGGAAATCTCCTAGCAGAGTTTGCAAAATATCCTAAACCCCAAGATTATCCAAATTCGTGCTATTCAAAAATAATAATCAGAACAGCTTTACATTCTCCATTCACCTTGTTGATAATGGAAGAATCCAGAACTCTCTGTCTCTTTTGCAAAGATCCTTTCTCCTCATAGACAAATATACTACAACCCATTCAGCAACACCACATCTCCAAGAAACTAGAGTGAAGAGAAAAAGAATAAAATCAGCTGAAGTCTCTGTAAGGACATCTCTATGGGAAGGAAGGAGCAGATGAATACATGTTGGCTAGCCAGAAAAATAAAATAAAAAAGCCACTTCAGATTTATTTCATGTTTCCATTGATTCCACTGCCTCTCCCAAGACCCACACCAAATTTCTTTGGGGAACTCCGTCCCCCCCCCTCCTTCTGTTTCTATTTGGATTCTTTGCCAATTTATCTGCCTATTTCTGGGATGTTAGTAAGGGGCTGTGAAGCTTTCAAGCTTTAAATATGCAAGAGGGTGTTTGGGGAAAAGAGAGATTTTTGGCTACATGCCCTTGTTAAAACAAATAATTACAGCTTGACAAAAGGAGAGGGCTGTTCAATTGGTCTCATTCCTCTCAATGCTTGGCTCCCATTTTTCTTAACACCAGGTTGGTTTCAGAACCCAAGTTCACATATTCAGCCACTCAAAAACGTCTGGTTCTTACAAATGATCTTTGTGCAAGAGACTACCATCAACGCCACAAATCTTTACCTACCCATACAACTTCCAAGGAAGACTTTTCTGGAGGAAATTAAACCTTTATTTTACACCTTAGCTTGTAATGACCAGATAAGTCCAGGCTTCTGAAAAGGTAATTGTGTAATTAAAAAGAAGCATGGAAGGTGCTACTGATTCATTCCTTTAAAATATTTGTAGGCTGTTTCTCATTTTAAAATCTCCAAGCACTTTATAGTGCAATGGGACTAGCTACTTACTGAATTACAGTATCCCAGCCTCTGAATTCAAAGATTTATTTCTCCTATTTATGCATATCCTTTCCAACTATCATGTCAAGTGGTTTAACTACCAATTCAACAGGACTTCTCTGCATGAAAGATAGTAGGAGTATCCTCTGTGCAGAGCTGGAGTAAAGATGTTGCTTTAAAATGTCCCCTGAATTTCAGAGAGAGTAGGGGCACAACAGAATTCTATGAAGTTCAGAAGAACATTGAGTTGGAGGAAGTGGAGGCAAAGCTCCATCTTTTAAATATTCATTCATTCAATCTATAAGGCCTCCCAGCTCACAAACTGTAACTCTGGGCAGCTAACATAAGACAAAACCAAACACCAAATACCAACCAGAATAAAAAATGACTGAAAAGCAGAAAGGAATTGAGGGTAGCCCACAATTATTCCATATCAACCAGGGTTCACCCACCACACTGGCTGAATACCCAGGGGAAAAGCCAGATCTTCAAGAACTTGTTGAAAGGCAAAAGGGTCAGGGCCATCCACACCTCAAAAGGTAGGAGTTAATTTTAAAAAAGGTTAATTTGAATCTAGGTCACATTTATAGCATTTATATCATTATGCAAAGCAAATCTGTGCTAAAAAAAATAGAGGAGCAGATAATTAATCTCTCTCTGTGTAGGTGTGTTCTATCAATCTAGGGTGACTCGAATTCAGCTTAGTATACAGTCCCTTGGACTTTCTTTTGTGTCCAACAACTGTACCTCTAGGTGGAAATCTTATTGGTTTATCATCATCTGATTGATGAAGATGATGATGATGTGCCATCAAGTCGATGTCTTATTTATAAAGACACACAAAGAGATTGCAATTAGTGAAATTCCACCTGGTGTGGTTTACAGCAAAACTTCATCCACAAAGGCATAAAGACAAGCAAAAAAATCAACCAGGAACCTGGGAAACAGGCTGAGTTTGCACTGTATGTCATAATCTGCCATCTAAACCAGTCAAACAGCAGGCTGATAAAAGGTTGAGATCCAAATCCAAAGGTAAGGCACTTCTTTTATGGAAATGGTGATCTCTGGTTGGCAGAGAGAAACAAAGTTTGCCTTCATAAGTCAATAAGAAAGGTGGACCAGGATATCAGGAGGGGTGAGAATTGCTGTTACTGTCCACATAGATCCATCAGTTGAAGGTTGGAATCCTACTTCTATTAAAATCAAGAACAAAACATCCATTAATTTGAAATGGTAGAGCACTGTATCTCAAATATGTCCATCTCCATCCGTCTTTCATTGTAATAAGCAAAACTAGCTTGTTTTTGTAAGTCTGTCTCTTTGTGGCTAACATTTGCAAAGCTACAACATCCTAACTCATCCCCATTTTAAGCTTGGCATTCTTTAAAAGTTTCATGTTTGGAAACTGGCAGAACTTTGCTGGTCAAACTTATTTATTCAGTATCTAACAGTAAATTCAGTATCTAAACCCATTTTCCAAGATCAGTTGGGGAGGGGTGGAGAGACTTACATTTAAAAAATAGGATGGCTTTAACCATAATGATTTCATTTTAAACTGACTACAGAGAGGCTATTAATCATTACAAGCAGAGGTGGATCATAACAACAATTCCCAATTTTTGGGAATTTTCAGCAGAAGGCTTCTGACCTTGCTAACAATGTCACTATGCAATGTCCAGGCGTCTCCTTGACACAGCAGCCATTAAACAATTGTTTAATAACTCATTAGTCTATCTGGCTGGCAAATAAATAAGTCTGAGAAATGAAGAGTGGAAGAAAAACACACAGCACACAGCATGTCACACCAACTTTGAGGCTCGTTCCATGTAGCATGAGAACAAAAGTAGCTAATATGACATTTACAAATAATGCCTAACCACAGCCTAATTAACTTATTGTGTGCACTCTAAAGCAGCATACATATTATACTAGAAGAGGGAAGGTTGTAAGGGAATAGCATTGTCAATTCTGTTGCAAGGAAACTTAATATATTTGCTTATTTAACCAATTTATTTTGGAATGAAAATGACTTTAAAAAAAAACCTGAAACACAGAAAGCTTTATTGCACAGCTAACTGTAAAACATCAGACCAAAAACACTGTTTGCACCTAACCTTTTGCTGACTGCCTTTATGTATTGAAAGGACTCAAAGGAATGGATTTTTTTATCAAACCAGTATGGAATAAGGAATTGCTTGGAAAAGCAACAAGATCTACCAAGAGTGATTTTATCATCTCTTATGTTGAGATGAAAATGCTGATAATTAGGAAGGGAATTCCAGCTCTGTATTACCCCCAAAGTCTAAAATAATTAGGAAACAACAAATGGAATAGCAATAATAACCCTCATAGTAAACTCTGTTTAACTTTTTGCAAGGTCAGCCATGTTCCGCTGGGCACTGCTTCCCGAGTTTAAGGTGTGGAGGTGGGGAGTGAATTCAAAACTTTAGTGGCCAGATCAGAAACTAAGAACAAGAAGTAGCAACCAGGGAACTAAGTAGAAATGGTAAACCTAAACTCTTGCCTAAGTTAGGAGTGAGTGGTGATCTGTAAGTACTCACAACGGGAAGCAAGGCCTTGTTATTACACATAGCAGATGGAGTGAAATCCTTTCATGTCCCCTTTAGTTATTTATCTTCCTCTTTTACTACCATTATGAGGTCCTATGGAGTTTTCTGCTAGTCAAAATAACTTCACTAGCTTTCTGATTGTAGGTGTATGTGAATTGACAACTACATCTGTGGTTTTACTCCTTGCAGGAAAATTTCTTCATCGATCTTGATAATCGGAGAAGACCAATGGGTTTTCAGGGGTGCGGACCTGCCTCATTCCTTTTATTCCACTGTTTTGAGTAGTTCACAAAAAATAGGGCTGACAATCCTTCTCCCCAGATGTCCTGGTTTATGTTCCAATTATTCAGGCAGAACAAAGAATCAAAGATAATGTTCATTTGAGATTGTCCACTGTTGGGCCAAGTCAGGAACAGTCCTTATATGAAAACTGAGGATGTCTCATGCTTAAAAACTATTTGTAATGAAAACGTCACTATAGAGGCATCTAATTCACCATCATGTCTAAAGCAAGCTCTGAAATGCAAAAACTGTCTGCTTTTAATTGGATAGACTGGCTAATCATTGCCTCTATTCTTCTGGGGCTGTAGTGTGGATTGAGACAGGTGAGTTAAAGAGGAAATCTCAAAAACTATTATTTAGAAAAATATCTGTGATCTGGGTATTTTTTCTTGCAAATGACAATCTCCATTCTTGAAGGCAAACAACAAACAACATATCCCCCCCACCTTCCTTTAAGACCTTTGAAGCATCTGCTATGCATCTTTCCATATATTTATTCCTCAATTTGCTTACTAAGTTCTGTTTCTTTGTGGTTTCCTGGAATCCTTGTGACAAAGCCACATCTTTGGTTCCTGTCCTTTAACAGTGCTGCAGGGCCCTGCTGAACACATAAAATTTGTTTCTAATTTTACATCTGCCAAAATACATTCCAGGGTTGATAAATACATGCCAACAAAAATTGGTTGGCAATTCCCGCAAGACAAACCCAGCCAAGAGGAAATCAAATATAACCAAAATGCAGTATAAATATTTTCACACTTCTTTTAGATTGTAGAAACTCCTACACAGGCAAGAAAGGTTTGTTGGTCTGTCTTTCCTGTAGATATTTCTCTTTCCTGGAAAATTCAAGGTTTGCTGTTTTCACACACCCCAGGCACAGGGACTTACTGCTAATATGGGTTCACAAGCCTCACCATAGTCAATGATGCTTACAGCTACAGTAGCTAGTTTGCTTGGTTGCTTATTTATGTGTTTCTTTTTCCTACCAGTTTTCACTCTATTTGATGTAATCAGATTTGCTCTGAAAACTTTCAAAGGAAAAGGGGATTTTGGAGAAATTCTCATGGGTGGAATGTGCTGTTTTTGCACTTCTTTCATGACCCAGTGACTCAAGGTTATGCTTGTGTGAGTGTTTTGTCTTTCAGGGCCTAATTCTCTTGCACAATCTTCATCTTCCTTGCTTTCCCAGAATTCTATTAGATCCTAAGGAAATCTGCTTAGGGATAGGGGTAGGGGTAGGGGTAGGGGTAGGGGTAGGGGTAGGGGTAGGGGTAGGGGTAGGGGTAGGGGTAGGGGTAGGGATAGAGAGATGGAGAGAGAGAGGGAGAGAGAGATGGAGAGATGGAGAGAGATGGAGAGAGAGAGAGAGAGAGAGAGAGATGGAGAGAGAGAGAGAGAGAGATGGAGAGAGAGAGAGAGAGAGAGAGAGAGAGAGAGAGAGAGAGAGAGAGAGAGAGAGAGAGATGGATTTCAGTACCATGCTAGAGGGGAGAATTTCTCCTGCTTCTGAAGAAATGCGGGGATATTGTTCCCCAAATAATTCTGCCTTCATATTTGATGGAGTATTTCAAAAGGCCATTTGTACCCATCTCCAATCAACCGGTAAGCTGGCCAAAGGACAGAAATGGGAAATGAAAAGAAGTCCTGAGATTAAATGTTTGAGATACGGCTGAGGCATTCCAAGGCAGAGGCCTAACTAACCTAACTTTCCTCCACCGCAAGCTTATTTTGTTTTACTTATTTATTTATTTGAATTTATTGGCCGCCCAACTCCAGTGGACTCTTGCAGGACTAAAACAAATATATAGCCAGGAGTGCCTGAGTGGGGTGTCAAAAAAGTCAAGATGATGGCTACAACTTCACATCCATTCTTCATGTATGTCACGTGAGCAGAGTAAGTAAAAAGATGGCAGGGCTGCCCCTGTATACTATTACCCCTTCTCCTTCTTCTTCCTTCCCAACTATGCAATCCATTACCTGAAACCTGGAGTACTCCAGGGACATTTAAATCAACTCTCCTGATTTTCAGACATTAGGAAATTGGCTTTAACCACGTAGAATAGATTGACCAGTGAGGCATTTGCACCCACCCAAAACATGAATCTATGATTAACCAAAACACGATGCATTGAATTAACCCCTTTGCTTCGGTTTATATAGCTCCCTGAGCTACAAAGTAGCTCCCCACCTTTTAGCCTTGTGCGCTGTGAAAAGAACAGCCACGGCAAAGTTGCAGGCAGGAAGTTCTCTTGTCTAATATAATGGTAATTGAATCAGCAATCAATTACTTTCTCATGGGCTTTGATCAATAACTTTATTTGACCAAGAGGAGGGAAAAGAAGCCCATCATTTTATGAAGGTAACAGGGTGGTTGAAATGAACTACAGAGAAACCAAGCTGCAAAAACTGGGGTTTGAAGGATATTTTCCCTGTAGCCCTCTGACCTTTTTCTTATGAGTGCTGTAAAGCTTAGAGTGTTTACAAAAGAATAACATTTAAAAAAATGAAAGGTTTCTTGCTATAGAAAGGCTGCTGGTCCATGCAAGATCTGAAATGCTTGTGTCAGTCTGCTCCCTAGTGTTATTACTGGAGTGCAGCACCTTGGTCAGGTTAATATAAAATCTCTATAAAGCTGAGGATAAAAAAGCCAGAGAATGCTGCACATCGTTTCTCTTCTCACCCCGTGTATATTTATACAACTGATGAACCCATGGATAATGGAGCCATCTTTTACTGAATTGACCCAGGTGCAGTAGCATCCACAGTTTAGCCAGTGAAATCAATTGACATCACTTAATACCCAGAGTTTTTAAAAAATTCATATGGAGAATGGCAAAATAAATGACTGCAAAATAAATGACAAAGCAGCCATCAACAGACACATAGAGGTAAACAACATTTACATACCATTCATAAGAGACAACAGAAAAGCCAGAAGACCAGAACACCTCCTTGCCTGCAATCAACACCCAGATAGGCAAAGGTTAACACCAAGATTAGCACCAGAGGAACAATCAAACAGCACAATAGACCCTAATCAAGGAAATATTAACTCAGTCAATCAACCAAGCAGCAAACAACAGCCCAACCAAGGAACTACCAAGGAGAGAACAACACCCCCAACAACACAGGCAGGACAAGCCAGGGTATATAAACAGAGAGCAAGTCCCACTCCCTTTTTGCACTGAAGATGTTGCCTAGCCTGGCAATGAAACGTCTGCAAGAAAACAACAAGGCTCAGAGAGCACCAAGGACCCCATAAATGAATGCATTTAATTGTTCCTTGCTGGCAAAAAACAGACCAGCAACAGCAGGCAGCAGCCAGACTGCTCTCAGACTGTGATTGGCAATTGCTGGCAGAAAACAAGCCAGCTGGACAGGCTGCAAGCAAGGCATGGGATATGCTTTTGTGGTATATGAGCCTGTGCAGTGATGTCACTATGCACGCCTCACCCACAGTGGCGTCAGAATGCCAGCATGTAAAAAAGGGGTGTGTGCAATGACTCACTGAAGGCTGGGTTTGTCATAATTTGTCCCTCTGTGTTGCAGACACCTCTGCCCAGCTGCGATGGTTCTAACCACATCTTAAACGGAGCTCACTGGTCAGGCTTCCAATTCAACAACTACCGTAGTTGCCCAATTTGATTGAATTGATACTTCCGGTGGAATTGCCCAATTAATGCAACTTCTTGTTGCTTTCAAATTGATAAGTAAATGCAGTGGGTTTTGCACACGCGTGTCCTTTTACCAAACCAAATCTTAGAATGGAATTGATTGAATTCTGCAAACTGAACTGCCAAGCTTGAATTGAATTGGCTCCTCAGGCTGAATCCCAAATTTAACTGAACAGAATACACAGATCCAACTGATTCTTTGGATCAAAGCACAATTTGAATGGGCTGGTAGCAAATTTGAGCCTTGTGTATTGACTGAACCAATGTCTGTTCTATTCTCAGTTAAGGTTGGGGTGAACAGGCTCAGGAGAGAAAGAATATACTTCGGTGTTGAGATCTCTTCCTAGGGCAATGGCTTTTATTTATTTAATATCTTACCTGTGGCTGTTATTTTCTGACTGCTGCGTTTCTTCCCATATACTTCTTGCTGTGGCCAGAGTTACAGGCAAAGACCTGGTTCACATGTACAGTATCTCTGGTCTACAAACCGGGATTTATGGCTTAGAGTCTTGTCCATATCTATTCAATTGTCCTTTATTCAATAAACCATGGATAAATCAATCATGGCTTAGAGTGTAAAGTGCAAATCCAGCCAAAATGTCACTAGTGAGGAATAACTAGGGAATGGCCAGGTCAACTTGTGCAGTGTATGGCACAGGTCTGATAGCTCAGATCTCATTGGGAAAGTTGTGAAGACATGATATAAGAAAGCTTTGCCCATCTGGGCTTTTCAAGTATCCTCTGCTCAAATTAGAGGACCAGTAAGGGATGAAGGCAAAAGGAGAAGGGGACGGCAGAGGATGAGATGGTTAGATAGCATCACCGATGTAATGAACATGAATTTGAGTAAACTCCGGGAGACAGTGGAGGACAGGAAGGCCTGGCGTGCTATGGTCCATGGGGTCACGAAGAGTCGGACACGACTAAACGACTGAACAACAACAAGGGATGAAGGCTCTGCCCCATTTGTACTTGCATCATGACATTGTATGCATGTTTGAAAAGGGCGAAGCTTGCCTTTGCAATAGTGCAATGCTGCTTTTGTCATTTTCATCCTGCAGATACTGTACCTCTGAGTCTTTTAATCACCTCGTTATTGAGCAATTGAGCAATTGAGAAGGGGCGTGGTGGCTCAGTGGGTAAGACGTCAGGCTTGATCACAAGTTCGGAGGTTCAAATCCCTAGCCCTGCATGGGGAGTGAGCTCCCGCACTAGCTCCAGCTCTTGCCAACCTAGCAATTCGAAAGCATGCAAATGCAAGTAGATGAATAGGTACCACTTCGGTGGGTAGGTAACAGCGTTCCGCGCGTGTCATGCCGGCCACATGACCATGGAAGCGTCCTCGGACAACGCTGGCTCTTCGGCTAACAAACGGAGATGAACACCGGCCCCTAGAGTCGGACACGACTGCACAAATGTGCGGGGGGAACCTTTACCTTTACTTTTATTGAGCAAACCAAGCTATTTGGTTCCCAAATGAACTTCTGCCAGCCATCCAGACATGCAGCTCTCAAGTAACTTGAGTGAAGCCTAGTTAGGATATAACTCTAGGCCTGGGGCATAATAAACAGGAAGAGGACATGAGTTGCTGAGGTCCAGAAAGAAGTTCCTAAACTCAAGTTAAGCCTTGCACCAAAGCCACTGAAAAAGCTATTCCTGATCCAGAAAGATTTAGATGTCAATGCCTGCAAACGCAGAGAGCAAATATATATATAAAAGATGAAGATGGTTGACACTATAAATGTGTCCTTCTCGACCTTGCTCTCTGCCCTGCAGATTAGGCAAAACCTGGCAGCCCTGAGCTCCAGCTGGGATTAGAATGAGACCAGGTATTAAAGCCAATTAATGCACTTCAGGGTTCCCCAAACAATCACTCAAAAGCTCTTTGGAAGGAATTGGGTTAATATACAATCAATGGAAATGGCAGTTTTGCTGTTTGGCAAATAAGTGGCATGCAGAGATGTCTTAGTTATGGTAGTGGCATGGTTGTTAATTAAGTGCTAATTGCAGAGGTCTCCAAATAAAGCCTTGCAAAGCATATTGCTTTCCCACCAGCATTTCCAAATGCCAGCAAAACCTCACTGTTAGTCCAAGGATAATTACGAAAATTCTGATAATTGTGAAGCACATGCTTTCTCCCAATCACTGGTTAGAGAGACAAATCAATCAATAAATCTGAAACATTTTGGGTGGGCGAGGGGTTCATATTCTAACCCTATACAGTTGTTGCTAAAATACTATACTTGGGGGTCGGGAGTCAATTTTATTCAAGTCTTCCAAAAACCAAAGCCACTTGCCTGCAACTAAAAAAAAAATGTCTATAATAGCAAGGAGTCTTTGATTCATGTTTAAAGCAAAATTATATTTGATCATTTTCAAAGTGATTTATAGATTACCTTTTGCATTGCCAACCTAGCAATCCGAAAGCATGCAAATGCAAGTAGATGAATAGGTACCACTTCGGTGGGTAGGTAACAGCGTTCCACGTGCGTCATGCCGGCCACGTGACCGTGGAAGCGTCTTCGGACAGCGCTGGCTCTTCGGCTAACAAACGGAGATGAGCACCGGCCCCTAGAGTCGGACACAACTGCACAAATGTGTGTGTGTGGGGGGGGACCTTTACCTTTACCTTTTGCATTGCTCTGCAAGTAGAAGGAAAATAAAGTTTTGAGGGGGAGGGGAGCAGAATGGGAGAATTACAGGAATCAAAGTATATTTGAATATTTTTTGTCTGACACTGGACATTGAATCCCTAAAATAAGCATGCCATTAACTCACTAAAAACATATGTAGCTGTCTTGCATATTTCTTTTCTGGCCTACAAAATCTAGACCGTTCTATACATAATTATTGCTCCCCATTAGAAGGCTATCCCTTCTCTGTGCTAAGTGCTCAAACCTGCCGTTTGCTCCTCCAAGCAAAGTAACAAGGTGGCCACTATCATAACTAGTCATCAGTAAGTTATATTCTTAGCTTCAAGAATGGCCTACTCCAATCTATATACTACTAAAACTCTCATTGTGTTTATCTGTTTGTCTGTTTGCACCCTCAAGTTAGCCCAAATGGTGCATTATATTGCAACAATTTTTGAATCAAGGTACCTAAAATCCGCTAACTTAAAGAATGCGTAAAAAATCCGGGACCCATTACTCCTGTGGAATTGAAATTTCCATGATGTTCAGACCAGTTTTATTCACAAAGTTGTGGCCGTCGCAGCATCCCCACAGTCATGTGATCATGATTTCTGATGCTCCCTGCCAGCTTCCGATAAGTGAAGTCAATGGGGAAGCCGGCAGGAAGTTGGAAGTCGCTCCCGCTCCCACTGATCTTTTGCCCACCTGTGGTCATTCTGTTTATCTGTTTAGGTAAGTAAATATTGACTTATTATTGAAGTTTGTTTGCCACTACAATTATTTTTCTATTTATGATATATACTCTTCTTAGATGATCATGGGACCGTTCAGCATTGGGGTAAAAAAAAATATGGTCAGCCTAAAATTTAATGTTCATTCTGGTAACATCAGACTGCACTATCTTTCTCTCAAAGGATGACCCAATGGATCCCAGGCTTGTCTAGTAGATACTAAGAAAGGCCTACTCCAATAGATACTAAGACAAAGATAGATACTTTACTCTGTGCATCTCTATAATTTGGTAATGATAGGGCTGCACTGTAAAACTCCAGATGACCATGAGATGGCAGTAAAGATCTATGGGAAATGCTAACTCCATGCTGCCATCCAGTGGCCAATCAGATCCTTTCAGACCAGATCTGGTAGGCCTAGGAAGAGGATTACTATACCAGCAATAGAAAGAGATGAAAAACAAGATGTTCATGGGAAAATATTGCAGAATTTTATCACCCCTCTATCTTCCTATGCAAGTTAAGGTTTGGAGTAGTTAATTCTTATTTTTATTTATCAGCTTTTCTGGATATGAAGCCAGGCTTTATAAAAAAAGAAAAACACATGTAGGAGTTCCCACTAATTTTCTGTGTATGTGTACAATAATTATTAAGAGGCTATTAATTATTAGAAACATAAACTTACTAAAATTAGAAGAATTGTGGATGAATTTTCCATTCCATTAAATGTTGGAGTAGTAATCACAGGAAAAAGAAATAAACATTATGGAGATTTCACACCTCTAATCCACAATTCCATACCACTGCTGTGTTTTGAGCAAATCTGAACTTTGGATTAGTGTCTTGGTGAAAAGCAGAAGTAATATATTAGTACAATATTAAAATTACATTTTAATATCAAGTACCTGAGACAAAAAAAAACTATTAACCCTAAAGCCAATGACTATTCATTAGCTAAGTCAATTTTGAATCCCATTAGGGTTCACATTGTGCAAATTCGCACTGAAATTGATTTACTAAACCAGGGCTTTGATGGGTCTGAAATTAAAAGGAGTAAAGAAAGGATGCTACTAATTGAAGAACATAATTTGATTGCCTGTACAGGGTGTGGAATCTAATGACTATGGGATGGCAGTTTTAATTAAAGATAGTGGGCAGATTCACAAGGGTGTAACAGTGGCATAAGTCAAGATTGAAAGCACACTCATGCAATACCCACTTCTCTGGCATCTATCAGTTACTAAGATGAAACTGAATGTTGATAAAATGGAAGCAGTGTGGATCAGTGGTCCCCAAATCTGGGAATTAGGACAATAGCTTGCACTGGATGGGATTAAACTCCTTCTGAAAGATCAGGTTCACAGTAGGTGTTCTTAAATCCATGATTGCCCTTGGAAGTGCAGGTGACAAGGAACACCTACGTCCAGCTTAGCTGGGTGTATCTATGGCCCCCATTACTGGCAAGGGTATCTTAGCTATAGTGATTCATCCCTTGATAATCTCCAGATTGGAAAACGGTAGCATGGTCTCTGTTGGAACATGCTTGGTGTGGTATGTGGGAAAGACCTTGGGAGACTGGGCAAAGAGATGCTGCCAAGGGAACAGTCAGATAAGAGACAGCATAGCCCACAACAGGATGGTGGGTGGGGCAAGAGGCTCAGAAGGGACCCTCCCTAGTTTCTCAGGCTGTAAAGGAGACGGGGGGGGGGGGGAGGATTGTACTTTCAGACTTGCAAGATTAATGTCAGCCTTGCAGGATAAACCAGATAGGAATCACAACCAGATGAGCTAATTCTACTTTATTGTAAAGCTACATTGACAGAATCTTGCAAGTCTGAAAGTACAATTCTCTTGCTGTCTCCTCTACAGCCTGAGAAACTAGGGAGGGTCTCTTCTGAGCCTCTTGTCCCACCCACTATCCAGATGTGGGCTATGCTGTCTCTTATCTGATTGTTCCCTTCACAGAGTCTCTTGGCCCAGTCTCTAAAGGTCTTTCTCATGTACCATTATACCTGGAGCAGGTCTGGAAGCTAACCCACACCAGGGAAGCATCCTTGAATAAGCATAATCAAAGATAACAACTTAACACAACTGTCTTTTGCTCTTCTTTTTTTCCTGATGACCCCCATCAACCTGAATCCAAGTTCCAATGTGTACAATCATGCTCTTCTACCTCAGAATATTTTCCACTCCCTTTCTGTTGAGAAGAACAACTGTCCATCAGCTACTACACAGCCCAACCAATCACATATGATTGGCTTGATCATATTTTGGCTTGAGAGAGACCCATAAAACATGGTGATAGGCAGCAGGCAACCTGATGGATCAGAATTTTTTTCTGGGTCCCAGACCTGACTAGAGAACCCTCCAACTGTGTTGAAAAAGATGTTGCAATGGAGATGAAGGCCAGTCTAAGAATGACAATTAAGGAGAAATGAATTCTTGAACTTGGTCAGTGGCTGTCCTATGCATCTAGCTCTTGAAAACAAAATCAAGGAAAGTTGCATATTTGGTCTCATACAACTTCAGTGTACTGAACTGAGGTTATTTTTGCACCCCCTCCCTCTATGCCAGTGATTCTGAGGTGCTTGGCGTTCAGAAAGATTTGTTATGTAAATGATATCATTGTATGTTTCCATATTTTAACATCAAATGGTATGATTGACTACAGAATTCAAACTGTCTACAGGTTGGGGTGGATCAATTATCATCTGAATTATCACACTGCCACACAAGAATAGCATAGCTGTGGAGTGTGTCATACTGTTATCTCTATGCATTTCAATGAAGTCAGGCTGGTACATAAAAAGGTTATCACCTAGGAAACATATTTTCCTAAGCAGAAGTTAAACATGCAAGTGAGATCCGCATAGATATTCAATTTAGCCAGTCAACCCGAACCTATTAATATTTTAACAAAATCCAGTGAGGATAATTTTTTTCTTCTTTGATCCCATTTCATTCGAGCCAGCCTGGGAAAAGGGAAGAAAAATTAAAAAACAAAATAGTCAAGCATACAGAATGAGGTTATGTATTAAGTGAGCTATTTAACGTTTCTGGCATTTCAGAGCCCTGAGGGAAGAGTGGATGGATTTAACAATCAAGATCGGTGTTTCTCTGGGACCCACAAAGTTCGAGAAACATAAAATAATCTATACTTCCAGCCTGACAAATTGTACCTGACATTCTGCTTCATCTCGCCGGGACTCTTTAGATCAACGTTAATCATCTGTTACAGGGCGTAAGAAGAAAAGTAAATCACACTTAGTTGGAAAGTGAGATGGGAGGTATTTGGCAGAGGTTTTAATCAATAACGCCCAGGATAATAACCAGCAGCTATTGTTCAAATCCTCAGATATTAAAAAGGGAAAGATGCCAGATACAAAACAACCAAAGGAAATTGAATGGAAATGAACATGCCCATTTGGCCAATCCAGAAAACCACTTCCGCTTAAGCCACTCATCCTGTTTAGTAAGGAGATCAGCAACTCCAAGAAAAGAGCTACGGAGCTGTCCAATCAAATTTCCTCCAATAGACACACACACACACACACTCAAAAAGTGAAGCAATCTATCAATCACAGCCATGCATTTAAAGAGATTACTTCTAAGTACCGTTTCCATTAAAATCTGCACTAAATTGGAAGCATCAGCCCTGAAGTCACTGATATGTGGGATGTTTATCTTTCCATTGGCTCAGGGGGCAGAAGCAGTCCAAGGTCTACTCTGGATTCTAATCCTGTCATTAAAGAACAAACCCTGCAGAGATGTAATTTTCCTGATATCCTAAATCACTGTTCCCTAGAACTGAGGAT
Source organism: Charina bottae (assembly GCA_023362775.1). Lineage (NCBI taxonomy): Eukaryota > Metazoa > Chordata > Lepidosauria > Squamata > Charinaidae > Charina > Charina bottae. The sequence goes on from JALMGJ010000015.1 coordinate 21,317,246, forward strand.
TTATAAAGACCAGCCCCCTGGTCCCATCTGCCAATCACAAGAAAACCTGGAAATCATGGGTAGGTGCCAAATCTGAATACTTTTTGGCTGTTGTGGGTCTTCCGGGCTGTGTGGCCGTGTTCTGGAAGTTGTGGTTCCCAACGTTTCGCCAGCATCTGTGGCCAGCATCTTCAGAGGGCAGGAGCACAGATAGAGATTTTGCTTCTATCTGTGCTCCTGCCCTCTGAAGATGCTGGCCACAGATGCTGGCGAAACGTTGGGAACCACAACTTCCAGAACACGGCCACACAGCCCGGAAGACCCACAACAGCCATTGAACTCCGGCCGTGAAAGCCTTCGACAATACATTGAATACTTTTTATTTAACATTAGACCCATTCTTTAGTTTTATCCAAACAAAGTGTATTCTGCAGGACAGTGTTTTGTCTAGAAGTGTTCCTCCTTGTTCAGAAAGTACACCAAAGCTAAGCTAGTATGTAGAGAGCACAGAAATAAAGCTTTGGGATAAGGGAGTATTTTATAACTAGCCATACCCATCATGACATCAATGTTATGAATGGGCAAGTCCTTTCCATAGAACCCATTTTGAGAGAATACTCATAGCATGCTCACAATGTTTTAATACATACATATTAAGAACAGGTAAATATTAAGGTCTCAAAATGAGTGTATGTGATGGAACTTCATGACAATATTATATCTGTGGAGTCCTTGGTGCTCTCTGAGCTTGGTTGTTTGCTTGCAGATGTTTCATGACCCAACTAGGTAACATCATCAGTACGAGTGAGTGTGGGATTTGCTCCCTGTTTATATACAGTAGCTTGCCCTGCCAGTGTTGGTGGGGGTCTAGTTTTCTCCTTGGTAGTTCCTTAAGTGAGTGACCAGAACACATCCTCTCCAGCAGCCAACACCCAGATAAGCAGCGATTAACACCAGGCAAATTATCAAGCAGAAAACAATACCCTAATCAAGGAACTACCAAGGAGAAAACCAGACCCCCACCAACACTGGCAGGGCAAGCTACTGTATATAAACAGGGAGCAAATCCCACACTCACTCGCACTGATGATGTTACCTAGTTGGGTCATGAAACGTCTGCAAGCAAACAACCAAGCTCAGAGAGCACCAAGGACTTCACAGTTCAACCCTGAGCTACAGATATTCTCTTCTGTTGGAAAATTATATCTATCTTGTTTCACGCAGTAGGCTAAGCCAAAATTTAATAGCCCACGATACGCTTGGTTTATATGTCATGTTGAACTATGTCTGCTTAACTACGGTGTTTAATAAATCACAGTTCATTGGTTTCACACAACAGGCTAAGACACAAGCCTTGGTTTACAAACCACAGTGGATGAGTACACTAAAGCAAACAGAATGAACATAATATGGTTTATTAGGTTGTATGAACTGAGTCATTAAAATGAACATTTTTTTAAAAAAATAGAGGACTATTCATATATTGAGCAGTGATTCAACAAGTCTTAATAATCAATTCTGCAGAGCTGAAGTGGTGTACACATAAGTAAGAATTGCTCTTTAAGAAGTGGGTGGGAATAAGTTTATGGAAAAAGACAGCTAGAAAGTAGAGTTTTTCCACTGTTGCTGACCTTGTCACAAGTGATACATTCGGTTACATGGGAAAATGTCAAAACCATGAAGTATCACACATGAACCAGATTTTGGTCCAAACTGAAATAATTCTAAATATAAAAATACAGAGGAGAAAATATGCCAAGCTAGATTGTTCCTCAGAATGCTTGAAGAGATGAATAAACATTCCTAAATCAACTACTGACCAGAAGAAGAAGAAAGAAATTTAAGAGTGCAATACTATCCTGGCTTACTGGGAGTAGCCACAATGCCAATCAGTGGTGCTTGTTTTTGAGTACATGCTTTGGTTTAAGTTTCAGTCCCTGAAAAACTACTTTTCCTTCCTAGTTTGTTTGTTTCACTGAAGACCTATCAAACAGATGACCCATGCATTCATCCAACCTCTTCAGTCTTAGTGATTATATTATAGGCTTTATATGTCATTATAGGGTTTTGATTGTTAAATGTGCCTAGTTGATTGATTGTTTTCAAACATCAAGCCAATGCCATTGTGACATAATAGAGAAGTGAATTCCTACCAACGTTAGATGGGAGCAGAGTTAAGTCTAACTCTCTGCTGCCGTCTAGCAGTTGCCCACAGTTTTGCAACCCAAATCTAGCAACTCTATGGAGCAGTGATTGATTGACTATGTGCCATCAAGTCATTTTCAACTCTCAGTGACCACATTGATAGATGTTCAGTAGGGTAGGCAAAATGTCATATTTTTGCATCCATTTCCTTTCTCTATTCACCAAAGCCACAAAGACGTTTCTGCTGTCATGTAGATCTTTGTTCCCCATCCTGAAGTACCATTGGGCTCAAGGTACCACTGACCTGAAAGAAACAAATGATTCACCAAATGCATTAAAATCTGTCTTGTAGAATCCAGCCAAGGTCACAGTTCTAAAGCGATGCTGCTAGTAGTTTTAGAACTTTAGAGCTCCTTTGTCCTCCCTGCAATTTCTTTCCCCAAAACGCAATTGTGAGCATACCTATTATTTCACCAACATCTGGAAAAAGGCAGAACCATGGGAGTTGAACCCAGTCATGGCTTTGAGAAAATGCCATTCTTTATTTAAGCTGATTGAGTTATATGAAGACATAATTATACAGGACATTAATGGTGGCAGTTCCCAATGCCTGGATTTCCAGCCCCCGCCCCTCCAAAAAGTTCATGTTTATGGAGAGAGGGAGGGAGGGAGAGAGAGAGAAGGGATACAATATAAAGGGTGAAGACTGTACATGGAACCAGTTCCTTCTTTTCATATGCCCCCAGACCTCGAACTTGGAAGACCTTTCTGTAAGGACTGCTGGATGAGAAGCCGTGGGAATGCAGCCCACCTCCATGGAGGAAAACCCATATATACATTCTTTCAATTCCTAAAAGGGAAATTTGACTCTGGATGTGGAACAAAGAGGGGGAGAAAGCAAAGGAGAGCAATATCAAAGAAAAAGTGATGTAGCTCCAAGGAGATCAGATGATACACTTATTCTAGGTTTCATTTGACTTCAGTCAGTCAAATGAAAGACACACTTGTCTCAGAAAGTATCTACAGACATAGAAGTGCATGCATTCATCAGGGGCATTCAAATTGAGTTAGCTTCCTCTAGCTGAAGGATACAGACACACTTTCCAAGTTACCTATTCCCAGTATTGAAAATGTTATTTTTAAGCATTTGAGTTCCAAATATGAGATGAGATGAAAGGTAACTGTCTCCCTCACACCTTTCCTTCTGCTGACATTAAGTGAAGCAAAGCATTAACTTAAGAAGAAACACAAACTCCTTAGGTGATTACAATTGAGTTCATGAACACACAAAGTGTAGAGGATTGACACAAAGCCATAATGTGGTTTGCTTGTTCGTAGCTTGGCTGACCCTGCCATTGTGGATTGTAAATCATGGTTTATGGTTTACTGTGCCTGGATGTTGAATAGATAATTTTGAATATGTTCAGGAATGGCTTTTCCTGAAGATTCAGAATGTGGTTCAGGTGAATCCCCACCTGCACCCCATACTTTCAGCCTGTCAGAAAGATGGCAAAAGATGGTGAGGGCCTGGATTTCAATGAAGACCTTCAGCAGTTTATGAAGCAATACTTAAACCAGCTGACCAAAATTAAATAGTTAAAAATAATTAATAAAGGCAACAAAGGCACATGGTAGAAAGCATGTTGATGATAGTATCGTGATTGCACAAAGTTGTGATACATATGATGTCACTTGACCACACTCTCAAAAGTGGTTGAGTGAGGCAAAGTGGGTGGGCTGGGCCCATGAAGGATTGGATGGAGACTTAGCATCCATGCTATTAAAGATTCCTTAGGTATCCATGAGAGTGAAAAAATAATACCATAATTGTTCCCTTCCCTTCTTCATCCATTTACCTCCTCTCCTCTCCTCTCCTCTCCTCTCCTCTCCTCTCCTCTCCTCTCCTCTCCTCTCCTCATAGGAAGCTTATAATGGAGTTCAGACCCTGTTCTTGTAACAGTATGTGGGAAATACCTTGGGAGACTGGGCAAAGAGATGCTGCCAAAGGAACGGTCAGATAAGAGACAGCATAGCCCAGCCCACAGCAGGATGGTGGGTGGGGCAAGAGGGTCAGAAGGGACCCTCCCTAGTTTCTCAGGCTGTAAAGGAGACGGGGGGGGGGAGGATTGTACTTTCAGACTTGCAAGATTAATGTCGGCCTTGCAGGATAAACCAGATAGGAATCACAACCAGATGAGCTAATTCTACTTTATTGTAAAGCTACATTGACAGACCTCGGCAGCATCTCTTTGCCCAGTCTCCCAAGGTATTTCCCTCATACCGTTACACTCCTGTACATTCTCTACTACCAAAGGCAACGGGACATGAAGTGAGGCCGTGAAAGGATTGAATCATATGGGAGTTACTAGACTTTTCACTATGTCTCTTCTTACCTATGTTGGGATCTTTTTGTGTATGTAAAAGAAACTAACTAACCAACAAATTCGGGGGGGGGGGGAAACCCCAGGATGTGCAAGATGTTGGGCACAAACACTTTGCTCTTGATATAATAAGCCTTATTAGGGAGTCAGGTCTATCTGATCTATGAAATACAGTGTTTTTGTTTATACAATGTGCTAAGCTAAAACCAAAGAAACCACATTATGGTTTAGCACCATAAACCCAGTTTATTGCTGGGCGGTCTCAATCTGCCTATACGTGCACTTTTTCTTCACTCTGATCATCTATATGTAATATTCCCTCAAAAGATAACCAGGAAAGAGACAATGAAAGGAAAATGTCAAGCAGACCTTGGACTCAACCAATTTACTTGGATTTAAAACATATTGGATTAGAAAGACTGTATAGCATGAAACATTTTCTCAATTACATAGAATGCTTGCTTGACTTTTAGGAAGTTGGTTTTTCACACACATCCTGAGGCTTAAACCCCTCTTATATCTGGATGGGGAATTGTGTCTTTGTATTATTATTCTTAATAATAATAATTATAACAACAACAGCTGCAGCAGCTGTTCTGGAAAGTGCCTTGTCTCTTTTACTGAGAAAGAATAATTCATTTCATAGAAATTCTCCTCTGCTATTAATCTTTCAGGATGTAGTTAGTGTTCTGATATTTTTCAGATATTGTTTTATAGAGGGATTTAAAAGTAGATCTCCCTTGGCAGGCTCAAAGATTATTCAGTGATTATAAGTAACTCAATACTGTATGACAGCATTTTCATGCAAGGGACTTACAATCATGTTTCATTAATTCAGCTTGAACGAAACCTCATTTCGGGCCTTGAGGAGCTTAAGATTTATGTGAAATTAATAACATAACAGATGTCTTCACAATTTGGTTCCTCTGGAAAACACACACACACGCACATGAAAAGACCCTGATTACTTTGAAAACTTCAGTGCTTTACAATGTGACCAAGAGAGTTATCACTCTTGAGTAAAGGCGCTCTGCTTTTTTCTCATCCATCTTTCTGAACTAAGTAGAATTTAAATGTCAGCTTTATATTAAGTCATCCAAATTGTCATCACTCCGTATAATAAACAAACAGCCCTCCCCTTCAAAAGATGGCTGTTATTTTTGTTAATAAGAGACATTAGACAGTTAAACTAAAACATAAAGGATTCTTTTTTTAAAAAAAAAAAAAGAACCCTAAACTGTTTGATCAGTGGTAAGAACTAGAGAGGAAGCTTAGAATATTTAGGAAATAGGCTGGTGTGGATTGTTCTTCCTTTCTGTTTTTGGGTATCTGTTGCTGACAATTTAATCATCTTTTTCTCTCCAGAAAATACAATAGAACTCAACTAGCACAAAAACTTTCCCTACCTTAAGAGTCAAAATTGTCTCTTGCAGATGTCTCTGCCTAAAGTCAAAAGCTTCCAATTATTTTATAGTATTTTATTTTTATTTTAAGGACTCTTTAAAAAATGGTTGTGGTTTGGTCTTAGACTGCAAAGCAATTAAAATAAAAACCAAGCAATGGATTTCCCCTACCACCCCCACAAGTGAATTCTATTATCTGGGATTCAGAAAAGAAGAACATCCTGTAAAGCTGAATTTTAATATGTCTATATGTTTGCAGTGATCTTGGAAGAAACTTTCTATGTGTTTAACTTTCTGAGACTAAATAGTTACAAGAATTGAAATGGGAATATAAGTGATGAGTTCGCTTTTAAGGAAGGGGGGAAGGTGGATAGAGGGGGAGAGGAAGGGAGGGAGGGAGAATGCAACCAGTACTGGTGGCCTCCAGATGTATTTACAGAACCACCATTTCTGGAGAGCTTGAGTGGAAGGAAAGAAGGGAGGGAGGAGAGAAGCCAGGGAGGGAGGGAGGAGAGAGGAGAGAAGAGGAAGGAAAGAAGGAAAGAAGGAAAGAAGGAAAGAAGGAAAGAAGGGACCGAGGGAGGGAGGGGAGAAGATGGGGGAGAGGAGAGGAGGAAAGAAGGAAAGATGAGAGGGAGGGATGAGTGATGAGAGGAAGGGAGGGAGGGAGGGAGGGGAGATGAGAGGGAGGGAGGAAGGCCCAGTACAATATCAGTAGAGGGAACAGTGTCTTTTTCACTGTCTTTTGCTTTAATTAAAGACAATGGTTGGTATGAGATGTTCTTGGAGTTATTTGGTGAAAAGGTGGTGAGGGCTGTACCCTGTCTTTCACTGATGAATCTTCCTCCAGAGCTTCTGCAGACCTCCCGGCTTCCTACCCTTCCACTCAATTCCAAGGAAGGCCCTCCGCAAGGATTCCTCCTTTTGAGAACTTGTTTGGAGATTTCTTTTCCTCCTGAGATAGAAATCAGCCACTCAACCTCTCTGCCCAGAAACAGAATAGACAACTTAGAAAGGCCATTGGTTATCGGCATTAATTTGGACGCTGCCACCTTTGAGAGTTGCCGAAAAAACCAAGGTGCTCAGCGGCACTTAGAGGCACTTAGGCCTAACAGTTGCTTTGCTGAAAGAAAAATCTTAAAAGGGTCATCTCCAAACTGAATATCCATGAATTTCATTGGCCAAATGACAGCCACAGCCTCATCTTGATGCATCAAAGTTCATTGAAATAAAGGGAAACCTTTGCCTATGTCTAAATCAGAGTTATAGTTTATATGTAAAAGATCAGAAAGCCAATTTCAGAGTCAGATTTGGTCCTCTTCTCCTACTTGATCCACTCCTTTTAAGAGGAGAGCGCTTCAGAGCAACTGAGAAAACTTGAGTCGGCATGTTCAGAAGTGCAAAACAAATATGGAATATGCCTTATATAATCTCCTTACACAGAAATCCACTGAGCAAAATTATAATTTGATATGGCTCAGCTTGGCCAATAGAAACTCATAAAATGTCTTAACATCATAATACATTGTACAAAAGAATCACTAAGTACCATAAAACATATGGGAATATGGGTCGGTGTGTCTCTATTACGCTCTGCCAGTGCCGCATATTAAAATGATTTCTATTTAAGTGCAACGTTCCCTGAGGAATATTCCAGTCTTAATTAAAATGTCAGTAATAAGAAAGGGGGAGGGGGTAGGCAGAAGTCCACCAGGGATTTCATTTAAAAAAAAAAAAGAAGAACTCTTTCAGACAGCTCTTTCTTGACTCATTAATTCCATTCCCAACTTTGGGGACATTTAAAAGAAAGGAAGCCTGTAAAGCTATCCTTTTTGAATTGGGTGGTGATATAACTGTGGAGGTATATAAGAGATATACAGCATCTGGTATAACAAAAATGGAGCACCGCCACCACTTTTTGTCTCCCGCCATAGCCCAACAACCAGGCCTTCAAAGCTGTCCAGCCTACAAGCCATCAGTAATTTTTCTAAAGTCTTACTGTAATGGTCTGTGGGAATGACCTTGGGAGGCAGGAGGAAGAGTCGCAGACTAGACAACCATCATGCAAAAGATATCTCAGCCCACAGAAGGAAAAGGGGCGTGGGAAGCAACTCAGAAGGGACCCTCCCTAGTTTTCCAGAGAGTAAAAGGAAAGGAGCGGAGAAATGCTTTCAGACCTGCAAGATTCTGTTACTGTAACCTGACAATAAAGGTAGTGTTAGAACTCACGGTTGGTGCTTCTTGTCAGGACTACCTCGAAAGGCTGACATCTTACAAGTCTCAAGTATTTTCTTTGACAATTACCAAGGAATTTAATTCCTAACATAGCTGTGCACTTCTCTTTTAAGAAAGTATATGTGATTAAGTGCACCTAGTTTAATTTCAAGGCAGTTAACTTACTATGTATATTGATCGCACTGATTTTAAATGGACTTGGATCAGGCCTATGTGTGATCCACAGTCTCTGTGTTTGTGTGTTTGCGTGTGTGTGTGTGTGTGTGTGTGTGTGTTATAAAGAGCAGTTAGTTCACATACACACACAGAGCAATTCCTCTCCTGCAGGCCACCTTGATTAAGAGAGTCGGTGCTCCCTCTAGAGGGAGAGAGCTACCACCAAATGTTATCATGCGATAGAAGAACAGCAGATACAATAAAAGAAATAACACAATTTGAAATGGATTTATGTATAAATGATGATCATGTTATCACTAAGATGTATAAGATTTTTATAAGAGTCTACCACGGTAGAGATGGGCGGGGATAAATAGAATGAATGAATGAATGAATGAATGAATGAATGAATAAATAAATAAATAAATAAAGATTTTGTTACAGATGAATATGGAAGATGAACAAGTTAAGGAATGTATGATAAAATGGGCTAAGAATTTTGGATATAATATTATGCTGGACCAATGGGAGAATATGTGGATGAAAGGTTTGAAATTTATGTTGAATTATAATTTGAAAGAAAATTTTTATAAGATGATGTATCGTTGGTATCTAACTCCTGATAAGTTGTCAAAAATGTATAGTGGTATAACTAATGTCTGTTGGAAATGTTCACAGGATGAAGGAACCTTTTACCATCTTTGGTGGACTTGTGAGAAAGCTAAAAAGTTCTGGGATCAAATATGTATTATCATTCAGAAGATTCTTAAAGTAAATATACAAAGAAAGCCAGAACTTTTTCTTTTAGGTTTGATGGAAAAGCAATCAGAGAAACAACATGGAGTTCTGCTACTGTATATGATCACGGCAGCAAGATTGTTATATGCTCAACAATGGAAAGATCCACAAATACCTACAGTTGAAGACTGGATTGTCAAATTAATGGATTTGGCTCAGATGGCAAAATTAACAGTTTTAATAAGAGAGCATTCTATTTCTACTTTTATATCAAATTGGCAACCACTTTTGGAATATTTGCTTGTAACTGAAAAAAATGATGTTTTGATTTTGGGTTTTAAAGATTGAACGATTTGTTGTAATAGAAATAATGTTATGTTAGGGTAATTATTCATAAGAGATTAGATTTGTATATAATCTTATATCTGTATCGGAGATAGTCGGAAGTCGCCTTATTTGTATTCTCTTTCTATTCACATCTTTATAGTTTTTTCTTTTTACTTTAGTTCTGTTTTCTATCTAATCTATAGTTCTTTTTTTTTTGTATTTTAAATATACAGTATATCTTGAAAATAAAATAAAATATTCAAAAAAAAAAGAGATGCAGAGCCAAAGAAAAACCACCCCCTTCATGTCTGTAGCTTGAATCATGTCAATCATGTCATGATGATAAAGGGATTTAGAAATAAACATCTCAAATAACCATGACCTAGCCCCAGGTGCAAGGTCACACAGCCACCCTAGAAACATATTTAAGGATTCCCTTACTAACTTTGCTCAGACTGAAGAAGCTTCTTGGATAAGGAGCGAAACGTTTCCACTGAGAAAACAGAAATCCAGTTGACATGATTCAAGCTACAGACAATTCCACCTGGATGACTGAGAACCTTCATCGACTTCTTGGATAAGGAGCGAAACGTTTCCACTGAGAAAATAGAAATCCAATTGACATGATTCAAGCTGCAGACAATTCCACCTGGATGACTGAGAACCTTCATAGACACCCCCTTCATGCTTTCAGATGTAAGTGTGATGTTAGGATCAACCATCCTGGGCACAGCTAGTTTGTGGACAGTTTGTCTGGACAATATTTTTCACCACGCTCAGCCATGTCTAATAATAATGGAAATTGTAGCCTAGACAGTTTCAACGTCTTTCAGCTCAAAGGACATTCTGGGCTTTGAGAAGGTGTCAAGGACTGAACTCCAAAAGAAGGTGTGGAAAGGGCTTAAAGTAGATCTGACTGGGGGAATTGGGGTTTCTACGAGCTGAGATGTTTGGTTTGAGCCTCCGCAAAACTTAAGAGAACCAGTTTGCCCAGTAAAAAAGAAAATAAAGACAACTATATCCCAAGCAAGAGAGCCAGTTTGCAGGCGGGAGCCCTGCGGCCCAGTTCCTAACAGGCCGCGGCCCACTAGTGGGCCGTGGCCCACAGGTTGGGGACCCCTGCCCTAGAGTTTAAAAGTAAAAAACGGGTGGAGGAAGAGCTGGGCTACCATATCTGGTCAACAAAACTCTACCTAATGCTTACCCTTTTAAACATCATATAGCTCCCCCCCCCCCCCCCCCCGATGACATTCTGGAAGTCTTTGAACACCTGGCTCTTCTCCCAGCCTTTGGGTAGGATGGTGCTGAGCACTTGCTGGTTATTTTTTGGTATATTTTATTTTATTAGATGTGCATGGTTCTTTTTTCTTGCTTTATGGGTCCCCCCCCCCTGTTCAATTTTAAATTGTAAGCCACCCAGGGTTATTTGGAAACAGGTGGCCTCTAAATTTAATCAATTAAAATGACCACTAGATGGCAGCAACTAGACACAGAAAGCTCCCTCTGCTGCCATCTAGTGGCTGTATGGAATTTTGCAGTCCACTTATGGTAGTCCTAGGAAGGAGGGTCAATAGCCATCATTCCAAAGTAGAGAAATGTGTGCTTCAGGTGCACATCTATTTAAAAAGGCATAACCATTTGCTTTTAGCAAATTCGTCCCTAACAGCATTCTCTTTAGCTCCATAAATTACCGCTTGTAATATAGCACTTCCTCTGAGGCCTCAGCCAGCTCTTAATTTTTACATTTTGAAAAGCTCTCAGCCAGCATATAAAGTTTTATAAGCACTTCTGGTATGTGTTGACCTAATAAGAGAGAGGTGCTGGGAAACAGGAATGACCCCCAGGAGGGTTAATTTAGGACAATCCGTCCTTTTGGTTGGTATTTGGCCACTTAATCCAAACACTTCCAAGAGGGGAACAAATCCAACATGTTTTTGAAAAAAAATAACTCCTGTGTTTCGAGCCATTCTGTTAATGGCATTTCAGCTTGATTTCATATACTATATGGATAGTTTACCTGTCTGCAGGCTCATTTTTCATTAGACAATTTGGAAGTTAATGGAGATATTTTTATTGTATTCATTAGATTTTTCATACTGCCAGCTCCTGGCTCTTTGCCATCTTTTGACAGCTTCCAGAAGTTCACAATTCAGAATTTACTATAACAGGGGTGGGCAGAAGGAACCCCGAGATCCATTAATCTATCTTTGGGAATGCAGATTTAGATTCCCAGTTGCCTAATTTGATGGCAATTCATTTTTGTTCTTCCCTTAAATTAGGTTGCCAAACAACATGCATGGGGAGAAACCTAAGGGTGTGTGAGATTTCTGAGCCTGAATCTGAAACTACTCAGAAATTGCTGGACTGAAACAACCTGTTCCTCAATTCATAGCAGATGTCAGCCTACATCTGCTACATATGTATGTATGTATGTATGTGTATATATTTCTCATGTGGTCAACAATATTCAGCCTACCTAGGGAGGAAAAAGAGTTGACATCATTTTCCCAAATACCTGGAAGATAGGTGAGCTGTGGTCATATCCCCTGATTTAATTCTATTTAAATATGCAAAGTCAGCTGTGGATAAATAACAGAGAAATTCTGATCAGTCTCTTAACAGGTTGTTGACTGATGACACATTGATTTTTTCAAAGGGAGATACAGTCTTTCTTTCTTTCTTTCTTTCTTTCTTTCTTTCTTCTTTTTTTCTTTCTTTCTATAAATTGGCTCAGTTGTACAGTTCCTATGCAAAACTTGAAATTAAGAATTGCTTTTTTAAAAAAAAAACTGATTACAGAGCGAGTTCTTACAAGTAAATACACTTGTTTTCAGGACCTCAAGGGATAATTTTTTGCTTGAAAGAGTCTGCAATTTAATCCCTTGTTACATTCTTAGCAAGTCCATTTTCAAAGATCTTTGTCACATTGGCTATAATTTAACTTTTTTGATACTCTTTAAATAGGTGTGAAAGCTTTTCAGAGCCTGCCTTTATTCAAAGAAGTTCATCATTTCTGCCTGTAATTGAGTTCAGACTGGTTTTGTAAGTCTTCATATGATAAACTGTATACATTTTTGTTCTTATCTAACTTCCCAGCTTTTGATCAACAGCAGCTTGTGAAGGTACGTTCAAGGACTAACCAAATTTATTCAACAGATTATACATTAATTTCACTATTAGAACATAATATGAACAGATAATCCACAGAAATACATCAGAATTTTTTTGAAACTGAATTTAATTATAACCAGTAATGTGTGTCTGAGAATTATAATTATGAAGAGTCATGTTCTGTAAATCTGAAATGACAGATTATATTTCAAAGCCTTATTGCAAAGGAATTACAGCAGTAATTTATTAGTTGTAAATGTCTGATTATTGTGGCTTTGCTTTTTTAAAAAAAAATATGATCATAGTGTATTCTTGCTGGATTTAACAAGTTTAATCCTTCTGACATAAAAAGAGAGAGAGAGATTTTTGCAGAAAGTGACACTGTGTTAATTTGTTTACGAGACATTCGTTCAGAACAAGCCATCTTTGTTTCAGAGTTCCCAAATCTACTTTCTAGTAATAGAAATATACTTTGTTCAACTTATATTTAGTTTCTCCTGCAAAGTAATTAAGGAATATACTGTAGATTAGTCCAATAAATATCAAATTATCACTTAGTATTCCTAATGTTGTTTGCTATTTCTTGTCTTTTCTTACCTAGCAATAACATATAGATAGAAGGCAGATTCCATTTCATTGACCATGAATTCTCTCCTAGAACAGTAAAACAGGAAATGCATCGGAGATTTTGCTATTTATCAATCTTGGGCTGAAGTAACCAAGCCAGAAATTATGAGCAAGTCTAATGAGGTGAAATCTTCAGTGGAGAATGCTTGCATGTTCAGCTTAGGTAAGCATAAAAAAAACAAACATTGCCACTAAGTCTGCTATTCTTTCATTTTCTAGTCATGGTCCCTTAATAGTTAGGCCATATTTTATCACAGAATATCCCACCAAAGAAGGAAACATTAAAAGAAAGATTCAGAAGACTACCTGTTGTTCAAAATATTGCAGTGGATAAGAGATTTTGAAGAGGGTAAGCATTGATCCCAATATGTCCACACAATAGGAGATGGTTTGGGCATTGTCATGTATGTTTCTTATGTGGTGCCTCATAGAACAGCAAGAAGCAGGAGTAACTGATTATTCCAGCAAGCAATGTACTGTATTTGCTTTTCACCTGTAGCACCTTCAAAGATGGGATATTCCTTCCACACTGATCTGTTGCCAAAGCCCACAGGTGTGCATGTGGTAAGCAACTAGGTCTGCCCCGGGTGTCAAAATTACTACAGGTAGTTCTCGACTTACGACCATTCATTTAGTGACCATTCGAAGTTACAATGGTGCCAAAAAAAGTGACTTGTAACCTGTCCTCACCTTTATGACCATTGCAGCATCATATGATAAAAATTCAGGCGCTTGGCAACCGGCATGTATTTACAATGGTTGTAGTGTCCTAGGGTCACATGATCACCATTTGCAAACCCTCATCATGACCGTCTTCCACCCGGAAACCTATGCTCTCATTGTGGGAGGTTGTGCGGATCCAGAATTGGCCTTTACAGCCACTTACAGATCCACTGTTAAGATTTTACCCCTGGAAGACAATCTTACTCGGCTATGAGTGATCGCCAAGAAGAAGAAGTGTCCCAGGGTCACATGATCACCATTTGCAACCTTCCCAGCTGGTTTCCGACAAGCAAAGTCAATGGGGGAAGCTGGATTCGCTTATCGACCACAGTGATTCGCTTAATGAGGCAGCAAAAAAGGTCATAAAATTGGGCGTGACTCACTTAACAACTGCCTCGCTTAACAATAGAAGTTCCAGTCCCAATTGTGGTTATAAGTCGAGGACTACCTGTAGTTACCATCCTATGCTACCTCTATATTGATGGTGATAATAGAATGATTAATCTGCAAATACCTAACCTTTCTTCCCTGAACAGGGATCATCTGCCCACCAAGAACCGCACATCCAAACTGATGCTGATTGGTTGGTACATTATAAATTATCCAGAAGGAACCTTTGACATTGCACATCCTCTAACACTTTAAAATTAAAACTAAATTCAATTTAAGAGAGGAGGATTAAAAACACACACACACACGTTACTACTGCAAACCATTTTTTCCCCTTAAATTAATCTTCAATGAAGTTGCCATTTTGGCCTTTCTGCTGAATGGAGATAATCAATCTTGACGCAAGGAGCAGAAACCTTTGTGAGGAAGTGGAATTAAAAGCAAGAATCTGAAAGCAGACACACAAAAGGAGATATGATCAGTATTTTACGAGGAACAATTAAGCTAATACTCAATTAGTTGCCATCCCCACCGCCAAGTGACAGATCACAAAACAAAGAACAAGCCCCCGACAAGGTGTTCATTTTCTAATAAATGGGAGAGGCGAGGAATCATTTATTGGTGTTCTGGCCTCGGTCAGAGACTCGGGGTGACCCACAAAGCACGAGGCAATGGTGTTGGCTGAATGCCAACATTAACTACTTATTACACTCATCCCATGCATAACGCATCCATCTCTGGCTCACCCCGACATCCCATTTATTCTAAGATCCATTTGTCATGTCTCCAATCACCAAAATGAATAGAAACTTCCTGGCATGATGGATAGTGGTCCTAATTAGGGCTAAAGACAAGATCTACACTCAAGTGTAGCTCTTTCTCCTCCTCCTCCTCCTCCTCCTCCTCCTCTCTCTCTCTCTCTCTCTCTCTCTCTCTCTCTCTCTTTCTCTTTCTCTTTCTCTTTCTCTTTCTCTTTCTCTTTCCATATATAAGGATTGCCCAACTGAGTTTGTGACTAATGTCCTTCTGAAGTACTTGTACACTGTAGGTCAAATGATCATGAAAGAATGAATGTCCTCTGGCAAACCTGGAATCTCTCCTGGTTTCTTGAAAGTGTTCTCCTCTTACAAAATGGGCTTCTGGTTATGACCTCCTTCTCAGGGAGCTTTCAAACTTCTTTTCTATTTCTCTCCCCGGTCTCTTCACGTTTACTTTTATGGGTGTTACATTATTTTATTGGGGTGCAAAGGCACAAAGGGAAGGTTGGGGAGGATGATGATGATGACAATGATGCAAAAACTGTGTGTGAATGTGTGTGTGATTTAGCATCGTTTTGGAATCCAGCCTGTTGGTTGGTTCAAGATTCAGGATATTATGAGAATCTAGAAATTAGAGCAGAATTATGGCAAGTAGGGAGGTGGCTCCACTCCTAAGATTGCTTCACGTTGCCAAAACATGCACTCCACTTTGAATTAAACTTAGCTCTTAATGCAATCAAATTGTTGGGAGTGTATATCATGGATGGGTTTTCTCACTGCTCCTTGAGAAGCAATCTAGTTGTCTTCTTGAAAACATTCAGAATTTTGGAAAGAGACTTCAAGGATAAGCGCTGTGTAGTCTTTTTTGGTTTCCAATATACAGACAACTGAGATCCTTAAGAACATTTTCAAAGCAGCCCTGCTGCTTCTGCGAAGATAGATAATTTAATCTCCGTCATTGGCCTGTCTCTGTCAAAGAGAACAATGGATAGTCTATTCACAATTTATGACTATATAGAAATTAATATTAGTAAAAGGTGTCCATTTAGTGTCTCACCTTCAGTGCTAGAGGTGACAAAGATGATGGATGCCCCCCAGCCAATGGATTTATCTTTAAAATGGGGTAATTACACACTGGATGCATGGGTGACATAATGACATTGTGGTTTTATATTAATAAAAGAAAGAAATGTTCCTCCTCATAGCTGAAAAAGTGGTCAACCAGGACATAGTAGTCCTGATTCTGATTTCTGCTAACCGCAGTAAAACAGCAACAGCAACAATGGTTTTCTCTCTCCATAAAAGTTCATCTCGTGCTTCATTGTTGCAAGGCTTCTGAGGAGCTGTTTTGTTGAGAAGTGGAAGCTCAGAAATATTGCACTAAAAACCTACAAGATGGTCCCTTAGAGCTGGGGCTATGAAGTGTTCATAGGCTTGCAATGGCCCAACCCATCATGATATGTAAAGTATCTTGAGATCACAATCAAATTACATAGTCCAGTACAGTCCCCCCCCCCAAAAAAAAATTAAACTGCTGTTTGGATGCTCTGTGCACTGAGTGTGGAACAATATTGGTATGTGAAGATGTTCACAAGGGTCAACATTTTCCAAAGGAAGAAATAATTATTCATAATGGGATCTTTAAGTGCTGCCTAAAACTGGGAGTGGTTCTTTCCAAGCGTTATTCTTACCAACTTCTCTTTAGCAAGATTTATTGAGCAGAAAGAGATAGGTTACAAGAATTACAGCAACTGAAGTGTTTGCCATTTAGAACTGAAGTTTCCTCATGTATATTAGAGTGGATTTTTTTCCCCCTTACAATCTTCCTGAGATTCGGTAAGAAGGCAGAACTTTCAGTATTAACAAAAAAGCTAAAAGCTGGCTGTTGACGTAACAGGCCCCTGAACTTCTATCAGTCTGGAAATCAACTACTATAGTTGAGTGACAGAAAAATGCTGTAGCTTTAGTACTTGCATCTCCCATTAAAATAGGATTTGGTTACGTCTTGTAAACATTTGCCAAGTTGACAGATCCCAAATGATCTCTTTCACAAGATCTCATGCCACTTTGCCATAATCGTGAAAGTTGTTTTGTCTCTTAGGGATTCTTGGCCTGTTATGCAAGATTACTCACTGATTCTAGAGAAGACTGCTGATCACTTATGAAATGGATCACGGATTACAGCATTTTCTAGAAAGCCAGTGTCAGAACATGATTTATTAAAAAAAAAAAATCTAAATCCCTGGTCATTCAAAAAAATTTTAAACAGAAAATGATATAAAGTATCAATTTCCAAGAAAATTAGAAATCAGTAAAGCAGATCTATCCAAGATATATTAAATGATCAGTTGGTACAAACTTAAGATACTTATGCCATCAGTCTGAAGCCCCATATAACTTATCCCCCACCCCCAAAAAGTGAGGTGCTTTTTGACACTCCTGAAAGTAAACCTAAAATGAACAATTTCAGATTAACTGGTAGTAATACTAAGTTTGAGTTCTCAGTTCCGATTGAAGTGATATGTGTCGTAAAATTTGTTTTCTTCAACAAAAATACTAACAATATTGCATGAGGTTTGGTTTGTGTGGGAGGAGGGGAAGAAGAGACAGAAAAAAAAAGATATTGCTAGGAAAATTCCAACCATATTAACTCAAGAAAACCTATTGATGTAGATGAGACAATGCATACCAAATGAGTTTAAGCCAAATATTAATAAAAAGAGAATGCTGGGAAATAAATCTCACCCTGTCCCTGACACTTTATGATTCATTTGTCCAATTGCAATCAAGACTCATCTCCACTCATCCCCAATGCACTGGGTTTTAGCTCCTATTCTCTGGGAGAAAAAACATTTCATTGGATACTGACCGTGATTAGCATGCCAGGCCGGCTCTATTTGCAGAAAGCTGATACCAAGACAATGGGCCAGTGGATATAAGAAGTTCCAGAAGTAGAGGTGAGAGAATTTTTTCCCCCTAAAGCCATTACCATCTCATCAATACCTTGTCCAAAGGTCCTAGCCACCTTTGAGGAAAGCTAATAAACTGTTTTTCTGTTGCCATATGCTCCCAATACATTGGCCTAATTCAGAGCTTTCCAAACTTTTCATGTTGGTGACACACTTTTTAGACATGCATCATTTCGTGACACACTCTTACAGCAGGGCACAAGGCAGGCACTAGGACATGCGTGGAATCCTGGCAGGGCTCAGAGGCAGCAGCACTTGTGACACACCCAGACACTGCAGCCGACACACTAACGTGTCCCGACACACAGTTTGGAAAGCTCTGGCCTAATTAATGGCAGGCATCTGAGCTACAAATTAGTTCCCCTTCTTGGTGCCAAAAATGAAGCACAAGAACCCACCTTGTCTTCTTTTGAAAAGGACTCAAAGGAAACTACCTAGACTGGCTGAGCTGTGAACCCAGCTTGTCTTCTGTTTGGGTGGGGTGAGGTTGGGGAAATCATAACACAGACTTCATGTCAACTGATGCCGACACACAACAGGAAGAATCCTGAGCAACTGTAGAAGAACAGTATGACATTTCCGGGTACAAAACACTAGACGTCCGTATGATACAAGTAGATGTTTATCATGCATAGTTGACCACATAGCATTCTCAGGTATAATAGGTTTATATTATGGTTTACTCTCAGTTCTTATTTTGTGGAGGGAGACAAATTGAAGTGGTTCCAGTTCTAGCCATGAATGGCTTGTTGCCTGACCTTTGCACTTCCAACTATGTTTTTAGTGGCAAGAAAATGGAGCACGTATTCCTTCATTAATTCACTGTTGCTTTATTACAACCTATAGTTGGTAAGAGGAAATGAATGGAGTCTTAATAAGACAAGCTGTCCCATTTCCTTTTTTTTTTTTTTTTTTGGTTCCAAGTACAGAAATAACCCACCACAGGACTCCAGAGCTCATTGGCAGCTTGGAAGCCAGCAGAGTGCAAATTCTATGCAAAAGGCAAAACATCTGGCATTCTCATTTATGCAGAACATGTACAGGGAGTAGAAATATATCTCCATATGTGAAAAAGTAAAATGTCCCAACATCCTGTTCTTTGTACGTTGTAACAGAGGACATAAAGGCATATTTATGTATGTACCCAACTTCCCTTCATTCATCAGTTCCCACAGAGAGCTGTTGGATGGCGGATACCCATTCACTTTCATTTTGACTCCACTGAATATAATAAAGAGACTAAGGAAAAGCTACCCAGTTGAAAGGGAAATTTTGATTTTAACTTCCTTTTCTATCCACCTCACTAGAGTTTACTGGGTTGAATTTTTGAAGGCTAGATCAGTTATATGGACTCTTCTAATATTTCACATTACTTCTCACTAGTTGCTCGGAAGGTTTAAATCAGATAGGATGGGCCTATGACTCCCTGAATTCCCATGTGGCATAGGGAATTCTGGTCTTTTAATCTCACCCTAATTGGAAGGCACCAGACTACAGAAAATGGGTTGTTCCACTTGGCAAGGCTGCAAGGATGAACAAACAAGGTGGCGATGAAGTCTGTAGAATCAATGCTGGAGAGGGTCACTGAATCCAACTTTATGGCTGGTGCACAAATTCAAAGTAAAGCCTCCTTGATAGGTTGCAGTTTAATCTCTGCTTGAAAAGATCATGCAAAAGGGACCAGCCACCTGCCTATGACCTGCTTTTATAGTTAGGATTTTTTTTCTTAACATTCAACTGAAATCTGCTTTCCTGTAATGGAAGACCATGATTTCATGTCCTGCACCCAACGTCTTTCGTTCAGGATGTTTGGAATCGCAGCATGTTAGTTTTCAAAGGTTTCATGCTCTCCTATGGTTCAGGAGCTGCTGCCCAGAGTTGTTGGAAGGCAGCATACAATAATAATAATAATAATAATAATAATAATAATAATGATGATGATGATGATGGAGGAGGAGAACTACTGAAGAAAATCACAAAATACAAAGACATGCAAATAGAAGTAGAGCCACTGTGGCAAAAGAAAGCAAATAAAGTACCAATAGTAATAGGCATCTTGGGTGCAATTCCAAAACATCTGGAGCACCACTTGAACACCACTGGCATTGACAGAATCACCACCAGTCAATTGCAAAAGGCAGCTTTACTTGGAACAGCCGACATCCTGCAGTGATATACTTAACACCATCAAAAAACATCTGCCTATCCCAGGTTCTTGGGAAGGACTGGATAGGTGAATAAAAATGCCAAATCCAGTCTAAACATCTGGCTGACTCTGCAACCAACCATCATCATCATCATCATCATCATCATCATCATCTACTTAGTTTGAAGATGTTCTCTGGAAAGGCTGGTGCCATACTGCTGGATTTGCTAATATTCATGACATTATTTTTAGGGGGATTTTTGTGCCACATTTCATACAGAGAAGGGACTTCTCTCCTTCCAGTCTCTCATGTTTTCTTGAATCATGGTATTAGAGTTGAACCCAAAGTTGATTTTTTATACCAGCTTTAAAATGAAAGGATCAGGGTTTCACAGATACTGTAAATCACTCAGGTGTGAACTTGCTCCTGTTCACAACTGACATTTGCTCCTGTTCCTAGCTCCCCCTCCCTTTCTCAGGTGGCCTACAAGAAAAGGCAGCATCCTTTGGTGGAAAGGAAAGCTGTTTCAGGTCAGCTTTAAGAATGAGTTTGCGAGTTAGGTATCACCAAGGTAGGTTCATCTCCTGGTGATTGGAAGGACAAATGGTTGCCAACCTTGTCCATTCCAAATAAAAGGGACAATTTAAACAAAGTGAACCTGCCCAAATGGTGTAGCTTTCATGAGCAGTTTGTGGGTGGAATTGGATTGTGTTACTGAACTCAGAGATGGTTTCTGAAGACACAAGTATCTACTGGCAAGCATGCTAATGTGGGTAAAATCTATTAGATTCTTGGAAAAACAATCACTCTAGTCTTGTTACCGGAGGGATGACTTTGAGTCAATAGATGCATTTTGGATATGTACCAATTCTTCAATGATTTAGGACTCTGTTCTGAAAAAAATAAATAAATGGGGGGGGGGGGAGGAAAATAAATCTTAGTGACAAGAACGCCCTCTGTGTCCAATGTCCCGTTTCATCCGGCTGCCCACTGTCTCCATCTTTGCCATCATTAAATGTTATAAAATGCATCTTCCACAAACTAAAAGGGATTCTGTTAAACTGCTATAATGTACTGCTCTGGATTATAACTTGATACAAATTCAAGTTATTTATATGTATTTCCAGCTGAAAACATCCTGTCTGGATTTCCAATATCGCAAGATTAAATCTTGCTAAGACATAATGGTACAGATGGTCAGGCCAGAAAAATTAGGCAAATATGAAAAAAAAAAGAATTATATTGTACTCTTCTCGCACAATGGAAAAAATATGATTTATCTTCCAAGGAGATTATAACCAGAGCTATTAGAACCAAGAAAATCTGATCTTGCGGGAGTGATCATTATTTTAACTCAATTTTTTCTTTAGCCTTCTAAGCATGTGTCTCACTCAGCTAAAGGTTGAACAAGAAATCTAAAACCAGAGAAAGAAGTGTGAACCTCACTTCCACCAAAGTTTCAAGTTTTAATAAGTCAACGTTCATTGATTCAGATGTGGGAGCACAGGCATTATTATCTCTGTAACCTCCTGCAGGATTAATATAATACTTAGTAGACTGGGATATCCTTAAGAACAGAAGATTTGCTCTGAATGAATTAACCAAAAATCCATATGGATCAACGTGGTCCTCTATCAGGATAGGTTCAGTATCTTTAGAGGTCATAAGGAGCATATGGTAGAAACAGACCTTTGCTAAAGTTTGACCATACCCTTAATGTGAAGGTTTTGGTTTCTGGTAACCTGTGTAAATGAATTTGTCCAATTAGTTTTTAAGCCAGCTACGTCCATGATCTTTCCTGCATGTTGAAGCATGAAGTAACAGTTCTGTTATGTTTTGAAACTCAGAATGTTTCCTTCCGAAGTTTATCACCAATTTCAACAGCTGATCTTAAGTTACCAGTAGGCAACGTGGCACCCGTGGGCATGTCTGCTGATGCATGTCCTACTTAAGTTTAGTCCTCTAATAAAAAAAATAAAAAAATGAAAATGGGAAACTGTCATGCTATAAAGCAGGGGTCCCCAACCTGTTAGGAACTGGGCCTTTGGGCTCCCGCCCGCAAACCCCGCCCCCTTCCACAGGAATGGCTCCCGCCTACAAACCCCGCCCCCGGTGCTTGTGATTGGCTCCTGCCTGCAAACCCCGCCCCCCAGTGCACACAATTGGCTCCCGCCTGCAAACCCCACCCCCAGTCCATGGAAACCCCGGAAACCCCACCCCCCCAGTTCCAAAATCTTATAGTAAAAGTCAATATTCCAAATTTATCTAGACCCTTAATCCATTTATATAAGTTTCTTAGATCAAAATCTTATTTAGCTTTTTGCTGCTTATTTCAAATTCTTTAAGTTCTTAAGCTTATAATTAATTTTTATTTTGTTCAGAGTTGAAGATAAAGCTCACCCGATGACTTTTCAAAGTTGTCGTTCCGAAGGTCTCTAATAACTTTAAGATGGTTAATAGGCAATTTCCGAAAGTGATTAGAAATTGAGGTTTTCAAACATAATGTCCTTTAAAAGGCTCTGCCGTGATTGCGAGCAAGATGGCTGATCCCGTCATCTCCTGGTGCTCAAAACCGCGGAAAACCGCTGTCCTGTGGTCTCCTTGTGAGGAGCAGCCATCCAGAGTACATGTGGGTGATCTCCCATCCTCTCCTTATCTGGAGAGGTTCCGAAGAACCAGTTTATTCACCGGTTCCTTGGTCTTTTCTGCAGTCATCAGCTCTGGTTGATTTTTTGACTCCCTACCTGCAAGTCCCTGATAGTGGATACAGACATTCAGAACTGGGCAACCTGGAAGTATACATCCAAACAACGATTAGACAGGAGAAGTGACACATAGGAGTTATACCTTCAGAACTTCTTCAGAACAGGATAAATAAAAAGTCATTCTGGGTGTTCTGTAGAGTGAACAATGAAGGATCATGTGGCTCAAAGACTGTCCAGTGAGCCATCCCCACAAGGAGACGAATCTTGATGAAGGGGAATATTTTTGTAGCACCGCAACAGGACAGCAGAGAGAAATGTATCCCACCTGGCACCTTTGCAGGACTGTGATAAATGAGAGATAGGGGGTGGGTCCATACACATTGGAAAGACCCCACTGCTGCAACGGTCACATTCCAAAATGTTGATGGGACCAAGTACCAAGAAACAAAACTGAAATTTGAATTAATTGCGTTATCAACATGAACTAAGAATAAATAAGAATACTAAATAAACTTAAGCCACGTGTAAATGTTATCTTTCAGTTTATAGGAAAAATTGCAATTCGTTGGCAACTCTTTGAAAAGACTCCGGGGACCTGCACCCCAGCTGTCTAGGACAACCTTGATTTTTAGACTGTTCAGGGAAAGGACAGCATGAAATACTGGTAGAAATGTAGTGAGTCTAATTAACTGAAACCAACCAGCAACCCAATTTCCCAAGAGGCTAAACGACATTCAGAAAGCACATTCATTTTCCGGAAAGATTAACCCCACCAGAGTCTGTTAGAATGGTATTTATCAACCATGCACTTTGATTTCAAAAGAGAATTGTGTTTGTGTGTGTTTGTTGAAAAGTAGGGGGGGGAGAGAGATTCAGTCCCCTTTGGGTATGAGAAAAACATCTTTCCAGCTTATTCTCAAAGGCCTCCTGCAATGTCACATTTATATAACACGGATGAATCCCAACTTAATTAAACTGCCCAGGGACTAAGTGTCTGTGTCAATATAATATTTGAACAAGAGTGGGAGGGAGGGCTCCATTTACATGGGGGTGTCATTCTGCCAAGCATCTGCCTCCATCATCTCATCTGATTCGTAGGAACAAGATACATTTTTGCATTTTGGAATTCAACAAAGATCACCCAGCTGCCAGTGTGCTATCAAAGCTTAAAGACCAAATAAGTGCTTGAATTCCCTCCAACTTCCTTTTTGTAGCCCTTATTGTTACTGACAATGGAGTCAGAGTCACAAAGGCAGCCGGATTGCAAATGTAACCACGCGCCAGGGCTTTGAACATCCTCAGCAGCTGTTGTAACAGGAGTTCTTCAAGCAAAAATGAGGACAGTAACAACAGAGAATATCTTTCCAAGCAGATGCATGCAAAATCTGACCCATTTCAGAGCCGGAGAATACATTTTTCATATTTTTCATGGCCTAATGTGAAAATTATATCCTGATGGGCTCTCTGAATCTAGAAAAAGAATTTGAATTTTTACCAATAAAGTGTTTCTGTACCTTATCTCTTGGGAGACGAGAAGGAGAATAAGCACAAGTAAGGGACAATGTGATGCAGGATCATTTTCCATAGTTTTGGAAACAGAGATGGGCTATGCATTTGTTTTGGAACTCATGGGGCACTAGATAGAATTGGTTTATCTAGCACAATTTCTGTTTAGCTCTGAGTGAAGATAGGAAGATGAATAGGTGGGAATGGGTGGTCTTCCTTCTCTGGCGATAGCATAGGAGAGAGTATTGTTCCTTTACTTGTTTTAAGAATTGATGAACCAGATGATAGATAGATAGATAGATAGATAGATAGATAGATAGATAGATAGATAGATAGATAGATAAAATGTTTAGGGTGGTATGCATAAAATCCTTCTACTCTATCAATATTACTTAAATTGAAGAAGCAAGGCTTTATTAATATTAAGGTCTAATTCATACAAATGCAGCGACTTTTAAGCAATCTGAAGATCCAAAGAAATTACTTGGATAAGACCAGTAATTATCCAAACTCAAAATGCATGAATTGATGTTCTATATGACTCCCTAAAGCCTCTGGTTTGGCACTCAGAGCTCCAAGAACTTTTTACCAACTTCTAATTTTTAATATGATAGATACGTTAAAAACTATAGCAGTGCAGTGTCTTGAATCGCATTTCCAAAAAGGTGGCTCAGACTCTGCAGGAGTGCAAATGGCGCATCTATCTGCGACTCTTTAAAGCAGCTGCAGCTTCTGCAGATGAATTGCGCAGCCCTATAGGGGGCGTGGTGGCTCGGTGGGTAAGACGCCAGGCTTGTCGATCGGAAGGTCGCAAGTTCGGAGGTTCGAATCCCTAGCCCCGTGTGACGGAGTGAGAATACCTAGCCCCAGCTCTTGCCAACCTAGCAATTCGAAAGGATGCAAATGCAAGTAGATTAATAGGTACCACTTCGGTGGGAAGGTAACAGCGTTCCGCGCGCATCATGCGGCCACATGACCATGGAAGCGTCTTCAGACAACGCTGGCTCTTCGGCTAAGAAATGGAAATGAGCACCGGCCACTAGAGTTGGACACGACTGCACAAATGTGCGGGGGGAATCTTTACCTTTATTAAAGAGCTGGCTGGAGGGGAATCCTACTGACTATATTTAATTGAAATTAGATAAAGAAAATTAAATCCAGTTTATTTATCTCTTTAAAGAACTTAATATAAGGCTGCCTATCTTACACAGTAATCCTAGGTGGCTCACAGCAACCAGGTCAGAATTTGATTTTTTTATATATAATTATTTTTTTTCATTCAGTGTTTTTTGATAGTCACAAAGATCCTCCTCAAAGGCTAAGTGTGATTCTCAGCTCTGACTAAGTTATGTCCTTCATGACTAGACCTTTTGTTTTAAGTCAGAATCCCAGCAACCAGTAAATAATAAGTATCTACAATGGACTATTCATTCACCGATAAAATACATCTATCATTACCAACTTTGTGTCCTCCTGTCCTTGGAACTAGAGGCAAAATGCTGTTCACACACACACACGCACGCACATACACAAACTATTATCCCAGCAGCCTCCTGTCAATTATCAAAATCAATCTCACTTTAGGCTCATCCTCTAGGGAAAACGTTACCATCATTTCTCAGCCTTTGGGCTAAGATCAAGTGTGGTGTAAACATTATTGTTCCTGGTATGTTAAACAAATAAATACATAAACAGAAGCTAATGCATTATGTCCTGCTATAGTTTTACACCTGTAGAACCATGTCATCTGGGAGCAGTCAAGGAAAATGAAAATTATATTTTTAAACTTGGAAAGATATTCTTTTCAAATGAACTTGGCTTCTTGACTTTGGGAACATGGCTTTGGTGAAGTTTCTCCTTCCCTACCAGGTCTTTCTTTTTTTTTTTTTTTCATATATGCTTTCTTCAGGTTGGGGGAGATCTGTGTAATCTTTCTAAAAGGGATGAGAGAGAATTTAGTCATTGTTAAATTGTATATCTCAGGACAAGATGGGGACAAGCACAATTTCCAGGATCAGTCAAGGTTGTTTTGGATGCAAGAATGTGAAGGAAAGGTAGCCCCAAAATGTACATCAGGGTACACAATTAGCCCATTCTTCACCTTCAATATAGATACACTATCTGGGACCAGAGGAAAGCAATTTTTAAAGAATAATAACAAGCATACCACATAAGGAGCATGTATGGTGCACAAATAACTTTTGTTTGCTTGCTCGCTTGTTAAAGGAACCCAACATGTCATACAATCTGCCTATTTAATTATGGGAATATATCTAAATCCAGAAGAGAGTTTTCTATCATCAGTGCTTGGCATCAGGGACCCCAGAAGCTCACCTTATGGATCAGCATCTGACAGGTACAGTATAGTCCCCTTTCCTGGCTGTGATGCTCTTTTGGATTGCCAGGAAGGCACACATATCAGCCCGGTTGAGTCTAACTATGGGTGGTTGGTCTGACTTTAAGAACAGCCCTGCAATGGCATCCAAGCAGGCTGATACCTCCTGGGCCTTTTCCGTAGAGTGCTTATCCCCTTCAAACAGATTGTGCCTTAGCTCTATCAGCTTTCCCACATCCTGATTCCCAACAGGCATCCTGCCTTAATAATTTCCATGCCAGAGCATTGAACATCTTGCACTATTACAAAGGACATAGCCAAAATTAGAGCCAAGCCCTTCCAGAGATGACACCAATCCAGTTCCTCCATTGTTTGCAGAATTTGGAAAGGCCTTCTTGCAAGGCATGGGCTAATCCAATGGCATATCTCCCTAATGTTCTTCTAGCCATCCGTGCAGAAAGATAGAAGCTTGACCAAAGGCTCCTACTACCCCAGTGGTGAAGACAAACCTTCCTAACTCAGAAGTCACTAAGCCACTCTGGACATGGTTTGGGTACGAGGAGCCAAGGAAGGGAAACTATGCAAAAAAGCTTCTGTAAAATACTTCTTTCCCCCAAAGGAACTGTAAGACCTGAGCCCCAAAGAAAATGAGATCAAAGCTCGGAAAATAAAGGAAGCATTTCAAAACAGGAAGAAGAACCTGGACTTTGAACGTTGCAGCAGCTATCGTAGCTCAAAAGATGTTCATCTTAGAACATCTTAGAATGTGAACTGCCCAGGGTCCCCCGATTGGGGGAGATGGGCGGTAATACAAGAAGAAAGAAAGAAAGAAAGAAAGAAAGAAAGAAAGAAAGAAAGAAAGAAAGAAAGAAAGAAAGAAAGAAAGAAAGAAAGGAAGGAAGGAAGGAAGGAAGGAAGAAAGAAAGTAAGTCTTCTCGGTTCTCTGCAAAATCCAGAGAACTGCAGATTCGGCTGTATAACTGAATTTCAATTCACACCATGGTTTGGAGATGGATAAGTTCTCATTAAAATGTAAACCAAATAAAATTCCCTATTTTCCCTGTTCCCAAGAAGCTAGTATACTTTCCCCATCCTATTCTATCTTTCCAACAACCCAACAAGGTAAGTAAGATGGAAAGAAAGGAACCAATCCAAAAGAACCCCAAATGAGTAGGAAAGGAGTTTCAACCTTGGATCTCCTAGACAGAGAGTTTCATCCTACATCGCACTGTGTATTGATGGTGTTCATCCTCCCCCACAACTTCTCGTGCAACATTCAACAAGGCAATGCCAATTCTATAGGAGAGAATAAGAGACCATGATGAATGGAACAGAATGTTAAATACTGGGCTATGGGGCTGGTGCAGATTCAACATAACCTTCCTTACAGCCCTATAGTTGTAAGACGCAGGTGGGCGAGATATACGCATGGGCCACAAGCATCTC
The DNA here is from genome assembly GCA_023362775.1 of Charina bottae. NCBI lineage: Eukaryota > Metazoa > Chordata > Lepidosauria > Squamata > Charinaidae > Charina > Charina bottae. The sequence goes on from JALMGJ010000015.1 coordinate 21,345,327, forward strand.
CCAGCCCCTTCCTAGAAGCCCTGGACCACCACCCTCCCCAAGATTTGGCTGTCAAATTTCCACAGCAAACCTCTCTTTAGATCCACCTGTCTTGGCATTGGCACCATATAAGTATGTTACAGAAGGGAGGGAGGGGAAGCCAGAGGGAAGGGACTGAACATTTTAGCCTCATCTCATCTGGTGATGTCACTATTACTCTCCTCTACTATCTTTGGAAGCTGGAAATAAACCCTCACTCACTCCCAGCCAGCCACACACATAAACCACCCAGAGTCTACCATGGTAGAGATGGGCGGGGATAAATCCAAATAATAAATAATAATAAATAATAAATAAGTAAACACCCAAGCAACGTTGCTTTAAGCTCTCTAATAAGGATCTTGGAAGAGGTTGACATTGTTTGTCTTCTTTCCCCCAAATGCTTCTGTTATGTGGTTCTGTTCTGTTAGTGGTTAAGGCTCTGGGCTAGAAACCTGGAGACTGTGAGTTCTAGTCCCGCCTTAGGCATGAAAGCCGGTTGGGTGACCTTAAGCCAGTCCCTCTCTCTCAGCCCAACTCACCTCACAGGGTTGTTGTTGTGGGGAAAATAGGAGGAGGAAGGAGTACTAGGTATGTTCACCGCCTTGAGTTATTTATAAAAATAATAAAGGTGGGATAGAAAATAAATAAGGGGCGCGACGGCTCAGTGGTTAAGACACCAGGCTTGTTGATTGGAAGGTTGGTGTTCGAGACCCGAGCGCCGCGTGACGGAGTGAGCTCCCACACTCGCTCCAGCTCTTGCCAACCTAGCAATTCGAAAGCATGCAAATGCAAGTCGATGAATAGGTACCACTTCCGTGGGATGGTAACAGCGTTCTGCGTGCGTCATGCCGGCCACATGACCGCGGAAGCATCTTCGGACAGCGCTGGCTCTTCGGCTAAGAAACGGAGATGAGCACCGGCCCCTAGAGTGGGACACAACTGTGCAGGGGAAACCTTTACCTTTACCTTTAGAAAATAAATAAGTAATAAATAAATAAATAAATAAATAAATAAATAAATAAATAAGTAAATATGAGGTGCTCATAAAAAGCTCCAACATCTATAGAAGTATTGCTTAGAATAGAGTCTTCTGTGCCTTTTTAACACAGTGCTCATGCTAAATGCTCACTTAAATAGGAATCGTGAAATTCCTGCAGGGAAACCAGGAGGATGGCTAAGGGGATCAACTGAAACAAGAGTTCAGATAGTAAAGGTGGACTGCAATGTCTGTCCACTAGATGGAGATATGGAATCATCCTCTACTTCTTGCAAGGTGAACTCTTACACACACACACACACACACACACACACGCACGCACAGATACAGACACATGCAACTATCATTGCCTTAAAAATTTGGGGCATTCCCAAAAGACAAAGGCTTGTATGTGGCCTAATTGTACTATTTCCTGTTTCAGCCTTACAAAATCACTTTTGCTGCAATATGTAAGGCTTGCAAAACTGAGGGGAGCTTAGGAATGAGCGAATACCACAGAGAACATCTAACTTGGCTAATGCTGAGATGATAATGCAATAATTAAACCCGTCACCCCAAACCAAGAAATCTCACTCAATTATTCTTGTGATCAGCCACTTAAATTTGCATGCAGCTAGAATAGCTCTAGCTATTCTAGCTATAATAAAAGGGGCGTGGTGGCTCAGCGGGTAAGACTCCAGGCTTGTTGATCGGAAGATTGCAAGTTCGGAGGTTCGAATCCCTAACCCTGCATGCAGAGTGAGCTCCCGCACTAGCTCCAGCTCTTGCCAACCTAGCAATTTGAAAGCATGCAAATGCAAGTAGATTAATAGGTACCACTTCGGTGGGTAGGTAACAGCGTTCCGCACGCGTCATGCCAGCCACATGACCATGGAAGCGTCTTCAGACAACGCTGGCTCTTCGGCTAACAAATGGAGATGAGCACCGGCCCCTAGAGTTGGACACGACTGCACAAATGTGCGGGGGGTACCTTTACCTTTTTAAGAATAGCTCCCCCCCCCACCAGCAATTAGAACCATGTACATATTGGATTATTGGATGATGTGCAGAAATGCATTTCTAAATATTCTCAAGTACAGAGTGATTCAGGGCTGTATAGGCTATCACCAGAACTTTGACTTCAGCCTGGAAAGAAATAATGAATGCAGCTTCTTCAGAATTAATCTTATATGTGCTTCTAGAATTGCATTTTACACCAGTGCTAGTTTCCCACTTGTTTTCACAATCACTGTTACTAAGCTATGATTATCCAAAATACACCATGCAATTTTTTCTGCATTCCAAACTGAGAGTCATAGCTTTACAAATGCTTTGGCCAGTGAGGTTTCTAGAAACTCAACCTTTTGTTGCACAAGGAAGGAAATACAGTACATGATGGTCAAGATGGCATCAAACAGTTTAACCTGAGACTCAGTTTATTTATTTATTATTAATTAAATGTATATGACCACCCAACTCCCCCAACAGGAGAGTTTGCTTTAAAGAAGAAGGAAGACCCCTGTTAGATCATTCCAAGATTCCATTCAATTCAGCATCTTGCTTAATCAAGGAAGAGCTCTTCCCGATTCTTTGGCTTTGGGAAAAATCATTAAGTAATCAGTACTCTCTGTGGATTTGTTCTACAGGAATCTTCCCAGTTCCATGACTCTAGAATTGGTTTGTTTGTTTATTTAAGGGTATTGGCATGTCCTCCTTTACAATAAATATTAAATAACAGTTGTGCTAATAAAAATTGGGACTGTATCGGTATGAATGGAATTAACCCCATTCTATGACTACTAACAATTTCTCAGCTACCACCAGATGGCGCTTCATATTAATTGGTATTTTCAAATTAATTCTGTAGAGAGGGAAGGAAATGAGAATCCTTTTCTATATTTTTGGGTTTTTTTTTTTTTTTTTTTGGCCTTGGGTTGTATTTATTTTTCTTGTTTGTATTTTTCTTTCCCTTTCCCTCTTTTTGGTACATTAAAGAGCCTAAAAATAAAGGAGGAGATTAAAATAAATATTTCTTCTGTGAATCATATATTTTCAGTGACAATGGTGGAGAAAGCATGCCCCTGAAAGCCAGCTGTTTGGCCATAAGCCCTGAAAAATGCTACTGATCTCTCCTGCTTGTGGGCTTCCCAGAGGCAAAAGCAGGGGAAAAAAGATTCTAGGTTAGATGGCTGTTTAGTCTATCTAGCAGGACTCTCTTACATTTTAATCATCTTACTTACATTCTGATTCTAACTTCAGTCATCATGGAGTCCACAGTTTGGGTATGTGGTCATTATGGTCAAATTCTGCATATTTTCCCCTCTCCTAAAGCTGCTGGATCTGGGCTGTAAAAATCAAGAGAATCACTAGATGGCAGCAAAGAATTGTTTGTTCCCAACTGGTGGTCAGCGAAATAGCTTGATAAGCTACCCCAACAACCATGATTCCTCTTCCTTCTTTCTTCTCTTTTTACGCCTTCCAGAAAATCTTAGAGAACACTGCTGTAACCCATGTGTAGTAAACAAGACAGAGTTCCTTGTCAACTTTTTTTCGGTGTGCTACTTTCCATGACCTACTTACTGTATTTCTGCACTTCTGCCAGAAGAAGAGGTTTCAATATTATTTCACCTGGGGATAATTGCAATATATATTCCTTTCACGCCAGGATGCAGTTTCTCATTCCAGTGTGCTCATTACAACTTGTGAATACAACCCAGCACTCTTTTTATTATTATTATTATTTTATTTGCAAGAATAAGCAGCAGAAAGGGAATCCCAAGCCATTTTGCCCAATGAATTGTAAACTTCAATATTCCACTCAGAAGTGTTGAGCTGGCTGAGTGCCCAGCATATTAAGTTCACTGATGGTAGTGCCACAACCTCCTGAACATTTGACCAGAAAAAAAAAGTTCAAAATAACTTAAGCATCTATTCTGCTTTTCCAAAGAAACTGACTAGGATTGACATAAAATATATTTACACATATTCAAGAGTTCATAACACCTCGGTTTCCTGGAGCATGGCCCACCATCCAGTTGTTATAAACAAAGGAAATGTTCTCCCTGGAAAAGTGTTTCAGTCACTTTCTTTTCTGGTTTCTGCTTCCACATTGCTGAATTCATGGTGCAGATGGGAACAAAACCCAAGCAAAAATAACTGGTGGCTTGTCATCAACTGTCACTTAGAATGGATAACTTGGTGAGTGCTACCCATCAATCCATCATTCTCTATAATGAAACATTCTTCAGATTTCCAGCTTACACCAGAAAACAGAACCGTTGGCAGCTTTATGATATTACATCTTGTTTGGCTTACTAAATACCATCCTCCTGTACATAAGCCAGAACTGTTCCCAGCCTCTTTTTGATGTAATCTTGAAATGAGAACCTTTATTAGATGGGGAGAGTTTAAAATACAACAGGAAGCTGAAGACAGCATATTATACATTTTAAAATACCTGCTAGCAACAAGACCTGTGGAATGTACAGTTGAAGTTTCGTCAATAATTATGAAGCTTTGGTTCTCACAATGACATGCCTTGATACGAGCAACCATCCATGTTGATTCCATAAATGTAGGAGTTTAATACTGAATTTTACAAATACCACCAAAGCAAAGGAAAAGGTGCTATTTGATCCACCTGTTTGAACTAATATGTTCCCTGAATGCTTTTAGAGGACCTTGATTCCTTGCATCCTTAAAGAAGCCAAACATTCTGCCTCTACCTTGACTTGCCAAAACCCATACTGACACTTCTGCATTAGGATTTCTCTACAACCCAAGTATTTGGGATTAGGCATGGCTTTACTTTTCAACAGATAGGGCAGAACCTCAGGTCTCAGAGAAGGCAATTTCATTTGTTTTAAAAGAACTAAGTCTTGGAACGCAACTGCTCAAAACAGGAGCAAAATGGTAACTTGATCCATGTCCTACCAGTGATATGAAGTCCCTTCTATCACAATCAGTTTGACCAATGTAGGTTTTGCATTTTTAAAAAAGGAAGAACTGTGTCATGCATAAACAACGTGCAGAATCCAAGAAATGATTTTTTTCCTCTCCATCCGACTTGATTCATACTGTAAGTTCTTACTTCTGCTGCTGCTGCTTCCATTTGTTCCTCAGCTGCTTACCTTGGGGACAAGATAGAAAATGGGCTCAGATCTCTGAACCTGGCTTTTCCAACGACATTTGGAAAAAACAGATGGGGAACACATGATCTGGAAAGAGAAGTCATGGCAAAGCTTTGCCCTTCCTTCAGCTTTCCCAGGAATGTTTATTGCAGCTGGGATAAAAATCTTAGCAGTGGGTCTAATTGGATTTCTAGCTAAAACTGCTGCTATTGCTCCTCTTCCTTCTTCCCTCCTTCCCCCAATCATCTGCATATATACCAGACATGCAGAAAGCCAAATGGTGGTATAGATTATATCAATTTCACCTTCACCTCACTTTTTCTAGATGCTTAACCGTAAAGGCAAATTGAATGATGAAAGCAGCTAAAATCATGGTTCATCTGTCTCCAAAGACTTGACTCAAAGAGGAAGGTCTTGACTCCTCCCTAAACCTGGTGGGAATGACAGCTAAGCTCAACTCCTGAGTTAATGCATGCCATGGCTTGGGATTAGACTTTCTTGTACATATTTCATAAATGGCCTTTTGCAAAAAGGGGGTTTTTCAAGAGGGACTCTCCTGTTGAGCTTAATGTCCAAAGGAGCCATTTGGGGCTTTAAAGGTTAAAACCCTTTTTGTCTAGAATTGTGTTCAGGAAACCATTCTCAGTGATGTAGATCTTTTCAAACAGGGATACTATGATCCCAGTCCTGTCCATGAGGGACTGCCACCTGGTGGGATCCAGGAAGAGAGCCTTTTCTGACATGGCATTCGCCCTCTGGAATGTCATCTCCCAGAAGGTCAGATTTGCCCTGACCCTGCTGGCTTTTACAAGACCTTAATGACCTGGTTTTGCTGTCAAGCCTGGGGCCCTGATGGTGTGAGTGAGCTCGTCTCATGGTTGTGTTAACTGGGATAATTATTGGTGATGTTGTAGGCTGGTTGCTTAGCTGCTACATATTTATGTTACTGAAAATTTTATTTTTATTCCCTTTTTAATCGCTAGCCACCCAGAGTTCTGTACTTGAGATGGGCAGCCAATGGTAGATTGTGGATATTCTTCAAGCATTGTCTATGCAGAATCAATTGCCATCAGTTGTGATCTGGGTGTAACACATGGAAACCCATTGCCAAATCCTACTTTAAACTTAGGTTTAAAAGATCAAGGAATTGGTAACAGGAAAATTTGTGTCTGGGCTTCTAGAGAGTTGTTGCCATTCAGAGTAGACAAAACCAAGCTAGAGGAAGCAGTGGCCAGGTTTAGGTGCTCAGAGTGGCTGAGAACAGAGAAGTGATTTGAATCCTCTCTTAATTGCATGTTCCTCCACCACTTTCCTTTTACGTGATCAGCAGACCTACACTTTCCTCCACCAAATGACAGGTTTGACCTCCAAGCTTTTGGCATGTATCTAAACTTACCCATCCTTGCTGAGCATTTCTCTCTCTCTCTCTCTCTTTTTTTTCTCCTTTAAGTTCATAATAGTCAGTTTCCTTCAAGCAGTGAAAATATCCAGCTTGATAAACAGCTATGTCTGACATAGGATTAAATGCAATCTAAGATCTTGCATTTCACTGCCACATTGTAGGATATCTGCTTGCTAAACAACAGGCATATTTTGTTTAATTAAAATCACATGTCCAAACTCAAGCCAAGGAGAAAAGAGTTAAGAGAAAGATCTGGTTGTGTGATGCTTTCCGTATTCAACCAGCTTTGCTTAGGAAAACTGTTGGCTGTATTAGCTATCTAAATGTGGGACCATAAATGTAGAGAGGAGAACATGTTGTTCATGTTTTTGAAACTGACTTCCTGGCAGTTGAAGCCAGGCAGATTATTAAAGGCCGTATCTCCTTTTTCCAGATTCTTTCCCCTTAAAATGTGCATGGGTTTGAACCCAAACAATTTATCTCTCTCTTGTGCATGATAATGCTGTTTCATCTGCCTAATCAATGACATTTGATCATCTGAATTTGCTATTGGTATACAGGATGTTGGAAAAATAAGAAGAAGAGGGTAGAACAGCTGCCATTTGCTCTGGAAAAAAGTTTTCAGCAGCTTTGGATTTCCCATCTGAACACCTGCCATATTTCTGCCCCTCTTTCCCAGATGCTGACTAAAACCTTTCATAAAGCTGAAAAACTTGCACGAGCTGGCTTCTGTTCCAGGCAAGTAGATCCAAGGACTTGCTTGACCAAAACAGAGAGAGTATGCCACTCACTGAAAAAATAGAGAACAGCTGCTTTTCTGAACAAATGAGTGCTTCTACATCTCATGATCAAACAGTGCAACGTTTGTATGTATGTGTATGTTGTAACTCATAAACAAGAAAAGAAAGTCCAGATGATGCAGAGTGACGAACCAGCCGTGGGCTTCATGAATAGTTGTAGAGGGCAAGGAGGCAAAATATAACTTCCCATGAATATAATGATACCTTCAGCCATTATTCTGTGGGTCTTGGGTTTTAATAAAACACATCAGAATTAGCAACATAAAATCAAATGTATAGTCGAAGGCTTTCACGGCCGGAATCCGATGGTTGTTGTGGGTTTTCCGGGCTGTGTGGCCGTGTTCTGGCAGATTTGGTTCCTAACATTTCACCAGTAGCTGTGGCTGGCATCTTCAGAGGACAGGAGCACAGCTAGAAGATTCTCTCTGTGCCCAAGTGGAGGGTGTGTGTTCCTGCTGGTGTTTATAGCTGCTGAGAGGTCATTTGCAAGAGATTGGGAGAGGGTTTTTTGTGGTGATTAGGGTGTGTGGTGCTGTCATGTGTGGGATTAGCACATTTATTGTGTGAGTTGTTTGTATATTTCTGTGGTTGAGTAGAGTTCGTTGACCTTTTGCAAGCTGTGTTTTTCAGGACTGGCAGCCAGGTTTTGCTGATCTTTAGGCTTCCTTCTTTTTTATTGAAACTGTGTTGGTGTTTATGTATTTCAATGGCTTCTCTGTATAGTCTAACATAGTGGCTGTTGGTGTTGTCCAGTATTTCTGTCCTCTGAAGATGCCAGACACAGCTACTGGCGAAACGTTAGGAACCAAATCTGCCAGAGCACGTCCACACAGCCTGGAAAACCCACAACCACCATCATAAAAGCAAATGTTAGTGCTTCATAAAAGATGAGCTAAACCAGTTGCTATCTCATCAAAATTAAGATGTCAGCATCACCTTAAGGATGGAGATGTTGCTCAGTTTCCAAGACTTCTCTATTTCAAATTGTGCTCATCACAATATGTTCAGACTTAACACACTTATGTTACAAATACAGAAAACACAATCATGTTTTCAGTAGGGTAATCTTGGGTGGGGTAGGGGAGTTTGGGGCCTATCATATTTTATAAACCCCAATCATTCCCTTTCTCCTTTTTTTCATAATTAAGGTATGAAGCATAATTGCACTATCTGGGTTTCGAGTGTCCATGTGTATAACAGGGTGCCTGCCTAACCCTAATCTTATTTGCTTCTGAAATCAAACATCAGTGGCATTACCCTCTTCTCATCTGGATCTTGGGTAGTCCATTCTCCTGGAGACCCCATACACATTCACCCGTTTGTGCTCATATCACCACAAAGTTGCAGAACACACTTTAGCCTTGCAAGGAATGTGAACCTGCCCTGTGGTTGCCTTATGCTCCATGTGTTGTACAGACCTAGAAAATGAGGTTATTTTAATAAACCTTGGTTATTATAGCCAAGAATAAATGTGTTGTACAGACACAACCAACAAGCAGAGAGAGAATTGTCATCTTGCCTCTTGTACATGAGGTAATAGCAGCTGTTAAGGTTGGAGCTCAGGGCCATTGTCCAAGACCCACAGCCTGGGAGGGAGTAAGAATTTGTAGGTGGTATAAGCAGCAGTGAACTAATCTGTGTCAGTTCCTGATCTGATGTTAGCATATATCATCCACAGCCACTGCTTGTCATAACAACTTTTCCTTATTATCGTCATCGTCATCATCATCATCATCCTGGCAGAGGCAACCAGTTAAACAGAGTGTGTGTGTGTGTGTGTGTGTGTGTGTGTGTGTGTGTGTACCTGGCCCCAATGAGACTATTAAGCCTAGGATTGGAAATTACCCTGCAGACATATAATTTATAAACAAGAAACTTACATCCCTAATCCATAAATATGAGGCTTATGTTCCCAGACATTGCTGCCAGCACAAAGTGGGAAGGGGGACGATATAAATCTTGGATTCAGGTCCTGTCTTTCAGGAAAGAGTTGCTTTCCACATGCAACAGATCCTTCCCTTCAAAATTTGCTCTTGGGTTTAATCAACTTCTATTACAAAAAAAAAATGTTATATAATTATCTTCCAGCTGGACTGGATAAATCTCATGCTTTCACCCAAACTTTTTGCCAAGGGAGTCCTGGAAAAACCCTTGCGTTTGGGCTTGTTACCACCCTGACTCATTCTGAAAAGCCACAAAGTGTCTGTTCATTTTTAAAGAGCTTTGTGCTGGTTTTTCTGTACAAAGCTGGGGACAATTCCTGCTTTCCTGTTCACTGCTGCATCTTTCAGATAGAGACCAGAACCCTGTCAATTTTGACTTGATAGGTCAAAGAGAACTTCCTTCCTTCCTTCCTTCCTTCCTTCCTTCCTTCCTTCCTTCCTTCCTTCCTTCCTTCCTTCCTTCCTTCCTGATTTGTCCTTTTGCTCAAATGCACCAAAATTCAGGTTGTCACAATACAGTTCGGAAACAATTCAGATGCCCCAAATGAGTGGGCCATATTTGGGGATGGAGAAGTGTTGGACATAATGGCACTGATATACCTGTGGCCACAGCTATCTTATGGAAGAGCCTTTGTCTAGAGCAGAGTTTTCCAAACTTTTCATGTTGGTGACACACTTTTTAGACATGCATCATTTCGCAACACACTCTTACAGCAGGGCACAAGGCAGGCACTAGGACCAGAGCAGAATCCTGGCAGGGCTCGGAGGCAGCAGCAGCCGCAACACACCCAGACACTGCAGCCGACACACTAACATGTCCCGACACACTGTTTGGAAAGCTCTGGTCTAGAGACCCAACTCACTCTTATATTGCTGCCCTTCCAACAGTTATTAAAACCAGAACTATTTCAGAGGTTGTATGGAAAGTGAGATATGCAAATGTTGTTTTACTGTTTGTGATGTTTGCATATTTGCCTAGTTCTATTTTTACCGTTTACTGTGAACATTTTATTTATCATACTTATGTAAGATGTTTAGTTATTTCTAATATTCTTGTGGAAATTGTATTTATATTATTTATATTATTTATTTATTTATTTATTTATTTATTTATTTATTTATTTATTTAATTTATATAACCGCCCATCTCCCCCAATGGGGAACTCTTATGTTTTTATGAAGTCAGTTAACCACCAAGAGTCCAGTTGATTGTGGGGGGTATAAGGAGAACATCTGTACTGTATAATGATTTTAAGGTAGAGTCTAGATGTTTCATAGATACATGCCTTCTATTTGTTGTTGTTCAGTCATTTAGTCATGTCCTACTCTTCATGACCTCATGGACAATAGCACACCAGGCCTTCCTGTCCTCCACTGTCTCCTGGAGTTTACTCAAGTTCATGTTCATTACATCAGTGATGCTATCTAACCATCTCATCCTCTGCCGTCCCCTTCTCCTTTTGCCTTCAGTCTTTTCCAGCATCAGGGTCTTTTCCAGTGAGTCCTCTCTTCGTATTAGGTGGCCAAAGTATTTGAGCTTCAGCTTCAGTATCTGTCCTTCCAATGAGCAGTCAGGGTTGATTTCCTTTAGGATTGACTGATTTGACCTCCTTGCAGTCCAAGGGACTCTCAAGAGTCTTCTCCAGCACCACAGCTTGAAAGCATCAATTCTTCGGCGCTCAGCCTTCCTTATGGTTCAACTCTCACAGCCATACATTACTACTGGGAAAACCATAGCTTTAATTATATGGTACATTAGGCTATATAGTTGACAGAGTGAAAGAGTATAGCTTGGGGCTTGATAGTGCCATGCCCATGGATACCCTGTTTTTGCAACACCTCCAGATAGATTCCAAGGCCCCCTCCCCAACTGAAAAGAATAAAAATCTATCAAAATCCAATCTCTCAAGACGTTAATGTCCTTTTTTTGGGTGCAAACCCTGAAACGTTGAGAGATTTGGTGGTGAGAATGCTGAAATCTCAGAACATTTGATGATCTCATGAGATGTCAAGCATTTTTTTAAAGGATGCTTCTTATTTATTTATTTAGGCATCCTTCCTTTATGTAAAATTGTGTCCTGGCCCCTGGGGCTTGACAAAGAAATACTGCAAGTTTCTAATTAGGGCAATTATTATCATGTTATGTACACATATCCAACTAGGTGGTAGCTCTTACCAACCTTGACGAAGCTCAAAAAACAAAGCAAATTCAGACTTCCTTAGCATTGGATGCGGGACAACCAGGAATTCCCAATTGGGGGAGATGGGCGGATATATATATATATCTCCGCCCATCTCCCCCAATTGGGAATTCCTAAATATTTATATAAATATTTTAGGGAATTCATATATATATATATATATATATATATATATATATATATATATAAATAAATTCACAAGGTGGTTGGCTAGACTGGAAGGTGAAAGAAAAATATCCCAGAAGAAGGCATTAATGGCAAACACTGCATATTGTTGGCAGTGTCTTGGCAGTACAGATATAACCACGACCTTATCCAGAGTCTCACTCCCTCTAGCTCCTCTGATTTTATGAAAGTGGTCCCTGATCTCTTTTTGATGAGATTCTTCAGGTGAACCCTTGAAAGAAGAGAACCGATGGTGATTAGAGGAGGTGAACGTTTTTTGCACCTGCGGAAACCAAGACAATAGTGCCTTCTCCCAGCCTCATCTGCTCTAATGAATGGCAATTTGCATGCTGCTAGGAGCACCACTGGTCAGAGGGAATTAGATTTCCCATCTAAGACAGAGCACTCTTAAATCCTTTGCTATTTCAATGGCTATCCATTTGATTTTAATTAAAGCCCTGCCATGAATTATAAAAGAGCAGATCTTCAAAGTCATTAATTAGAGCCTCCTCGGTGTCTTTGTGCTAACATTATAATGACAATGGGGACATGCAGGGAACCCATCAACACGGGAGGGGAGCCAACCAGGCCTACAGAACTATTTTTCCAACATGCTCAACATGGTGTTTTTCATGGCTATCAATAAAGGCAGCTCTGCCATCTGGTATCCCGTCACCCAACACCTCTCTGGAATAAAAAGCATCCATGAGAAAAAGGAAAGAAACTTTCCTAGAGAAGCATTATATTTATTAGGCTAAGTTTTACAAAACAGTTAGGCTTTGAAGCTCTGTATCAAGCAAGATGGCAGAAAGAATGGGCAAGGGGGCAGGGGGTGCAACATTTGTCTAATCTTGCTTTGCTTTTCATATTTTCGCTTATGATTTTACTTGGTTATTTGTCTTTTTCCATTTCTTATGGGTAAAAGAAAAGCAATTACAAAAATGACAATACAGGTAGTCCTCGCCTAACGATCACAATTGGGACCGAAATTCTGGTTGCTAAGTGAAGCGGTCATTAAGCAAATCCGACCCAATTTTATGACCTTCTTGTGGTGGTCGTTAAGCAAATCACTGTGGGCATAAAGCAAACCAATTGGTTGTTAAGCGAATCACGTGGTTCCCCATTGATTTTGCTTTCCAGAAGCCGGCCGGGAAGGTTGAAAATGGTGATCACGTGACCACGGACACTGCGATGGTCATAAATGTGAACTGGTTGCCAAGCGCCCAAATTGTGATCACGTGACCGTGGGGACGCTGCAGTGGTCGTAAGTGTGAGCACCAGTTGTAAGTCAGTTTTTTAAGCACCGTTGTAAGTCTGAACCATCACTAAATGAATGGTTGTTAAGTGAGGACTACCTGTACATCTACATGGACATATGTATGAAGTCACCAAGAGCTGAGTTCAACTCAAAGGAGACTTTATTCTGAATAGGCAGAATCTGTAGTTAAGGAGTTCAAGTATTCTTTAGTGAGAGCACTTCCACCCACAGCAATATGGAACTGAAGCAACCCAAATGAAACCACTGCTTTAATTTCCCAGAATCCTCTGGTGCACTGCACCATTAGAAACATTGTGGAAAATTAAAATGGCAGCTTCGAGTCTTCCAGCTGCTTTATAAAAGGGTGCCCCAGGTGACAGGCGTATGTTATTTCAAGATAATGTGTCCTGATGGCAGATTACTCAGCCCATAATGCATCACCATTTGTTGTTGATTTAAGCAGATGTGGTCAGCTGGGGAATGTAAAGCATGTAGAGTTAACACAAAGTGACCCTGAGCATTGCGTGGCCTTTAAATCCAGATGTCAACTCTTGGGAATAAAAACTATTTTCTATCACTGATATAATCTTGATTTACCCTTGCCCTCCTTTCTCCCCTACTGTCAAATGTTGATTATAAGCTCTAGGGCATGTTCTTTATAAATGGTGAAACAATAATTAAAAAGTAAAATGGAAAGAATGCCAGAGCTTAAGAAGCAAAAAAGTATAATAGTTTCATCGGCCTTTTTTTTCTCCTGAGAAGTCTTCTCTAACTGAACTTTACGTTCTGTTGTACTGATGCTACAATAGGGAACACAATTCTATGAAGGTCAGGAATTTTTCAGCCAGTCCAGTTAAAATCAGATGGTGACCTGGATAGTTTCCTGTGGAAGACACATAACAAACAATTAAATGCTGACCTTGTTAGCTCAATTGCCAAAGCCACACAACATAACTCAAAGATAAGGTGGTGAACTGAATCAAGAAGCCACTAGGACAGCTTGACTTTGCAAATTAAGTAGCAGAATTGTGGAAGGAAGGAAGGAAGGCAGGAAGGCTGAAATTTCTTATTATAAATCTAAGCTTTGTTTCACAAATTTCACTGTTGCAAACAAACCTCCCCCCAACCTCTCATGAATCATGAATAATTTGAGTCCTGGGATATCGAGATATCCACAGGTAACAGCCAAAGAAAAAGAAGTAGATAAAAAAGCAACGGAAACACTGTGCATGCCCCAGTTAAATATTAGATGATCAGTTTTTATTTAGAACGGAAGAGCACTTCCACCCATCAGGAAACCATGAGATTATTAAAAACAAGCAAAGCTAATGACAATAATTTCACATCAGATCAGATACATCATGTTACATGTGTCTCTCTTCCTCCCAGTGTCCTTTTCACAAAATGTAAATTGGATACTCTTTCTTTGTGGACCTCCAACAGGACTGGCCATCATTCCCTGTTGATTAGCAAAGAACCTTTCTTTCAGCATCCCATGGCTGTTAAACATAGATTTGTTTTTTGTTGGTGGATGAAATGAGCTAGGCCATGCCTTCTCCGCCAACTAGAATTTGGTGAAATACGTTGGGGCCTCTCTCAAAACAGCTTCCTACCTTTAGCTAGCAGTCATGGAGTTTCCATAGCCAACCAGTCACCAGTTGACAGTTTCCATCCCCAAAATACATATATTAGGCTTCTGGGACATGCCTACGATTCATCTCGGTGGAAGTCTTCTTGCCATGAGTTTACAATTCATATCAGGGAGATGTGATGAGGACATAACTCACCTTGTTGAAATAGGTCATGTGACCTTTGAGGCCTTCTCTGGGACATCCAATGCTGGAAGAGGCTTCCTGGCTGATACCTCATTGGCATAGGCCACATCGACTATTATCACACATTTGCAAATCCATGGTTTGGTTAGCTGTGGCTTGTTAAGTATAAGCTAAAATTGGCGGTGTTCACTCAATAAGATGAACCAGGCAAATCACATTTATGGCTTAGCATAGTTCCAGCCATTCTGTTGGACTGCAGCATCCTCAGAGGTAGTCAAAACAGCAAGATGGTGGTCTCAGTACTTCAATCCCACCCATTTTGTACTTGTACACATACCAAGGGATGGGCTTGGATTCTGATGCAACCTCTGCCATCTTGCTTCTTTTAAAACTCACCCACCACAGATGTCACTGCGGTCAGATAACCTCTGTGGGATCCTGAAAACCAATCTTGATAAATGATACAAGAGCAGAAATATCCTGGATACCATTATACCTCCTGCTAAGTTATAGTGGTTTGCAATTTATGTCTTAGCATAAAAACAGCATCAATCCATATCTGTTGCTGCATAAACCCTTGTCAGGGACTATCATCAGTCCCAGCTTCCTAACTTTTATAGCTCTTAAGTTTAGCACACACTAAATAAAAGTATTAATACATGCTATACACATTTGCAATCACATATTTATTGCAAACATACTTTAGGTGAAGACTTGTTCTTTTTGCCAACAAAACTAGGGATTGTTGGGAAATGTCTGTCCTACCCATGCTAGCATAAAATAAAAAAATTAAAATTAAAATTAAAATAAATACTTTGAGCTGTTCATTAGCATGAGGGGAATGCATTTCCCAACCAAACTTGGAAACCAGTTACAAGAGCAAACAATCAAATGGGCCATTTATCCTGCTATCCCTTACCATAATGCCTATTTCAAGACATCCAAGAATTTAAGGACACCCTAAACATATAGATCCACCCACTGGTTGATCCATTTGGTCTGTGATGGTTTAATTTGATCTGTTCCAAGTAAAAGGGGAAGAAAAGCCCCTCTGTAGTTTGGTGTTAGCCTAAAACTACTTCTAGTAGTTTCTAAGGGCCACAATTGAAAGATCACTTTACTTGATGAGTAGGCCCAGCCGGCTGCCTTATTTAATGTCTAACTTTAGAAATAGAGCAACTTTCTCCCTGACATTCGTTCATTACTGGTTAATCTTAATTAATGCAGTTCTTCTCTCTCTTGCTTTCTCTCTTGATTGCTGGCTTTCCTTTAAGACAAAAGTTTGCGCAAGCTACCTTAAAAGTCCAAAAAAAAAAAAAAAAAAAAAAACCCCAGCCAGACTAAGCCCACATCTGGTTTCTTCTTCCCTTCAGACTTCCTCTCCCCGTGGTTTAGGAGCCTCCGCATCTGGATGTTTGAAACATACAAAGGAATTGCTGGAGCAAGCAGAAGTGAAACCTTCTGAAGAAAGTTATAATGTGCTGATAAAAAAACGAAGCAAAGGGGTTGTACAACTCAACTCAGCTTCCCAAGGTATTCTTGACCAAGAAGGACTACAAGGAAAGAATAAAAATTGGAGAAGAATGAAGATGCATATTTCCTTCAGTGTTGTGGACTGCATTTTAAAAATCCTCCTGATGCTGCTCTCCATTTTAAATACAGCTTCTGCACCTCCACCGCCAACATTCAGGCTACCAGAAGATGTAGCAGGCAGAGACCTCATTCCATCACCCATAATTAAGTTTCCAGGTGACATTTCCCCCAAAACGGACAAAGAACTGGCATTCGTAAGTTGATCTTCTTCTTGTTGTTGTTGTTGTTGAAATATTCTGCAATGTCTATGCAAGATCTGGGTCCATAGCTCCGTCCAAAGTTATAGACCAGAGACCAAAAACAGTTGGCAGACTGATTGATTTCCCAGTGTTAGAAAAGCAAGCTTTGTTTCTTTTCTATAAAATATGTAAAGCCAAGTTAGAACACTGTATTTTTGAACAGCCCCAGCTATAGAGAGCCTACCGGGAGATTCTTCAGATTTCTGAGGCTTGAATAAACAAATCTGAAGCAAACTATACAGCTTTTTCAGTATGATCTGCAATTTCATTGTAAGCTTTTTTTCTTTTAAGTGCGTATAAAATATAAGGTTTAAAAGAGTTGGGACTTCCACCTGGATTATTTTCCTACTCTGTTTTTGAAGAATATATTACTTAAGCATAGACCGAGAGGCCAACTTACTATTTAAAGCTTCATTTTTCAGCCAACTTAACAACAAGTCTGAACACAGATCTTGAAAGGCAGTAATTGCCCCTGAGAGGGTCTCCCAGGTTATGTTTGTAACCAAATCCATTTGCGGGGGGGATATAAAATGTTATTGATTATATTTATGATTTCTCATCTGCCTGTTCAGTGATTCTTTAAAAGTTGACTTTCTAGAAAAGACATCAGGAGGAAAACAATCCAGTTAGTTGCACTGTGGTTGCCAAGAGAGGTTTACTCTGCGGTGAATCTCTCTGCTTTCCAATGAGCTTCCTCATGACATAACACTGCAGCCAAGTTGCAGAATTCAAATCCTAGTCCCTTTGGGTTAAATGACTCTAGACGTAGCTTGTAGCTTAAGAGCAGGCTCTATTAATCTGCCCTTGTAATTAAATTGCATTGAGTTGAGCCGGATGGATTCTTAATAAACGTATTACGGTTAAAGGCATGAACCACTGGGAGCAGATAATCTGCAACTTTAGGAGCAAAAGTGACTGCTAAACGCCTTTTGTTGAATGCCCCCTGCTTCTAACTGTATCAGTGAATTTGGATTCCTACTATTCTGAGGAGGGCAACCAACAAAAGTTGTCTTATAGAAACCATATATTAATGATGTAGCTGAAGATCAACTTGGTATGGTCATACTGGCAGGGAAGTTGCAGTCTCAATGTAAGGTGGTCATAAGACTGGAAAAAGTTAAGAATGAAAGAGTAACTCAAGACAGAGTTGATGCATGCTTCTGTCCTGCTCCTTCTGTCCGCTTTCCCTGGGTGCAGATTCAAAGCCTTTGACCCAGCTATTCTTCTAGCCATAGATCATATCACGGGGTCCTCAGGCTGTGGTCAAAAGTCAATATGGCAGCCACGATGGACTGATTGAAGCTCTGCCTGTTGTTTTTTTTTATGTACAGCACGTTGGTCACCATCTTAACTTTTTTGACCACACCCTGGGACACCTCTGTACCGTATATTGTTAAATAAAGCAAAAGTTACATTGCCCATCCTAGTCTTGATATTGAGGTCAGCTTCAGAGATGAAAGGATGATGACTTCTTTAACATGAAACATATTGTCTACTTCTGGCTTGATTCATCATTCAGCTAATTAGGCCAATGGCAAAGGTAGAGTTAGGCAATTGTAGGGCTGATCTTTGCTTTTGGACCATTGTTTTGAAACTTTTGTGTTTGTTTTTTCAAGAAAAGAGGTAAATAGTTCATTTAGATCTTTTTCTTTCTTTTCTTTCTTTTTTCAAAGATCTTTTGGTGGTGTAAGTGTTCATAATCTCAATCACCCATCATGCTAACATCTAGGTTGTTTAACCACAATTTATTGAATAAGCCCAACCCACTACATGGTGGCTTACTTGTCTTGCTTAAAGACCACCCTATGGAAATTAAATTTTCATTCATTCATTCATTCATTCATTCATTCATTCATTCACTCATCAAGTGACTCTGGGAGGCTAACAAGCTAAAAGCATCAGAAAGATACATCCACCATTTAAAAAAAGAAAAAAGAAAGATGAGTTGTTTCTCATATCAGGTCAAATCTTGAAGCTTTAATTCTCTGCATCATAAGGTCAGTCTGGGGGTGAAAATGTAGGTCTCAAACAAACTTCCAACAGGCTGGGAGGAGGAGAACCATAGTAAAGAATAGTTTATTTCAGTCTTCTCCGAGATGGTGCCCCCTAGCTATGGTGCCTTGGTTTCTAGGACTTATTATCCTAGCGCATCTGGAAGCATCTTGGCCTAATCTCTTGTTCTGTAAGTCTATAGGACAGAGCTTTCCAAACTGTGTGTCGGGACACGTTAGTGTGTCGGCTGCAGTGTCTGGGTGTGTCGCGGCTGCTGCTGCCGCCTCCGAGCCCTGCCAGGATTCCGCGCAGCTCCTAGTGCCTGCCTTGTGCCCTGCTGCCTCCAAACCTGCCCTGCCAGGATTCCACACAGGTCCTAGTGCCTGCCTTGTGCCTTGCGTCCTCCAAACCTGCTGTGATTCCGCGCAGGTCCTAGTGCCTGCCTTGTGCCTTGCTGCCTCCAAACCTGCCCTGCCAGGATTCCGCGCAGGTCCTAGTGCCTGCCTTGTGCCTTGCTGCCTCCGAGCCCTGCCAGGATTCCGCGCAGGTCCTAGTGCCTGCCTTGTGCCTTGCTGCCTCCAAACCTGCTGTGATTCCGCGTAGGTCCTAGTGCCTGCCTTGTGCCCTGCTGTAAGAGTGTGTCGTGAAATGATGCATGTCTAAAAAGTGTGTCACCAACATGAAAAGTTTGGAAAGCTCTGCTATGGGAGATCAAATAATGCAAGGGTAAAACAGCCTTTAGACTTTCTGGCAACTGCTTCAAAAGTAAAAAAAAATACAGGCAGACAAGATTTTTTTTCATCTATCCTGTGGTCATTGCAGTATCTAGACCACCATTAGTAATATTGCTACAGTGCTGAAAAGGTCAACCAGAGGGGTTATAAGTTGGAACTCATTTCCAGCAAAGACAAAGATCCTGCTCAGAAAACAGTAGGAGTAGAAGGTTAATGATAGAGAAGTACGATGAATAAACATGGAGTGGTGTCACTTCACAGACTTTTTTTTCTCTTGCACACACTTTCATCATAACTATAGAAATCGGGTCCCCTCAATGAAAATGATTGGCAGGAAATTCAGGACAAAACAAAAGAAATTCCATCATAAATCTTATAAGAAATTTATGAAATCCCCTGCCACAAGATGTAATTCCCCTTTATTGAAAAGTATCATTTTCAAGAAAGATGGCTCCATATAAAAGCAAAAATGGCATTTGCCCATCTTCCAAGCTTAGCTGCTTCTCTTGAAAACAGAAATCCTGAAATGTGACCACAAGTTCCAGGCCCTCATGAACAATTTGGCTGCTCATGAACACAACCATCAACCACTGCTTCTTTACTTCTTCTCTCTCTTCTATGAAATCTTGCCTTTCAGATGAACTAAAAACCTATTCCGTTTTCACTGTCCACCTTTTCTTCTCTCCAAAAGCAATACCTCAACCAGTATTATGGGTGTCCCAAGGATAACTGCAACCTACTCGTCCTGAAAGATACTTTGAAGAAAATGCAGAAGTTCTTTGGGCTTCCTGAAACTGGAGAACTGGACCAAAACACGATAGAAACAATGAAAAAGCCCAGGTGTGGTAACCCGGATGTGGCCAATTATAATTTCTTCCCCAGGAAACCAAAATGGGAGAAAAACCTCATCACATACAGGTTGGTACCAACTGGCACAATGTCTTCTTTAAATGCTTACCCTAGGAAAGAAAACATGCATGTTCTAGTTGTTCCAACCACATGGAGGAGAAAGGACATCAGCTTTTGGAAGAGCTTTCATCTCCAAATGTAGTTTCCTATGGCTTGGTTTAGGCTGAAAGGGTTTCTTAAAGATCCAGTATTGGTCTCCTTCACTGGGTCCTATGCATGCAACTACCCAATGGGGAAGCAGTAGAAAAGTAAAGGATCCTACTCTATCTTTTCACTCTTGTCAGAGTGTTCAGAAGAAGACAGCATCATTCATAGCATCAGGATTTATGTGTTAGCCCATAAATCCCATAGGAGGTCGACAGTGGGCCCTATGCAAGGGGTTGCCCTCATCAGGTGCCTAAAAATAAGTACACTCATGAAGCTTTTCCTGGAATATCACAGTTGGAAAAAACTAGACCACTTCAGCGTTTGCATGTCACATTGCTGTCATGAAGTGATGGTGATCGTAATGAAGAGAATATGAGATAGGCTTATCTTATCATCTTATCTTATCCCGTAGAGCCAGTTTGGTGTAGTGGTGAAGGCACCAGGCTAGAAACTGGGTGATTGTGAGTTCTAGTCCTGCCTTAGGCATGAAGGCAGCTGGGTGACCTTGGGCCAGTCTCTCTCAGCCCTAGGAAGGAGGCAATGGCACACCACTTCTGAAATCTTGCCAAGAAAACCGCAGGGACTTGTCCAGGCAGTCACCAGGAGTCAAAAGCTGACTTTAAGGTGCACACACACACAAAAATCTTGCAGCATTTCATGTTTATTTCAAATCTCTTCAATTCTCTTTGATTGGTATTTCAAATCTGCAGGGTAGAAATATAGAAAGAGAGAGCTGTGAACCTACAGCATGAGGACATAACCTGTGATCTGTGGACCACATTTGTCACCCCACCAAGCATTTTGGGTGGCCCCTAGATACAGCCAGTTTTCACACAAGCTGAAGTAATGTATTTGTTATATTTAACCAGGTTTGGCTTGTTTGTTTTGTGCCTTCAACTCACTATTGACTCTTGGCAACTGCCTGGATAAATCCTTGCACTTTTCTTGGCAAGATGGTTTGCCATTGCCTTCTTCCTAGGGAAGAGAGGAAACGACTGGCCCAAAGTCCCCCAGCTGGCTTCGTGCCTGAGGCAGGATTAGAACTCGCAGTCTCCTGGTTTCTGGCCTGGTGCCTTAACACTACCAACTGGCTCTCTATTTAACCAGTGGATGGAGCTTAATAACAAAAATGTGGTCAAAGAGAAAATGAACATGTCCACATTTTCTTCAGGACTCAACCTTACCTGGGTTTGACCTTATCCATCTGTTTATCATACCCACAAAACCAACATGTAGCTCTAATCCAAAACAAGTCTTGGTTTACAGTCTTAGATGAAACAAGCTGTATAGAGGGGCTGTAGGTTTTTCCAGTGGAAACTTCAGAGCCAAGGGGTACTCCATGCTTCAGAGAGCCAAGGTAATCCGAACTGTTCTTTACAAAAAGGGTTGTCTTTCCATTTGAAAGGCTGCTGCATCATTCCAGAACACTGTCATTTTTAAGAGTAGAATGTCTCTTCCTTTTTTCAAAAAAAAAAAAAACAACCCTAAAACTTGCATTCCATTGAACTCCATGGAACAAAACACCGCAGGCTCCGATGTGTCTGCCTCTCTCTTCTTAAAACTTTTGATTTGGCACTTCTAGCTGGAGATGATATTAACCCCACAGCCATGTTGTGTCTGCAGAAACAAAGCAGAGCAGAAATTACAGTGTGATTAGGGCAGTACATATTTGAAAAAGCTCTTCATAGTCCATTGGTTGCATGAGGTTTAGGCAGCAGAAATATACTTTTTAATAAATTCCATCTCTGTTTCAGCTCCCTCAGTCATAGTTTAGGCGTTTATACTCCTTTTCTGCACCTCATTCAGATGACTTTGCTGGCCAGGAATTATCAGCGGAATGAAAGCAAATCTGCTAACTTATTTGGGAGTAAACCCAATGAAATGTAGTTTCAAATAACCATTGACTGTTAGCTTTACAAGGATTTTGTTTTGTTTTGTTTTGTTGAAAAGAAGGTTAATTTTTAGGATGCATAAAGTTATTCCATGTTTACTTGTCTAGCTTTGGAAACCCTAGTGCAGAGCTTTCCAAACAGTCTGGTATGTTGCCACACAACCCGGAAGCGCTGATCATCATCAGCGCTTCCAGGTTTTCCCGCAGCGACACACCAACGGCGGCGCACAAAAACCCGAAAGCGGCAGCAGCGCTTCCGGGTTTTTGCGCGCTGCCGCAATGGCGGCACTTCCAGGTTTTCCCGTGGCGACACACCAACGGCGGTTGGTGTGTCGCCGCTGGGAAACTTTGGAAAGCCCTGCCCTAGTGATTCCAGGATGATTCAGCAGATAAACTTGCAGGCACAGGCATCAGAGGATTAGATAGTGAGAATGTTTGCAAGAATGCAGGTTCCCCCCCCCCCCCCCCCCCCCGCCATCCCCAAAAAGAGAGAGAGTAGAAGATGATTCTATTCCATTCACCATGTAGTCACCATAAGGACCTTTTTAAAAAAACAAAACAAAAAAAGAGGAGGAGGAGTGGGGGAAGAAGAAAAAGGAGGAGAAGGAGAAGGAATAGCTTTTGAAATTAATTCCCTTTCTGCATCTGCTGGTGCTATCTGCTGACTCTGGCCCAAATAAATTGCACCATTAAAAGAATGGGTCTGTAGGCAGGATTAAGTGTGTGACTGGCTATGTTAGAGAGAGTTACTGAGAACCTTAATTCAGTAGCAAAGTGGTTCCCCTCCTCTACTTGAACACAGGAGGCCAGATGAAATCATATCTGCTGCCATCTAGTGGTCGTCCAGCTTTTTTGCAGCCCGGATCAGACAGACTTAGAGCTCTGTGTTATCCTGATGTGCAGGCACAGGGCCGTGAAAGAGGAGCTGAATGTGGAGTCTAGCTTCACAGAATATACACATGAATGGCCTCCTGCTTGCATTCCAGAGGAGTGTTTCAACATGACCTGTACAAATGTTAACATATACTATCTTGCCTAGCATCCCCCAAATGTATCCTTAATATTTCGAAAATGGAATGCTCTGGTAATTAAAAGGGAAGAGGTGGAATGTATTAGGTGAACATTCAAACAGCCTGTCCAGAGCAGAGCTTTATAAAGAGCGCCTGAGGTCAACTCGATCAGTGGTGGAAGATTTAGTTAATCCAGCACTTCCTCTGTTGTATCAGAGGCATATCGCCTGGACCAGACAGCTGAATTTAGTCCTGTATTAGACCCCAGAACGTTGTGGAATGTGTCAGTTTTGTGAAGTGTGTCAGAGATAGATGAGTGAAAGAGGGCTGCTTGGGGGACAGAGCAAAATTCCTCTCGCTGTACAAAATGGGAAAGCTGTCCTGACAGTTCTTCCACATGACACAACTTTCTAACATTGTTTGAGTGATGCTTTGCAGGAACACAGACTAGCAGCTCCCTGATCTCAACGACAATGCCCAGAACAGCCTTCTAATCCCACCTCTGGATCCTACCTGGATATTTTGGGATTGCAGTTTCCAGATTTCCTACTCAGTATGGCCAACAGGTTCGAATCCCTAGCCCTGCGTGCGGAGTGAGCTCCCACACTAGCTCCAGCTCTTGCCAACCTAGCAATTCGAAAGCATGCAAATGCAAGTAGATGAATAGGTACCACTTCGGTGGGTAGGTAACAGCGTTCCACGCACGTCATGCCAGCCACATGACCGTGGAAGCGTCTTCGGACAACGCTGGCTCTTCGGCTAACAAACGGAGATGAGCACCGGCCCCTAGAGTCGGACACGACTGCACAAATGTGCGGGGGGAACCTTTACTTTACCTATGGCCAACAGAAGAGCACTTTGGAAAGTCTAGCCCCAACATATCTGTGAGGGAGAAGACTAGGGACAGCATCACAGGCATAATTGGGTATCTGCCAAGGCCCATACATTTGTTTGGCTTTATTGCTCTTCCTTGACATGGCCCCCTTTTGGGGGAGGGGTGGGTTGCTCAATCCAGAAGGAAAAAGAAAAGAAATGAGCAGTACAAAGGACGAAAAGTTTCTGCTACCATCTTTCTCTGGCAAGTGCAATTACAAAAGCAATGATAATGAAAAGGATTAAAGTGTGTTTAGATTTGGGGCCTCACATTGTTTCTTGCTGAAGGCCTGTCCACCATATCCCTGGCTGTTGTACCAGGGCATCACATTGGAAAGGGTAACATCACCAATAACTTGGTGTTACTTTCCCCTTTCCACCAAAGTGCCAAAGGCAGGTAACTGAAATGCAGCGGTAATTAATACAGGCGTAAGTATACCATCTTCCTACAATTATTTTTCTTTCTATTTTTGCCCTCGGTATCTTTGCTGATTATCATCATCATCATCATCATCATTTTTTTTTTCTCTTAAGGATTTTAGGCTATACGCCAGATCTGGATTCTGAAACGGTTGACGATGCATTTGCCCGAGCCTTCAAAGTTTGGAGTAATGTCACACCACTGAAATTCTCCCGAATTCATGATGGAGAAGCAGATATCATGATCAATTTTGGACGATGGGGTATGCAAATAATAATAATAATAATAATAATAACAACAACAACAACAACAACAACGAGGTCCTTGGGAAGGAATAGATAGGTGGATAAAAATGCCAAATCCAGTCTAAACATCTGGCTGACAGTGTGACCAACCATAATAATAATAATAACAACAGCAACATCCTTGCTGCATCATTTCTTCTCCTTTCTTTATGACCTCATGCATGACATTACTTTCCCATTAGTTTAAGGACTGGGCATATGCATCAAAAAATTTAGGGGGCACTGGCTCCTCCTAGCAGCATCCATAAAGTACGTGACAATGAGTATTTGAAGCAGTCTGCATCATTTTGATTTTCCTTAGAACCGCCTTATAAATCAGTACCAAAATATTATTGAAGTTGGATCGCTGGGGTCAAGAGAAATGATGATACAGGAGCCCTAGCAAAAGAAAGAGAGAACCAAAATCAGGAGCCAAAAAAAAGGGGGGTGGGATCAGGAAGATGGAGTTCTGTACAGATCCGTGGTAGGAAATGAAATGGAGCTTGCTTGGGAGAGATCTGAGAGCTCAGATGTTTAGAATTGACTTAGAGGCCAGGCTTCATAATTCATGATTCGAGGAATGACAGAAAGCAACCCTGCCTTTCTTTGAACTGAACTGAAAAATAAAGAAGAGGAGGAGGAAGAGGAGATTAATTGATTTTTTTTCATGGTCAGAATTGTTAATTTTATGTTTAAAAGAGTGTCAGTTGCTGACTCTGGTTTCTTGGTTGATTTTTGGCTTGGCTTTACCCCAGTGAATAAGTAACCCAGTGTAAAGCCCAACTGTGTCTGCCTGGTGTTTCTTTCAAATGGCTCCAAATCAAACCCAGGAGCCCTTGGATGATGTCAAAGAAGCCACAGGCAACATCAGGAACCATGCCAGCAGTGGAAAAGTGATGAATAAAAGGGTTATGCCCTTGCCAGGACCTCTCTTTTCAAAAGAAAAAATTCTGTAAAATGAGAGGAGAAAAGTGTTCTATGCCCAAGGAGAAAATGGAGACTTGCAACAAAGTGGAGTCAAATGATGCATAGTTTTAATCACTGATGGTCACCTGCAGAGATAGTGTTACTCAAACCTGGAAATCAATAAGATCAAAATAAGGAAATTCCACCTCTCTCAAGTGCTGCTTAAGGTCTTGTGAAGTTCTCTTGTTTGTTGCTGTCAGGACCTGCGGTTTGGATTAAAGGAACTTTTGTTGTATCCTTCAAAATCCAGTTTTTGTATCCTGCCATTCTGCTAAAGAGGAAAAGAGTGTATGGATGTGTATATTGCTGATGTTTTCATCTACTTTGTAGTAGTAAACTTGAATTCTATTCATCCCTCACACCAGTGGAATTCTCAGGTTTCACCCAACAGTGGGAATGACTCTTAAATTAGTAAATTAGTACTCCTGCACCAAAGATGTCATGATGCCAGTGTCTGATACCATTTTGCTTGTTTCCTTCTTCTGCAGAGCATGGTGATGGATATCCTTTTGATGGGAAGGATGGCCTTCTGGCTCATGCCTTTGCTCCTGGACCAGGGGTTGGAGGCGATTCCCATTTTGATGATGACGAACTTTGGACTCTGGGTGAAGGCCAAGGTATATCAGTCGTTTTAGCTTCAGAACATCCTCAAGTATCATTGGTTGCTGTTGTTGTTTTTGTCCTGCTGATGGATCCTCTGTCCTCTCCTTTCAAGTGGTCAGGGTGAAATATGGCAATGCAGATGGAGAATACTGCAAATTCCCCTTCCTGTTTAATGAGAAAGAGTACAACAGCTGCACAGATGCAGGACGCAACGATGGATTTCTGTGGTGTTCGACCAGCTACAACTTTGATGCAGATGGAAAATATGGATTCTGCCCCCATGAATGTAAGTTGAATGATGGCTGTGGGAACAACTTAGATGGGGCTTTAAGAAGGCTGCTTTAATCTGGTATTGCATTGTGGCCCTCCTGACAAGGTAGACATGAACCTTTTCATCTTCTCATCATTCATGGTGAAGTTGTGGATGGTCAGCTTATGTTAGTTTCCATAAGTTCATTTGATCTCTTAAATGACCCGGTCCCAGAGTTTGTTGGGGGGTAATTAAAATAAAGAAAACACCATTTAATTTAAAAGCTCAGGGAAATGATGATGTGACACCATGGTGCCTGAACTGCAACAGAGAGGACAGAAAGCCAAGAAGCCATGAGGTGGCATGAAACAAGAGTTCCTGCCAAGTGGGAACCATCCAACTCCAAGCTCCAGCATTGTTACTGCAGCAATTTCTCCCTACCAGGCATTTATTTGCTCAGCTGTCAAAGAGAAACAATGTATTTATTTATTCAAATTTCAAATTTTGTCACCGCCCATCTTGCCCAAAGAGCAACTCTGGGCGGTTTACAATAAAACTTAAATAAATAAAGATTAAAATGCAATAAAAACAATATTCTTCAATAAAAGCATAAATATAAAATCCAAGATAGAGATGGGCCATTCCTGGATTGGTGCACATGTATTTAATTTAATTTAATTTAATTTAATTTAATTTAATTTAATTTAATTTAATTTAATTTAATTTAATTTAATTTAATTTAATTTAATTATTTAATTTATACGCCACCCATCACACTGTATAAGTGACGCTAGGTGGCTTACAGATAAAAAGAGAATAAAAAAATATACAAAAATATACAAAGTTAAAAAGATGGAGAAAGCATTCTCAAACCACCAATCACCCCCAGGGCTGCACACAACTATTGGATCCCCATGCTAGGTGGCAGAGCCAGGTCTTAATGCACTTAACTTAACTTAACTGGATTAAGGTCTTAATTGAGAGCCAGTTTGGTCTAGTGGTTAAGGTGCTGGGCTAGAAACCAGGAGTCTGTGAGTTCTAGTCCCGCCTTAGGCATGAAAGCCGGCTGGGTGACCTTGGGCCAGTCCCTGTCTCTCAGCCCTATGAAGGAGCCAATGGCAAACCAGGAGACTGAGAGTTCTAGTCCCGCCTCAGGCATGAAAGCTGGCTGGGTGACCTTGGGCCAGTCCCTGTCTCTCAGCCCTATGAAGGAGCCAATGGCAAACCAGGAGACTGAGAGTTCTAGTCCCGCCTTAGGCATGAAAGCCGGCTGGGTGACCTTGGGCCAGTCACTCTCTCTCAGCCCAACTCACCTCACAGGGTTGTTGTTGTGGGGAAAATAGGAGGAGGAAGGAGTATTAGGTATGTTCGCCACCTTGAGTTATTTAGAAAAATAATAAAGGCGGGATAAAAAAAATTAAATAAATAAATAAATTGAATGTGGGGAATGCCCTGTGCATCTCAGCCTTGCTTACTTCACAGAGATACTGTACAGACAATAGCAGGGAAAGACTTTCAGTTTCTAGGCTGAAGGGCTGGAGCAAAATGTTAACTGATAAACATTCCTAACATCTCTTGTGAATACCTGAAGTCCTATAAACCAATTAAATTATTCCTTTTCTTATGCACGGAAGAAAAGTGGGGAGTGTCCTCTGCTTTTTTGTATTAAAAAGAGGGGTTTCCCCTTGATACAAATAGGACTAGGATTACGTTTTTGCCATGAGTTCATAAAATTAGAAGGTTGCAGACTGACTTGGCAGATATCAAGGGATTTGTGCATTTAACAAAGACCCCATTTCTGGAAACACTGGTGCTGGGATTTTGTAGGCAGACCGAGGGCTTTTGTCTGTGACGCAGTTTTTTGTCAGAATCACTGAATAACAACAAACTCACAGATGGTCCTTGTTAGACAAATAGTGGCACTGTTCACATTATTATTCCAAAACATCCTTTTCTAAAAGCTGCCTAATAAATGCAGATGCTACAAGAGCAGAGAAGAGCAAGTCTCCTAAATATCAATGTGTTAGGGTTCATTTCACTCAAAGGTCCCTAATCACCAGTGCATTCCTTTTCTCTTCTCCCAGTTGTATAGGTTTATTGAAGCTGCAAAACTAAAAAATACCTTATGAAGTGCCCTTTTATATAAAGTATTTCCTCCCTCCCTCCCTCCCTCCCTCCCTTCCTTCCTTCCTTCCTTCCTTCCTTCCTTTTTCTCTTTTCTTTTCTTTCTCCCTTCCCTTCTTCATCAATTTATTCCCTTCCTTTCCCTTCCCCTCCCCTCCCTTCCCTTTTTAAAGAAATATCACAGGTATATGTAACAATAATTCAGCCCCTCAGTCAGATCTTTTGTACTACAACACTCATCAGTCCCAGCTAGCATAGCTAATTCTCATGGATGATGGCATAGATTATTTGTCTTCACTTGTATTATTGGTTACATTTCTAGTGTCTCAGCTTTTACCCTTTGATTTGTGTTTTAAAGGAAGGCAGGATAAAAGTACCATCAATTGTATATGAAAACCAATAAGTGTGTTAAAATATTCTCCCCATCCTCCCTTTTGACTAGCTCTAGAGAAGTGGATATAAAAGTTG
Organism: Charina bottae; assembly: GCA_023362775.1. Lineage (NCBI taxonomy): Eukaryota > Metazoa > Chordata > Lepidosauria > Squamata > Charinaidae > Charina > Charina bottae. The sequence continues at coordinate 21,374,502 of JALMGJ010000015.1, forward strand.
TGGGAACAGCAGCTGTGCTGAATGGAAATGCAGATATAGTAACCTTTTTGGGAGAAAATAACAAACAAGCCCTACCTCTCTATAAACCTTAAAAATACATACATACAATACATCAGGGTTTCTCAACCTTGGCAACTTTAAGATGTGTGGACTTCAACTCCCAGAATTCCCCAGGCATCCATGGGAGTTGAAGTCCACACGTCTTCAAGTGGCCAAGGTTGAGAAACCCTGATGTACATACTTGAGAAAGTGTTTGTCTTGAAATTCACCAGGAATGAAGGACCCTTACTTCATTGCTACTATTGTTTCCTTGCATACAGTATTTTGTTTTCCATCTTGCAGCTGTGTGATGATCTACCTTTGCGTGTGTTTCTGTATTCACATACTTTGAATGCAGAACTAAACTTGGTAATGCTTGTTAAACAAGGAAAGGAAGAATACAGAAGGCTTTTCTTTCACGCATAAATATTCTGGAGAACATCCTAAAATCTCGCTGTCCTTGGAATGGCTAAACAGGAATATTCTGTGAACAAACATTAAGACACTCTGTCTTTTTGGAAGTGGAACAACTGTCTTCCAGCATTTCCCCCCGTTGAATAGAATAGATTCTCTTTTTAATTATTGTTATTATAGTGCTTGAGTTTTCTCTGCTATCAAAGCTGCAGAAGCTGCTAAAGAGGATAGTGGAAAAAGAGAGGATTTGGAAGCGATTGGTGGCTGTGCTTACAAAACAGAAAAACCTTCTTTTGACATTGAGGCAATGATTATTTCCAGCAACACTGCATTAAGTTTCCATTCCCCCCCCCCCAAATTGTCTGTGGTTAAGCTAATAAGATACGCTGTTAAAGGCCAGAGCTGGCAAAGTTTTCAGCCTGAAGCTGCTTACATAGCAAGTGAATATGTCTAACTTAGCAGCCTCCATTCCCTTTTAGTTCTCCAAAGAAAAGCTGTCGTAAAGCAAGTCCTAGAACACAGGGCATGGTGTTGATACTGGCTAAATTCAGACAAGCATTTTAACTAATATTGGTGGGATAGTCTACTGTAAGGGGCATGGTGGCTCAGCGGGTAAGACGCCAGGCTTGTCGATTGGAAGATTGCAAGTTCGGAGGTTCGAATCCCTAGTCCTGCGTGACGGAGTGAGCTCCCGCACTCGCCCCAGCTCTTGCCAACCTAGCAGTTCGAAAGCATGCAAATGCAAGTAGATAAATAGGTACCACTTCCGTGGGATGGTAACAGCGTTCCGCGTGCGTCATGCCAGCCACATGACCGTGGAAGCGTCTTCAGACAGCGCTGGCTCTTCGGCTAACAAACGGAGATGAGCACCGGCCCCTAGAGTCGGACACGACTGCACAAATGTGCGGGGGGAACCTTTACCTTTACTTAGTCTACTGTATGAACAAGAATGTGGGAGGAAGGCTGAGGAAATCCATTCTCAAATCTCTAGCCAGCCAGAGAAATCAGTGAATGACATTTATTCCAACCTAACCAACCGCAAGGGGTTGTTGTGATGAAAAATGGGGGTGGGGGGGTGGGGGGGGGGTAGATGCAACACACTTGCTAGCTTCAGCTTTCTGAAGAAACAAAAGGTACAGGCTGGATGTTGGCTAGAGTAAGCAGACTCACTGAAATCAGTGGGGCCAGTTAGATCACCGAACTCCATCTAGACTCATGATGCTGCTATATCCATCATGACCCACCCATCTCAACTCTCAGATTCCACCAAAACCACTGCCCTCCCTGCCCCACAAACCCCAAATTACCCAACGCTGAATTTTGCAGCCCTGACATGATCCACCCTTTTCTCCTGCTTTCTATCAAATCAACATGGTTAGTATTGAATTACTGCTTTGAGGAAGGTTTCAGTGCTACTGCTAGGGGAAAAAAATCCATTTGAGAACCATGTTTTGCTGTGAACACACCAAGAAGGGTCATTTTATCATGCTTGGTGGACGTGTAAAAAAGCTAGAAAACTTTGGACTCGAATACATACAGTGATTCAGAGGATTTTAAAGATTCATATTCAATTGAAACCAGAACTTTTCCTCCTGGGACTGATGGATAAACTGTCAGAAAAGAGCAATGGAACACTGCAGTGAGATTATTGTATGCACAAAGGTGGAAAGATCTGGCAATACCCACAATGGAGGAATGGATGGTGAAGATGACAGAACATTCTGAAATGGCTAAATTGATTTGTTTGATTAGCGAAAAGACACTGTCTTGTTGGTAACTGGAAACTCCTTATGGACTTTTTGCGTAAAAAAAAAAATGAACTTGTGATTTATGGGTTTGATGATTAGATAGGATAGTTTATAGAAAGAAGAGAGTCATGATGTAACTTTAGAGGGAGAGGTCAAAATATCATTGTACTTATAACTGCTGTGAAGAAGTTCGGTAGCCACTTTCTTTATATCTTTTATATTTTTCTCTACTTTTCTCTCCTTTTTTTGGACTTTTAACTTTTTCTTTTACTTCTCCCTTTCTTCTTTTTCATTCTACTTTAGTTTGTATTAGTTCTTATTATTGTTCTTAAAACCTTCAATAAAAATTTTATATATATATATACATATACATATACATATATATATATATATATATATATATATATATAATTTTTATTGAAAGGTTTAAGAACAATAATAAGAACTAGTACAAACTAAAGTAGAATGAAAAAGAATATATACAGTGCATATACACATACACACACACACACACACAGTATATATGAGAACCATGACTTGCTTTGCTTGTAAATCATATGTTAATCATGGAATATTCAAAATGAGATACATTTCACAAAATGTCTCATCTCTAGCATCCGGTTGCAGAGCTGGAAAGGTGTCCACAAGGTTTTAATTGTATGTCTCTTATTCTGTAGCTCTTTTCACCATGGGTGGAAACTCCGATGGACAACCCTGCAAATTCCCCTTCATGTTTCAGGGGAAATCCTTTGACAGCTGCACAACAGAGGGAAGACAAGATGGGTATAGATGGTGTGGCACTACTGAAGATTATGACCGGGATAAGAAATTTGGGTTTTGTCCCGAAACAGGTAAGAGGAATTTTGCTACAATTTGCATTGGTTTGTTTTGATGAAATCTGTCTACCACCCCTTTCTTCAGTGTCATTAGATAAAAATGACATGGTTCCAGAAATAATAGTAATAATTCATAATAATAGCATTAAGCATCTGAGAGCCAGAATTTGATAGTCCATACCAAGGTTTCTCCACCAGGATTCTGTGGCACCCTAGGGTTCCGCGAGAGGTCCCTAGGGGTTCCCTGGGAGATCATGATTTATTTAAGAAATTATTTCAAATTCGGGCAACTTCACATTAAAGAGGTAAGTTTCATTCTTGGTTTTTAGTTTAAAAACACTGTAAGTGCATATATACAGTCCTACACATGAAACGAATATAATAATTTTATAACTTCTGGCCTATATTTGAGCGTGAATGTGCACGGGCTCCCCGAGGCCTGAAAAATACAGTATTTCAAGGGTTCCTCCAGGGTCAAAAGGTTGAGAAAGACTGGTCCATACTGTTTACTACTTCTGCTCTCATGTTTTTTTTCTATGCAGCAATGTCTACAGTTGGTGGAAACTCTGAAGGAGAACCGTGTGTTTTTCCTTTTACATTCCTTGGGAATAAATATGATGGCTGTACTAGTTCTGGACGTCAAGATGGGAAGATGTGGTGCTCGACAAGTAGCAACTATGATGAAGACCGCAAATGGGGATTTTGTCCAGATCAAGGTAGAGATTTTTCCCCTCCTCTTCCTCCTCCTTGTAAATATACAGTATTTATCCCACTTCTCCAAGGTATCAAAACGTTGATCAGGAATGCACCACAGTTTTAATGGAGCAAAATAGAGCAAAGAACAAAGAGTCAAAAAGAGCTCTTTCCAAATAATCCACTCTTGCATCCCTTTCAATGTTTTCTTACGTTTCAAAGCTTGCAAAACAGATCAAAGTTTTAGAATGCATCTCAACATGTCCTTGGTGAATCAAAACATTTCATTTACAAGCTTCCTCCATTCTCAGAACTATAATTCAGGTCATCAAATGTCTAGAGATGATTGCAACAAAACAAAAAATCCCAAGAAACTCACAAATGAGTCAACTGTGCAGTTAACAGTAAATCATTCCTTCTCATTAAGTTTCCTAACAGCTGGATCTGGGAAGTTTGAATGTGGCTGAAAAGATGAGTTTAGATACCACATGCCTTTCAACTTTGTAGCTGTTTGTATTTTATTCAGTATACTTTATGAACCCAGCTTTTGTCACTTCTAAACCATAGTTTATGCTTGGCACAAGTTATGAACACAGCCAACTATGGCTTATTCAGCAAAACATGGCTTAACACAGTATGTGAATCAAAAGTTGTTTAGTGGCTACAATGTCAGACTGTATTCAATAGTTTTTTTTTAGTGGTTCAGGTTGGCTTGGTTGAAAACAAACCAGGAGGAAAGGGTTTGGTCAGGATGACAAGATCCTGAGGATCTGGCATTCAGCCAAAGATCAGAACTAATTCTATTAATGTACAACTATACACATACATGATGCTTTCTCCAGGTTGTATGTGCAGTTGTATGAATGAGTTCAGTATTTGTTATGGCCTTTAATTCAATATTCATCGATCAGAGGCAAGAATAGTCTTAATGTTTCTCCTGTACCCTTCATATCTATTGGGGAAAAGGCTGAAACACTAGAAATAGTGAACTGAAATTCTGATACTGATGTATAGTTCCTTCTCTGCTGGATTCATTTGCATCATTAGAATATCATGCATTCAATCCTGCAGCGATCTCTGCTGAGCAGATAGAACATTTAGAAATGATCTACAGCCAAACATCATGGACAATTGCTCAGAACAGGTTATATCTTCTGTCCCAGATGTCTTCAAGTCCCTAGAGCAGAGCTTTCCAAACTGTGTGTCGGGACACGTTAGTGTGTCGGCTGCAGTGTCTGGGTGTGTCGCGGCTGCTGCTGCCTCCTGGCTTCCACACGGGTCCTAGTGCCTGCCTTGTGCCTCCAAACCTGCCCTGCCAGGATTCCGCGCAGGTCCTAGTGCCTGCCTGGTGCCCTGCTGTAAGAGTCTGTTGCGAAATGATGCCCTGCTGTAAGTGTGTCGCGAAATGACGCATGTCTAAAAAGTGTGTCACCAACATGAAAAGTTTGGAAAGCTCTGCCCTAGAGACTGCTTTTTAAAAGTGGCCAAATTGACTTCCCAAACCGATATATGGACAATACCATCAAGCAGCCATAAAACCTGACTTATTTTTTTTTCAGGCTACAGTCTTTTCTTGGTTGCTGCTCATGAATTTGGCCATGCAATGGGACTAGAACATTCTGAAGATCCTGGCGCACTCATGGCCCCCATCTACACCTATACCAAGCACTTTCGTCTTTCTCAAGATGACATTCAAGGAATCCAGGAACTTTATGGTGATGTTTCCAGTTGTTCAAAACATACCTGAAGTATTTGATTCCATAGCATTACTATTCTTGGTGCTGAAGTTTTTCTAGAAGAACCTGAATGACCCTTATGGCACACTTGAATAAAATTGGGTGCCCTTCCCTCTTTCCTTTTCTTTCTGTTATCAGACACTTATTTTTTTTTTTGTTCTACCAGAAAAAAATAGTGGAATGAAGGATTACTGATTTTGCTTCTCTTTTCTGAGACTTCTAAGCTTAAAACAAGAATGTCCATATTATTATTGACTTTTTCATGATTTGCAGGTGGTTCTACTGAAGTTGGACCAGGACCAAGTCCAACACTTGGACCAGTCACTCCAGAGCTTTGTGGCCAAGACATTGTCTTTGATGCAGTTGCTCAACTCAGAGGGGAGATATTTTTCTTCAAAGACCGGTGAGTGGGGGGCAGAGAAGGTTTTATTCAGTAAAATTATTTTAATCCTGAAATTAAAATATCATCTAGGATTTTGATAGTGTGACATTCACATGCTTAAGGGTGCAAACGTGTTCTAATAGCAGATGTGAGGCTCTGCTCTGAGGACTCCTTATGGTATGATATTTATCAAGGGTTCTACATTGAGAAGATCATGACTGGAAGCCAAATTTCCTTGGAAGCCAGCTTCCACTAGATACAATGTGCATCCTCAGTGATATTGGGGCAAGCTCCAATACATGATGGACCACAGAGATCAAAAGGTGCACTTCAACTTAGAAAGAATTGTGTTTTTGAATGCTATCGACTTTGTGTGACTTTGTGCCCTGGATTCTCATTTTCCCTCACCATCTGCTGCAGCCCCATCAGCCCCATCTCTATCATAGGCTGAATCTATGTATCATACTAAGCCATGATGTGATTGGTTGATTTGTGGCTTGGCATGGTGGTTGGACCTATCTATTATGTGTAAACACATCCATCATAGCTTATTCAACCAACCTTGATTCAAAGCATGCTAGATTTACACAATGTGTAAATCAAGCAACGGAACAACCTTCATGATGGTGTTTGATTTCTTCTTAGCTCCTTACTCGTACCTGGATATGCAATGATGTTTAGGTAGGGGATCATCTTGGGATGCCTTTGAATGTCAGAACTACATATTTGGGAACCACAGCATGGTTTAATCAGCACCTTCACTCCTGGCCAAGTGAAGATCTGTGAGATAGACCCACTCAGTCACCTCTGCCCACAAGGCTGTCTGTTAGCTAAGACAACAGCAGTGAATGCACAAGGGAGGAGTGTTAGCCCTGCAAGGTAGTCCAGACAAGAAGCACAACCAGGAGTACTAGCTCTATTTTTATTGTAAGATGACATGAACAGAATCTTGCAAGACTGAAAGTATTTCTCCCCTCCTCTCCTTTTACTCTCCAGAAAACTAGGGAGGGTCCCTTCTGGAATGCTTCCCATGCCCTCCCCCCTTCTATGGGCTGAGACATCTTTTATGAACCGGTTGTCCAGTCTGCAGCTCTCCCTCATTCTCCCAAGGTCATTCCCACATACCATTACAAGGAGCCATGCTTTGTATGACCACATCTGGGATTCACAACATGTTTAATTCTCTAATGAAAGACCTAGTAGTTGTGTTTGTGCAACAGGCTAAGCTTGGTGACTATTAACCTTGGTTATTTGGGAGAACAGTTTAGTTTCTGATTCAAGGTAGTATCACAACATGCACATTGAGTAATTGGTTACATTAAACAACCAAGTTCAATGTGTGAACTTGACCGATGTGTTGAAAATGTCAGCTGAGGTCATGTCACTGCTACCAGCTCTAAACCTGCTTCTTTTTCACCCAACTGGAGAGCCAGCTCTCTTTTGAAAAGAAAAAAAAAAGATGCAACTAAAAAGCCTAATCTAACAAGCCATTTGCTCAACTTCTATCAAATTGCAGCCTTGTCATATTACACAGCTTTCGCAGACTTGTTGCTTGTGAAACAGGCCAGCTGGTTTTCAGCTATTAGTTTTGGGGTTCTTTAAACAAAATTGACTGCCCATCAAACAGAGATGGAGGGAGAAAAAACACACAATAACACTTTTATTAACATCCTGTCCCATCATTTCCTAAATACTGCCACTGAAATCAAACCACAGTCATTTTTTTTAATGTTCATAAATCGAAAGAGGATACTGCCTATACAGCTTCTAAATTACTCCTTTCATTCCTCTGATGAACAGTTTTAATGCTCCGAGTTTCATTTACAGCCAAGCTGTTTGATCGATGATTATTAGATCTGATCTTTTTAGTTGCTACGATCATAATCTTCCAGAGTAATGTGTCCAATACAAATGTTGGCATTTGCCAAATGCATATCCATCTGTTCAGCGTACAGCGAAGGAGATGGCTGAAAGAGTTTAAGTGCCTTGTAAATGAGTTTATTTGCTGGGATAATTGAAGCACCCACTATTCTGTCTCTCTTTTTGTTCTTTGGTAAGAATTAATGTGAGTGCTAGAGAAAATTGTTATAAATGGTTAATGTCTGGACATAACACATTAAGAAATTCATGGGGCAAAAAAGTTTTTAAAAATACCCAATAAAAGATTGAGTGTGTTAAATAACAAAAAAAAAACCCTATACTTTAATAATTACATGTTTATGTTACTAGTAGAATGTAAGTAATGTTGCATGTGTGCGTGCATGTGTGTATGTACACATGAGTGCACTTTGCTCAATTTGATTAAGAAGCACATCTGCCAATAAAGTTGCTCTTGATTTTTTGGCCTAGATTCATCTGGAGAACAGCAAATCAACAGAACCGGCCAATGGGACCTCTGCTCGTTGCTACTTTCTGGTCTGAAGTTCCAGAAAAAATAGATGCTGTCTACGAGGCCCCTCAGGAAGAGAAGGCAGTATTTTTTTCAGGTAGGGTTGGCCTGAAGTCATTTAAACACACACCAACACACCAACACACACACTTATGTAAAGCCAACTGCTCCAGTCAGATGTTCTTCAGAAGGTCCGGCCTACAAGTTTCAGAATTTGCAGCCAGCAAGATGTCCTAACATGGAAAGGCCTATCCAGTGGCACATTGTTGCTTAGTCCATTGTACTTTATATTAGGAATGGGGAAGAAAATAATTAATTAGTATTTCAATGCAAATTTACATTCAACTGCAAATTCCTATTTTTGAAGGAGCTCAAGGACCAGAACGTGGTTATCTTTCAAAATTTGTGCTGCTTTAAATTTTGCAGGGCAATTTTTCAGGAAGCAACAAACAACCCAACCCCTCTCCCTTCCAAATTTTAGAGAAAAATCTGTATAAAAGAATGGGTAGGTTTTCTACATTAAGCAGCATGGCGGACAAAAAAGTGTGTTTTTGAAACGGGCCCAAAATTGCATTGAGTGCAAACTGTTTTTATATGAAAACAGACTTTTTATATATCTGAGACTAGTATGACATGAGATGAACCAAGCTTTCAAACACCCCAAATGAGAAATGGAATAAAAATGAAATTTTCATTTCATCTATCCCCAGACTATGTATTTTCATGCAGCCATGCTGGTTGATCTGGGAAATGGTTTTCAGTAGTTGCATCAGCAGAAAAAAATAATAATGAATAGCAAACCTTTTTGCTCTGATCTACTACATGACAACACACAATCAACACAGAAGAGCGAAGAAGAATAAAATGAGTCTGGGTACAGTGAAATTTATTTAAAGGGAAGAAAAAGGTCTGGAAATGAATTCTTCATAGCTGAGTGGCATTTAAATCATTACCATGTATCGTATTACATGATAAACTGGATATAGCCTAAACACTTCATTTTTCTGAGTCCATCCTTTATAACCTCACGTCCTGGGGTTTTTAGAAGGAACAAAGATTTAAACACTGTTTGCTAAAGAAATTCAGTTAGTCTTCTGATGTTCTTTTACTACATTCTCAAATAATATCCCAGTACTTTTAGCATAACATTCAACCTCAAGGAAGAATTTGTTGTCTCCCCATCAATTGTTCCAATTCTTTGCCTGCTTATAAAGAACTTTGAATCTGGAAATTTTTGAGAACAAGCATGTCAGTTAGGAAAAAGCAAATTCCTGTCTCAGCTACCACAACATTTAAAACTAAATCATGCATGATCCATAATTAAGTCTTAATTTTTTCCTCATGCTAACAGGCTTTAAAATGGTTCTCCAAGATTTCAGTCAAATATACTTTTTCCTCCACAGTGCTTGAATGCTTAACTTTTCAGCAACACCGGTCATATTTCCAGGAGTTGGTGCAGGCTATTTATTATTATCTCTATATAATCAGCTCCAGAATGATGGCAAAATATCCTTATTTCTTCATGGCAATTCCTTGTGACAATGGAGAGCCAATATGAAGCCACATCAGAGTAAAGGCACTCAGAAGCCAATTCAGAGAAAAGGCATTCTGAAGCACAGTCTGAACAAGGCTTCCTGTCATCCTTTAGTCTGATCCACAGCCACTATTTGCACAAAAGAGGCAACAACAGGAAGAAACAAACTAAGCAGGAGAACAGTTTCATACATTATACACAATTTTTCATACATATACACAATTTTTAAGGGGGGGGAAAATATTTTGAAATGGACTTTTTGGTCTGTCCTAATTTACTTCCCTGGTTTACTTAATTTAGCTTAGTAAGGTAAAGGTTACCCCCGCACATTTGTGCAGTCGTGTCCAACTCTAGGGGCCGGTGCTCATCTCCATTTGTTAGCCGAAGAGCCAGCATTGTCCGAAGACGCTTCCACGGTCATGTGGCCGCATGACGGGCGCGGAACGCTGTTACCTACCCACCGAAGTGGTACCTATTTATCTACTTGCATTTGCATGCTTTTGAATTGCTAGGTTGGCGAGAGCTGGGGCCAGTGCAGGAGCTCACTCCGCACGCAGGGCTAGGGATTCGAACCTCTGAACTTGCGATCTTCCGATCGACAAGCCTGGCGTCTTACCCGCTGAGCCACCACGCCCCTTATTTAGCTTAACTGCCATGAAATCCAAGAACCTCTGACTGAGACAACCCTTTCTCCTTCCTGTTAATCTCAAGGGAGATCGTGAGAACTTGATGCTTTATTTTCCTAGGAAATGAATACTGGGTTTATTCAGCCAGCACCTTGGAAAGAGGTTATCCAAAGAGACTTACCAGTCTTGGTCTGCCTCCTGATGTGCAACGTGTCAATGCTGCATTTAACTGGAGCAAAAACAAGAAGACTTATATTTTTGCAGGGGACAAATTTTGGAGGTAAGGAGTCACTGCAACCCCAATGCCCAGATACCGCAGCACTAGGAAGTTAAGAACATTGGATTTCAGAGTGATTTTTGATGGAAAACACAAGAAGAATAACATTAGCTGAGATCAGAGTTACTATAAAAACAACAACAACAACAACATTGGCTACTTTTGAAAGCTATTTAGAATATCCATCTGATTCAAACTACAGAGTGTGGGTTTGTTTATTTATTTATCACATTTATATCCCGCCCATCTCCGTCACAAGGAAGGACCCTGGGCGGTTCACAATAAAAGTTTAAAATCAATAAAAAACCATAAATAACACTAATAATCAGTAAAAATACCTAACTACAATCCGATCCAAGCAATGGTAGATCTTATTTATCCCATGGGCCGGTAAGGGTGGTCAAAGCAGATCTAAGAGACCAGCCAACCCCAAGACTGGCTATTCTATTCTGGTTACAGAGACTAGCCAAAATGGAACATCTATTGCTTTGTTTTGAACCATTAAATGCTTAGGATCTACCATCCTGAAATTTCTACAACCAGAAATTTGGAGGCAAGATGGTAAGTCCAGGCAGGACCTTTCCCATGTGGTTCTTCACTTCTGAAAAGCCTTTTCCAAGCAAGGAGATATACTGATAAGACTTGGCATCACATTCATTCATAGCTAGTTTGTTTGGCGTTTAGCATGATGGGTGAGACCAGCCCACTGTTTATGTAAACCATGGTTGGTAGACTAGTGTTATAGTTCAGTTAACAAATAGTGGTTAAACAAATAATCTCTTGGTACAGATGTGAGCAATTTTCAGACTCAGAACCCAAATTTCACACACATCACACAATTGCCCTGCCCAAATTCAGGGCAAAATGTGACAGAATTTTGATATTGTGAACTTGGACCGTTTTTCAGGCTTTGGAGTGGTTTTAAGGATGCGAAATGGAGCAGTTTCCCACTCCTACATCCACTCTTTAGCCTCCCAGAAGCCAGATATATCTGGCCATATCCCTTCTAGTGACATCCAACCTTTCAACCTTGTTTGGAACTCCAGCATTTCTCTGTCCTCTAAAACAGCCTATTCTCTTCATCAAACTCCTATGTCCTGTTGAATCATACCTCTGGTACTTGAATCTATTATAATTTATTCTGACTGACAGCAATACGCAGTGTTTAAATCCCAAACTGGTGCCCTTCACATGCCTTGGACCATTATTTATTTATGTGCTTGCTTCTTTAATTCATTAATTTCTAGCATTTATACTTCACCACACTTACACATCTCTAGGCAGTTTCCAATCAAATCATAGCAACAATAAAAGCCATAAACATCATAATAACTCTCGTAAAACATCAGCAACATTTAACGTAGTCCACTGCTGAAGAAAAGGGGGGATGTCTGTCTCCAAAGGTCTGAAAAGCCATGTTTTAACAGCTTTCTGAATGGTGATTTAAGTCATGGCTAGCTGGATCAAAAGTCGTAAGTCCCTCCAGAAATGAGAAATATAGGACTTGTTCAATGCACACTGTTTTGGGAAAGGATTGCTTAGATGAACTGTATACAAGACAGATTCATACATTCTTAACACCTTTTTTTATGTCCAAGTAGGAACATATGTTTTGTGTTCATATGTATTTTACAGATACAATGAAGTAAAGAAGAAAATGGATCCTGGTTTCCCTAAATTAATTGCAGATGCTTGGAATGGCGTCCCAGACAATTTAGACGCTGTGCTGGATGTGAGCGGAAGTGGTAAGCTGCCATCTTGTTGTCTAAGATTTTTTTTTTTTTGGCTGGGGGAGATTGATTACTTCAGCTTGCTGCTGCATGACTTCTTGGAGACATTGCCTACTGTGGTGGTCACTGAACTGGCCGACAGCTTGACAATCCGCCTGCCGCCACAGTAAATTTCTCTCTTCGGTTAAAATCTCCCACTGCTCTAAGGAAATTTAGGAAGGATGACCTTTTTTGAACTTTCCTGGGCTGTCTGAATAACTCGTCTCCAGCAGAGTAATCCTAACCCTTTTTTAATGCAGCACAGATTCTGGCTAAGGAATCCTGCATTTATTGGTACCAGTGAGGAAAATCTCCTTTGAACTGAATCTTCTAAATGGCTGAGAAATTTTCATAGGGGTTGAGTTAAAATTCAAGCTTTTAACCCTAGGCCTATCTCTTCCTTTTAAAAAGGCATGCTTGGAAAGAAGAAGGGAAGGAAAAAAATATTTCCAGTAACATGATGCTTACAAGCCTTTTAGAAGAATAGCCTTCCCTCGGCCAATGCTGTAGAGTTGCAATGGGCCAATTCCTCTAAGCCCCCATTTATGGACTAGGCATTGGGTAGGAGATGGCTTAGCCATCAATCATAGGAAAAAGCTTTCCTCTTTTTCCTGGGGCACAAGTACAAAAGGTGCAGCTTACCAATATACCTTTTGTGGTCTCTAAAGCCCATTTCCAGAATGGATTGGGACAAAAACTTGGGCCTTTTTGGGGAGGAGGGGATTTTAGAGGAATTAGGAGTGGTGGTTAAAGGGCAAAATTGGTATTTTAAACCATGCCGGTGCTCCTGAACGAGATGCCCCAAATAGTCCCACGTGTGAAGGGTGGCTTTCCACAAGCCACAAAAACTTGATGTAACCTTTGAAATGGTGGTAATTTGCAGCCCATCCTGGAGATAAGGGTTAGAGGTCTGAAAGGAGTGGGGCAGGGATTTTGTGGGGAGGAAAAGTGTGGAGAGTGGAGGCATGGCCTCCTTAAACTTCTTTGGGGAAAATGAAGAAACTCCATGGGCCAGATGGAGATTTAAGAAGATTCACGCAGTTCACACAGCACAGTACATAATATTTCACTTCAGTGGAGTTGGGTAGTTGATGGTTCAGCATTTTGGCAACCCAGAGATCAACTTACCTCAATCTGTGAATCATGTCATCATGGTAAGCCATACCATGATTTACTTTTGGGGGCCTATAAACACAACAATTGCTTACCTGGGTTCCCTATGTTGTATGAACCCAACTGCTGAACTGACTCCCAGGATATGTTGGCGCCTGCTCTAATGAGTCCCAGAACTGTGATTTTATCTAAGTCCATTAATATTTGTTTTCTCTTTACAGGCCACAGCTACTTTTTCAAGGACTGGTACTATCTGAAACTGGAAGATCAAAGCTTAAAGATTGTGAAAGTTGGCAATGTGAAATCAGACTGGCTGGGTTGCTGAGCAAAGTGACCTCTTCCTAACCAACCATTTATATATGTCTTGATGTGTAAAAGTCCTATGTCTTACCCACCATTAGAAATAGAGCTATATGCTAATTCAGGGGCTTGTCTGGTACTAGCCCAAATCATTAAATATCACTACTTGATAGAACTGTTTCATCTGATAAAGCACATTGACTGGGAAGCAAGCTTCATCAAACCAGAGGATTGCCTTCTGAGTCGATACTTTTAGAACTCAGAGTTCCAAGAACACTAGATCTTAAGTTTCTTCTCCTTTCATTTCATAATTTAAGCTATTTGGACCTGGTATTATGGTTCAGTTTTCCAGGTTTGCAGGCTACTGCTAAGACACAGTAGCCATCTTGTTGTTCCCATTTTTGAAACTAGTTTTTACTAAGCAGAAGGCAGATATCAAAATATACACAAAATCTTACTAAAGATAGAAAGCTAGCATGTCAGAAAGTTGGTGGCTTCAAAATCGATTCCCAACATGCTACTCTTCTAAATTTAGATAGTAGAAAAATGGAGGGTTTAGACTTCTACAGCCTGAAGGAACACATTCTGGCAGCACACAGAACTACTTCTTCAGGGAAACTCAGGTTGGACATGAAATGAAATTATACCAGCATCCCCAACCTTAAAAAGTTCCAAATACCATATCAAAAGCTCCAAACGGAGTGTTTTGTAAACACTTCACGCCTTCCAACCTGCAACTAAGCTTTCGGCATCAGAACCTTATTTTGACTTTGGCCTCTGAACTTGCCACATTTCATTGGGGGTCTGATCGGTTTCAGTTCAGCTTCGCCCAAAAGGGGCCTGCTTTTTCCAGGAATAGCTTTAAGCTCTGCCATTCCCGTTTCTTGACACAGCTGGCGTTGCAGAAAGCCTGACACAGAGGCACAGGCTGCCTGGGGATATTGTGTTAAGCACTGAAACATGATGGAGTCATGGGAAGAAACTTGTATAAGTATTGTTTCAAAGTACTCTTTTTAAAAAATAAATAAATAAAAGGAATACCTTTAATTAAAACTAGCAATTTGCTTCATGCACTTTAAGATCTACCAGGTCTTAAAAGAAACACAGATGGAATGACCCAGACATTTGAAGTTGACATGCTATAAGAAATGCCAAGTTTGAATGTTTCACATGTTTTATTATTCTCCTCTTTATCGTATCAAGATGGCTTCCTCTTTCTTCCTCTTTCTCCCCTGTTGTCCACCCCCTTTTTCATTGTTAGATTTAAAGCATCGGGCAATGCAAACCTCCCACTGTACAACCTGATGGAAGGATTATGTTCATACAAAGGATTTTTAAGAGAAAAATGAAAAGTGTACATATCAAAAGTCAGTGTTACCAATAAAGAAAGAAAACCAACCTGTGGTCTGTGGCCAGTTTCTTAAATGAGTCGAGACAGACTTGTAAAGGCTAGCTAGTACTCCTCGAAGTGCTAGAATTACGTGTGAAATGTACAAATTCAGATTGCAGATGAAATAAATATGAAGGAGAGGAACAGCCTGGATTAATTCTAGAAGATGTCTAGGCTAGTATTTTCCTGTATGGGATTTGGTTTTGCATGTTGGAATGAACTATCTTACAATCCTCACCAGCATTCTGAAGTTTTTCTGAGTGGGTGCCTTTGAGTCAGTGTTGACTCCTGGTGACTGCCTGGACAAGTCTCTGCAGTTTTCTTGGCAGGATTTTGGAAGTGGTTTGCCATTGCCTCCTTCCTAGGGCTGAGAGAGAGGTACTGGCCCAAGGTCACCCAGCTGGCTTTGTGCCTAAGGCAGGACTAGAAGTCACAGTCTCCCAGTTTCTAGCCTGGTGTCTTCACCACTACACCAAACTGGCTCTCTTTCTGAAGTTGGGGCCAATGAATGAGTGTTCTACAGCATTGGCAAAACCTTGATCACATGAGATGTGATTGGCTCAAGGTGGGACAGAATGTCTCAATCAACAGGATACAAAAAAAAAAAAAAAACCCAGCCAGGAGATGACTAGGTTGGTTGCTGATTGGATAGCAGCTGCTGGTGTGGATGCAGATCCTCATATCAATTGTCTGTAGTCATGCACTTCAACAGTGCTGACATGCCCTTCCTCCATTCAACATCCATAAGGACTGACTTTCCTCTCTTTCATTGTTCTGCAGGCAGTGAGGTTCTTCCCAATGAGTTGGTTCACTTGCCATCTCTATGTGCAGCTTTCCTGCCTCAATGCAAATTTTCCACAGTGCTGTTCCTGTGAATCATTGCAGAAATTGAAGTGTGCAGTGATGGTGTGGAGGGAGGGTGGATGAGTTGTCACAGCTATTTATGTAAAGCCTCCTGCCAAGGTGCATATTGGCCATACCTTCTGCTGACTGTCAGTGGGATACTGGGAATGCAATGGATCGATCTGTTTCTTGTTTGATGTCTTGATTTAGAATGGAAGAGTGTTGTTCCTGTTCCTCCATCATCATTGATGCACTGCTATAAGTGTGGAAGAAGATTAGAAATCTCATTTGATTACTTTCATAGCTCATTAAAGGTAAAGGTTCCCCCCGCACATTTGTGCAGTCGTGTCCGACTCTAGGGGCCGGTGCTCATCTCTGTTTGTTAGCCGAAGAGCCAGCACTGTCTGAAGACGCTTCCGTGGTCATGTGGCCGCATGACGGGCGCAGAACACTGTTACCTACCCACCGAAGTGGTACCTATTAATCTACTTGCATTTGCATGCTTTCGAATTGCTAGGTTGGCAAGAGCTGGGGCAAGTGTGGGAGCTCACTCCACACGCAGGGCTAGGGATTCGAACCTCCGAACTTGCGATCTTCCGATCAGCAAGCTTGGCATCTTACCCGCTGAGACACCACGCCCCTCTCATATATTCATAGCTAATATAATCATAGCTCATTACTAGAAGACTAACCAGCCCTTCTCCTGTGTGGCTCTCTGTCTCAGCACTCCCGAAGGATGTGGGTTTGGCTTCCCAGTATTTAGGAAGTTGGTAAAAGTACATCTTTTTTGCCAAGCTTTTAATTGTTAATTATTTTAATGACTGATGTTAACATTGGCTTTGATTTGATTTATGTTAATTATCTTTCATTTATAGCTTGCATTATTATTTCATTTAATGTTGGAATAAATCAAAAGGTGAGATATCCATTCAATAATAAATAAAAATAATTAATAATTGATCCAAATAATCCAATTAATTAATTTGGAAATAGTTGGAGGACTCTTGGTCAGGACCACCCAGACCAAGATCTGAATGCAGAATAGCTTTCCAGTCCTCAGGCCAAAATTCTTCCCAATGGGTAATACTTTCTCTGCCTTTCCTTCATGCCAGCCAAGATAAAGCATGCGTATCAGAGCAGGATGGAGAAGCCAAGGCAACAAGCAACTTTCCTCCCCTCCTCCCCCCAGAAAGCCAATAAAATGGGGCATTGTTTCCAGGAATTCTCGTAACAGCTTGTCATTGTCCAATACCATGTCTCAAGCGGAGTCTCCAGAGGGAAGGAAATGGGCCCATTCCAGACGATGACTAACCTGTTTGGCTACAAAGATCCTATTGCTGGAGCCAACATAAACCTCAACTTTGAAAGAGTAATTAATGGTAATAATGCACTGGCCGGGAATTCCGCAATGGGACAAAGACATCTTTCTAACTTACGTGGCTCCCTCCTTTAGCAAAGCAGGCATTTCAGATCTCTTGGATTGCCGCAGTAGGTACTATGTCCTTGCATTTCCATGCTGTGCAGCTGATTGCATAGCTTTGCCCACACAGAAATTAACAAGGACAAAGGCCACACAGTGCAATTAAACGTCACAAATTCATGAGTCTGACTGCACCCACTTTTACTTACTGTTCACATTTCGTCCCATATGTAGCTACAAAAGTACAGTATATAAAACCCTGGTAACCTTGCAAAGTCTAAATACCCTAAACAATTTTGCCTGTGGAATTATGGATTATTTTTCAGATATTTTCTCAACTCTCCAAATCATCACCTACTGCTTCTTGGGGATGCTTGAATCTGAGCAATTGTCCCTATCAATTTTAGGATTCTGCAAATCTACTTGTGTATTTCAATATCTGATATCAAGCATAGAAGGCTTGATGTCTGTAGCAAACATGGCATGTTTCTAAACATGCCTTCCTTAATCTAGGGGCTTGCAGAAAAGAGGAAAACTACAACTCCCAGAATTCTCAAGTTGTTTTTAGACCAGCCTGACATCCTATTATCCCATTGTTTGTGCTCAGCTCACTGTCCAAAGAAGTAAAATGAACAAACAGTGTCATCTGCAGGACTGATGAAAGATTGCAGCTTTGCTTTCTGGCAACACACGTGATTCGTTGTCACTATATAGGGCAGTGTTTCTCAACCTTGGCAACTTCAAGATACGTGGACTTCAACTCTTAAAATTCCCCAGCCAGGGGGATTCTGGGAGATTTATTTATTTATTTTTATCCCGCCTTTATTATTTTTATAAATAACTCAAGGCAGCAAACATACCTAATACTCCTTCCTCCTCCTATTTTCCCCACAACAACCCTGTGAGGTGAGTTGGGCTGAGAGAGAGTGACTGGCCCAAGGTCACGTTGAAGTCCACATATCTTAAAGTTGCTGAGGTTGAGAAACACTGGTACAGAGCTGCACAGAGATCATCCCACCCATTTTGAGAGCTGGATCTAATGCTCTATAAGTGCCCCAGGCTGGTAGAACTTAAGTGGAGAGTTTTGGATGTTGATGTCCCAAAACATAGATTAAAAAATTCACACTTCTGCTACTGCAAGCTTGCATGTACTTTTTAAAGGTAAAGGTTCCCCCCGCACATTTGTGCAGTCGTGTCCGACTCTAGGGGCCGGTGCTCATCTCCGTTTGTTAGCCAAAGAGCCAGCATTGTCCGAAGACGCTTCCACAGTCATGTGGCCGGCATGATACACGTGGAATGCTGTTACCTACCCACCGAAGTGGTACCTATTAATCTACTTGCATTTGCATGCTTTCAAATTGCTATGTTGGCAAGAGCTGGGGCGAGTGCGGGAGCTCACTTTGTCACATGGGGCTAGAGGGATTTGAACCTCCGAACGTGCAATCTTCCGATCGACAAGCCTGGCGTCTTACCCGCTGAGGCACCACCACCACGTACCGATATATTTAATGATACGTTTCTCATTGAAGGTCCTTCACACAAGAGCAATCTGATGACCTGCCCTCAGTAGTCATTACAGGGTCACACCAGGTAGATATCATTACATTCCTTGTCAAAATCTCCTTTGCATGTGCAGACAATATTGAGTCTGTGGCACATGTGTTGTTAGACTGCTCCTTATATCATGCCTGGTGTTGTGATGTTATTGATCCACTTATTACCAAGTCTTCTCATCTATCAGAACCAACAATTATAGTTCAGTTGCTGCAAGATCACTGCCCAGAAACATTTAAGGAAGTCACAAGATTCCTAGCTATAGCTATGGCCGTTAGAAACTGGTGGGTTTGCTCTACAACCATTTAAGCCCACATTCTTTCTTCTTCATCGCTCACTTCCACAACTGTTGACTGCCTCCCTCCTCCCTCCAATCAGTGTATAAAATCCTGATACCTTTAATAACACTTTACCCCTAGCCGAGTTTGAATTATGGATCAAGTTGACTTTGTTGTGCTCTAAATGTTGCTGGCTGTATGTTTTTAGTTCTTTTAATTATTGTAAATCTTGCTTTTCCCCTCCTATGGTCTATGGCTGTTTATCAATCAATCAATCGATCTGCAATACTTCATCACAACCCCTAGATGGGTGTCCACTTCCAAAGCAAAAGATGCCAACACAATGAAGTTCATGTGAAAGAAATGAAGTGCCCACCTGAAGTACTTATCAAGATACAACTTTGCCTATAAACGCTAAGCATATTAAGGGTGAGATTGCATACCATTATTTTACATATTTAATTGAGTTGCTTGGGCTGAAGATGACTTTCTTGCTTTAATTAGACTATTATTTATTTATTGTTAACATTTTTATCCTGCCCTTCCATCATGGAGGACAGGTGATATTTAGAATCTGCCCCTCCACTTTTAAAAAAATACTGTGAGGTTTGACTGGAAGTTCGATGTTGATCCAAGATCTCTTTGCGGTTTGAACAGTCACACAGGGATTAGAATGTTGCTCTTTCAAATCCTTGTCCTTCCCACTTTGGAAATGTGAGTTTCTCATTGCTAAGAAAGTTACTGTACATTCATTTGGTGATAGATAGGTAAGGAGATAATATTTCCCCCAAAAATAATACAATGGACTAACATAACAATATATTGACCATTTTATAGAGGTATTTTAAACAGTTTTCTAAACAATAATACATAATGTGGGTTAAAACTCTCACTAACAATACTATAATTTAATTTTAAAAGTTTTGCAATAAAGCAATTGAAGTAAGTCACTTCTACTCTACAATCTCAATAGAAAATGGTATTTGGCACGTTCCATGTCTAAATGTTATTATTTAATTGCTAAGGTTGAAGATATTCCCTCTCATGATTTTCAAATGACTGTTGCTTTCCCCCCCATCCCTTTTGTTGTTCAGTCGTTTAGTCGTGTCCGACTCTTCGTGACCTCATGGACCATAGCACGCCAGGCCTTCCTGTCCTCCACTGTCTCCTGGAGTTTACTCAAATTCATGTTCGATCCTATGCAATATTGTTCTTTACAGCATCGGACTTTCCTTCCACTTCCAGACACATCCACAACTGAGCATTCTTTCGGCTTTGGCCCAGCCGCTTCACTCTTTCTGGAGCTACTCGGAATTGCCCTCTGCTCTTCCCCAGTAGCATATTGGACACCTTCCGACCTGAGGGGCTCATCTTCCGGCATCATATCTTTTAGCCTTTTGATACTGTCCATGGGTTTTCTTGGCAAGGATACTGGAGTGGTTTGCAATTCCCTCCTCCAGTGGACCACGTTTTGTCAGAACTCTCCGTCATGACCTGTCCGTCTTGACCTGACCTCATTGAGTTACGCAAGCCCCTTCGCCACGACAAGGCAGTGATCCATGAAGGGGCCCCATCCCTAGTTAGTTGGAAATCTGCTCAAATCTGCCCTTTTAATTCTTTAAGCTTCTTCATTTTTTTTCCTGTTAAATTGGGGTGGGTGGGTGTCTGGGGTCTGGCTATGACTAATTGAGAAAGAAATGTTGAGGTTGCAGTTGGCAGTTCAATTATAGTGTCAAGTCAGAGTGAAACAACGGTGTAAAAATAATAGTAGCCCAAAGAACTTGTGATGTTTCAGTCTACATATGACAAGATTTTCCCTCCACTGCTGTAAATGGGCTTTCGTATATGTTCAGAAACCTGAAGACATGTAACCCTGAGTCTCTCCATCAATTTGCTACAAGAGTATAATTTTTAACATGATAAAAAGGATACATAATTAAATATTTGGGAAACAAATACTTAAGGAATTTAGTGAATGGGATGTACATTAAATGAAATGGAAATTTAGTTAAGTCACATTTAGTTTTTCTGACCTGGTTCCATCCACTTCTTTTCCTGCTCACTCCTCCTTTTTGGAGTATGGCCTCCAGAGTATCTGAGGGTTGCATGAAACAGGTTGTGCCCATGAGGTCTATAGTCTGCCAAAGCAAGGCTTTGGTAGCACCCTGGACAGCACCTCTGATGTTCAGAGGTGGGCTTCCAGGAGTGAAGCTCCACTGTTGCTCCAGCAAGGCAAACTCAGAGCTGAAAGGAGTATTGCCCCACCTCTGGTGGGACAACTGGCCATTCAAGGTCTTTTCCCTTCACATGTTAAAGGACTTAGAAGGATGCACTTCTTGGGCTATTACTTTCAATGCACTCATCAGGACACTGGGGCATTTGCTAGCACTGTGTATATGGCCTTTTCTAATACATCTAACAATCACAAGGAACAGTAGCCAATGCTTGAAGCTGAAAGGCAAAGATCTGGCGGGCCAAACTGGTTTTGGACCCGTGAAGCTTCAAGCTATTCATCCCTTTGCTTATGAATCAAGATGGTCAGGGAATAGTGGAGGCAAAGTGCCTGCGTTCACAGGCCCGGCCAGTTCAGTTATAAACCCAGTAGCTGCATTCATGCAACCGACTAAATTTGGTTAATTTTAACCTTGCTTCATTTTTCTATGGTTTAGTCTGTTGGGCAGAACCAACGGATTCATTTAGGATTCCACGTAAAGTGCAAAGCTAGATAGAGACACTTCCACAATGGGCTGATGCTGTCATCAAAATGACAAAAGCACCATCACATCATCATGGGACCAGCTTTGCCCCTTCATAACATACATGTCAATAGGGGCGTGGTGGTTCAGCGGGTAAGATGCCAGGCTTGTCGATTGGAAGATCGCAAGTTCGGAGGTTCGAATCCCTAGCCCCGCATGACAGAGTGAGCTCCCGCACTCGCCCCAGCTCTTGCCAACCTAGCAATTTGAAAGCATGCAAATGCAAGTAGATGAATAGGTACCACTTCGGTGGGTAGGTAACAGTGTTCCACATGCATCATGCCGGCCACATGACCGTGGAAGCGTCTTCGGACAATGCTGGCTCTTCGGCTAACAAACGGAGATGAGCACCGGCCCCTAGAGTCGGACACGACTGCACAAATGTGCGGGGGGAACCTCTACCTTTTTAACATACATGTCACATTGGTGCAGTGATGCTTTCTTCATCTGCTCCCTCTTGAGCCCCCATGGACATCTCTGGCTAGAAACCAATTCATTTCTCTCTCCACCTCCTCCCCCCCCCCCATGCCACCTCTTATCAAAAGCTGGTGACCATCAATACGATTTGTTCTTTTGATGTTCCTCTACTTGTGGCCTTTGGTGGTTAACTGAGAAAAAATAGTACAGTAAGTGTCTTCTGCATCGTGTTTCATCTCCACCATTGTATATGCCACTTCAACTGTTTGGGACAGCACACCTCAATTTGTAATTATTACTGGTGGAGCAGTAACACCAGCAGGATATAATTACAGTAACATGTGGGGAATGTTATTGACTTGACAAAAATGCTCCATATGTCCATAGCTAATGCTGTGACCTTGTGAGTAACGCCAAGAGTAAAACATTTTCCTTGCACAAATTTTCCTTGCAGGATTGAGGCAAGGTGGCAGCAGAGAGTTACATTTTTACAATCCAGATATAGAGCAGCCCTTAAGCAAAGACGCGTGGGCTCTAATTCCATGAGCATTGTTATTTATTATTTACTTCCTTTTGGCTGATTTATTTACTGAGCATTTAAAAAACAACAACCTTGCTATTTTATGTTTTCTGTTTTTTTCTGCTCTTGGGGGCCTTTTCAAAGGTTTTTGTTGTGTGCTGAAATGCAGACGATAAATGCTATATTAATAACACAGGGGCATTTCTCAGTCCCTGCCACCAGGAATCTTAAGGCGCAGCTGCTACAATTGCCAAATAATCTTGAAAAAAGAAAAAAAAAGGCCTATGCTGCGCAAACTCTATTTTTAGCCCTGAAGCATGACCGGCTTAAGTCAGCAGAGAAGCAAGTGCCCTGAAAAAGAGGACAACCCTTTTCCACTTCCTTTTCCGTTCACACCTAAGTGTCAGGTTTCCAGAGTTCCGAGTTGAGTTGTGATTGTTAGCAGCAGCTCCAACCCAGAGAGGAAGCTGTTGCTGTTTTTGGTTGCCAACCGCTCACTCTCCCCTCCTAAAAAGGCCTCCTAGCTGGACTGTAAAACTCCAGAGGAGGGATTGCAGGCGGAGGAATAATGCATTCCTTTGCTCCCATCTCAACATCCGAAGGAGCCTAGCCCGACTAACCCTTCGTACTCAAAGGTGCAAACTTTGGCGAGTTGCGGCTCCCGTCCTCAGATGCATGAAGTTCATGGCTACATGGGGTTCTAGAGGACATCTAGTCCAGCCCCTTGCTTGGGCTAGGGTTTAAACTGGGGCGGGGCAGGGGAAGGGGAAGGGAAGACCCCTTCGGAGTTAGCATTTTGCAGCCCACATTTGCTCGCTCCGCCTTCGATGCGCTCCAAAGATTGGCGTCCTTTCTCCCTCTGGTGCGCTCCAGCCATGCCCGCGGATTAAGATCCTCGTCCCCCAGGAAAAGCCGCCCAAAGGGCAGAGAAACGGCGGCCGGACTTCAGCGCCCCTCCGCCTTTACCTTTCCGCCCCCACCTCTGGCCTGGGTCAGGTCGAGGTGTGCCGCGCAGGCGCCCTGGAGCCAGGGAGGAGCGCTCGCCGCTCTGCTGCGCCTCTTTCAGCGCGCGATGACTCTGTGCACAGAAGCGGCTTCGGTGGCCACGCTGGAGAGCGCCTTTGCAGCCGGAGACATGGTGCAGCTGTCCCCGCCGCCGGAGCAGCCGCAGGAGCAGCAGCGGCTCTTCCTTCTGCCCAGGCAGCAGTCGCTGGCCTCCCCCTTGGTGCTCAACCCCTTCGTGCAAGAGACGCGTCTGGACGCCAAGGAGAAATCCTGGGTAGTGAGAAACGGGGGGGCGGGCGGGAAGAGGGCTTGGCCGGCTCCGTAAACAAACCCGGGTGGGTGTAGATGTGAAAAGGGGAAAGGGACCTGGGGGGGGGGGGAGGTGCAACCAGTGCCCCCCTGGAGCATGGACCGGGGGAGGGCCAAAGAAATAAAGGCGCTACCTATTCATTTCATCCCGTTTTATTCCTCCCGGCATTAGAAGTTCCGCTGAAAGGTGGCGGAGATGAAACCTGGCCTCTGTAAATGTGTGTGTGTGGAGGGGGGTGGGGTTTCTCTTCCCCGTTGCTTGATCGCGGCTTGTTTGGGTGTCCTGAAGTCTTGGAACGCCCACCCCGCGGAGAAAAATCCGGCGGCGCTCGGTCTCCTTTAAGCCCGGCGCGGAGCTGAACAGCGGCGGGCGTCTTGCTGCGCTCCACCTGCCTCGGCCCTCGGGGGAACTCCCTGGAAAGAAGGGGAAACCGGCGTCCCGGGACTTCCAAGAAGTTGGCCCGGAGTGCAAGGCGAGGTTCCCTCTCGGGGTTCCAAGCTCCGTCGGCGCGATTTGCGTCCGGCGATGTTTTATTGTTGCTCTGCATCTGGGCGGGGTGGAATTTTGTTGGGGAAGATGGGAGGGAGGGAGGCCTGCGAGAGACAGGCGTTCTTGGCTTACCGTTCCTTTTCCCCCACTTCGAATTGGGCCGGTTGGTTCCTTTTCGGGTGGGAAAGCTTTTAATGCTCAAGTGGAACTGGGGTTCTAGAGGTCATCTAATCCAGCCCCTTGCTTGGGCTAGGATTTGCCGTGGAGAGTATGGCCGCAGCATCTTTAAAAGAGGAGGCTTCTGCTCTGGCTTCAATGCACCTGGTGTGGAAAGCCAACGTGATGGTCAAAGACCACAATCAAGTTTACCATACCGTAGGATGCCATGACAGTTCCCAAGGCATTTTCAAGGTGTCTGGTTCTTCCCTGTAGAAAATTCTCCTGAAATTTAGCTGAAATTACTTCGCTTCAGCCCCTGGTCTAAGTCTGCCCTGTTGTCCTTGGGCAGAACAACTGTGCAGCTATTTATTTATTAAATTTGTAGGCCGCCTGGCTCCCAACGACTCTGGGCGGATAGAGACTGTGGTCAAATCTTAGTCGTCTTTTCTCCTGATCTTGTTTAGCCTGTCTGACTTTTTTCAGTCCAAACAAATCTTTCTTACGGTCACAGACCAGCATTTTTTCAGTCCTTGCTCGCAGGATTTGATTTCCACTTTTGTAGCGGGATATGGCAACTTTCCATTTGCAAAATGCTTGCGTGTTCAAAGATATGGCCCTTATGCAAGACCCTGCCAAGAAGCTTTGCTAGAATTTGGTCCAATATTCTGTTTGTTTATTTTTTAAAATAAACCCAAAGGCAGAATCTAACAAAGATAGACTGCTTCAGCATGTGGAGGTTTCATATAGTGATTATGATGAATAGCCTTTGATCGATCTTACTGCTGACTTGCTCCACTCTCTAAAAAAAACAAAGAAAACAAGCTGGTTAAGGCAAGTATCCTTTCTGCAGCTTGTTCATGATGGAATTAGGAGGGCTGCACCTGCTGGAGTTGTGCCTGAGGAAATAGTACAGCCTTTTCATCTCCAGAGAGCTCTCTGCTGCCCACTGTTCTTGCAATGCCATTGTGAAATGAGCTTCTTTTCGTACCATTTTACAGATACAGAAGTAAATGTAGAAAATGTTCTTGCTTTGCTGAAGGAAGTACAGGAGGGGAATGGAAGTTGGATGCTTAGAGCAAGCTCTGAATTCCAGAAGTCCTAGATTCAGTATTTATCATCTTCATGTTATTTTTAAAAATTCTGATAGAATAAGCAGATTTACAGTGAACTTAAACTTAACTGTATAGCCTGCTCAGTGGTTGTCTCAAATCAGAGATCGCGCTCTGTTCTTGATATTTATCTGGTCTTACCTTCCACATTGCTGAATTGCAAATGTTCCTCAGACTTCCCCTTTTGCAAATATTTATATTCAAGGACAGGATGTTGCTCGGAGCAAACAGAACTTATTAAACAAAAATTGCAGTGGAAACCCTTCTGCATTTCCTAGCTCCTTTAAAGCAACTCATTCCGTATGGAAGTCACACATCAAACCCTGGGTTGTGTTTTAGTTTTAATTAGTTGATATGGATAGTGCTTCTTCAGTTGTGTTGACAGCAGAGATTTATTGGCTTCCAATCTCTGCAGTACAGGATTTCCCATCTCTTGTATTGAGATCATCTTGCACGAAGCTATGCAAATACTAAGCCAGAGTTTCCAGAAGTAGGTGTCATATCTTTTCTTTCATTTCCTTCAAATGTGATTCTAAACTTTGTTGGAATAACAGCTCTGCCTAAATTCCAGCAGGGAAGTTGTTGAAAGTAAAGCTTGGATGAGAATACAATGAATGCTCAGCAATGGTTCAGCATTATTGTGAACCGCCCAGAGTTCCCCATGTGGGGAGATGGGCGGACATATAAATTAAATAAATAAAAATAAATAAATCAAGCCAGGAGTCAGATAGTGATGTGTAATGTCCCCTCCGTAGGTCAGTTGATGAAAGTATAAGGAATGCAAATGATGGGAGGCGTGAGTTAGTTGGGGGTGTGAATGTACTTGTACTTCTCTGTAAGATAACGCCACATTATTAGCCTAGAATGCAAATAATTGGCAGGAAATGGTTCCTAGATGGTACAGCTCTGAAATTTAATTTATCCAAGAATGAGGCAGTTTTGTTTGACGGGGGAAAATGGAGTGAAGAAGTGCAGATTATACATAAAGGGCAAAAAACAAAAACAACCCTAGAGCAATTAGTTGAATATGTGTACTTATGTAGAAAGTTGTTGGGAAAAGGAGAAATGTAAATGCTGGTCAAAGGGTGGGGTGGGCAGTATGTATGTGGTGTGTTGTAAGGCATGAAAGCTAGTGGAAAGAAGTGAAGATGGCTATACAGATAGTCCTCACTTAACGGCCACAATTGAGACTGGAATTTTGGTTGCTAAGTGAAGCGGTCATTAAGCAAATCTGACCTGATTTTATTACCTTTTTGTGGTGGTCATTAAGCGAGTCACTGCAGTCATTAAGCGAACCACATGGTTGTTAAGCGAATCATGTGGTTCCCCATTGATTTTGCTTGCCAGAAGCTGGCCAGGAAGGTCAAAAATGGTGATCACATGACCGCAGGATGCTGCGATGGTCATAAATGCGAACCGGCGCCCAAATCATGGTCATGTGACCGCAGGGATGCTGCAACAGTTGTGTGAGCATCGCTTGTAAGTCGTTTTTTTCACATCGTTGTAAGTCTGAACCATCACTAAATGAATGGTCATTAAGTGAGGGCTACCTATATGTAAAAGCACACATCTGCTCATTTTGCAAGACAAACGGAGACTAAGTTTTCCCACTTTTCATCCACGCCTGGAAAAGGAATAGTTTGTGCTGGAAATAGGATGAGGGACAGCCAACACATCTCCTCTAATGCCGATGCTCATGCTCATCCTGGGGGTGCAGATTGGGATTTAGCCAAAACAACCATTTACAGGTACTGGGGAGAGGTGGTAGGCTTGGAAGGAAACCTGATGTCAGCCCTTTGAGGTAGGCCAGGTCAGGAAACAGAGGCCACAAGAAATATTAGAACTCTATTATACTGATATAGCTGTAACAGCAGAATCTTGAAAGCCTGCCAGAGTTTCTCATTCCTTCTGTCTTTATACCAAAGAGAGTCAAGGCTGGCCGGTCTTGAGTTTCTTTCTCACCCCTTCCTGTCTTTCTGGGCCAGGCTGATGTTCTTGTAATGGCTGCTGCCTACCTTCTTCAGGGCTACCGCTGTGCTCTTCTATATCCAGTGCTTGCAGATGTACTCATCCTACCCTATACAGAAGTCTTAGAAGAAAATAGGAGGGAGTTGACTCCCCCCCCCCCAAAAAAAAAAAGTCCATGCGAATGCTGCTCGTTTTGTTGGTAATATTAGCTATACATTGCTGGGGCAACTCAAAAGTACAGTTGGGTAGTTTTAAAGCAGAGATTTAATTCTCCTCTTGAATTTATAGTTTCCCCCTCCGTGTTTCCTGGTTTGTGACTCTTCTTAGAGAGCAGGTATAACCTGATATTCTAAGAAAGGAAGTCCACATTCTTGATTGCTTTCAGATTAGTCTTTGCTGCTTTCTCCCAGAAGGTTTTAAACTCTTAAAACCTTGCCTGCCCCCCCCCCGCCCTCCACAAAGTCATTGAACCAAGTTAAATATCTCTCATTGAAGAGAAAGAGGAAAAAAATATGTTTAATAAATAAATCCAAAGGGGGAAAAAACATTTTCATATTTATTTATTTATTTATTTATTTATTTATTTATATTTCAAATTTTGCCACCGCCCATCTCCCCCAGAAAAGGGGGACTCTGGGCGGTTTACAATAACAAACACTTTAAAACAATAAAAATAAAAACATCTAAAATATAATATAATATAAATACACTATTTCCTGTAGGAATAAATATACAATCCAAGTGGCTAAAAGAGATCTAAATCGGTCTAAATCGGTGAGGGCTCTAAGGCACCAGCCACCCACAGGAATATTAAACCGTACAGACTGAAAATTGCTAGTGTTTCTGGTCTGCTTGCTTGCTTATAAAAGAGACCTTATTGTAGACCAAGGATGGACAATTTGTGCCCCTTCATCTTCTTTTTAAGTTTTAATGAATTTTTGGCAGCTCCAGTACCCTGTTTCACTGAATCACTGAAATTCAAAGGCACAATTACCGAAAATTGGCGGCCTGGTTTTCTGCCATGTTGAGGCAGGAAAGGCTATAATGTAAGCCCCAAATGAGAGGCAGTTTGGTCTAGTGGTTAAGGCACCAGGCTAGAGACCGGGAGGCTGTGAGTTCTAGTCCTGCCTTAGGCACAAAGCCAGCTGGGTGACCTTAGGCCAGTCACTCTTTCTCAGCCCTAGGAAGCAGGCAATGGCAAACCACTCCCGAAAAACCTTGCCAAGAAAACTGCAGAGACTTGTCCAGGCAGTCTCTGAGAATCGGAAACGATTGAATGGATTTTTAAAAAAAAAGTCCCCAAAAGGCTTAATACAGGTTTGTTTTTAAGAGAAAAAAAAAAAGAAATCAAGCACCCCCATTCACAGTCTGTAATAAAAGGGGAAATCCCAGTCCTTTCCCTAATGGAGCTCATCCACATTGGCATTTTCCCTCTCCCCAATATTAATGCAGTCACTGGGTCTCCAAAGTTGTTCAACCCTGGCCGAAAATACCATTTGATATGCGAGTTCTAGCTTCTTAGCTTGGCAGGTGGAACTTTAAAGGAAACTCCTTGCAGGTGACCCCGTGAGAACCAGGTGAGTTATCTGCTTCACAACCAGGTGATGCATAAGGAGCTCTCCAGCACAAGTGTAATGGGATGTGGGAATGACCTTGGGAGACAGGAGGAAGAGCTGCAGACTAGACAACGGTCAGATAAGAGGCTGCTGAGCCCACAGAAGGAATGGGGACGAGGCCAACGTCTCAGAAGGGACCCTCCCTAGTTTCTTGGACTGTAAAGGTGAGTGGGGAGAGATGTACTTTTAGACTTGCAAGATTCTGCTAATGTAACCTTACAACATAGTTAGAGTTAGTACTTCTGGGTGTGTTTCTTGTCTGGACTACCTCACAAGGCTGACAGCAAGGACCATCTGGCTAGCAGTAGCTTACAACCAATACAGGTAGTCCTCACTTAATGACCACAATTGGGCCCGGAATTTTGGTTGCTAAGCAAAGCGGCCATTAAGTGAATCTGACCTGACTTTACAACCTTTTTTGTGGTGGTCATTAAGCGAATCACCGTGGGCATTAAGCAAACCATGTGGTCGTTAAGCAAATGACATGATTCCCCATTGATTTTGCTTGCCAGAAGCTGGCCGGAAAGGTCGAAAATGGCGATCATGTGATCACGGGATGCTGCGAGAGTGATAAATGTGAACCGGTTGCCCAGCGCCCAAATCATGTTCATGTGACCGTGGTGATGCTGCGATAGTCATAAGTGTGAGTTCTGGTCATAACTCAGTTTTTCCAGTACCGTCGTAAGTCCGAACTATCACTAAACAAATGGTTGTTAAGTAAGGACTACTTGTAAATGCCACTTCCATTCTACAAGAATTATCCTAGATACCTCGGCTGATCTTATCTCCTCCTTTCCTCCAGTTGCAAGATTTGTTCATTTGTAATTGAGGAATTGCCACACGTCTGATCCTCTGTGGCTTAATTCCTGTAACTCCTCGGATGTTCCTTTTTGCATTGTGGGGACTTGAGCATGATAAGTTTATGTCTTAAAGGAAACGGAAAGACCTGTTTCAAGAATTCTGTAATCACTGGGCTGTTGTGAATTGCAAGTTAATGTTCAGTTGCCTGTTTGGGACTGCTGGAACTAGATATAAATCTGAGGTTTAAGTTGCATTATGTGTTGATGAATGAAAACCCAACTCCAAGAGGTTTTGCCTTCCCAGTTATAGCAGCGTTTCTCAAGCTCATCCACTTTCAGATGGGTGGACTTCAACTCCCAGAATTCCCTAGGCAGCATGTTATGAGTTATAGGATGCCCATACTTGCTTAAAGGAACGGTGCAGAAAAATATGGCCGGGTCAAAACCAGCCACAAGCAAGTGGGCGTCCTGTTCTGAAAATGCCTTCTGGACATTTGCAGGAGCGATGCAATTCTCTTTTACTCCTAAGAAATGGTAGTTTCTTGCAGCGAATTTGTGGTCTTCTCAGTTTTCGAACACGCCCTTTGGCATCCTTCAGTCCTCCAGCCTTATATCTGAAGTTTGTTTTGTGGGCATTGGGCAGATCTGAAAGCCTCCCGGGCAGAAGAACCTTTCACAACTTCCCTAGTGAGCAATCTGCATTCCACTTAACAATATCATCAGAGGCACGTCATTTTTGAAGGAAGAAAAAAAACCCTGCTGTTTTAGCTGCAGGTTAGAAATAGAGATGGTAGACCTTGCAAGGATACTAACTGCTCTATTTTGTGATCTGGCACAGAATTAAAGCTTTAGCCTACCTTTCCCTTTGCAGTGTACCTGTTTTGTACCTGTTTGTGGGAAGAAAATTGTATGATTTAACTTACTATTAAAAAAAAAAAAGATAATCCTTCCTATCTTGGGTCATCTGTCCCCGTACCTGATAATTTTTAACCTGAAAGTAAGGTACACCAGATCCTCTTCTTAATGTTCACATTGCCATTGTGGCCTCTTCATTTACCCCAACTTTGAACTTAACTTTTGATGTTCAGTCCCCTACAAATCACTGACGACATTTCAGAGAAAATTTTCTTCTTTCTTCCCTCCTCCGCCACCACCGCCTCCTTTTAAAAAGGTTTGCAGTGAATTAGCAGCACATTTCTACAACCTATTGTCTGTCTTAAACATTGCCGAAAAGTCAGGATACTTTAAAATTAATATTTAACTGTTTCTGACATCAGCAAAGTTAAACCCCATTCTGAAACAAAGCAGCCTGCTATTTAAGAATGAAAGGTGAAATTTACATTAAAACCTGCCCTCCCCCTTCGTGGCCGAAGCATCAAATTACTGATATCAGGACATTATTTTCTATGTCTCTCTGTAATTGGTTAATGGATTAAGTCCTAACCCTGAGACACTAAAAGTTACTTACGTTTTCAAAGTTTTTGCCCAACCTTATTTATTTGTTTATTTATTTATTAAACAAATTTATATGGCCGCCCAGCTCACACACAGCGACTTATCTACTGTATTTAGCATTTATGGGTTGGCTGATTGTATAAAGCGCCATTGCGTCTATGATAAATCTCTCCTTTCTGAATTTCTGAAATCTCTGGTTTTAAAGCTAGTGACAATCACTGAATCTTGTTGCAAGGAATTCCATCTGTGCTGTGTTTTGAGCTATAATAATTAACTTTCTCGTGCAAGTCGTCTTTTGGTGTTTTGGTTGTTGCATCACCAGCATTCAGATGTGATGTGATCAAACTGCATTTCACCAGTTCCTGAATTTAGTTCTCATTCTGTCATACCATCCCGGGAACATCACTCTTTAGGAAAAACAAAACAGGCCTGTTGCTTTGTATTTGAACTACTCTTGAGAAAAATATATGTTTAGAAATACTTGGTGGTCAACGATTTCCTCTTCTTCAACCAAATTGACGGCTCTTAGCCCAGAGGCATTGCTTAAGTTTGCACAAAGATGAGTTTAAGATGAGTTTGCACAAAACACTTAACCAGTGGAAAACCCAGCAGCTTCATTTGTATAATATGGAAAGCTTGTTAACTTTAAGGTAAAGGTAAAGGTTCCCCCCGCACATTTGTGCAGTCATGTCCGACTCTAGGGGCCGGTGCTCATCTCCCTTTGTTAGCCGAAGAGCCAGCGTTGTCCGAAGACGCTTCCACGGTCATGTGGCCGGCATGACGTGCACGGAATGCTGTTACCTTCCCACCGAAGTGGTACCTATTCATCTACTTGCATTTGCATGCTTTCGAATTGCTAGGTTGGCAAGAGCTGGGGTGAGTGCGGGAGCTCACTCCGTCACGTGGGGCTAGGGATTCGAACCTCCGAACTTGTGATCTTCCGATCAATCGACAAGCCTGGCGTCTCACCCGCTGAGCCACCACGCCCCTTTGTTAACTTTAACTTTGGTTATTTTATGATTCAGTGTAAATATCAACCTAGAACTTGTTTTAATCCAGTAGACAAGTTGAAACAAGTTCTGTGAAGACAGCCAGTGTGTCCCAAATGGGATATTATGGGTGGTAAAGAAATATGACAAATAAATAAATATTAGGAAAATGGCTGGACCTGGGAATCTCTCTTGTGTTTGAACGATGCCTCAACAGAACTTGTAGCCAGTGATGCCAGTTTTTCTACAGGGATTGGGAGCAATAGAGATGGCAAAAGATGGACATGTTGGGCATGGACTCTTCTTTTCTGGAGAACTGCTGTCAGGTCTGAGTGAATGTGCTAACTGGATCTTGCTGAAGGAAATAAGCAACATGAAAAAGGAAAGCTTGCACTTTTGTCTGAAGAGAAACCAAATCTGGTGGTTTGCCCCAGCCTTGAACAACTCAGCCTTTGAAAGTACAGAGTACACAGTGTTATTGGAAATATAGACCTTGGTGGGCCAGATGATAGCAAAAAAATGGGGCTCTGAGAAGAGAAATCCTGTTCCTGACTTTCTCTGTGCAAGAGAAGACAGAGAAAAGCTTCTTCCTTCCACAGACCCCACTGAGAAAGAGTTTCTAGTGTAGGACAACACTTGCCTTGGCCTTAACACACAGCATATTGACTAGTTTTCCCACTCCTCTACTGTGGGTTCTGTCCAAATTTGGCACCCATGCAACTCGGGTGGAGTGTATCCTTCTGAAAATGCCCCAGTCACATCTGGATCTAAATCTGATACTACGGCAAACTCAAGTTTCTCCATGTTGCAAAAGTCAAGTAAGTGAGTTAGTTAACCTGCACCTTATCACTGGATGGGCTGGAAATCATCCGATTGAGTTTGTTCCCTGATGCACATTGTCAAACATAAGTCATGAATCCCAGAAGTTGTCCAGATGTCTTCTTAACTTTGTCACTTCTTTCCCAGGCTTTCTTGTTGGGCCTTATTCTCCTCCCTCTGCGTGGTGTGGGCATACTGCTCCTTTTGTTAATGGCATGGCCTTTTGCAGTTCTAGCGACATCCTGCATCCCTGAAAAAGGCACGGTGCCACTTCAAGGATGGAAAAGGTAACATGGTTATGAGAACTATCTAAAGCAGAGCTTTCCAAACTGTGTGTCGGGACACGTTAGTGTGTCGGCTGCAGTGTCTGGGTGTGTCGCGACTACTGCTGCCTCCGAGCCCTGCCAGGGTTCCACGCAGGTCCTAATGCCTGCCTTGTGCCCTGCTGCCTCCAAACCTGCCCTGCCAGGATTCCACGTAGGTCCTAGTGCCTGCCTTGTGCCCTGCTGCCTCCAAACCTGTCCTGCCAGGATTCCGCGCAGGTCTTAGTGCCTGCCTTGTGCCTTGCTGCCTCCAAACCTGCTGTGATTCTGCGCAGGTCCTAGTGCCTGCCTTGTGCCCTGCTGTAAGAGTGTGTTGCGAAATGATGCATGTCTAAAAAGTGTGTCACCAACATGAAAAGTTTGGAAAGCTCTGATCTAAAGACTTCTCTTTTGCTTTTAATGGAGGCATCGCCTAGTTATGAAACAGCATGGAACGTGCAGTGGTTAAGGTAACTGCCGCATGGATGATTGATTATCAGCAATATACTTCTTAGTTTTCATTCTGCCCTGAAATGAAATTTGATTCTACAGAAATCACCTCCCATTTGTGTTTGTACATATAGCTTAGGAACCAAATGGTGCTCAGAGGCCTACAAATAACAAAAGAAATCTGTCCATATCCCAACAGTGCCTACTCCAGGGTAGAACTGGATTAAAAGATCTCACAAATTTGCAACGTTGGCCTTAATTTTTCCTGTTTATAGCAAGCAGAACGCAAGGCTTGCAATGTCCTATTTTTGTCCTTTGGGTTTTGAAAGATGAGTGCATCCATAAGACTCTACACTTCCTTCTTTTAAGATTGAAAGATGTGTGTTTCAATGCTAGCTGACATGTACCATTATGGTACCAAAGTACAATCTTGAGTACAGAACTCAGGTTTCCCTATATAACATTCCTTCCAGGAGGGGTTTCACTGTTGCAAATGGAAAACTAAATGTAGAAAAATGAATCTTCTGCCTGGATAATAAAATTACAGCAGGGAGATAGAAGCAGAGATATGTCCTCAGCTTGTAAGTTCTTCCTACCTTCAGAGGTTTGAGATTTCCTGCTTCAGCAACCCCCAGCATGACTTGAATTGGCCAGACCAGCATAATGAATAGAGAACATAACTTGCTCACTGAGTTTAACAATAGTTATTTTCTACCCAATGCTACTGGAGCATGATTGCCCAATATGTTTATCTGGCTAGCAGAGCATGGCAGCTCCCATCACTTAACGGTGAAGAGATTGAGTGACCCATTTGATGCTTCCTCTGTGGGGTGGACAGACTGAGTCATTGTTCATTGCTTAGCCTCCTGTTGGTTTCTTTTGCTGTGTCAGGTTAAAAATATATATTTTCTTACCCGGTCTTGTAACAGAAGGCTAATATTGACTTTATTGTTTGCCCTGAATTTTACTGCCTTGTTTTACAGTTGTATTACAACTGTGCAGTTTTCCAAATTGCATAGCTTTGTGGGTTTGTTTGGGTTGTGGTGTTTTTTGGGGGGGTTATAGTATGGTAGGCTGTCCCCCCGCCCAATTAAAAGGACCAGAAGTAAATAAACAAGCACACACACACATAAATAATTCTGACTAATACTGATTCAACTGGGTAGGAATTGCAATGATAGAATGCAAGTCAAGCATATGTAAAGGTTTGAAATACCTTCAGGATTTGCTTTGTACAAATGGAGAAAGGGATGCTGCCTGGAGCCATCTCTTATACATCTGAGAAATATGCAAACACTTTGGTTGTGTGTGTGTGTGTGTGTGTTTTATGTGTGTGTGCATGCATGCGTACCTTCAAGTCAGTGTTGACTCCTAGTGACTGCCTGGACAAGTCCCTGCAGTTTTCTTGGCAAGATTTCAGAAGTGGTTTGCCATTGCCTCCTTCCTAGGGCTGAGAGAGAGTGACTGGCCCAAGGTCACCCAGCTGGCTTTGTGCCTAATGCGGGACTAGAACTCTCAGTCTCCTGGTTTGCCATTGGCTCCTTCCTAGGCTGAGAGACAGGGACAGGCCCAGGGTCACCCAGCTGGCTTTGTGCCTAAGGCGGGACTAGAACTCTCAGTCTCCTGGTTTGCCATTGGCTCCTTCCTAGGGCTGAGAGACAGGGACTGGCCCAAGGTCCCCCAGCCGGCTTTCATGCCTAAGGCGGGTCTAGAACTCTCAGTCTCCTGGTTTGCCATTGGCTCCTTCCTAGGGCTGAGAGACAGGGACTGGCCCAGGGTCACCCAGCTGGCTTTGTGCCTAAGGCGGGACTAGAACTCTCAGTCTCCTGGTTTGCCATTGGCTCCTTCCTAGGGCTGAGAGACAGGGACTGGCCCAGGGTCACCCAGCTGGCTTTGTGCCTAAGGCGGGACTAGAACTCTCAGTCTCCTGGTTTGCCATTGGCTCCTTCCTAGGGCTGAGAGAGAGGGACTGGCCCAAGGTCACCCAGCCGGCTTTCATGCCTAAGGCGGGACTAGAACTCATGGACTCCCGATTTCTAGCCTGATGCTTTAACTACTACACCAAACTGGCTTTTGGTTGCATATGCTTACCTTTAATTATGGGCAAAGCTTTGACAGTATAGTAGTATTTGACCCTCCTTGGAATACGTGCATTTTCAATCAGGCTTACAAGGCAGGAAGAGATACAAATAGTAGGGATGTGAAAATGTTCACTGGTGGGACCACACCAAGCATATTGGTGAGAGTGCAACATTTCTCCTCCTTGGAAGGCTACACTGGCCTCTTCCAAGGCTCTCCTTAGTTGTGTCCATGTACAGTTTGCACCAATAAAGCAAAGCAGCTCTGCAGAAACACGCAATGTGCAGGCCGCCATGGACAGCCTTGGAAGTGACCACGTGGGCTTCCCGAGGATGTGGCTGCTTTAACAGTTTGGGCAGGGTGCTTCACGTAAGCTAAGATCCTTTCTGAAACCCCTTTTCTGCGTTGCTTTGCAAGGCCTTATTCAGCTCAGCATTCTGGGGCATGGGAACAGAAGGGAGAGCATGAGATATTGGCGTGGTGAAGGGCAGTGGGACTTAGTGCAGTGTATCAACAGCTGAGAATGGAGAACCTCGGTCTTGAAAACCTGATGGGCAAGAGTAGTTTATGATGCAAATTCAGCGATTCGGGATTCTCTAGGACTTCTTTTCTTTTAAGCTGAGGAAGAAATTTCTTGCCTGTTTGATTGCATTGCTGCTTATGCCACTATTTCTGCATGTTTCCCACCTCAGAATTGGTTTGCAAAGCTGTTCTTATTCCAGGAGTTAGAATAGCCATAGCTGTCTATCCAGTCAGGTTTACAGTAGCCATTTGTTTCCAAAAAAAGACAGTGACAGGGAGGGAGGGAGGGAGGGAGGGAGGGAAGGAAGGAGAAAGTAGGAAAAGGAAGGAAGGAAGCTAGAGAGAGAGAGGAGAGAGGAAGGAGAGGGGAAGGGAAGGGAGGGAACAGGTTAAGTGACATATGTCAATTTTTTTGACATTGCCTAAAACGTCTTTCCAAGCATGGTTCTTGTCAACGTCTCTTTAGCAAGATTTATTGAGCAGAAAAATATGGGGTTACAAGAATCCCACCAACTAAATGACAATTAATATTGGTAGAATTTTTACTTCTCTCTTCTTACTTTCAATACTTTGAGCTTTTTAAAATAACAGAACGTTAGTAATTCTTGAATCATATTATAGAAACATGGCTTAGGAACAGGTAAAGCAGCACGTGTCTTTTTGTTTCTGTGCAAGGAGAGTATCCAACACCGCCCTTGTCATCCTCGGCCGTGCCTTGTTCTTTGTGATGGGCTTCCAAGTCAAAGGCAAAGGCAAAGTTGCCAGTCCTCAAGAGGCACCGATCTTAGTGGCAGCCCCACACTCAAGCTTCTTCGATGGCATCATTTGTGTCCTGGCGGGCCTGCCCTCTGTGGTATCCAGGGAAGAAAATCTCCTGGCACCCATCCTTGGCAGTAGGTGTCTTGGCAAAACTCGGACACGGGAACACCTTTCCTACCATCCTTTCTCTTCCCAGCTGATTTATTTGCAACTATCTATTTTCAACAGGGATCCTTGATGCGCTCCAGCCTGTTGTGGTCTCCCGTACTGACCCAGATTCACGGAAGCACACGATCCATGAAATCACTCGGCGGGCAACCTCAGGAGAACAGTGGCCTCAGGTTCAACCTCCCCTTCCTTCCTTCCTTCCTTCCTTCCTTCCTTCCTTCCTTCCTTCCTTCCTTCCTTCCTTCCTTTGTTTCATTCATTCATTCATTCATTCATTCATTCATTCATTCATTCATTCATTCATTCATTCAATTTTTATCCCACCTTTATTATTTTTATAAATAACTCAAGGCGGCGAACATACCAAATACTCCTTCCTCCTCCTATTTTCCCCACAACAACAACCCTGTGAGGTGAGTTGGGCTGAGAGGGAGTGACTGGCCCAAGGTCACCCCGCCAGCTTTCATGCCTAAGGCAGGACTAGAACTCTCAGTCTCCTGGTTTCCCATTGACTCCTTCCTAGGGCTGAGAGGGAGTGACTGGCCCAAGGTCACCCCGCCGGCTTTCATGCCTAAGGCGGGACTAGAACTCTCAGGCTCCTGGTTTGCCATTGGCTACTTCCCAGGGCTGAGATACAGGGACTGGCCCAAGGTCACCCAGCCAGCTTTCATGCCTGAGGCGGGACTAGAACTCTCAGGCTCCTGGTTTCCCATTGGCTCCTTCCTAGGGCTGAGAGACAGGGACTGGCCCAAGGTCACCCAGCCGGCTTTCACGCCTAAGGTGGGACTAGAACTCTCAGTCTCCTGGTTTCCCATTGGCTCCTTTCTAGGACTGAGAGACAGGGACTGGCCCAAGGTCACCCAGCCAGCTTTCATGCCTGAGGCGGGACTAGAACTCTCAGTCTTTAACCACTAGACCAGCGCAAGCTGCCTCAGCTGTTCTGCGGGGAGAATTGCCACCCGAGGGCAGCGTGTGCATGTGGAGAGGGGAGGTTTCTGCCTCCCTGCGGAACCGAGGGCATATTCGGGGTCCCCGGAAAGGGCAGGCTCCGGGGACCCCGAAAATGCCCTCGGTTCCGGCAGGGAGGCAGAAACCTCCCCTCTCCACATGCACACGCTGCCCTGGGGTGGCAATTCTCCCCGCAGAACAGCTGAGGCAGCTTGCGCGCAGCCTCCCTGCCTAAACTGAGGGCATTTTCGGGGTCCCCGGAGCCTGCCCTTTCGAAGGGGCAGCACTGCAGCTCGGGCAGCAGTGCCCCTTCGAAAGGGCAGGCTCCGGGGACCCCGAAAATGCCCTCGGTTCCGGCAGGGAGGCAAAAATCGCGCGGGCAGGCTGCCGGGCTTCCCGACGCACAGCTGATTGGCGCGGAGAATTTCCACTCCCTTCAGCGCTTCCGGCTTGTCACGCGACACACAGTTTGGAAAGCCCTGCCCGTCGTCAAGATGGCTGCCGGAGACGGCTGCCAGGTTGCCAGGGGTATGCCCACAGCAACGCACACCATGCCCGCTGCCGCGCCTGCCCCGCCACACTCGCTGCCGCGCCACGCCCGCCACGCCTGCCTGCGGAAGAGCCACACTCAAGGGGCCAAAGAGCCGCATTTGGCTCGCGAGCCGCCATTTCCGACCCTTGCACTAGACCAAACTGGCTCCCATTTCTTTAGCTCAGCCATTCTTAAAACTCTCGGGACCTTAGGAAAGTTTCAGGAGAAGGAAGGTTCACTTTACTGCCGAAAAGCTGAGCTGCCTTTGGAAGAAATGGTTTGTGAATTGTTTCAGATCCTCAGTGGCTGGGTTTAGCTGAATCTGTCCATTTGGTTTTCTCCAATGTTGCATTTCCTTTATACATTTGGGTTCCTTCCATCCCGTTTGCAAAAATAGGACAAGTTTGGGTAAGTCCTTGCATGAAAAAAAGAATTGGACATTGCTGATCATTTGCATTGTCAGCTATCAGGATAGGATAATTCCTCCAATTTTAAATCCAGCTTCCTTCAATATATATTCAATAAATAGGTGAAATAAATGAGAAATATATGAGAATGTCCTTGTCACACTCCTTGGGCAACTGAAGCCAGTCTGTTTTTCCATATTCTGTCCGGACTGTGGCTTCATGCCTACTCTAAGTTGAAGACAGATGATCCTGGAGAGCATCTATCAATGTAGTCCCTGAGTCGACATTGACTTGATGGTACTTAATCAATCAGTTGCTCAACCACCGTTTGTTGAAAAAGCTATGGTTGGATAAGTTCAGATATTGTGTTAAGCCAAAAAGAAACAAATCACTGTATTCTTAGCGTGATGCACAAATTCAGCCACGTTAGGGTAAAGTAAATGCGGCCAATTCTAGTTTATTACCCAAATCAGGGATATGTATAAATTCAGCTGATATGTCTAAGTATTCCCACCAAAGTCAGGACTCTGTTATGCCCGCCAGTTAAAAATGCCATTTCTTTTCAAGAGGGTATAAGATATAATGGGAATTGTAGCTTAATACATCTGGACATTATTCGTTAGGAGAAATTTGGTGTCTTGCTAATATCTGTAGCTGAAAACAGCCTGATTTTAGAGTGCCCTCTGGTGGTAAAAAAGGATTTTACTGGACTGTCCCAGTGTTTAAACTTTTTGATGGATGGATAGATGGATATAATTAAAAAGGCCCTTTGTATATATTTGCAGTAAGAACATAAAACCAATGTTACTATAGTCAACAATTAACAGCCTGTTTGAAAACTATGTATTTTAAGACTTTTTTAAAAGCTGCCCCAAAGCTCTTTCTAGAAACTCAGGGCTCCTAGAGAAAAAAATATCTTGACCGCTATGGATGAATCTCTTGGGATGATCTCAGCAATGCTGGGATGGGTGGGATCAGATGGAATGGGTTCCCTCAAGTAACCTAGATCCAAGTGGGCTGTACACCAGGAGTAGAAAATGGGTTCAGGATGCTAAAGATCCAGGTTAGATCTTGGCTTACACATGTAAAAGAACCAGATAGCAGGTGAAGGCACACATTCTTTTAGGCCTCATATGTGGAAGGGAAAAAAAGATTTCTGGACTGTTGACACCCTATTGTAATCTGGTGTTTTCCAATGTCTTTTAAAGGAGAGCAGAGCTTATCTCAATGTTAAAGAGTTTGGTTTGGAGAGAAAGGAAACTTCCATCAAATCTTGGAAGGCAGGCAGGAAACAGAGATGGGTAAACTGCAGGTAGCCAGGTATTAAGGGACTCCAAGTTCCTTCATCCCCAGCTAAAATAGCCACTGGCAAGAGATGATGTGATCTCAAGTTCAGTTGCTTGATTTGCAGTTGCCCATCTTCTGGAAGATCTAGAAATGTATGACAGCGTAGCTACAACTAAACAAACAAACATGTCTATGAAGGTTCTCAGTCATCCAGGTGGAATTGTCTGTAGCTTGAATCATGTCAACTGGATTTCTATTTTCTCAGTGGAAACGATTCGCTCCTTATCCAAGAAGAATAAGAATAATTGGATAAGGAGCGAAACGTTTCCACTGAGAAAATAGAAATCCAGTTGACATGATTCAAGCTATAAACAAACAAACAAACAAACATTCAAAGTAGGTTATGGCTTAGTCTGTACCAGAAATTCCAGGAATCAAATGTCTTCCCATAGGAGTTGGATTAATCAGGGTATCTTCCTCAACTGCTATTTCAGAGAGACATTTTCCACTATTTTGTGAAAGAATCACCACTAATTCAGGCCTGAAGCAGGAACTGCCAAATTTGCAGAAGAATTAAACATTAATGATATTTCTGTGTTTCTGATTTTCTTTCTTTCTTTCTTTCTTTCTTTCTTTCTTTCTTTCTTTTTTACCTGTATTCCAGGTATTGATTTTCCCAGAAGGCACATGTACAAACCGGTCGTGTTTGATCACTTTTAAACAAGGTGAGGAAGGCTTTGCTGTATGACCTGTTTTTGAAAACCAGAAGGAACAGTTAAGTATGTATCTCAGACATTTCAAAGCAACTCATTATGGATGTCATGGGGGAAAATATAAAATGAGGGACTTGGTCAAATCAAAACTGGCATTTTTTGTGAGTTTTTGGGAACTTTTGCCATGTTTATTTTATTTCGTGGTAAGAAGATATTATTTACTTTCTGTGAGTGCTAGAGTCCCAAACTGGAGATACAGGCACCTTCAAACAAACCGCTTCTATTTTCAGGAGCTTTTATTCCTGCTGTTCCTGTTCAGCCTGTGCTTGTTCGATACCCCAACAAGTTGGTAAGTTTTGAATTTAGATAGAAAGAGATTCTCTCTCGAAATTCCTTTGCACACTTTGGTGCCCAGGAAATTACCTCAGATGTAAATGAGACCAGATGAAATGTGAAGTTCTGCTGAGAAATCATGCTTGCCCCTTTCATATGAAAGAATGATTACCCTTCAGTGCTTGTGAGGACATCATATGGAACCATTTCCTTCCATCGTGCTGGCTGGGGATTCTGGGAATGATAATTCTAGTACCACTGAAACACCAGGTTTTGATGGAAGAGAGCTGTGGACAGAGACTGCTGTGGCTCAGGATGTCCTTGAAATGTGTACCATTTTCCACTAAATTTATTTCAAAGGACAAGAGAATTTCAGAGAAATTCTCATGTGGGAAGCGTGGAGTTGGGTCCTTGACTTACTTAATGACACATTGGTCAAAAGTGTGTGTGTGTGTGTGTGTGTGTGAATATCTTGTCTTTCATTCTGCCATTCCTTCCCCAGTTTTTTCTAATCTCCCTGACTTCTGACATTAAAATTCAGTCACAAATGACCCCATCAGGAGGGAAGTCCTCCTGGGGAGGTGGGGAGTCAGAAGCAATGCAACTGTTATTGCTAAGAGAGAGTCCTGTTTTTAAAAAAATAGAGAATTTCTTTGTGCCCTGGAACGATTCAGCAAAATTGCCCACCCAATCTTTCTGCCCTTAGATTTGGTGGAGAACTTTAAAAGCTGTTTGTGGCTACCTTTATTCAAAACACACAATCACACCCTCCTTCTCTTCACAGCCTCCAGCTTACTACTGAAGAATCTTTACTTCCCAGTCTTGATTCATTTTGTGATCATATCTTTGGTTCTGGGGGGGGGGGTTGCACTACCCCACTCAGATCCAGTGCGGAATCTGGGGTCCTCCTGGACTCGCGACTCCTGCTCGAAGAGCAGGTGGCAGTCGTGGCCAGGAGGGCCTTTGCACAGCTGCGAGTTGTGTGCCAGTTACGCCCTTTCCTGGATCGGGAGGCCCTCCGAACAGTCACTCACGCCCTTGTCATCTCCCATATAGACTATGTAATGTGCTCTACATGGGGCTACCCTTGAAGAGTATCCGGAAGCTTCAGCTGGTGCAGAATGCAGCGGCGCGAGCAGTTATGAGTGCCAGAAGATCGGCACATGTGACACCCCTGCTACGCGAGCTGCATTGGGTGCTTCCGGGTCCAATTCAAGGTGTTGGTGACTACCTTTAAAGCCCTACATGGCATAGGACCAGGGTACCTGAGGGACCGTCTCGTCCCGATAACGTCGGCCCGCCCCACCCGTGCATGCAGAGAGGGCATGCTTCGGACCCCCTCAACAAGAGAATTCCATCTAGCGGGGTCCAGGAGGCGTGCCTTCTCTGCGATAGCGCCCGCCTTGTGGAATATTCTGCCCCCGGAGGTGAGACTGGCCCCCTCCCTCCTGGCCTTTCAGAAGGCCCTTAAGACCTGGCTCTGCCACCTGGCCTGGGACGACGGAGGTGGTAGTGCCTCCTGGGGTTGGCTGGCCCCATAGCTCCACGATCTATTCTGCGGGTCCAAGTCCATCTTGGATTTTATTTTATTATGTTTTGCTTGTGTTTTTAGATATTTTGTATAGTTTTTAAATTTTTATTTATTGTAACCCGCCCAGAGTCCCTTGCATGGGAGATGGGTGGGGAATAAATTTGAAAAATAAATAAAAAATAAATAAATATCTTCTTATTTCCTAATAAATTCTCTCTCTTTTTGCCTTTCATTTAATTCCTCCAGGATACTGTGACGTGGACCTGGCAGGGATACAACTTGTAAGTGAGCTCCTATGAACATAAATGTACTTTCTACAGACTTATTTATCTCTGGCTGGGTTAGTTTAATACAACAGTTTTGAGCTTTATTGTCTTTTAAAAATGGTTACTTATACCACATCGAAGGATTTACAACAGCAGTTGGAGATGGTGGTGGTGGTGGTGATCACCATCATCATCACCATCATCATCTGGTGCAGTTGTTAAAATGATGGACTAGGAGTCGGGAGACGTTAGGTTCTATAGTCCTGGCTCAGGCATGGAAGTTGTTAGAGCAGAGCTTTCCAAACTGTGTGTTGCGACACAAAAGTGTGTCACCACACACAGCGTGGTGTGTCGCCACACCACCCGGAAGCGGCGGCGCATGTGTGCACGGCGGCTGCCATGCATGCACGCGCCACCGCACGCCCCCCGCGCCGCCGCACGCCCCCCCGCGCCGCCACCGTGC
Organism: Charina bottae; assembly: GCA_023362775.1. Classification (NCBI taxonomy): domain Eukaryota; kingdom Metazoa; phylum Chordata; class Lepidosauria; order Squamata; family Charinaidae; genus Charina; species Charina bottae. The sequence goes on from JALMGJ010000015.1 coordinate 21,419,015, forward strand.
ACGCGCGCCACCGCACGCCCCCCCGCGCCGTCGCCGTGCGCGTGCGCGCCGCCGCCACCGCTGCCACTGGTGTGTCACCAGCGGCAGCACTTTGGAAAGCCCTGTGTTAGAGTGACTACCTCGGTCCTATACTGGGAAATCAAGGAAACCTATATCTCACAACTGGGAGTGGACCAGCATGGTAGATTATGGGCCATAACCTTAAGAGGCCTTCATTCTGCAGTGAATTGATTTAGGAGCATTTTATTTTATTTATTTATCATCATATTTATATCCCGCCCATCTCCCCCGCAAGGAGGGACCCTGGGCGGTTCACGGCATAAGTTTAAAATCAATAAAAACATAAATACTACAAAAAATTCAGGATGATCACCATCACCATCTCAATTTGCTGAGTTCACTCAACACATACATTCAGAATTATATTGTGATTTAATATATGGAAGGGGGAGGTGTCAATGTCAACTGCAACTTTGCCCTGCACATGGATTGGACTGCAGCTCCTTTGAGATGAAGAGGTTAGCAGTAACAAAAGTCTGCTTCACGAGCTTGTTGTACACAGAAATAGATGTGGAGATGTCAGTTAAAGATAAAGGAGGTGGGTTATGTGTAACTTTTGAAACTATGGGTTAGCTTGATTTCAAAACCGAAGCCTCGGAGGAATTAATCTGAGTGCTGAATGCTTCAGAGCAACCTTTGAAATTGAATATTTTAATTCTTTTCCAGCAAACAGGCCTTAGTCCTGACTTTGTGCCAGGTCTTCACCAAAGTTGAAGTGGAGGTAAGAAAAAACCCCAGTCTGGTTAAGCAGAATAAATTGTGTCCATTTCTTGCTTGTTGCTTTGTCTTCTTCAAGAACAAGTCCACCTTCCTGCCGGCAGTTCAGGACGAGCTGATTTGCTTCGTAACTAGGGCTGTGCGAAGCTTCAGGCCCAAAATTCTGCTCTGATTTGATACCAGCATGCTAAGAACTCCATGATTTATGGGAGGGCCCACTGCAAACCTTTTGCAATATTTATATAAAAAGAAATACTGTGCGGTGTGGTTAAAGCATATTTACCAGTTAGAGCAGTGCTTTTCAAGCTTGGCAACTTTAGGATGTGTGGACTTCAACTCCCAGAATTCCCCAGCCAGCATGTTGCCAAGTTTGAAAAACACTGATTTAGGGTAAGTCCTTAACCCTCTGCCAAAGTTTGAATGCATTAGAGGAAAGCTGGCTAGCGTTTTGCCAATATATTTGGTCTCCTCCAGGGCCTGTATTTCGGATGGCCAAATACTGAGCACGGACAGTTGCAAATGGGGAAGATTACTACTTCTGCACACATCTGGTTTAGCAAGCTCTTTCATATCAACAGATTAGCTCAGTTGAGAAGAAAACGTGTATCCGAACTGTTATTAAACGAACATCCTTGGGCATGCTTTTTAACAACAGATATGTCTCCTTTGGTACCTCTCAGCCGGTGACTGATTTCATTTTTTAAAAAGATAATTGTGATTTTTATAAAAGTGTGGGGGTACCTGGCATTAGCCTCTAGCATCAGCCTGATTTCTGTTTGTAATTTCACAATAGCACCTTTTTTCCCCTCATAATTTTTATTAAAGGTTTTAATTACAATAGGAAAAGCAAATACAAACTATACTCAGAAAAAGAGGGGAGGGGAGGGGAGGGGAGGGGAGGGGAGGGGAGGGGAGGGGAGGGGAGGGAGGGAGGGGAGGGGAGGGAGGGAGGGAGGGAGGGAGGGAGGGAGGGAGGGAGGAAGGAAGGAAGGAAGGAAGGAAGGAAGGAAGGAAGGAAGGAAGGAAGGAAGGAAGGAAGGAAAGCAAAGCACTAGAGAGGAAGGAAGGAAGGAAGGAAGGAAGGAAGGAAGGAAGGAAGGAAGGAAGGAAGGAAGGAAGGAAGGAAGGAAGGAAGGAAGGAAGGAAAAACCTTTTTGGTCTGTTTTATGCTTCAGTAATCAATTAGAAGAGATTTTCAGAGCATGGTGCAAAATAACATCATTTTTTAAAAAAGCAGGTTTTCCTTTATTAAGGATGTGGCCCCCTCTAGTGGGAGACAGCTTTATCTTTCCTGGCTGAGAAGTTAATTAAAAAGCTGCAAACAGTGTTGGCTCATTATACACTTTTTCCTGAGGCTGCCCTTATTTTTCAGTTTCTTCCTGTTCACGTCCCATCCGAGGCAGAAAAGAAAGACCCAGTCCTTTTTGCCAACAGAGTCCGTAACAAAATGGCAAGGTCAGTCTTTGTCGGGGAATATTTCTTAATTTGCAATGGAGGTGCGTGCACAGGCTGCTTGCAACTTGGCTGCAAAAATCTAAAGGAGCACTGGGTGGGTGGAAAGACTTTATTTTTGCAGCTTGGATCTGGTAACTTTAACACAGACATTCTCCCTGTTTCTCTCTCTCTCTCTCTCTCTCATTTGCCACGTGCATGCAAAGCATTTTTAGATTGTGGGAAATTACGACTCAATGGACTTTGTTTTCCCTTTGTTTCCAGAGAGACATTTTTCTCCTACTGTCCAAACCAGTGTTTCTCAACCATGGCCACTTTCACAGGTGTGGACTTCAACTCCCAGAATTCCCCAGCCAGCAAGGGGAATTCTGGGAGTAGAAGTCCACACAACTGAAAGTCGACAAGGTCGAGAATCACTGGGCCAAATACTAAGATCAGCAAAGCTGATTGGAAAGAGATTTAGAACAAACCAAAGAAAGTACCCCATTCACCTAAAGGTAAAGGTTCCCCCCGCACATTTGTGCAGTCGTGTCTGACTCTAGGGGCTGGTGCTCATCTCTGTTTGTTAGCCAAAGAGCCAGCATTGTCTGAAGACGCTTCCACGGTCATGTGGACAGCATGACACGCGTGGAACGCTGTTACCTATCCACCAAGGTGGTACCTATTAATCTACTTGCATTTGCACGCTTTCGAATTGCTAGGTTGGCAAGAGCTGGGGCGAGTGCGGGAGCTCACTCCGCATGCAGGGCTAGGGATTCGAACCTCCGAACTTGCGATCTTCCAATCGACAAGCCTGGCATCTTACCCGCTGAGCCACCACACCCCATTCACCTACCCTATAATTAACCTATGGAACTCTTTACCACAAGATATGGTTAATTTGGAGATTCAGTGTTACCTGAGGTTGAGGACACCCTATCTCCAAATGCCAGTTAGAGAATAGCAGCAGGAAAGGGATTTGTCTCCATCTCCTGCTTGTGAGCATCCCAGAGACATCTGATTGGCCTTGGTGAAAAACAAAACGTTGGACTGGGATCATCCAGAAGAATGATTTTTATTTACTTAGGAGGCAAGATATTTCTTGAAAAGACCAAAGTCATGATGGCATTTAATGCATCTTTAGTACAGTCTTTTCCCTGCATAGCCTTGCAATTTCTATATAGGTAGTCCTCGACTTACGACTATTTGTTTAATGACAGTCTGAAGTTACGACAGCCTTGGAATGGGTGTTTTACAACCTGTAAAGCACTTCCGAGCATCACAAAATGTCGCACCGTCCCCCCACAGTCACAGTGATTGTATTTTGGGTGCTTGGCAACTGGCTCACATTTACAATTGGTTGCAGCATCCCGTGGTCATGTGATCACGTTTTGCAACGTTTTTTGCCGTTTTCCGGCAAAAAACGCCCTTTGGGGGGAGCTGGATTCGCTTAACGACCGCCGTAAAAATGGTCATAAAATCGGGTCTGGTCACATGGTGACTCGACTTACACCCTCAATGACTTACAATGGAAATTCCGGTCCCAATTGTGATTGTAAGTCGAGGACTACCTGTATCCTCATTAAATATGCTTTTTATTTGGATTTTGTCAAAATCTTCCCAGCTGCAGTTCTCCAGATATTGCTCCATTTTCACCTCCCTTAGTCGGGCAGCTGCGTCTTGTAGTACAGCAACTTTTGGGCGGCTGCACAGCATCCCTGCCCGTGGCTTAAAACAGCCCCTCATAAGTTTAGTGCTGAATTGATTTTGTGTGTGTGTCTTTTCATCGCAGCGCTTTGGATGTGCCTGTCACAGATCACACTTACGAAGATTGTCGGCTCATGATTTCAGCAGGGCAGTTAACTCTCCCCATGGAAGCTGGTTTGGTCGAATTCACAAAAATCAGCAAGAAATTGAAGTAAGTGGGGCTCCAAGGCTTTTCCCCTTCTCCTACTAGATACTTATGAGCCCGAAGAGAATTCTGATTTATCGGTTGTACTAAATGCAAGTGGGAAAAGTGGAAGTGCAAGAAAGGTTCAGGCAGCTTCGGCAGGGAAGATGCGCGTGGCTGCACACCAAGGTCTCCTTAGCTCAAAGAAGGATTGTCCTGCGCTTGTCTGGAGTGAGAAAAGGGACAACCCCTTTAAGTGGCTACTGACAGATATGGGAAGGACATACACATGAGCATCAGAACATCCTTGCAGGCTTCAGATGGCAATAGTGCACATCTTGTCATTCCTCAGCATCTGGGGGACTAGAACTGGATGTTGCCTGCAGTGGTCCTAGGATCTTTCTGCTTGATCATAGAGCATTGAGGGACCCCAGGAAAAGCTGAGGGTCAGGCATCACGGGCCTGGGATCTGGTTTCTAGTGTCTACTGTTTAAAGGTGAACTTTCTCTGGCTATAAATAGAAATCAGTGACACTGCAGCTTACAGGAAATATGAGTAGGGGACAGAGAAGATTCCTAGGCAGGCTCAGTTGGACTTCTTAGAGGGTGTTGTAGGCATCTTCCCCAAATGGTTGCATGGTCATCACAACAGCTTCCAGTGGGTGTGGCCAGATTTAGTGCCCATTTCCCAGAAGGCAGGTGGTCACTTGAGTCTCCAAGAAAATTTCTTCACACCCCATCAATGTCCTTTTCCCCCCACCCTGGAGTTGGTGGATACAAAGCTTTGGACAGCAGTGACCCACTTTATCTTTGCTTTTGGCTCTGCTGTCTCCTCCTGTTCCTTTCAATGCCAGTGGGACTTCTGTGGGATCCAGAAGGAGGTTTGGAGACTGGGATGAAGTTCAAAACCAACACTTTGCTTTCCAGCAGTTCAGATTCCTATGTAAAAGATTTTAAGATCCGATAAGACAGGGAGTCTGGCAAACGTCAAGGGCGGGGTTTCCAGGCACAACAGTTGCAAAGGCACTGAATAGAAGTCTTTGAAAATAAGTCTATGCTTCATATATATCTGGTCAGAAGCTTTCTTTTTCTACCTTTCTACCTTTCATGCATGTAACCCATCAAGAGACCGAACTGTTTAAAGGAGTGTTTCTTATTGTGACAACCCTTAGGGCAGTGTTTCTCAACCTTGGCCACTTGAAGATGTGTGGACTTCAACTCCCAGAATTCCCCAGCCAGCAATGCTGGCTGGGGAATTCTGGGAGTTGAAGTCCACACATCTTCAAGTGGCCAAGGTTGAGAAACACTGCCTTAGAGCCAGGTCTCCTGATGCGCTGATCCCTCACGTAAACCTTAATTGCTTCCCAATTAATTAACTGCCCGGCTTCTAGCCCTGAGCTCCCCTTGAAAAGCAGCGGCTGCTAATTTTACCCCTTCCCTTCCCCCTTCTCCCTCCTTTGGGTAGTCTCAAATGGGACAGCATCCGTGAGCAGCTGGATCAATTTGCAACGATCGCCAGTGCATCCAAGGGTGGTCGGATCGGGATCGAGGAGTTTGCTAACTATCTGAAGCTGCCCATCTCAGACGCCCTGCAAGAGCTGTTTACTCTTTTTGACAGAGTAAGTCTTGTGTTCGTTCCCCCAAGGGCTGAAAAGAATGGTGGTGCTTGCAGAAATGAAGCTTGTGACTTCAAAATCTCCATAGCCAGAAAAAGAAAGAGAGAGAGAGAGAGAGAGAGAGCGCTTGTGTGTGTGTATGTGTAAAGAAAAGAGAATGTTAACATGCCATATGAAACAGATGAGAAGTGCTGGTGCATTGAGTTGGGGGTGGGGACTAGGGTTCGTAGAGGAAGAGCCGACAAAGAGGGAAAAGATTCAAGAGGGAGGCAAGATCGGGGCTGCTCGAAAAGACTTCCCTGCTCCAAGTTTGCAAAAGGAAAATTCCACCCTCGCTCGGCTTGGGCGAGGCCCCGTGCCCACAATAGATTCCAGCTGTGGAAAGTGACGTGTGCGGACATGAAGGGCTGCAATTTCCTTTGGCAGCGAATCTGTTCTTGCAGACCACGCCCAGCTCGCTCGGCTCTCTTCAAACACACTCTGAGCTTCTGAAAGACGCTGCAGGTTTTGGGACTCTCCACCATGTTCCTTGCTCAAGCTTTACTAGATGCCGCCACTGGTGGAGGAGGAGGTGGTAGAGGAGGAGGAGGAGGTGGTGGTGGTGGTGGTGGTGGTGGAGGAGGAGGAGGAGGAGGTGGAGGTGGTGGTGCTGGAGCTCTCCTGAAGACCTTGGGAGGTGGTGGGGGTGCTGGAGGCGCCATTATGCGAGGCCTTGGTGGACTCCTGACAGGAGGAGGTGGTGGAGGAGGAGGAGGAGGAGGAGGCGGAGGAGGCGGAAGAGCTGGTGGTGGCAGCAGTGGCGACAGCAAAGCCAGCAACGTTATGGGTCTTCTTGGAGGGCTTGTGAATATCATCAGTGAAGCAGCAGCTCAGTACAAACCAGAGCCGCCCCCAGCCGCCCGCAGCCACTTCGCCAATGTGGAAGCCAACGAAAGCGAGGAACTGCGTCAATTCCGACGACTCTTTACCCAACTGGCTGGTGACGATATGGAAGTGTGTCCCTCCGAGCTGATGAATATCCTCAACAAGGTGATGGCCCGGCATCAGGACCTGCAGTCCGAAGGCTTTAGCCTGGACACTTGCCGAAGCATGGTGGCCGTCATGGACAGCGACGCCACGGGCAAGCTGGACTTCTATCAGTTCAGGTATCTGTGGAACAACATCAAGAAGTGGCAGTGTGCCTTCAAGCAGTATACCGGCTCGGCAGGGAGGATTGAGATGGGGAACCTGCCTGCAGCTTTCAAGGCCGCAGGGTTTAACCTCCACGAGCAACTCTATGCCCTGATGATCCGTCGCTACGCCGACGAAGACGGCAGCATGGACTTCAACAACTTCATCAGCTGCCTGGTCCGTCTGGATGGAATGTTCCGTGCCTTCAAATCTCTGGACCGGGGTGGTGATGGAAAAGTCCAGATGAACATTGAAGAGTGGTTACAGCTCACCATGTACTCTTAAAACTGCAAGTGGTGGGAAGATGAAGCAGCGGTTTGCTCCACCTTGGACCCTCTCTCCTACCATATAGGGGGTTTGGGGGAGGAGGGAGAGATGAGAAGTAAAATTACTTCTGCCAACACTCAAAATCAGCTATCTTTGCTAACAGCGAGTGCCTTTTGGCTGATAGCTCCTTTGGGATATTGAGGTTAGCCGATGCATGCATTTTCTAGGAGTACGTGCTTATTGCTTGAAGAAAGCTTATGTTTTCTTTTGCTTTTTGCTCTGCCTGAATTGTACAACAGTCTAGAGTTGCAAGCTCATGTTAGGAATGTTGGAAGCACATTGGGAGCTGTGGATTATTTCATAGGAAGCTTGGGGGGGGGGAATCCAGTATTTTGTTGCAAAACAAAATGTAGCCTGCTCTCTTTAGGTGAATTTAATGCCTACATTGTGCAACAGGAAGCAACTGTTACTCTCATTAACCTGAATTCTTCCCCTCTCTGCTTCACCCGACCATGTTTTGCTCTTCTTTCCTTACTTCATCTCCAGTGTTGTTCTCATCTTCTCCCTGTAAATGGACATTTTGGGATTCTAAACCCTGAATACTAACTGGTCTTGTTAATCTAGTTCTTCTTGTTCTTTTTTAAGTCTAATCTGCTTTAGTTCACAGATGTATCTATTGTTGTACATATCTGGAATCCCAGTTATGCCAGGAACTCTGTTGTTTTCCAGTCATGGAAGGACCCTCAGGATCCTAAACTCATTCTTGAAGGAATAAGATTATGTTCTCCCAACCTGTTGCCCTCCAGATATGTATATCTGTTACCATCATACTCAGCGATGGTCACATGGGGTGATGGAAGTGGTAATCTGGGAGATTTGGAAAACAGCTAGTTGTGGAAGGGTGGAAACACAGCCAGCGGAAGATAACCTCTGTGGCTTCTGGTTTAGTATTTTTTCATTGCTTTTCCTGAGAGCTGGTTTGAAGCAGAAAGGGATAATGACAAAAATAGATCTTTTCTGACTAGTTCTTAAACACCTGTCCATTGTAAAGAGGAGAAAATAAACTTGGATCATAACAAAAGGAGAATACTGTTAATTGTCTGATTGTTTTGTAGGCCATTTTGCCAAGGGTGGCAGGGAGCGACATACTTTGCATTGAGGAATGCTATACCTTTCCTTTTTTAAAAAAATGCCTAAGGATTTGCAAAGGAATCCTGCTTGATATCTGTGGATTGTGCTCCATAAGACCCTTTGCTGCAGGTGGTCCTGGACTAAAATCTATCACTTGGTTATTTGTTTTTGACCTGGACAACCACTTCAGGTCTGGCTGTCCTTACTGTGACCTGAACTGGCCCAAATATGACATCTCTACCTCTTCTGGGCTACTTCCCAACCTTGCCCCGAGTAGACCTTGTAGGGCTCCAAAATGTGCTTGTTCCTTCTCACTGATTTTGATTGGCTTTGTGCCTCACACTATGCCATCATGTTGGTTTTGTCTGGGACTTTACCCATTGTGGTTGAGTGTTTTGGGCGAACTGGCCTTGACGGCTTCTTGATCCAGTTCTAGTTGGAAAAATATTCTAGTTGAAATGATACGAGAGCCAGCATCTCCAAACCAGCTCAGAGGAAGAGGTCGTATTCTCATTGTTTGCTCCATGACAGTGGTTACAGCTCTGTCCTGTCCTTGGCCAAAAGTCTCAAAGGTTAATTTGCTGTTCCATAAAAGTTCCTTGTCTCAGTTGAGGAACCCAACTGGGCAACCTTCTAGATTGTGGACAGCCAGATTCTGCAACTGCAGGCCTTGTTAAGACTCCGAGTGCCCAGGATTATTGTTAAAACCCCCTCCTCATCCCCTGGTTCTCCCTATATACTATGACCATGTCATTCTCTCTGTCATACATCATATATACATATCTTTACTATGGTCACTGACCAGAGTACAGCAGTCAACAGTGGATGGAACAAAATAAAACAGTTTGGGACTAGATCATGGATGTGATCAAAGTGGGTCTGGTTTTACAAACAAAATTCAAATTTGGCCACATGTGTAGAAATGGAATCATACTGGATAATAACAACTATATATAGAATCAATTGGAATTCTCTGGGTTCTTTATTTAATGAGGAGTAATAAGATAGGCCCTTGCATCCTTATAGAAAATACAGTGTAGCAGGTGATAGACTATGGTTTCGATTGACTCTTCTCCACAAGGGCAGGACCTTAGTTCATATGAATATTTTTTTTGTAACTGCCCTCAAGAACTGCCCTAGGGAGTGTATTAAAGCTTGTTCAGGTTAGGGAGTTTAGGGACAGTGATATGGTGTAGATATCTTGCTGGCCTAAAGAAAGGGGCTCGGCTGCCCAGGAAAACATTCCTGGGTAGGGCAGATGGATCCAGTTGGACTTCTAGATCTCAGACACGTTGCTTGAGTGCAATGAGTGCTCAGTCATAAGGTAAAGGTTTCCCCCGCACATTTGTGCAGTCGTGTCCGACTCTAGGGGCCGGTGCTCATCTCCGTTTGTTAGCCGAAGAGCCAGCGCTGTCCGAAGACGCTTCCACGGTCATGTGGCTGCATGACGCTGGCGGAATGCTGTTACCTACCCACCGAAGTGGTACCTATTCATCTACTTGCATTTGCATGCTTTCAAATTGCTAGGTTGGCAAGAGCTGGGGCGAGTGCGGGAGCTCACTCCGCACGCAGGGCTAGGGATTCAAACCTCCGAACTTGCGATCTTCCAATCGACAAGCCTGGCGTCTTACCCGCTGAGCCACCACGCCCCTTGCTCAGTCATAGTCCATCATTAGAAAGGTCTCCCTAAGGCAGTGCTTCTCAACATGCTGGCTGGGGAATTCTGGGAGTTGAAGTCCACACGTCATCAAGTTGCCAAGGCTGAGAAACACTACCCTAAGGACTATTGAAATCAATGGCACAGCAACCAGGAGGGTCTGAAGAAACCCAAACTGTTGAGATAGCTCTTTGGGTCCTGTTTTAAATGATCGTTTTTACTGCCTTAAATCTGATGGTGTCAAATGTTGACTCTTGTGTTGGTTTGGGCCATTTATGTTTCATCCTTTTAAAAGAATAAAAGATAATCTTATGAGGGTGAGGCAACCAGTGGGGGGGGGAAATAAAGATTCACCCAATGCATTTGCTGCAAATGTAGTTGCCCATTTAGAGGGATGGTTTGGCCAAGGAATAAGTTCAACCTTTCTTCACCAAGTTTCCAGGGCAGATCTTTCTCAAGGGGAAAAAAAGACATTCAGATATGTCTATGAAGGTTCTCAGTCATCCAGGTGGAATTGTCTGTAGCTTGAATCATGTCAACTGGATTTCTATTTTCTCAGTGGAAACATTCAGATACTACTTTGTTTTTAATTGCTCATCCCTGCTCTAAGTATCGAAATGCAGAGACATTTTTGTGTTTTCTCTCTCTCTCTCCTGCATATTCCTTTGAAAGCAAACAATGTCTCCCTGGAGCCGAGCTCTACTCTTGATCACTTTATGGACTTGTTTCTTGGCAAGGAGAGGAAGGTGCCTCCCACTGCTTTTGGCTAAGATGTTTTCTGACTAACCACTCTCCCTTGCAGTTCTGAGACTTCTGAGTGGTGTCCTATCCAAGTAATAACCAGGTCTGACCTTGCCCTGGCTTTTTGGGATCAGCCGCGGTCAGCCAAGTGCTGCTCTCTGCTGCGTCAGAAGAGCTGCTGCTGATCTCCGTAGACGAAAATAAGCACCGCACGCAAATGTACACAGCAAAATCCCAGTACCCGTCCCTCCCCTTCAAGGCAAGCTCTGGAGAGGAAGGAGTGTCACATGGAGCGAAGAAAGTGGGTGGATGGGAATCCTGAACAAGCTGCTTCCTTTCCAAAGGAGAGTCAAGAATTTGCCCTGGCAGATTAACGGACATCAAACCCGCCTGGTTTCCTGGGGATCTTTTTTAAAGAAACATCTTGAAGGCTTTCTGAACGTTCATTTGAGCATTATAAACATTTGCCGCAACCTCTTTAACGTTCCAGAGACTTTGGGCATTTTGTATTTGTTTTTAACCAAGTCTTTGCATCTATTCGGAGCAAAACACTCTTGATTTGGAGTTTAAAGAGAAACGGAGGTTCCCTGCCAGCTCAAGTGTGCATCTGGGGCTCCCTTTTCGTAACTGGTTTGCAGGCCCAGGGAACTGTGACATGCTCTTAAATTCTCGATATTTATGAAAACAGACTTGGGGTCCATTTATGTTTTAGGAGGGGGCTTCAGACAGATGCCCTGCAGAGTTTCTGAGCTTACTTCTCTCCTGTTTATCAAATGTGCAGCGCCATTCCCAGGAAAAGGCCTGGCAATTAAGCGGGGGGGGGGGGGGGGGGGGGATGGACGACGACTCCTCCCTCATTGCTGGTTTGTATAATGGATTGGAATTGCAGGCAGGAAAGAGAGGAGGACCTGGGAGGGTGTCCCAGTCCACATTTTGCCTGGGCAAGGTTCCCTAACTTACCAGCAACCTTATAAGGATGTTTCAGGCTGGTGTTTCTGTTTGCGTTCTGCGGTTCAGTTCAGAAAAGGAACCGAACTGAACAAAAGTCCAGACCTGCAGGAAAAGTTAAAAAAAAACTTTTTGTTTTTTGTTAAAGCAAAGGTATTATTTTCTCTTTGCTCCTTTTTTGCTTCCAGCAGAAGTGATTCTTCCTGCGTTCAAGAGGGAAAATAAAAGTTTTCATGTGCTGTTCCCAGTTAGTGCTGCATTCCATTCTCCTTTGCTAGGGCTTAAAGATTGGAATGTAGCCAGTCTCCCTGAGGCTGGTATGCAAGAATATAAGCTTAACCCGCTCAGTGCTGCAGCTGGCAGCCTCAAAAGTGGTGCAATCTCTTGGGCATGAATGCAAAGCCAGGAGGGTTTTTAAACGGTGCCACCCTGGAGTGAAACGCTGTACAAAATCCACAATGTCAAATTTCTTCCCCAGAGTTCTCCAATCTAATATTAAGAGGCCAGGGAAGACAACAAAGGGAGAAGGCTGGGCTATCAATACTAATGTATGCATTTCTTTATTACATGTGTCAAACATTTATGTCTGCTGGGCTTTTTGAAAGCAGGGATCTCAAGACAGATCCCACAGATGTGGAGCAGAGTGAGGAAGGTAGCTAGACTTGCACCAGGAGAGCCAGATTCAAGTCTCCACAGGATGACAGAGCTTTACTAGATAACTTTAGGCTCTTATCTGCCTCAAGCAAAACTTCCTAGAGTTGTGGCTTGGGGAATAAAAAGGACGGCTCTAACGTTGGCTTCCTTTTGCTTTCAAATGAGCAACATTACATTATGTGGAGAAAAGAAGTGGCCAATTAAAAGGTGCTGTTAAAAGGTGGCTTAAAAGACAAGGGTTGGCATGTTTTAACATGCCCAGATGCTTAAATTTGATTCCTAGCTAGTTCCTCAAACATTGTGAAGTGCAGGGGCTCTCCATTGCTGAGATATGTCTAGGAAGAAAACTTGCTTTCTTGCTGGAATGGGTGTTTTGAAGGGCATCAACCCAATGGGTGTGGGAAAGAGGCATTGCTATTGACTTTACTCAACATTCAGAAATGATTGGATGTTCTATCAGATTTTCCGCTTGTGGTTGAAGAACATACAAATTTGGTTGGTCGGGGTGTGCATCCCACAACTTTGGTCCAAAGAGGAAACTCTTGGGAACTTGCCATGGGAGTTTAGTCATACTCATTGGGTAGACATGTCAGATGACTCTTTCCTGGGTCCTACAAAATCTCTTGATTCAGACTTTTTGGAGCTACCTAAGGATCTGTTTTCACTAGGCGGTGGTGGTTACTGTTGTTGTTATCATCATCATCATTTTATATCCCATCTTTATTTTGCACAACTTAGTGCTCTCACCGCCTATTTTCCACACAATGACAACTCTGTGAGGCGGGTCTGCCTGGACCTTCTTTAGTTGCCCACAAGTCAAATTGAATATTGAATCTGTCAGAATGATATATATGGTTTATCTTTCCTTAAGTTCTCAGAGTAGAGATATGTAAGTTCCATTACATCATGTCTCCATATAAGATCTGACTTGCGTATACATCTGATGAGTCCTAGTAAGGATGACACCAGCCACGTACTGCAAGGAATATGGATACAGCCTGAATTGGAGAAAGACATTGATTGTATTCAGCCATCAGCTCCACAACTGTTGTATTATCATGATATTTTATAACTTATATTACTATGTTTGGAATTTTCTTCATTGTCCACAGCAGCCTTTCTCAACCTTTTGACCCTGGAGGAACCCTTGAAATATTTTTCAGGCCTTGGGGAACCCCTGCAGATTCAGGCTCAAATATAGGCCAGAAGTTACAAAATTATTATATTCGTTTCAGGGGTATATATAATGTATATATGCATTAACAGGGTTCTTAAACTAAAAATAAAGAATGAAAGTTACCTCTTGAATGTGAAGTTGCCCAAATTTGAAATATTTTTTAAAATAAATTGTGATCTCCCAGGAAACCGCTAGTCACCACTCATGGAACCCTAGGGTGCCACGGAACCCTGGTTGAGAAACCCTGGTCTACAGCCTTCAGGATTATTATGGTTAATATATCAATAAGTATTTGAGTATTTCAACTGCATGTAGTTTTGCTTAATTGCAGTAGGGTATTTGAAACTGAGGGCTGTTCACAAGCTTGCCTGGAAAAGTAAGTTTGAGTAGTCAGGTGTCATATCTCTGTTGCAGTTCCAGGAGTCAAGATAAATAGTGGAGCCATTTAAGGGAGCTGGAAACCTTTAGCCAGCTAAAAATGGCGCAACAGGAGAAATAAAAGTCAACAAGCCAGGATGCGATGGGATCTGAGTGGAAAGAGTTATTTGTGGGAAGGGGGTACAAACCCCACACCTGTGGAAATCTACCACATCAGCATCACTGAGCAACTTCAACAAAATTTGTTGTCCCGTGTTTCTTTCAGAATGGAGACGGTTCCATAGACTTCCGAGAATATGTGATTGGCTTGTCAGTCCTATGTAATCCTGCCAACACGGAGCAGACCATTCAAATGGCATTTCAGGTAAGTCCTCCGATTGAGGACCCAAGGGGCAGCCCAGGTCTGCAATTATAGGTAGAGCATTTCTGTGTGTATGTGTGTGTGTGTGTGGGGGGGAGATTCTGTGCAGAGCCCAGGCACCAGTCATATACTACTGTAATGTGCTCTACATGGGGCTGCCCTTGAATATCTGGAAGCTTCAGCTGGTGCAGAACGCAACCGCATGGGCAATTACTGTAGGTGTGCTTCCAGAACAGCACATGTCACACCTCTGCTCCGCGAGCTGCATCGGTTGCCAGTTTGCTTCCGGGCCCAATTCAAGGTGCTGGTCTTCATGGCATGGGGCCAGGTTGTTTGAGGGACCGCCTCTCCCCGATTGTATTTGCCTGTCCCATTAGATCAGGCAGAGAAGGTATGCTTCGGGTCCCGTCTGCTAGGGAGGTACACTTGGCAGGTCCCAGGAGGTGGGCCTTTTCTGCTGTGGCACCTGCCGTATGGAACATTCTCCCTCCACTGAAATCAGGTTAGCTCCATCCCGGTTAATGTTTTGGAAGTCCCTCAAGACCTGGCTATGTCATCAGGCCTGGGGCTCCCAGGGGACCAGTGACCTAAGATGGCCCCATCATTGCAGTTAATATTCAGTCTCTCCTGTGCCTTTGGTTTCTTATTTTTATAAATAACTCAAGGTGGGGAACATACCTATTACTCCTTCCTCCTCCTGTTTTCCCCACAACAACAACCCTGTGAGGTGAGTTGGGCTGAGAGAGAGGGACTGACCCAAGGTCACCCAGCCGGCTCTCATGCCTAAGGCAGGACTAGAACTCTGTCTCCTGGTTTCCCATTGGCTCCTTCCTAGGGCTGAGAGACAGGGACTGGCCCAAGGTCACCCAGCCGGCTTTCATGCCTAAGGCGGGACTAGAACTCTCAGTCTCCTGGTTTGCCATTGGCTCCTTCGTAGGGCTGAGAGAGAGGGACTGGCCCAAGGTCACCCAGCTGGCTTTCATGCCTAAGGCGGGACTAGAACTCTCAGTCTCCTGGTTTCTAGCCCAGCACCTTAACCACTAGACCAAACTGGCTTGGAATCCCTGGGAAACATTCTATGAGGACGAGGACAGCCATGTTAGTCTATAGTAGTTAAAACTCAGAAGAGGGTGGTAGCGCCTTTTTAGACTTTTTAGACTAACAAGCACAAGCTGTCACTAGCTATAGCTCATTATGTGAAAGCTTCAAAAAATTGTGTGCCTTTTATATTCCCTTCTCACCCCTATGGGTGATATGTGTCTTCCTCAACCTTGGGTCCTCTACCAGAGCCTGGGAGTTTCAGGGTTCTGCACAGTGTCTTAGCTGTTCCTAGCACTGTGCTCTTCTGGACAGAGAGCTCTGATGTTGCTCCTGGGATCTGTTGGAGCCCCTCTCCCAGCTTCTGAGTCCCAGCCCCGAGTGCTCCCACCACCACTGGGACCACTTCACCTTCCACATCCTCTCCAGCTCCTCTTTCAGGCCCTGCCAGTTCTTCATATATACATAATGTCTGAAAAGGTGCCATCAGATTCTTTCCGATCTCTGGGAGGGAATGCCATGATTTGGGGTCGCATTAGCTGTTCTTCTGAAAGTGGGATCATTTGGCTCTGAAGTAGTGAGCAGTTCATTTCAGAGAAGATGATCCCTGTGGGACCGAAGTCTTCCACCACCCCAAGATGAAGAGCAGAACCTTCAAAAGGGGTGGACGGAATACCATTAATCTGATGGCTTTAAAAGAAACATGCATCTGAAGATTGACTTAGAGATGTGTCCAAGCTGAGCATTATCCTCCTTTTCAACAGACCAGTCAATCCCTCTTTGTTTTCAGCTTTTTGACATTGATGAAGATGGCAGCATAACAGAAGATGAATTTGCCCAAATTATCCGTTCATCGCTAGGGCTTCCTAACCTTGATGTTTCAAACCTCTTCAAGGAGATTGATGCCGACAACTCTAACAAACTCTCCTATGGTAAGGTGGGCTAAGTGGGAATTAAGGAAAACAAGATTCAGGGATATAGCTGGAAGGAGACTTTGGGGCATGACGTAATGGTGTGTGGGAAAGACCTTGGGAGACTGGGCAAAGAGATGCTGCCAAGGGAACAGTCAGATAAGAGACAGCATAGCCCACAGCTGGATATTGGGCGGGTCAAGAGGCTCAGAGGGGACCCTCCCTAGCTTCTCGGGCTGTAAAGGAGACGGGGGGGGGGAGGATTGTACTTTCAGACTTGCAAGATTCTGTCAATGTAGCTTTACAATAAAGTAGAATTGGCTCATCTGGTTGTGATTCCTATCTGGTTTACCCCGTGAGGCCAACACGTAAGTTGCCCTCTCCTGGTTTAGTGTGACTCAGACCAGTCCCTGTGTTTGAAATAATATTGTTCATTCCTTTATTTTTAGAAGAGTTCAAGGATTTTGCTGAGAAACATCCCGAATACGCCAAGCTATTTACAACATATCTCGAGCTGCAACGCTGCCAGATGTTTACAGAGGCAGAATTCAGTTCCAGTGAGGGCTCACCTACAACCCCAACTTGTATATCTTCTTCTGAAACAACTCCAGTGCCAAGGAACAAAGTCTGTCCTCTACTAACTGAAGAGGAGCATTCAAATATTTCAGATAAAAAAGAAGACTGAATCTAGAAAGCCTAATATATATTAATTTAATCTGCAGAAGGATGCATTTTATTAAATCCAAATCTTTGTGGGATTTTTTAATCATACAGAGTAAAGCAAAACCTTGCTTTTGGAACTTATGTATTCATGTATGTCAAGAACTATTTTTCCGTAAATAAATATTGGGAAGGGGGTTGCCACTTGTATTGCATTAATGACGATTCTGTTGCAGAAGAAGAGTTTGTGTTGAGATGAAATTGGAGAAGGAAAGCTGTGGTAGTCTATGGTACCCCAAAATCAGAAGGTTTGGCAGCACCTTTTCTGACCAACACATTTCATTCAAAGGCATAAACTTTTGTGAGCTGCAACTTATGCTTTTGAATAACATTTGCGAGAAAACATTTTTGCAAGCCCCATTTTCTCGGCTCGATTCCTGTGCAGTTTGCTTGGCAGTGTTATGCAAGTCAGTTGCTGCTACCATCCTCCCCCCAAAAAATCTTCCCTGTTTAGCCAGCCGCTATGAGATCTCCTGGTGTAAAGTACTAACCAGGACCTATCCTGCTTATCTTCTGAAACCAGCCAAGGCTAGATAAGTAGTTCCACCATCCCTCTCAGGCTCTGTAGAGTTACTGTGAGCCAGGTTCATTTGTCATGCAAAGCTATTTAAAAAAATAATCAATTAGCCTATAAATCACCATTGGCCGAGTCATAAACCCTTGCTTTCTGCAACTTTCTGCAACCTGCAAAGGGAAAGCAAAATGAATGCATGTTGCATCCTGATCTTGATGCAATTAATGTGGCCCAGAAGATTCTCATCCTTGAGCCAGAAGCTTTTAGCCCCAGTGCCACGATGAGAATGAAGTATTCTGCATCTATCATGAGGGATCTGATTTAATTATCCCAGATCATCCGCCTGAATGCTTAAGAGAGGTAAGGCACCACTGCCCCCTCGTGGCCATTTAATGGATATTGTGCCTGTCGGTTTCCCAGAGAGAGAAAAAACTCTCAGTAGATGTGCACTGTTAGAAGACCTGAAAGACCAGGTTGGGGATAGATCATCATGGAGAAAATCTATGTGGTCGCTCTGAGTCGTAAAGGACTTGATGGCACAAAAACAGATGTGCGCAGGGCAGACAATCCATCTCGAGATCAGTCTTGCCTAAGGAGATTCATTGCTCCTCCTCCTCCTCCTCTTGGAGATGGAGAAGGGAGGCTAGACACCTCAGCCGTCCCACTCAGCTTTTGTGTTTGTGATTGCTCCTGTTACCAAGCAAAATAGCTGCTTGGCTGATTAAAGTTGGGACCGTCTGCTCTGCTTTGCGGAGTTGCTTCGAAGCGCCTTTCCAAAGATCTGCACTGCTATCAAAAGTTCCCTTTTTTAATCCAGAAGGGCCCCGAACACCAGACATGTAGCATCTCCAACCCAATCCCATTGAAGACAGCTGCCAGCCTGTTTAGGATTGGCAAGTGGTGTGTCCTTTGCCAAAAAGGTGGCAGTTAAGAAAGTATTTCAGCCTGGGACACTGATTACTGGCACTTTCTTTTCAGCAATCCTAAATCAAGTTCACAATTAGAAGAGACCCCAGGGGGTTGTGTGTCTGTGGGAATTGTCCAGTCCCCCCCACCCCACCCCCCACTGCTTGTAGCAGCTGCAGTTCACTGCAGATACCCTTTCAGTTTGTGATCAGCAAAGATCCTTTTCTTCACCCACTGATGCAAAGCTGTATCTTCCCCATTTTATCCTTGCATCTTTGAGATGTCCGTACGTCAATACAGAACTTCCGTCAATGGCTCATTTTTCAGGCCAGAATTTTAATGTATCAAAATCAGTTTTGAGGCAGGATTTTCACTGAGTTGCCTGAGCAGAAATAGGCAATTGCTGTCTGAGTGACTGCTACAGAAATACAAGTTACACCTGCCTTCTGCACTCTGATCTAAGTTATTTATACAGAGATTGAATAGCTTGGGCCTTGTGGGTCTCCAAGCAAGACCTCCATCTAGGATGGTAACGAAGCACAAGTCCTTCAATTGCACCAGCTAAGGAGACCTCAAACTTAAGTATTGCTCAGGCCATATTATTACCATCAAACCAAAAGAATTGTGAGATCTGCTTGATCAAGTAGGACTATTCTTATATTCTTCTGTTACAGGTTAGTTAGCAACCCCTATCAAAGGCAAACCACATCTTAACATGATGTATGAACCAGGAAGAAGTTCTCTACTTCATTGTACTGAAACTTCTCATTTCCTAGATTAGCTACATTTGCAAGTAATCTTCCAACTTTTTTTTTGCTTATCAGCCCACCTTAATCTAACATAAACCAAGATTTCTTTGGCTCAATTGTCCTATTCCCCAATCCTCTGTGTATTTTGAAAAGGGATAGTATCTTGGCTCCGTGTCAGCCCTAGGGACAGAGTTGTCCACCTGAATCCTATAAAGCATCTCAACTCCTTAATTCAATTGCATTCCCTTTATTTTGCCACAGCCCCCACCAATGAGCATAAATCTTTGAGGGCCAAGGAGTCTGTTTAGAAATAATCCAATAGTGCCTATTAAAATATTGGTCATAGCCAGAGTTGCCAAATGACTGACTCATCATAACCTTGGATGGGGATTTCCAGCTTCTTTCTCAGCTTTCATGGGCTTAATTCAATCAACCTGAGAAGACCAATTTACTTGCTGCTCTCCAAGAGACAAATATGACTGGCATGACTACAGTTTGAAGAGGAGAGTATCTGGGTGTTGTCAGCCAATAAAACCTTGCATTTGCACCCTACGTATGGCAACCTTAGTAATAAGGACTGGTTGGTAACACTCTAGATGATTTGCAGTAGACCACCTTGGGCTTTTTAAATTTTGTGGTAGGAATGGAAGAAAACTTGGATGGGAACCAGAAGTGCATTGAACCCTCCTGAAGAGAATATTTGTAGCTCATGGTTGAACTGTGGAGTCCTTGGTGCTCTCTGAGCCTTGTTGTTTTCTTGCAGATGTTTCATTGCCAGGATAGGCAACATCTTCAGTGCGAAAAGGGAGTGGGGTTTGCAAACCCCTAGTCTGTCAATAAAACATCTGCAAGAAAACAACAAGGCTCAGAGAGCACCAAGGACTCCACAATTGAACCCTCTCCCAGATTTCTTTTTTTTTTAATGCATGTGTATCTCTGACCTGGGTGGGTCAGAAGGAATGCACAAACAGGTTGGGTTTACATGACATAAGTGACCAGGCAAAATGAGGTTGGACCATTTCTGGGAACCCAACCATTCTCTGAACCAAGCTATCACTGCCCATCATAACTGGTGCGTGTCCACCAGCTGTGTTTTGTAAACCAGGGTTCAGGGGTTAGAAAAGATCTAACCCCAGCCATTTATGAACTGACACCTGTCCTCCAATTTCCTTATTTTCTTTCTGTATGAAAAGGGCTTCTTTAGATTTCTACCTACCCTTGAAGCTTCTACAGGAGCGTTTTTCAAACTTGGCAACTTTAAGATGTGTGGTCTTCAGTTCTCAGAATTCCCCAGCCAGCATTCTGGGAGTCCAAGTCCACACTTCTTAAAGTTGCCAAGTTTGAAAAACACTGCTCTAGAATGTCTTTTCCTGAACGTCAATTTATGATCAACCAAATTTACTGCTTGGTTCCTATTTTTCTACTCCTGGTGATGGAGAACCTATTACAGACTTCTACCTCACTTTTCAGAGTGCCAGACTGCACTCTCTGGTTGCCGGGCTGACCTGAAAAACTCACTAAAACTTTTCTTTGGAATTTCATGGAAGGGTGGGACACCAAGGATCCCCAAGAAGATGAGAAGCCAGAGAGACAATCAGCACACTGACAAAGCAACAAGAACAAAAGGCCATTTTATTCCCATGAAATGAAAGAACTGTTTTAAAAATGCAGGAGAAACATTCAGTCCAGCTATAAAATGAAGGACAAAGGAACAGAATGTGAGAAATCGTCTCAGATGTACAGTAATTTGCCAATGGATGTGCTTGTTGAATTAAAAAAAATAGACGATAGTAAACTCAGGGACACTATGCAGCATTCTGAGTCTCTCCCATTGGTCCATCAAGAACCACGTCATTCAGCCAAGACGTGGATGAGAGCAAAGATCCTCAAGCCACAAACTTCATCATCAGCCAAGGGAAATGTTTTTCATTATGGACATTGTTTACAAGATGACACCAACTTTTTTTTTAAAGAAAAGTTATGCCAAAGAGGGTGTGCTGAAAATAACACATGTTCCCCCATTTTAAAAAGAAACTTGTCATGCTGTAATAGCTCCCTTCTGTTGATTTCTGCAGCACACAAAGTAAAGGGTAACATTTGTCACTTGCAGCCAACTTGCCCTTTTGCAGATAACTTGGATCTCTGGGATTTGTCAGCACTATATCTCCACCCTCACCTTAATTCAGGAGAAAGTCAAGTGCTCAACTGCTCCCACTTACATGTCTCTAAGTAGGTCTGGAAAAGACTTAGTTCTAAAACCACTCGTTGTGTATTAAACCCAGTTCTGATTACTGGACTTAAAGAAAGGAATTATACTGCTTTAAAAGGTGCAAAAAACAGCACCCAGAGTGATTTGGGGGCTGGAGTAGCTCCCTTATCAGGTAAGACTGCAGCAATTGGGGTTTTTAAATTTGGAATGAAAAGGGAGAGGCCATAGGGATATGTCACATAATGCACAGCATAGATAACAAGGAGAGACATTTTTCCTTATCCTCTTACAGGTTTAGAACTCAAGGTCAGCCACTGAAATGCAATCCAAAGCTGATAGCATCAGTGTCTTTATTTCACACAGCACTTACACACTTGTTGTTGTTGTTCAGTCGTTTAGTCGTGTCCGACTCTTTGTGACCTCATGGACCATAGCACGCCAGGCCTTCCTGTCCTCCACTGTCTCCCGGAGTTTACTCAAATTCATGTTCGTTACATCGGTGATGCTATCTAACCATCTCATCCTCTGCCGTCCCCTTCTCCTTTTGCCTTCAGTCTTTCCCAGCATCAGGGTCTTTTCCAGTGAACTTACACACTTACTTACACAATTTTTGTCTTGCCCGTCTCCAAAGAATGGGGGAATTTACTGACAGAGAGGTTGAGATCATGATGGCTGGTCTGGAGGGTTTGATAAGGGGACTGGATAGATTCATGGAAGATTCAGCATTCTGTAGCTGCTCATACTGATAGATGTTGACTCCCTCCAGAATCATAAGCATGTGTTTTCAATATTGGTTATGGGGAAGCAACCACGGAAAGCTTCTTACTCTCCATTCCAGCCTCATGAGCTTCCCAACTGTATCCCATGGACCTCAGAAGACAGACTAGAAGGCCTACAGAATAATCCAGCAAGGGGCTTCTTAATTTATATAGTAAATTTTATTAAGTTTCAAAAGAAGAATAAAAACTACAGAAAAACAAATAACTACACAGAAAGAGAGAAAAACTAAAAAGGTGCAGAAACACAAGAGAATTTTTTTTCAAATTTACAAAAAGATGTGGCTTCCGACTTTTAACAGCAAGGATATACAAAAATTTCCATAATCAATCTCTTACTCTATATTAAACCAAAAGACCACATTATTTCTATAAATCATTCCACTTTAAGACATAATGAAAATCACTAAGTACAGTTACTCCTCCACCTTATATTAAAATAAAGAAAAAAAAGTTCATATAAACCTCCTAAACATCTTTCTCCCCTCCAAAAGATAACACATATTTAATTATTCCCTTCCTACCACTATTCTATGCATTTCTGTCTACTATAATAAGAATCAAATTAAAAAGCACATAAGTTGTCTGCTATTATACTTAATAATACAACAATTTTAATAATCCCAATCTTAACAAACCCAAAAAACAAAGACAATTCAAAACAGTAATTCCATATCTTTAAAAGCAAATAACATCAATCAAATCATTATAGCAAACCAGATAAACATTCTTTAACCCTAATACAACAGTTTTAATAATTTTAATCTTACTAAACCTAAAAAACAAAGCCAATTCAAAACAGTAAATCCAAATCTTTAAAGGCAAATAGCATCAATCAAATCCTTAAAGCAAACCAGATAAACATTCCTCAACCCTTATCCCACTTCAAAAAAAACCAGAGCAGTTACATATCCCCACAATGTGCACAGAGTTTTTCTCTTGAAAGAATCAAACAACCCAAATGCCCCCCTCAAAGATTCCAGGTTCTTTCCATGACATTCTACCAGAAGATCAATTTTACTTATGGCTTGCAGATCACTCTCTCCCTTAGATTTCTCCAACTCCACTATCCAATCTTCATCCAGCATCTCGATAAAAATCCCAATCTCACTCTTAAAAAAGACCTTTCTATCGCTCTTAAATTCCTCAATTTCATCCACCGCATCCCCAACCTGATGGCACATTTTAGATCTCATGTTTTCCACAATGTCCTGGATATCTTGCATAAAAGCTTGATAGAAGTCAGAAGAAATCTGTTTAAAATCTTGGTGGAAGTCAGAAAGAATCTGTTTGAAATCCTCCATGTCTCACGCAGTAGATTATGGCGCCCCCTAGGATCTTAACCAGTGAAAGTCAAAGATATAGAAGAGTTCCAAAGTGTGTTTACACAAAGAGAGAGTGAGATAAGCAGACAGTTCTCAAGGGAAAGTGAAAACAGAAAGCTGAAGGTTCAAATCAGCCGATTCAACGTGTAGGAAAATGCTAATATCTTCAAATTTAATACAGAAATAATAACAGGAAGACAATTGTTTACTCTCAATCCTCCTTTAAATTTGGAAGGAAAACGAAATCCAAAACTTAAAAAACATTTTTTAAAAAGTAATCCCAAAAATAACGTTAAGCACCAAGAGAACCAGCTTTTCCTCGCTGTAGAAAGCCTCTCTTGGGGTACATATACTTAAAAAAAATACAAATTGATGATTTAGAAATGGGGTGGCCAGTCTTAGTGTCCCTTTAAGGCCACAGCACGGCTTGGAAAGTGATGAAGTCCACGCCTCCCGGCTGGCTCTTACCAGTCGAACAGGTGGGTTTTTGGTTGTAACTACCATCTTGAATTTTTTAAGCCTCTCCCCTGTACAGAGACTTGATCTTCAGCTAAAGAGTAAAGACTTTGCTATACCTGTTTTAAAACCCTGGACTGGGGATATTTGTTCACTGTCTCCATATGAACCGGTTTTCTACCAATATTTAGGCAAGTCCAATTACTCCACATGCTCAACATTTGATTTATTGTTAAAGAACTGAAGTTTCTGGGTCATATATGTCTATTTCATTATGTATTTTGTTTTTGTTTCTCATTTTTGATTTCATGTTTTCCCCCATTGTTAATATATGTTCATATATTATGAATGGGGAAAAAATGGGAAAAATATGTTGAACTTTCTGATTCAATTCAGAAAGTCAGTTTGATTTGGAAATTCAATCAAGTTGCAGTCAAATCTCCAAAGCTTTGTATAGCCCATACTCCACTGCAGATGTTTGCAAGGAAGTTCATATTTCTTGGCACTGATCTCAGTTCTATTCAGCTCCAAATGAATAAAGGAAAGGAGTGAAGGGGTATCTAAAAATTCCATTTTTACTGATTTTCGTTTTGGCACAAATGGTAAAAATTCCACCCCAAGGGAACATTATTTCTTATCATGTGCTATTTGTATCAAATGAAGGGGGTCTCTTTCATTTTAAAGCTTCTTCTAACTCTTAAGAATCAGTGTTTAAACAGCTGCTACCTTTCTAGCCAAAAGCTAGTTGACTTTATCACCCGTGGCATTTAATGTTTGCAAAGCAATGCAGCAGGTCTTGTTAGATTAAAATGAGCTCTTGGACCTGTTTCCCTGATGGGATTTTATTTAGTCTTTCAGCCTTTGAGCATCCAAAATTATGGAAGCATTTTCAATAATTTCAACCACTTCCATCAGAATAAGTATGGTGCAGACTCAGAAAACACAAAGGGAATGTTGCAGATTGACATGGAAATGGTAGTGGTTAAGTTTTGGGATGCTTCTATAAAGACTTCCAAACATCAAAATGTTCTTGAGGAGAACAAATAAGCCACTTGGGTAGGAAGAGAAAAAAAAAAGTACATTGTGAGTTGGCTAAGAGATTAAGAGGGTCTCTCTCTCTCTCTCTCTCCCTCCCCTTGCAGTTGTGTTCAGTTTGCAGTCATGCCTGTGCAGTCTTAAATTATCAATCCTTCCTAAGCAGTTGAAGAGGAATCATAATCCACATCCAAATTGGGACCAAACAAAGAGCTAAGAATCACTGCTATGCCCTGAGCGGTTAAAGGTTCTGGAAAAATAAAAAAAAATTCCAGGGATGTCAATGGAACACAAAATAAATCACTGGCACCGCTGTGGATCACCCAGGTTGGTTTGCTGGGAGTCCAGGGAACCTTTGCAACATCTAGCATTGCCCACCTAGTAAAGCATGATGATTTAACCTGGTGGACAATGCTGGATGCCAGAAATTTGGTGGGGCCTCCCTCCCACTTTCAGTATTGATAGTGAAGCAGGAGATGACATACTGTCATATGGGACAGTAATTCTCACACAAAGTGCTCACGGGTCCAAGAGAGTACCACTTTCTAAAAGCCAATATTATGTTAGAGCTTCAGAGATTGAGTCTTGGTTCATGTGCTGCTTTGTATACAGTATTCCTTAATTAAACTATAGGAGCACTCCGCATCCAACCGTGCTTCCAACTCCTGACCATTCATGATTGGTGTCACCAACTGGAATTTAGTTTCTGAACTAACAGGTACTGATTTGATTGCCTGGAAAGCCGGTAGACCAGGGGTGGGGAACGTCCGTCCCGTGGGCCGTATAAGGCCCGCGAAATCATTTGGTCTGGCCCTGCCAAGGCAACCGCAGGTGGGACTCGAAATTCAATAAATCTAGGAGCTCCCACTCGCAAACCCCGCCCCCCCGGTGCTTTTGATTGGCTCCTGCCCGCCAACCCTGCCCCCGGTGCCTTTGATTGGCTCCTGCCCACAAACCCCACCCCCTTCTGCGCAATTGGCTCCCACCCGCAAACCCTGCCCCCTTCCACGTGATTGGCTTCCACCCGCAATCCCTGCCCCCCGGTCTGCGAATGATGTTATAAATATCCAAATGGCCCTTGGCAGAAAAAAGGTTCCCCACCCCTGCGGTAGACAGAGGCATCTGAGAGCAATTAGAACGTTCCTCTTTACTGTTTGTTACCCCTTTGCCAAATAGGGGGCCAATTCCCTGGGACATTTGCCCCACTATTCCTTGGGCTACCCTTGGAATCCTTGGGCGAGCCCTGCTTCATCCTGTCTTGAGAGTCTGGGACCCAGGGCCCTTCTCTCCTACAATGATGGCAATTTCCTTCTGATTTATTCCTGTGGGAGTTTTTAACCTTTCCACTAGGTTTCTTCGTTCAGGCTTCTCCGTTTTGCAAGCTGTGAAGCCGTTTTCCTGCAAATCTTGAAAATTATATGGGAAGCGATAACGTGAACATCTGATCACTGTTGCAAGAATGGAAAAAATGGTCTTCCTCCCATGAATGAACTATTGCAGTGTGCTCTACATGGGGCTGTTCTTGACCATTCGAAAGCTCCAGCTGTTATAGGATGCAGCAGCACAGGCAGTTATGAGCATTATATGGTATGCCCATGTGACACCACTGCTCTGTGAACTGCATTGGTTCCTAGTTGGCTTCCAGGTACAATTCAAGGTCCTGGTTGCCACCTATGAAGCCTGATTGCCACCTGACTATTTGAGGGGCCACCTATCTGCAGTAATTTCTGCCTGTCCTGTAAGATTGGGGAAAGTGGGGGTTTCCCAGGTCCCCTCAATTAAACAGCGTCATCTGTCAGGATTTAGGACATGCCTTCTCTGTCATGGTCCCTGCCGCTGGAATACCATAATCCCAGAGACTGGTATGACTCCCACCCTGATGATTCTTAGAAAGACCTGGCTATTCTCTCAGGCTATGTGGCAGGCTGGGTGCAACATTTTCTCCTGTAAGATTTTGTCCTGTTTTGTATGATCCCCCCTCCCCACACCCAATGCATATCATCTGTTACTTTATTTTATTGTCCTGGCTTTTTCTTATGTAAAGTGCCCAGAGTTGGTTGAAGCTGGGCGCTCAACAAATAAATGTAAACAAACAAACAAACAAACAGACCAATGTAACTGTTGTCAAACCCGATTAGGCGCAATGTGGTCCTGACAGATGCAAGATTAAGCCTCCTTTGGGGCGGGGGGTGGGGGGAAATCCAATTGAGGACTTTTTTCGTACCTTGAGGGGGCAGCTGATGTTACATTTACCAGCCCAGCCCGCTCTCCTCTCCCATCCAGAAGCTCGGGGGGGGGGGGAGAACAAGGGGGAGAGAGATTCGCAACCGAAAGAAAGCGAGGGGAGAAGTCGGTGAAGTTTTCCCTTCTTTCTTCTTTCTTTCCGCGCCGTGGAAATCAGAAGGACCAGCCTTCGGGGGAAGCAGGGAAGAGAACCAGCTGCGGAAGGCTAAAGCCTTCTTTGGAAGAAGCTTGGCTGCAGGGCAGGACATCTGTGAAGCTCTTATCAATCCAGTAATTCAATCATGGAGAGAGGTTTAAAACGCTTCTCCGGCGCCTTGCCTACAGATTCTCCCTCGTCCTGAAGAACAGCACCTTTCAGAAAGGACCTTGGACCCCCCCCCCCCTCTCCCATCTCCAACAGGGGAATGGACCATCTCTCCTTGGGGAGAATCAGCATCTCCTGAAAGAGTGGACCCGACTACGGGTGAGTCTTTCCAAAGACCTCTCGGCTGGGACCAGGGTGTGATACTGGGTGTGTGGCTGGCGACGCCAGCCAGCCACAATCTGCTCAGTAAGAGCGGGCAGAAGAGATCGGGCTGCCGCAGGGACCGCGGACAAGGTGTGCATGCGTCTGTGGGGGGTTCGCATGGAATTGTGTGCGATTGAGCAACTCCTCTCAGCTCGTAGCCAGCTGGACCGTCAACGTTTCTACCCAAATGACCTTGGTCATAAGGCATGTTCTGCTCTCTTAGACATTTCTGGATTGTATGCATGTGCGTGTGTGTTTCCTGTTGATAGGGACCCCTTAGCTCCCCCGTCCCCAACTGATCCACAGGGAAAGAGATTTAAATCAGCTTTAGATTGGTTTGTTTCAAATTGAAACGTGGGAAAGATCCCAAATCACACCCGGATCGCTCCAAAAGCAAAACATAGATATAGGAATGAAAAGATTCACGCACAGCCTGCCATGCCTGGAACTGTGTGATGCTTGAGCGTTGAACATAGTAATTGTCCGGTGAGGCAAAATCGATGCTGTTCAGATAACACTTAGTCTTAAAAAAACGTTTTTAGTGGGAGAAAAACATGTTTTACATTCTGTCATGAAATCTGATGATTAAAAAAAGAAAAGGAAAAACAATTCTGATTACTAAACTGACTTTAAGAAATGCAGGAATAGACTTTTAAAAAAAATGTATCTGTGAAGTTGGTTTCATTATTTCACTGTTTCTTGCCCCTTGATCCGGTGAATCTGAACCATTTGGGTTCTGGTATACATCCCTTGCATTGTTTTCTCAGTTGTATATATAGAACACATGCAAATGGTAGTTTATAGCTCAGATTGGGAATTATTGCATTACAGAATTACATTCTAGTTATTTTGTGAATTTCTGCAAGAAAGTCCAGGAGAGAAAGGAATAGCCCCAAAATACATTGCAGGCTGGCATAATTAATTCCAGAAGGTTTAAAACCATATCTTAGTCCTGGATTATGAATCAAATGAAATTAATTTTGGTATACAAACATCCCATTGAAAGGGAAATCCCTATTGCTCTTGGGCCAAACTGGAGTTTTCACCTTCTCCAGTTTTAGAGAATTTATGATCTCCAGTTGCCTTCCCAACAGTCCTGCCTTGATTCGGATTCTGAAACTTTTAAGATCTTGGTAGCTCCATTGTCCCTGTTTGTGCGCTTCCTCAATTCTCTTTTATTGCTCCTACGGATGGAAGGCATTCGGGAGCAAACCTTCACAGCTCAGAACAGTAAGCATGCCAAATCCGTGAAGTCTGTATGTCTGTCCTGTAAAGCACGCGCGGTTCTGTTGGAAAGGGTGAGTTTTAGAGCACCAGGAGGTGTATATCTGGAAACGGTCCACTCAGGTTCCAAGAAATAATCGCGGACTTGTGAGAGCCGCCGCTGTTCGAAACGGAACCTTTGGGGATCCCTTTTTAAGGCCATGCCTCGCTAGCGGGTGCCCAGCGCCTTCTTCGAGGGCCACCCAACCACCGCACGCCGAAGTTAACTATCCCGAAGACGTAGCGCCACAGGGACGGGTGGGCGTCGCTAGAAGCCGCAACGCTTGCCCAGTGCCGTCGGACCCAGGGGCGCAGTGAGTCCGCGGCCCAGGTTGGGGCGGTCGGGGGAGATGGGGGGGGGGGGTTGGCCCAGGACAGCGGCGCCGCCACTCCGTCCTCCGCCAAGCAAGTCGGAGGGATGGTTCCCCGGGAGGCGGCGGCTGTGGAAAGGATCCGCTGCCACGGCGAAGAGGAGAAGTGCGGAAGAAGGGTGACCCCCCCTCTCTCCCCTCCCGGCTCTTGGCCTTGGGTGGAAAGAAGCGGCCGACATGGGAAGCCCCCCGGGGGGGGGCGGGGGGGTCGCGGGCGGGGCGGGCGCTCCTCTGGCCCGAAGGTTCCGCTGGCCGGGCGCCCGCCTCCCCTTCGCGGCGCGTCTTTGCGCTGCGCTCTTGGAGAGCTGCTCCGGCGCGGTGTCTCCTCGCTCCTGGTCCGCCCTCCTCCGCTGAGCTGCTCTCTCTTTTTCTCCCTCTGCGGCCGCCCGCGCCTCCAGAGCGAGGATGATCAAGCCCCTGGTCCAGCCCGAGGAGCGCAGCTCGGCGGGGGCGCCTTCTGCGCTGCCGCCGCCGCCGCCGCCGCCTGCCAAGAAAGACGTGGAACTCCTCCTGGTGAAGGAGCAGAACGGCGTGCAGTACGCCAGCAGCCACCTCCTGGAGAGCAGCGGTCCCAGGTACAGCCCGGCCGGCGCCCCGCTGCCAGAGCGCGAGACTTGGGGCAAGAAGATCGACTTCCTCCTCTCCGTGGTGGGCTTTTCTGTGGATCTGGCCAACGTCTGGCGGTTCCCTTACCTCTGCTACAAAAACGGAGGAGGTAAGCCAGAGGCGACCCGGGCTCAGCCACCCGGGATGGGGACCTGGTTTGCTGCCCCACCCCCACCCCCCACCCATCAGTACGCAGGGACTACAATCCCACCTAGAGGGCACTCAGTGGGGAAGACAGAGGGGAGGATGAATGGAGCCATCTGGCTTCCCTTTGGCTCTTGGCGTTCTTGGTTTAGGAGGATGGGGGCTTGGCACACCTGGCTTCAGATCTCACTCTCCTTGGGAGGCCTTGAACAAAGTCACACTTTCCATCTGTGGCTTCTCTCCTACAGAAAGCTGGGCTGAAGAGCCAGAGATGGCATCCTGGTTTGAAGGCGCCTTGCTGGCAAGAGGAGAAATCCACAGGGAATGCTCCTCTTAGTCTGCAAGACCTCTAAACTCATAACCTATCTCACCTGGATAGATTTAAAAGCGGAGGGAGACGTTGCTTCTGGTCTCCTTCCGGGCTTCTTTTGCAAATGGCTCAGATCAAAGGCAATCTTGTACACTTCCTGGCGTGGCCAGCTAGACACCTCCAGGAGGCATTCGTGCATTTCATGTTCAGAGATGCTGACAGACTGCCACTAAGCATGGAAGCTCCAATGGTTGCCTCTCAGCCTCTTCCCGCCCACGCAGGTCTCCTAGTACATGATGGCAGCTCATGCCACCTTTTCCGTGGTCTTCTCCTTTGGTGGCCACAGAAGCAACCAAGTTTTTCTGCTCGTTTGCTCCAAAATGTTGAGCTGTGTTCAAAGTGGTTTCCTCCCAGGGAAGCAAATGGAGGATTGTGACCCTAAATGCTTTCAGATTGCAATCTGGCAACAATTTTGTAAATGTGCTGAACTTTGTGGACTCTGCTTAAAGGCACATCCTCCCTGTCTCCTGTGGTGAGAATACTGTAGTCATCTTTTCTGGAAGCACAAGGTTAATTGGGGCCATGCCTGGGCATATCCACTCCAGAAAATGAGCTAGAGCAAGTTCCATCCTGTGCCATCCAGATGCGTTACAATTACAATTCTCAGGTTTTCCAGCCAGAATGGCTAAAAACTGGGGACCTTTGGGAATTGTTGAGTTGGGAAATGTTGGGCTACAGCAATGAACTGGGTTGTCCTCCCTGGCTTTGCAGCCAGCCCCTTTCATGGTGTCACCAGCAAGCAGGGAGAACATCCACCAATCCAGGTTTGGAAGGAAGAATAGGGTTGGTTTGACTTTGGGATTCTGCCTGGGCTTTTCTGAGTTGGTCCTCCCACACTCTATGTGGGCACCTCCCAAGTTAAAATAAATTGAAATAGAGGAGCATATGGGAAGACACCAGAACAAAAGCGGCCACAGAGAAGAGGGAGGCAGAAGCTGCCATGATTGTGCAACTTGTCAAATGCTGGCGAGAGAGAGAGAAAGAGAGAGAGAGAGAGACGGAGGAGAAAGAAAGAGGAGAAGGAAGGAAGGAAGGAAGGAAGGAAGGAAGGAAGGAAGGAAGGAAGGAAGGAAGGAAGGAAGGAGAAACTGATACACCTAGGGGTAAATAAGCAACACTTGTCTTCTCTTATCCTTTTCTAGACGTAGCAGTGTGGGAAAGTGGGGCTTTGCGTCCCACCATTTCACAGTACTTTTCATATAGGTAAAGGTAAAGGTTCCCCCCGTACATTTGTGCAGTCGTGTCCGACTCTAGGGGCCGGTGCTCATCTCCGTTTGTTAGCCGAAGAGCCAGCGTTGTCCGAAGACGCTTCCGCGGTCATGTGGCCGGCATGACGCACGCGGAACGCTGTTACCTACCCACCGAAGTGGTACCTATTAATCTACTTGCATTTGCATGCTTTCGAATTGCTAGGTTGGCAAGAGCTGGAGCTAGTGCAGGAGCTCACTCTGCACGCAGGGCTAGGGATTCGAACCTCCGAACTTGCGATCTTCCGATCAACAAGCCTGGCGTCTTACCCGCTGAGCCACCACGCCCCTTAATTTTCATATGGAATTGCATTAATACATTCCATCTTCTTCTCCAAATAAAATAGTAGACGTCTGTCTGCTCTGCTCTACCCTGAAACTTGGAGTGAAGTTGGCTGCTAAAATAGGTGGGGAAGGTGATGGGTATGAAAGGAGCTCAGGCAACCAAGTGCTAATGGAGAAAGCAGATCCTGAGAGCTCGCAACTAGAAGAAGGTCTGAGTCCATGCCTTCCAATTCACTGAGAGGCGTGCACCCTCTGATCACATTGACTTCAGGTCACTTGACCTCAACTCCAAGATAAGTGTGATAAACCATTATACAGTTTTAAAGTTCCACTGAAATCATGTCAGCTTGAAAAGAGAAATGTATTTTGGGACCACTTTGTAATAAAGTTGTATCAGAAATGGTCCGGAGATGTGATGAGGGCAACCGTCTCATGATTGAGGGCAAAGATGGGGTTCCTTGGAAAACCACAACCAAAGACAGGGCCAATCTCTAGAGCAGAGCTTTCCAAACTTTTCATGTTGGTAACACACTTTTTAGACATTTCACAACACACTCTTACAGCAGGGCACAAGGCAGGCACTAGGACCTGCGCGGAATCACAGCAGGTTTGGAGGCAGCAGCAGCAGCAGCCACCACGACATACCCAGACACTGTGGCCGACACACTAACGTGTCCCGACACACAGCTTGGAAAGCTCTGGTCTAGAGGATTGAACCTACTGTTGACAAACTCTCTTCCACAAGATTTATCATCTTTAGATCTTTAGATGATCTTTAGATGATAAAGATAAATAGATCTTTAGATGATAAAGGGACTTAG
Organism: Charina bottae; assembly: GCA_023362775.1. NCBI lineage: Eukaryota > Metazoa > Chordata > Lepidosauria > Squamata > Charinaidae > Charina > Charina bottae. The sequence goes on from JALMGJ010000015.1 coordinate 21,451,711, forward strand.
AAATAACATCTCAAAATAACCATGACCTAGCCCCAGGTGCAAGGTCACACAGCCACCTAGAAACATATTTAAGGATTCCCTTACTAACTTTGCTCAGACTGAAGAAGCTCCTTGGATAAGGAGCGAAACGTTTCCACTGAGGAAATAGAAATCCAGTTGACATGATTCAAGCTACAGACAATTCCACCTGGATGACTGAGAACCTTCATAGACATATCTCTTCCACAAGCTAACTGGAGGAACTCCATCTGCAGGCCTTGTTGGGCACCTTCCAGTCCCGTCTTGGTGGAACAGAGAGTTTGACAAACAGATGGATGCTTGGCAAGACCAGAGAAGGACAGGGGTAGAAGCCGAGTTCCAGAGAAAATTAGGCAGCACAAAATGCTTCTATTTTATGATGCTTGGATGGCCTAGTTGCCTGGTGATAATTGAACATATGTAATAAGGAACATTGATCTCAAATGAAACAGAACACAGATTTGAGAGATTGGTAGTGGGCCCTGCAAACTTTTGCAAAATGCAGAGGCATAGTGACTGATTATCTGTGCAAACCTTGAAACTAAACCTAAAAATGCAGGGGGTTTTTTTCCCCCTGTACCCAGAAAAAGATATTTGTGTCCTCAAAAGTTGGTTGGTAGCCTTAGAGCCATAGAGGTCTCCTGGTGATGGTTCTTGAGAAAACTGGACTTGTTTGTGATGTTTTGCCAGATGCATAGCATCTGGTGAATCTCCTGTTATTTAATTGGTGTCTGTGGATGGACATTGTTTGCTGTCTCTGAACCTGACTCTCATGTAGTTGAGGTCTGACATGCAGATATATAAATTGACTCTTGTGAAGCAATGTTGCATTTGAAGTCAAACCAGACAGGAAAACTTGCTCCTGGATTCAGCATCAGTAGGCAAGGCATAGTGTTTGCCTTGAGTATTTGCATAATGCCTACATGGCATGGGGCCAGGTTACCTGAGGGACCGTCTCGTCCCCAATACATCTACCCGTCCCACCGGATCATGCAGAGAGGGCATGCTACGGACCCCATCTATAAGAGAGTTCCATCTGGCGGGGTCCAGGAGGCGTGCCTTCTCTGCAGTAGCTCCCACCCTGTGGAACAATTTGCCCCCGGAGGTGAGATTAGCCCCTTCGCTCCTGACCTTCTGGAGGAACCTGAAAACTTGGTTCTGCTGCCTTGCTTGGAACCAAGGAAGGAATAGTCACTCTTGGGGATGGCTAATACCTTAGAGAGCCCCTCTCCCACATTGGATTGAGTTAAATCTTTTTACTATTCTTGCCTCTTGGATTTTAATCTTGTTTTATAATTTGTATTTTTATATTCTATGTATATTTTATGTCTTTTGTTTTTATTATTTTATTGTAAACCACCCAGAGTCCCTCCGGTGGAGGGAGATGGGCGGTGACAGAAGTTTGATTAATAATAAATAGTGTAATGATGTGATCAAGAAAGCAATTCATCAGCCCAGCCTCAGGTGAGTTAGTGAGATACTGAGGCTGCCCCTTTGTGGAACTAGATATCTAGGAGTAGATCCCATTGAACAGAAGGTGACTTACTCCTTAGTTAAGAACCACCAGGCTGTGTTTTGTAAGAATCACTGGGTAGTCTACTGTGTCCTGAAAGCCTTCCTGGAAAAAAAAAATCACAGCACCAGAGATAGATAAAACTTTGCATTCTTACACTCCAGATTACAGGAAAGAGCAGCTCACAATATTCCCACCCAAAGGCCTGTTGAAAACAACAGGTTTTGATGGACTTTCTCAAACCCCACAGTGTAGGGGCCATCTGGATTTCAGGGGAAATGCTATTCCAAAGAAGGGGGACAGAAGTTGAAAAAGTCTGCCTCCAATGTCCCTGAAGTTGGTAATCTCTAAGTGAAGAGACCTTAAGGGAGTCCTTCGAGATCTTATCAGATGGGTAGAACCTACTGAGATAAGGTGGTCCTGACGATACTCAGGACTTAGGCCAAGAAGGGCTTTAAGGGTGACCATCAGCACCTTGATTTGCAAAACATTGATTGTGGGGAAAATAATAATCAGGTGATCAACCCAGTGATTTAAAAGCAAGAGCAGCTCTGCACATGCAGAGTGGGGACTTCATGAAGTTATCTTGGCAAGCCTTCCTTCCTTCCTTTTCTAGTTTACATTCTTAGGCTTTTTTTTGGTAGTTTCTAATCCAATAACTAATCAGATCAGCCTTTGCTTATCTTTTTTGGACTCAGCCAAGGATGCCTCGGTTTCACCATTTGCTGTGATGACAGCTTTGAATAAAACCACTCAACATCATGGTAGCCCTGTTGGGCACTTCAGAACAAGTAGAGATCAAATAGATGATGAAGAAGCATGTTAAATGTGTAAGAACTCTGCTTAGCTTCTGAGTCCAGACAAGCTTAAGCAAAAGCAACTCACAGAGACCCTACACTATCTACTGTATCTATATCTATTATTACTACTGTTGTTGTTGTTGTTAGCCTGAATCAATCCACTCCAGAAGGAAGGCCTTTTCATGGACCATAATCTACTACATTGGTCCAGTTGATGTGTTTTGGGCTTCCCAGGACTGACTGGCTCAAAGTCACCTAGCTAGCTTCCATGCATATGGAAGGACTAGAACCTGGATCTCCCCACTTCTCGTCCAGCTTCTTAACTACTACACCACTCAGGTTCTCGTCTATGTCTATGCTTATACCTATATCATGTATCACATACTGTACACACGATTTTCATAGTACCTGATGCAAATATATTAAGTATAGATAGTCAACACAAATGTCTCCTGCAGACACCTAATGGTAGTACACACTGCTATAAGACAAAGGAATGTATGGTGTGAGGAAGAGACTGGGAGAATATCAGCCTCCAATAAGTTTGTTTCCTTTTATTTTATAAAACGGCTTTTTCCTGATCTGGAATCCTTCAGGTGTGCTGGAATCACAACTGCTAAAGAATTTCAGAGGTCTTCTCGCTCTCTGTGTGCAATGTGTAGGTAATGGGCTGTGAGAATAACCTTGGGAATGTATGTGTACATGTATATCTAATGTATGTGTGTATATCTTCAGACCACAAGGTGGAGCACTGAAACTTTTGCAGAAATAAATATTTATGAACTCAACTATTGAAAAAGTCCAAGTTACCCAACAACTTGGTTGCTGTGCTAAAACAGATGCCTAAGACAATGAAGAGGTTATTTTGCAACTAGGAGAGAAAGATGAAAGCTTAGAACCAATGCATTTAAACTTCAGTTTCCCAAAGTAAACAATGTATAGATCATAATTATAAACAGGTCCTATACCACTTGTAAGCCACTCACTGCTGAGGGTTCAGTCTTGCTTGGATCTGGCTTAATGTACTGTATAGAAATAACCACTGTGGTTTGTTTATGGCTTAGTGTTATATATGAACCTTATTCATATTCCTGTGGTTAAAAAACATGGCTTAGCCAGAAGGTGGGAATCCATAATATTTCTTAAGAGCTGATTTGTAAGATTTGGGCAGATGTTCAGCCATAGCTGAAGGCTATGAAGTCTTGAAAGCTGTCTCTTCTCCCTTCACAGGGGGAAAAATACGCATTCAAATTGGAGAAGGAACAAATACATTTCTGTGTTCTCTTTTTGGAGGTCCCCAAGCACTCCTCCAGAATGTTGAGGTGGGGGTGAAAACTCTCTCTTCTTGCACAGTTTTGCTTTTTCAGGTTAGAGCTCATAAATGAATGCTTTGATGTCCAATCACAATCACATGGTTTGGAATAACAAGAGGAGGAAGTGCTCCGGCAAAGCATATGAAGGAGATTGTAGGATCAAAGCAAAGCAGCTGGATGTAATTTGCATCTTCGCAAGACCTTTTACTAATGGGGAGAATGCAGGAGAGGGGGTTGAGGGTGGGTTAAGGAAGGGAAATAGGATATTGAAGTAATTGCACTTCTCTCTACACCCTCTAAGAGACATGTAGAGCAGATGTCCGAAGATCCCAGTTTGGACACTGAAAGGCACTTGGGAGCTACGACATATGAAATGACACACATCCATTAGACTCTGGGCTTGCAATGAAACACTCTCCAGTTCTCCATCAAATCTAGATAGGGTTGTGCTAAACGTCTTTACTGCACACCAAACTCTATTCTTTCAATTAAAAAAAAGCCCAAAGTTTTTAATTTTATTTATCTACTTATGCATTGCTTTTTATAAAGCAAAAGAAAACATTGGAGAAATCTCATAGCTGAGATGTAGTATCTCCCTCTTTATATTAGCAAAGAGGGGGCCCAGGATTGCAATTTGTCTTTCATGGAACAATCCTCTTTCCAGCAATTTGCAACCTCCCTGCTTCTTATCCTTCAATTAAATCTCAAGAGAAAAGCTTGCAAGAGGCTGCATCCAGGGCCTTTGGAGAAACTTGGAAATATGGGCAGCTTCTTGAGTGGAAGATAGTCTATCCAAGCACAAAGTCCAAACAAACCCTCTGGAGATCAGCAAATGCAGAAGTTTATTTGAAGATCAAGCAAGAGCAGGTGATCTTTTGGGGGTCCATTATTGTTGAGGCTTCCTTCTATCCCCTGCAAATGCCCCGACTCCTTCAAATTTGATACAAGAGGAATTATTAACTTTTCTTTACTTGATACTTTCCCAAATTGTAAAGCAAATTAAATAACAATAGGGTTGGTGCCTTTGGAAAGAGGTGGGAGTGCTCATATCTGCTCTTCCCCCCCCCCAAAAAAAAGTATGTTGTTGTTTATTTGTTCAGTCGCTTCTGACTCTTCGTGACTTCATGGACCAGCCCACACCAGAGCTTCCTGTCAGCCGTCGCCATCCCCAGCTCCCCCATGGTTGAGTCCGTCACCTCCAGAATATCATCCACCCATCTTGCCCTTGGTCGCCCCCTCTTCCTTTTGCCTTCCACTTTCCCTAGCATCAGCATCTTCTCCAGGGTATCCCAAAAGTATACCCAGAGTATTTTTTATAGACACTCAGAAGAAATGCAGAAATGCACATTTGCCTTTCACATTTGTCTGCCTTTCTTTCAAGTTGAGCTAATTTCTGGTGACTTCATGAACATGTCTACATAGTTTCCTTGGCAACAATATGGAAGTGGTTTGCCACTTCTTTCAGGAAGGTGTTGTTTTGTTTTTCAGTTTCCCAGGCTGGTCCATAGAGCTGGAACATCTTGGTGGCCTCCCATCAAAATACTAACTTGCTCTGACCCTGCTTAGTTTTGTGAGATCAACCAAGGCCAGCTTAATGCTGCTTCTGAAGATTTAGCCTGTGGTTCAGTTTCTTTCTTGAGCCCCAGGTGGAAAAGGTGGCTCCCTCCAAATAGAAAGCAGGAAAGAGTTTTAAAAGAGAGCAGTTTTCCAACAAATAAAGAAGCCATATTGGCCATCAATTTTCCAATGATATCTCCTTAGAGTGTTCATCTGGGTCTTCCTTCCTTTGACTTTTTGACCACGCCCTGGGGGCGCCCTCCCTCTCTTCCTTCCGCTGTGGGGCATATAAAGTCCACATACAAATGAATGAAATCTGCCCACATTTATTTTCTTTGATCTTGAACATCTCCCATTAGCTCTAGTTACACTTTGATATTTAAATTAGCTGGATCCTGATGGGAGAATGCATTTATTTTCCCAGGGAAGCTCCTATTTCTGAGGTGAATTTACTCAGTTCTGGAGCTATCACTCCAATGCAGCTGTACAGTTACACACACACACACACACGGATTATCAAAATCCATATCCTATAACCTGCCTGTGAAATACTCCTCATTTAATTGAATTTTGTCTGACTGTACAAAGCTTAGCATACACACCACTGAATAATCACAAAAAGACAACATTGAGTTTGTACCTGGGGGTGAGGAGGAGAAGTGGGAAACAAGGACAATCTGGGCTGAAACTGGAGCATCTTGGGCTGACTTGTAGCATCCTAAACTTTTGGTGCCTCAGCTTAAGGGGATACCTGGGGAAGGTGGCAGGTTTTCCATTGACAGTCACATTCAATCCATTTGCAGAGAATGCCTTAAGTCTGCTGATGGCTCGCTCCATGTCATTGTCCTCAGCCAACCTGGGGGATGTGACCTGCATCCACAAAAGGGGCCACCCTTTGTCCCCTCACCCCCATGTTACTAGTTCCTGCTGCTCTAGTATCTTTGGCAGTAAGGCATTTTTGCCCGTCTCCATTGATAAACCAATGGAAATGACAATTAATGGGCAAAGGGCTTTGTCAGACCCTCTGATCTGAAGAACAGCAGAGGTTCCTGCTGAGTTTTATTTATTTATTTATTATTCACATTTCTATCACCGCCGGGGACTCTACTACTTGAATGTTCTAACTTCTTTCTTTCAGTAGCACATATAACAGCAGAAATACCTTTAGAGAGAAGACTGCCAAAGTCTCTTCTTTGGGGATGGGGAATGATGAAGAGCCCAGGTCTAGGAAAAATGAATGGTGGTACTCTAAATTCCCTTCCTTTCTATATTTCTGCACCAGTTGCCTCTTCCTGATCCAAGACTACTTAAAAAACAACCAATCTCCCCCCCCCCCAAACCCAACCAAGTTCTTTGATGCAATCCTCCATGGAAAAAGAGTTCAACAAATAAGAATGTGAGCCAGCAGTTGTTTCATCTATGTTTCTCTTTCTCTTTCCAGGTGCCTTCTTAATCCCTTACATCCTCTTCCTCATCATTGCAGGAATGCCTTTGTTTTATATGGAACTTGCTTTAGGCCAGTATAACAGAGAAGGGGCTGCCACGGTATGGAAAATCTGTCCATTGTTTAAAGGTAAATCCTAAATTTTCAACCTACGTATCTGTTGGGTGATCTTGGATACCGAAGATGTTTCATATATCACTCAGTGGCTCTATCAGGGTACAGGATGTTCTGAGCATTTATTTATGTATCTATACATACATACATGCATACATGCATACATACATACATACAATTTATATGGCCACCCATTTCAGAGCAATGACTCAAGGCAGCATACAAGAGATTAAAACCAGGCCAGGCCACAATAAAACTGAGCAATCAGTGATCCATATAACCAAAGTCTGGGTTGAGAAAAGTCATTCTTAATTTACTGTGAAAAGCAACAACGAAACCAATTCGCCAGCCAACCAGCAGAGCTCATTTAACATCCCGGCTCGAACCCCTGAGGGAACCGTCAGATTTTAAGCAACTTAGAAAGGCTGGATGGCCATCTGACACTCTGGAGTTAAGAAGTCCTCTGGAGATCCCCAATTTGTTCCACTACACACTTTTCCCTTTATCTGTCCACTCCTTTTTCTTCCTCTACCCCTCCCTCTTTGGAGGAAGATGAGAGTAGGAGCAGAGACCTCTGCCCCCTGGTCAACTGTGAAAGGCACATTGAGCAATGAGGGGAAAAATCCATCTTTCATTGAGTAAATTTGTCTCCTGATTATATCATGTATTTTTTTTGTTTATTCGTTCAGTCGCTTCCGACTCTTCGTGACTTCATGGACCAGCCCACACCAGAGCTTCCTGTCTATATCTATATAACATAGATACATCCCTGTAATTTTTGTGGCACAACATAGACATAGCTTCTCACTGCTTTCTTCTGGGATGGTTTTAGACTCCCATCTTAGCTTACAACCTTGATATTTCCTGGCAGTTTCTCATCTAGGTACTAACCAAATCTGGCCCTGTTGGACTTTTCAAGATCTCCTAAGATCATCTGGGTGCTGTCACCTAGCTAGCTGATCAACACTGAGCCTCATATTAATTTGCATGGTGTTAGATGAATTTTTATCTCCAAATCTCCAACTTAATATTTTATGTCATTGTGGTTTTCAAGGCCCCTGAATTGACTAATTTTAGTGTGATTTTTAATTCAGTCTTATTTTTTTTTTTTGATCAGGTAAAGCGGTATCCATGGGGATGGTGGAGGGGAGTCAAAATTGGCAAGATGGTGGATGGAATACTGTGTCATCATGATGCCCCATCCAACCATCTTGCTGATTTTGACACCACCACCCCTCCTATGGCTGCTGCTGAAAAAAGTTTCTAAGTGGATTCAGGAAACAAACATGAGATACCACAATATTGGTTTTAAATGCTAATGTGTGAAATCTGGAACTTGGTGATAAAGATATAGTCATCATATCTGACACTGAGAAAAGAGTCATCCCACAATCACTATGGAGGTGGTGGTGATGATGATAATAATAATGATTTATTAAATGTATATACTAGCTGACTCCCAGTGACTCTGGGAGATCTGAGTATCAAATTTAATTCCTTGGATAATTCCCAGATACACTAAATAGCAAACTGTGTCCAACATTAATAGGCTAACACCTTATTTCTGAAAAGTTGACACTGGATCCATTGCTGAATAATTCACACCCAAGGGTCTTATCTAAGACTGTGTGTACACACTCTGATCTATATAGGGACAATTGTTATCAATTTAGCACTTATTAATCGCTCTTGCTTTAATATTGTCAAAAAGCCTACTTCGGTGGTCCCAGTTTAACACTTTTGTTTTATTAAATTACTATTCTTGCTTCTGTTTTGTGTTCATGGTTTGTTTTCTTTTTAATAGAGATGCCTCACAGGATTGGCCCTGCTACTACAGGGTAAAGGTCAAATAAAACAGCTGTTGAATCAATTCTTGAGATTTGTAGGCAATTCGGGAATACTTATACTCATTTATAACAGATTTTATTTAAAAATTAGTTGAATTGTTTCCTGATCAGAATCAGTTAATTTCTTTCTCATGAGCTATTTGCTCATTTATGGAGATTCCTACCCCACCTTTTAAAACAAGTCTCGGTGACAAAAATACAGTAGCAACAGTGGAATAAATAACTTTAAGAAAACAAACAGACAAGTAATATGATAAAAGTTGAAACCTATGGAGCAGTAGAGAAGGAACAGATGAGAAGTCTGGGGTGGGGGGGGGAGGTAGTTGCTTGGTCCTAACAGGAAATCAAGGTTCAGTCCTTGGATCTTCAGGTAGTTCTGAAAAAACACTTGCCTCAAACCCAAGAAAGTTGCTGGCAAATCAATATCCAAAATTCTAAACTAAATGGATTAATAATTTATTCAGCATAAGATAAATGTCCTACAGCCTACCATTCTCACAAGCTTCCTTTTCTTTGTATAATACTCAGTCTGCAGATATAAGAAAAGACCTTAACTCAGTTGAAGATTAGACTTCCTTTCCTTTCCTTTCCTTTCCTTTCCTTTCCTTTCCTTTCCTTTCCTTTCCTTTCCTTTCCTTTCCTTTCCTTTCCTTTCCTTTCCTTCCCTTCCCTTCCCTTCCCTTCCCTTCCCTTCCCTTCCCTTCCCTTCCCTTCCCTTCCCTTCCCTTCCCTTCCCTTCTTTCCTTTCTCATAAAACTCATGCGTTCCAAACACTTAAGCATTTGACAATGCTGACTTCTCTGTTCCAGTATCCCCCTAAATTTTCTCCCCTGCCAAAGAGCCTTCTGCTTTTCTTCTAATGTTTTGGATTCTTTGAAAATTCTCTTGGTGGTATCTCTGAGCTCATTTTATTGCAGGAGGATAGGAAGCATGGTTTTATTTTTTTGTTTCACATCTCTTTACCATTTTGTAGGCTTGCTTATTTTCTATGCTTCCCAGTTGAACAAGTACCCTGACCCCCCCACCCACTGGTGTCTTCCCTTGAAGCTGAATTGAAGTGTGGGAAACCAGAGAGGTAGAAATCCATGAGAGAGATGGTTGTACAATGACAGACAGAGCATTCACACATACACACTTGTTGGCCACCTTCTAATTAAAGTAATGGCTCTTCCACATCTGCCACATATGAGAATATCACCAAAATATTCTTCTGCTTAAAAAAAAGAAAATAAAACAGAAAACAATTTACTTTCCGTGAAATTTAATAAAATGGTTGTAAATGGATGTAGAAGAAAGCGTTGGCCCAAGTCTTATTTGACCAAGATGTAGCTGGTTAACTGATCAAATGTTTATGGCCCAAATCTACCTGCTTAGAATGCCAGATTCTTGACTCTTCCACATTAACAAACACCCTACAACAACTATCCTGTTCCCTACACCAAACCGCAATAACTGTGTGTCAGATTTGTGCCTTGTGCCAGAGAGCAGTGATCCCTCTTTCTAACCTTCATGAATGAGATGATCCCAATGCAGCGCAGTGACCATCTTCATGAGTAATCTGTTTTTCCTTTGTCTTCAGGTGTGGGCTATGCTGTGATCCTCATAGCACTATACGTTGGTTTCTACTACAATGTTATTATTGCCTGGTCTCTGTATTACCTGTTTGCCTCCTTCTCTCTGGGGGAGCTTCCCTGGACTCATTGCAGCAATCCCTGGAATACCCCCAACTGCACAGACCCTAAAATCAATACCTCCGTATTTGTCAATATTAGCTCCAAGCTCAAGAATACTCCTGCTGCTGAATTTTACGAGTAAGTGTGGGGCTTCTCAGGGCATTTCCCTTTTGGGGTGTATATTTGCAGAGGCTGTGTTTTCTAGCAGAAAGATGTTAGTTCTTTTCTGGAGAATGACTATAAGATCCCTGGTAGCTTAGGTGAGGAGCTCATCTAGTCCAGCCATCTGTTGATTGTGGTCAACCAGCTATTTCTGGGAAGTCTTGAAGTTGTCGTTCTAGATTGTTGCTGCCCCATCAGAGATACTCTTCAGCATACTTCCAGTGAATTTGGAAATCCATACCATTGTGGCTAATTACAAACTGAGGTTTGGAGAACTGATATTGAGGTTTGGAATACTAATAGGCGTGGAACCAAAATGATCCCTCTGAGAAATGAGACCATGATACCAGAATACCTGAAGTCAGTAGAGAGACTGACCAGAATACCCCTCCCACAAAACCCCTTTTAAGAACCACAAGAGAGGTTCATACTGTAAATTGAAAGTTGAGGGTCCATTTGTGATTGAGTCTGTTTCCCCATCCCACCAGCCCTCCAAAACATCCTAACATCAGAAGACACCGTCCTTTCTTTCCTTTCATCTTCTTGTCAAAATGAAGTGATACAAGACAGTTTGGGATATTGGTTGTTTAAAGGAGTGAGCAATTGCTGCTCCTATCTAACTGAAGTCCGTCCGTCCGTCCATCCATCCACCCATCCACCCGTCCATCCATCCACCCATCCACCCGTCCACCCGTCCACCCGTCCACCCATCCACCCATCCACCCATCCACCCATCCACCCATCCATCCACCCATCCACCCGTCCACCCGTCCACCCGTCCACCCGTCCACCCGTCCATCCATCCACCCATCCACCCATCCATCCACCCATCCACCCATCCACCCATCCACCCATCCACCCATCCACCCATCCATCCACCCACCCACCCATCCACCCATCCACCCATCCATCTTATATCCCATTTTATACTCATTGTATTTCCTCCAGGAGCTCAAGGAAGTATTCATAGCACCCCCTCTCCAGTTTGAGAAATTTCTGAGAAGGGTGTCTGTTTTGTGATTTTTAAAAATCATAAAAGCAATAGGAAAAATATTACAAAAATGCCTATTATGTGTTCCATATAGTTTGAGAACGCCATAACTATTATCACGGTGCTCTTGAAAGTTTATGGATTTGGGGTACAGAGCTCTCTTTCCAGTGTCATGACCATGGATAAAATATTCTGATGATGCCTATTAGCATCATCCCGACACACTCGTGAGATTTCCTCAACTGGAACCATGTCTCGTTCCAAATGAGACAAATGAACTTTTTTATTGTTGTTCTTGTATATAATTAGGTCTTTCTGTAACCATTGGTACCACTGGCAGGGAAAGGTTGATCATGCATTTCTGAGATTCAGTAAATGTTTCAGCTTTGTAATTGTTGGATGTCTTCCAGTCTTTTATTAAATAGTCCAGAACACCACACAGTGCAAAACAGCAAGTTTCTGCCTACTGAAAAAATGAAGCATGAATAAGTAGGTGTTTATTATTTTATCTAGATAGTAATTATGGGAGGGGAGGAAGAGTAGAAGTGGAATGTTTCCTCTTCCTCCCTCTAGAATTGCAACAAAACATTAACAGAAGAATTAAGTCTGAAGAAGTCTGAGACTGTTCTTCTTATCTAACACCACTGGAAGATGAATTAATTTCTTTTTCTTTTCTTTTAATAAGGTCTGTTTGTTTAATTATATGTTCTGTTTCTTGAATTAATCCTCTTTTCATAAAATAAAAAAACAATTAACTTTCAACGCTTGCTGTCAGTTCACAACTTTTAGCGCTTTCTTTACTCAGCATTTCAATTCCTCTAAAGGATAATGTCAATTATCAAAGCAAAAAAGCATGCAATTAAAAATACCCAGATTTGGGGGACAGTCAAGCTGGTGGATGTCTTCACTTTTTCAGCTGCCTGGTAAAGCAAGGGTGCCCAGTTTTTTGGGGGGGCAAAGGCTAGCCATGGGCTTTCAGAATTGAGTCCAAATTAGAGTTCTGAAATCAAAGCAAAAACCTTTTTCCCCATTTCCACTTAATTAAAATCAGATATAGCCATATGACTACCCTTTAATCATGTATTTATGTTATCTTTTTGTCAATTAAAAGTTAGTAACAACCTTTGGAAACTTCATTTGTGATGTTGGGGTAGCCTTGGGCCTCATGTTCTACATTTTACTTTTGGAGATGTTTTCATCAGTGCATAGATTTGGGGGGCAGGTCAGGTAAGATTGAATAGAAAGCTAATTGAAGCTCCATCTCCTATTCATGTGCTATTGCAGGAGAGGGATTTCTTAATAATGGTGTGTCTGTATGTATGAGTTGCAACAGAGAATCAGTGTGTTGGCAAAGGTTAAAATCCCCTTCCTCACCCCTACTTAATTATTATGTTTAGGAAAAGTAAAATATAGTAGGATGTCCTTTGGGGGAAGATGGGCAGTGATAGAAAATAAATAAATAAATAAATAAATAAATAAATAAATATCCTAAGAATCATCACTCACGTAACAGACAGCGTGGCTCAGATGGTTTTTAGGCTAAACGGGTTATCTTAAGGCAGGAGTGAGCTACCAGAACCCACTGCAGAATTCCATATCTAGTGGACCGCAGCCTGTTAGGAAGTGGGCCGCGGGGTTCCCTCCTGCAAACCCCGCCTCCCGGTATGCGCAATTACCCCGCCCCCAGTGCATGCGATTGGCTCCCGCCTGCAAACCCCACCCCCCGGTGCGTGCAATTGGCTCCCACCTGCAAACCCCGCCCCCCCGGTCCGTGGAAAAAATTTCTTCCACGACCGGTCCCTGGTGCCAGAAAGGTTGGGGACCACTGCATAGGGTAATCAGCTTAATAGTAGAAGTGGTTTGGAAAAGATTTGTTGACCTCATCTATCTAACCCTTGTGGCTTCCCACACTTCCATTAAATCCCAAGGGGAGACATCATAATGAAATGCTCCCGGGTGGATTTTGAAAATCAGTGTTGTGTAACACAAAGCAACTCCAGAAGTAGTATCTACCATTACCTGCAGCTGTAAAGTCAGTTCAGATACTCCACCAAGAGAGATCCAAAAGAAGGCCTCAACAAAACAGAAACTCTTTCACAGGGGGGAAGAAAACGTTTGAGAACCTTCAGAACAAATGTATTTATATCTTCTGATGCATTTGGTGTGTTTACATGGGTTTCTTTGCTCTTACGTCATTACTGGTTTGTTTGCTTTTTGCTTTACTTGGTCTTGTGTTTTGCTTATTTTTCTTCACCACGATGCTTTGTTTATTTGCAACGCTTTGTTGATCCCTTCTTTAAATAAAAATCTAGATAGTAGAAGAGAGATTGCAAGGGGAGAGAGGAAGCTGTCCAAAAGAAACAGAAGGAGAAGAAGTGGCATATCAGGGAGGAACAGGCCTTTGTCATTTAGCCCTACCCGCCTAGTGGTGCTCCATAGATTCCTTGATGCCTAACAGCCCTCAACAAAAGAAGCATTACCCCACACTGTCCTAGGATGAGGATGTTACTTTGAAATATTTTCACCTCAAGGTCTGACCTTGCTAAGCGGATGACTGTGATCTGTAGGCCTCTGTCTTCTCTGTTTTGGAGCAGGGTGTCTAGGTTTATTGTTTCTGGCTCCATCCTAAAGACCATGATGGAAAAAACAAAGGAGGCCCAGCCCATTAAGGAACGTCATGTTCTTTTAAATTCTGCTTCCTGTTTAGGCTTCATTTCCTTTTAACTGAGCCCTAAAGAGTATGCTTTCAATATCGCTCGCAAAGGAGGAATAGAGCCCACAATGGGGAGAGAGCAAAGGACCCTGCCCCTTTTTGCACCTCTAGTAACAAAATTTTGCTTCTCAAGTCCTCTGAGTCTCAAAACGATTCAGACGCATTCTTGAAATAACCCTGTTATTTCTCTAGAGATGCTGGAGGATTTTGTCGATCTTTAAGAGATCCTCTTATGCAATACCTCCCAAAATAGCCTATTTGGGGCGGAGGGGTCCTCTGCCCAGGATCCCCCTGAAGGATCTGAGTCACGGTGCGCTGGCCAGGAGTAGGAGCTCCTCAACGGCAGTGTCCCAATCTGTCTTTTTTTTTTTTTTTTTTGCAGTGGTAAGGGAGCAAAACAGGTGGTTTCATTATTTTTACTGAAGAATGAGTAAAAAAAATTATACTTAATTTTACTACAGTCAGTGTCCAAAGTGAAGTGCAATTTTAAATGGTTAGAATAAAATAAACTAAAACTTTGCAAAAAAAAAAAAACCCTTTTAAAACAATAAGATCATAGAAGACATCTAAAACACATAATTTAGCGAGATATTAAAAATATCAAGCAAATTACTAACTACTAAAATACAGAAGCAGTAAAATACTTCTAATTCATGGTTACTATATTTTTAAGACACATAACTAATAGCCCTAGGAAGATAAGCATGAATATATGAATGTACATTTGTTTGCTATCATTGGTTGTTACTTAGCATTGTAAAATCATAAAATGGCAGTCTTAAAATCCTGCCCAAGGGTCCATAAATTTCTAAACAAGGGAGAATATGCTATCCAGCAGTGAAAAGCAGTAGTGATAGAGTAGAATTTAATTTATCTTCCGGAGGTCATCTCTGAGGTGACTGATAAGAGGGAAATAATAAAACCAGGATTCAGTTTGCTGTATCTTATGGTTTAAAAAATTGTAACCAATTTGAATAAAGGAGGTGGCAAAAAATGATGGATGCCTTGCTTTGATTTCTTCCAAAGGACAAGGTCATGTACATGTCCAGGTGTGCCTTTAAATTGGAATATTATCTTTATTGTTCTTTCTCTAAACCATTCTGGGTTTCTTCAGGAAGAAGAACGGATGTGATTTAATTTAGGCTTCTCAATCTAATATATAGACTGGAATGATTATCCTTCCAGATGTGTGATTATTCTTCACACCGTTAATCTTCAGGTTGCATATTTGGATTTGGGACTGAAAACAGAAACAGGACGGAATAAGCCTTTGAGCAGGGATGGAACTAGGGTCTGTGTCACCCGGGGCAAACATGGATTCTGCATCCCCCTGGGTTATTTTGTCATTTTGGCGCCCCCCCCGGGTGTCATTTTGGCACCCCCCCAGCACCCCGCTTCCCCCCCCTTAGTTGCGGCCCTGCCTTTGAGAAACTAACATGGCTGAAATCAGATCACATTTGCGTGACAGAACCACGGCTGTCCTGTTCAGATCTTAATTAGACAAATTCTTCCTGAGACCAGCAACTATTTTAGAACAGGAGTTCTTGAATATGGAGCCAGCACCATGTTTGAGAGGGATCTTGTTAACATGACCTTTGGTAGGTCATGCTTAACCTCCTCAACTGAAGAGGGTGCCTGTGGCAGGAGACCCCAGAGACTATACAGAAGTTTTGACTTGTGTTGCCTTAACAGTTCAGCATCAAGCAAACTGTATAGATATCTTAGTGGAAAAGACCACAATTCATTGGATTTAACACTGATGGTAAACTCTGTAGCATCTAGATAACTGTGTAGAACACCCTGAGCAATTTGGAGAGTGAACTATTTCTGAGGAGAATTCTTCCTCTTGGGGGATTTTGTGACTAGTTCCCAAAACAATGGAATGATATATTACTTCCTATTCTTTTATTTTCTGTTTCTCCCAGATAGTGAAGGCCTGATTCTGAAAATGATTTCACTCATCTTAGTAAAAGTAGGTGGTGCTTCCGCAGGAGAACAGGGACAGGCAACCAGGTTCTCCACCATATAAGACGATCTAACACTTGCTCTTCTGCCTTTCTTCGGATAGGCAGCGAGTTTTGCAACTTAGCCGTGGGATTCAGGAAATCGGCCAGCCCCGATGGCAGCTTGTGCTCTGCCTCTTGGTGGTAGTGATAGTCCTGTTTTTTAGCCTGTGGAAAGGTGTGAAGACTTCTGGAAAGGTAGGACAATGTTTGTTTTTAATTTAAAACTTAAATGTACCGGCTTGATTCCATTTGGATATCCAGAGCGGTATAGAACTATCATATCATATAATGCCAATGACCGGTATGTTCCTAATAGAATAATTTTAAGATTACTAGATCAGGGCTGCCAAAGTCCAGATAACCACTCAATGGTGGTAGAATGTTCTTAACAGCCATGTAGTGGAGATCAGGGCTTTTGTATCCCAGATATGGTAGTCCTACACCAGATACTATTCAAAGGGTGGAAATGGTGTGTTACATCGGATGTAATGCAATATGTTATCAATTATGGAAGATAATTCTTTGAAGCCGTGGAGACTCCCATGTCATCAATGTTAGGCAAGATAAAACAAATAATCTGGTTCAAGAGATAACAGTTTCCTATGTTCCTAATAGATACTTGCATTTTTAATCAACATTTTATGGTTGACAGATGGATCCTTTTGTTTTAATGTATTGATCTTATAGGTTGTATGGATAACTGCTACATTGCCTTATGTTGTACTATCTGTGCTATTAATCCATGGGCTCACTTTGCCTGGTGCCTATGAGGGAATCAAGGCATATCTCAACATTGATTTTGGAAGACTGAAAGAGGCCACGGTAAGTGCTCTATCCTTTCCCTTTCAGTTTTTAAATTCACATTGCAGAGATGATTGCAGTCAAGATCCTCATAAAGAGACAAAATGTTCAAAGGACATTGACTTATTATTATAAAATATAATATAGAAAACCCAGCTTGCTTTAAATATACCTTATTTCTATTTCTTTGTTTGATTTCCCAGCAAAGTATGTCAGAAGTAACTAGGACAGTCTGCATTAAAATATGAACCTCTCCAGTTCTCTAGTTCAGATAACAACCTCTCAGCCAACCTTACCATCTTCACTTGCTTGATGTTATTAAGAGAATGATGGCCCATAACACCTTGAATGGACAGGTGCCCATTCAATGGGTGGAGCAAAGGGGCCAAGTGACGAAACATACATCACAATATTGCAATGCAAATTCTGTTCCTTAAGTTCTTGCATGCAATGTTGTAATGCAAATATGAAAAGGGGAGCTTGCGTCGTGACAATGTCACACCTTGTCACTGTGGCATCATTGTGGTTAGGAACGGACATTTATGCTTGAATGGATCTGAACTAAACAATCTGTAATGGATTCTTCCCTCTGAAATCCCCTGTTGCAGGGAGTTATATTATTAGTGAACCTCCAGCAGAGAATGAAGGATAGCTGAGCAGATGTCTAATGTTTGAAATTAAATGTCTTCTTCACAAAAGGAGGAGCAGTTGCTTCTCAAATAAAGCCTGCAGTGTCAGGAAGAGTGAATGGCTCTGTGCCATTGTTCTCCAGAAGGAGCTTCCTGCAAACGTCTTGGTGTCTGTGGATTTTCTCCAATTGTTTTCTCTTCCTTAGACTATAAATCTGTAATTTATTATGTGTAAGCAAGAATCATACACCAGCCCTGTGCCAGAGCAATGTTCATAGCAAGGCGACACTGAAGCTTAGAGGGGAGGCCGACTGGCTGGCTGGCACTTCTTGTAAAAATATTTAGTTAACCAGAAATAGTTTGGGACAGTGACCCTGAGCAGCAAGACTCACTGGTGAAGTCAATACTGCAGAGTAAACAGTTCAGGGGGCATAGCTTTGGTGTAAGTCATCATCAGAGAAGGTTCCTTCACAGGGCTGGTCTAAAGATTCAGACTGCATAGGATAAAGATGAAAAAATAATACAATACTTTTGTTATTGAGAATGGACGAACGTTGTCGTATGGGCGACACAAGCATTAGACTTCTCTCTGGAGAAGAAGGGATAATTAGCCAAATCCAATGTATGTTAAAGCAATCCTGACATTTATTTATGCCTTTGCTAGGCTTATGCCCTGCCATTCTTCTAGAGCTTAAGGGACCTTCCATGGAGTTGAGCTGAAGGTGGCCCAAAGTCATTCAATCGGTTTCACTCCATCAATGAAAGAAGCTTGACTGTAGCTTTGGAAATTTCTGAATGTTGCTACATCCTTGTCCATTTGTCCTGCATCTTAAGGAACAAACACCTTAAAAATACGGTACCTTCACAATTATCTTTATGTAGGTATGGATTGATGCTGCTACACAGATATTTTACTCCTTGGGAGCTGGCTTTGGTGTCCTCATTGCCTTCGCAAGCTACAATGAATTTCACAACAACTGTTACAGGTAAGCTGTGCTGACTTAACTTGTCTGTGCATATCTTTAATCTTTCTATTGTTTTTTTTCCTAAAAGCTATTTTTATACAAGTAGACATTAGATAGGAAATAAGCATGCATCAATCCAGTTGCAAGGTATTCATTTTTGAAATTACAGTGTTTTTATAATTAGCAGGTGCCTGTTATATGTACAGAGATACACACAAGTACAGATGTGTATACATATTTATACCACCTTTTGATTTATAAAGGCAGATTATAGTTCCAACAATGAGAACAAGAATCCTAGTACTAAATCACTTAAAATCCAAAGTGATATTAAACAATGGAAAAGTAGCAAAAGTAGCTTCATTGGAGTTTAGTTGCCAAGCTAAAAGATTAGAAGGTCAGGATAAATATCAAGGTCTTTCTTTAGCATAGGAGAGGATTCAATCTGGCATCAGGTGAGTCTCTTGGCAGGAACATATTAAAATTAATGCTCCACATTTGCCTCCAGCCCAGTTTGTGATCATGAGAAGGTCTGGAGAACCTTCATGTATCTCAGAAATTGCCCACTTGCGTTAATTGTGGAACAGAGTGCCATTGAAGATGAATGGCTGTGGCCAAGCTGCCCTGTCGAAGGGTCGACTTGCTCTTCCTGCATTTTCAAAGTAATACCTGAACTTGGCCCTCCAATTTCTCAAAGGTCTTCTTCTCCAACAACTCTTCTTCTCGTCTGCCTTATTTAGAGTTGCTTTAGAAGTTCTTTGGGTTTTCTTCTGAACAGACTTCCTTGTTGCACAGTGACGGAAGGGACTCTTCTTGGTGTTTGTTGATTTATTTGTTTTTAGTTCCACAACCCTCCATCACTTTTTACCTTTCCTACCCACAGTTTCTGGTCCAAAAAAGCCTCATGGGAGGGTCTCTCTCACAACGTCTTTCCTTGGGATTTCATGGAAGTATAGGAAGACAGGAAGACTGCAGACTACTAAAGGATTGATTAGACACATTCCCTTTCACTCATCCCATAACTATGAGATACAGAAGAACACTTTGTTCCACCAAAACTTTGTACCCCAAAACTCTCTTGGGGGGAGGGATC
Organism: Charina bottae; assembly: GCA_023362775.1. NCBI lineage: Eukaryota > Metazoa > Chordata > Lepidosauria > Squamata > Charinaidae > Charina > Charina bottae. The sequence goes on from JALMGJ010000015.1 coordinate 21,471,350, forward strand.
ATAAGCCATTTCTTTTCCATCATATTAAAAGAGAATCTGGGAAAAAGTGTTGACATTTGGGGTGGGGTGGGGATACAGAACTACCTGAACCATTCATTCAAGCTAAGTATTTTCATCATTGTGCCTATTCTCTTGTGTGACCAGCCCCTTCAGCTGCTGGGCCAAATTTAATTTAAAGAAAACAAAATCCATGTTTTGTTTTTAGCGTCCCGGTAGTTTGCTTTTGATTAGAATTTGGTTTGCGGTCACTTTAGATTTGCATCATGTAGTAGTCGTGACACCTCTAATCACACATGCTCATCCAAATGACAGCCATCTGCCTTTTGAATTAGGTTACCATTCATTGTAGCCAATCGCTAGGAAGCATGCCTTTGAAAAAAGGAGAGAGAAATGAAACATTTCCAGCATAATTGCTTTTATCCTGTAATCTGAGTAAATTTACCATGGAACATTTTAAAAGGAAGAGAAAACATACCTGCAAAATGAAAAGCCAACTCCACCCTGGATCTGTTGGAGAAAGGATGACTTTCTCTTGAGGCAGTAGTCTCAATTGTGTTAACTTGTTTGGTGATCATTAAATGTGCCTTCTGGCATTTTGCTAGTGTTTCTCTTTCCCTGCCAAATAGAGTAATTTGCTCTCTTTCTGAAATATTCATTTCTCTTTAACCCTTGAAAACAATGTTTGCCTTTGAAACAAGCACAAATATTTGGTCTTTATTTAATTAAACAGAACAGGAGAAAAAGAAGAAAATAAAAAAACAACATATATACTGTATATAGGTTTCTCATACATGTGTACATGTATATAAAATTTTAACCAACAATTTTATTAAAGGATGGTTCTATTGCATTATAATCATCCATGTTTATTCTATTTCTGTAAGCAACTAATTTCTAATATGCAAGTAACATCAGGTCTTCAATTCACTGAATAAATGTGGCCGTAAATATCTTTTTCCAATATTGAAGGACAGGTCTCTTAGCCATAAGAAATTGTGTTGTTTATTCATTCAGTCGCTTATGACTCTTCGTGACTTCATGGACCAGCCCACACCAGAGCTTCCTGTCGGCCGTCACCATCCCCAGCTCCCCCATGGTTGAGTCTGTCACCTCCAGAATATCATCCATCCATCTTGCCCTTGGTCGGCCCCTCTTCCTTTGCCTTCCACTTTCCCTAGCATCAGCTGCTTCTCCAGGGTATCCTGTCTTCTCATTATGTGGCCAAAGTACTTCAGTTTTGCCTTTAATATCATTCCCTCAAGTGAGCAGTCTGGCTTTATTTCCTGGAGTATGGACTTGTTTGATCTTCTTGCAGTCCAAGGCACTCTCAGAATTTTCCTCCAACACCACAGTTCAAAAGCATCTATCTTCCTTCGCTCAGCCTTCCTTACGGTCCAGCTCTCACAGCCATAGGTTACTACAGGGAATACCATTGCTTTAACTATGCAGACCTTTGTTGTCAGTGTGATGTCTCTGCTCTTAACTATTTTATCAAGATTTGCCATTGCTCTCCTCCCAAGAAGTAGACGTCTTCTGATTTCCTGGCTGCAGTCAGCATCTGCAGTAATCTTTGCGCCTAGAAATACAAAGTCTGTCACTGCCTCCACTTTTTCTCCCTCTATTTGCCAGTTATCAATCAAGCTGGTTGCCATAATCTTGGTTTTTTTGAGGTTTAACTGCAACCCAGCTTTTGCACTTTCTTCTTTCACCTTCCTCATAAGGCTCCTCAACTCCTCCTCGCTTTCAGCCATCCTGGTACTATCCAAATATCAATTTCCATCTACTAAGTATAGGGTTCAATTGTTAAATCAGCCATAATCTAGATCTGTTGAAATGGTTGAGAGAGACATTGATGGTTTCCCATTGTCTAGACAAAACGGGACTCTCCAATTCCTTGTTCCATTCAGTCTTACAAACTTGCATATTAATTTGATTTATCAATAACAGCATTTATAAAGATTAATTGTGTGTTTTTTATCGCATAAGATTTAGTGATCACTTCTCAGCGGGTAAGACGCCAGGCTTGTCGATCGGAAGATCGCAAGTTCGGAGGTTCGAATCCCTAGACCCGTGTGACAGAGTGAGCTCCCGCACTCGCCCCAGCTCTTGCCAACCTAGCAATTCGAAAGCATGCAAATGCAAGTAGATGAATAGGTACCACTTCGGTGGGTAGGTAACAGCGTTCCACGTGCGTCATGCCAGCCATGTGACCACGGAAGCGTATTCGGACAACGCTGGCTCTTCGGCTAAGAAATGGAAATGAGCACCGGCCCCTAGAGTCAGACATGACTGCACAAATGTGTGTGGGGAACCTTTACTTTAAATTTTTCTAATAATTTAGGTATCTCTGAAGCTGAAGATGCCACTGGTCCAGATCAAGATGTTGGTAGATGTAGTTGTAAACGCTGCCAGCAGACAAATGATATTAATCCTTTAACATAAGAAATGATAAAAACTAATCATTATCATCCAATAATCCATCTAAAGTATAAATTCCAGCATCCTTCCGAATCTTCCATATAACAGAGAGAAAGAGAGAGATCAATCTGGATTACCTGATAGCATCAATTTAACAAGAAAAAAAGGATCAAAATGCAATTTTCCAAAAATAGAATAGCACAATTTTCAGATCTATGTAGCAGTAATAGGAAGTGTACATAACCTATTATATTCTGAGCTGCAAACAATCCAATTAACTAAAAGTGGTATATGTGAGTATTTCAAAAGGGCCCAGGAAGGAGAATATATACTAAATGAAGCGGTCAAAAATATGTTACTAGTCCAAAGTTGTACATAATAATATAATTCAAGGTTTGGGAAACCAAAGCCCCCATTTAACTGACAGATGCACCTTTTTCAAATATATCTTCTTCGGAATTGAAGAACCCCATACAAATTTACGGAACATTGTACTGAGGCAAGTGCAATTTGATTCTTATTTGAAAAGAGGAGAAGAACTTGAGGGTTGACACCATGGAAAACCTATTAATAGTATTAAGCAAAGCAATATCCAATGGAGTGTGTAGTAAATGAAGAGCCTTATGGTAGATCCAGATGAACTTTAAGAACGTATAGGAGTTTAGGGAAAATGTAAAGTGGTAGAGCATCTTTTTCCTATGAAGAAGGACCAAGATTCGATCTCTGCTATCCCCAAGAAAGAGAGCTTCAGCTTGTCATCATTAAACCTGACTTTTCCCATCTGTTGTGACTGCAATTCTCACAATTCCAATCCTACTTATATTTGATTCCACCCTTCCTCCAAGAAGCTCTGGACTGTCTTCTTCCAGGGCCAGTTCTACCAAATGCAATGAGGTTGTTGCTTCATTTGGAAGATGCAAAGGAGTAGAATGCAATGGCAAATGTTTGGAGAGCAGAGTCCAACCTTCATATCTAATGTAGTCTAAGGTAAAGGTAAAGGTAAAGGTTCCCCCCGCACATTTGTGCAGTTGTGTCCGACTCTAGGGGCCGGTGCTCATCTGCGTTTCTTAGCCGAAGAGCCAGCGTTGTCCGAAGACGCTTCCGCGGTCACGTGGCTGGCATGACGCACGCGGAACGCTGTTACCTACCCACCGAAGTGGTACCTATTAATCTACTTGCATTTGCATGCTTTCGAATTGCTAGGTTGGCAAGAGCTGGGGCGAGTGCGGGAGCTCACTCCGTCATGCGGGGCTAGGGATTCGAACCTCCGAACTTGCGATCTTCCGATCGACAAGGCTGGCGTCTTACCCGCTGAGCCACCACACCCCTATTCCCTAATGTAGTCTACTTCTCCCCAATGTAGTGGAAGATGTAGCATTGCCAGTGTATTAAAGTAGAAGACAGCAGCCCATCTGTCAATATCCATACCCAAACTTTGGAAGACACCATTTATTTAGACAACAAAATATTTTGAATCAATCCAATTCTAAATTGCTGATGAGACTAGTTAATCCAAGATCACTTTTTTTTTTTTATGGATCAGGGCTTTGAATTCAGATTTCCTAGGTCTTGGGCCAAAAATAATATCTTATCTGAGATCTCAGATCTGTTCCTCATTTCACTTGATCACAGCCCTTGCTTCTTCTTCAGCCCAGTGTTTTGAATATTGCTTGACAAACTAATCCACAATTGAATTCCTGTCATATGTGATGTCACAAATATCAGGTCGGTCCCTGAAATTCTAGGTAAAGGTTGGGGAAAACAGGGAGAAATATATACCAGATTGATCTATTTTGCTTCTGGGTCTACAGAAAATGGCATTGAGCCCAGCTCTTTTCTTTAAAAATATTAAGAATGCCTTTTCTTTATCATCCTCTTTCTTTTCTCAACTTTTGGTTTCTCTAGGGATGCACTGATGACTAGCACAATCAACTGCGTCACCAGCTTCATCTCTGGCTTTGCAATTTTTTCTATCTTGGGCTACATGGCTCATGTATACAAAGTCAGCATTAAAGATGTGGCCACTGAAGGTAAGAAGGTTTCTTCCATACAACCTCATCTCCATCAATGAACAGTTTCCCATTTAACATCCTTAATTATCCATCACTCATCAATTCTTCTCTTTGTATAACAAGAGTGCCTAGTTAAACAAACCAGACACGCCAACAAACTTCAAAGAGATACCTGTCCTCTGATTTAAATTTCTGAGAATCTTGCTTATGGTTCTACTCTGAGTTTTCTTTTTTTTTTAAAAAAAACAAACATCCTATTCTAAATTGGATATAAAGAGATATTTCGGTGTAGTGATGACTTCTGATGGGTGGAGGATAGTGACCCCTATTGACTAATCACAAGTATTACAACAAAGGATATTATGCATATTCAATCAGAGAGATGATGGCAAGGAGAAAAGATGGTGTGTAGAATGGTTAAGCACTTTGCCTTAAGTTTATAAAATCAGAAAACCCATGTTTTAATTTCCTTGTTTCTTAGGAGCTGGGCTAGTGTTCATTCTTTATCCAGAAGCTATTTCAACCCTCAATGGATCAACTTTTTGGGCAGTTGTGTTTTTTATAATGCTACTTACCCTGGGCATAGACAGCTCTGTGAGTATTCCCTGTTCTCTTCCTTTTCCTTTTGGTAACATTTTAATACTAAAAGATTTTAATTCTAGTATGATACTGTATATATCTAAAGAGGTGAGGGGGAGGGTCTGCAGGGTGTGGCTAAGATGGTGTGGTTGAAATTCCATCTGTTTTGTATGTGTGTGTGCAATTCACATAAAAAACAAGCAGAACTTCAATCACACCATTGAGACTGCCATCTTGACTGTTTTAGCCACACCCTGAAGACACCCCTGTAAAAAGCAATTATTCCTGCTAACTCATCTCTATTTCCCACTTTCCAGATCTTATTCCTCGCCACTCCTAAAGGTTCCCTAAATTATGACAGTGAGTTTTTCTGTGTTTTGTCTCCCACCCCCACCCGTAAAGATAAGCAATAAGACTGTGATAACTCCAGTACGCTTTAAAAACTTATTTCACTAGAAAAAAACCCTTAAGAGTGCAAAAGTGGATTTGAAGATTTTGCTGTATCCTCTATAGTGATGCTGCATTAACACCTGATTTCTTGGAGTTTTTTTTTTTAATAAAACACATCTCCCCTCCCCTACAACAAAAATAAAATATTTGAGATTAGCCAGTGATTAGAAAGATCTTCCAGGTCAAGGGAAAGCTATTTTAGAAAAGGCCTTACACTTTACAACTGCCTCCTTTAAAATGCAGGGACACAGCCTACATTCAAGGAGGCACTGCTAATCTCTCCTAATCATGGTGCCAGTCCCAACTTGGAATGATTAACCACTAAACCTGACCCTGGGCAGTGGACAACCTTTAGTTAAAACAACATCAAAACCATTTAAACACTTTAAAAATAAATAAAAACAAAATAAATAAGTTAAATAAAAACAAAATAAATAAGTTAAATAAAAACGAAATAAATACGTTAAATAAAAACAAAATAAATAAGTTAAAGACAAAATAAACAAGTTAAATAAAAACAAAATTATGGGAGAACTTCCATCTAAACACAATACAACCATCATGCAGGCTCCCCATGGGATCCCCAAGGTTGCTAGAAGAGCCATGTTTTCAGCTTTATACTGACAGATAAGGTGGGAAATTCCCCAAGTGCATCCAGAATGCCATCCAGATCCGCCAAGTGCCTGGACTGACACGTGAACATTGTTTCCTCCTCCATCCTCCAAGATATTGTTCTTGCTGAAAGTGAATGGGGATCATCTCATGCAAGGATAAAAATGGTTCAATCTGTAAGTTAATGCTCATGGATGATCATGAGCTTTGGAGACATTTTTGTCTTTGAAGACCAGACACATTTAGATTTTGTAATTAGGGATGGAAACTTCCACATTTAGAAGAAGAATATGCTAGCCGTTTCTCCAACACCTGGTAAACAATTTCCTTTTTGCTGGTTTTGAGATACTCCACAGGCCATCCTTGGTACTCTTACTAGCCAGTGTTAGAACTGAAGGACCCACTAGGTGGAGGTTGCTTTGTTCCAGCCAACTCATTCTTAAATTGCCAACTTTTGATGACATGTCTACCTTCTCCTCTTTCTCCCAAACTTAGATGGGTGGCATGGAAGCTGTCATTACTGGTTTGGCAGACGATTTCCAAATCCTGAAGAGAAATCGAAAGCTGTTCACACTTTTTGTCTGTATTGGCACTTTCCTGCTTGCCCTCTTCTGCATAACCAATGTAAGTGCACCATTTGGAAGTGGTTCCTTTGCAAATAAAATAAGATGGAGGTGTGTTAGGTATGCAGGCCCAGTTCAAATGGCTGGTTGAACTAAGGACCTTTATGGTTTGGGAGCAGATGACTTCAAGATCTGTCTTGTGGAACCCTGGGGTTCTAGAGTGAAAGCTGTACAAGAATGGGGTCAAGGTACAGGAAGGCAGGTTCCAACTGAATGTTAGGGAAAGCTTCCTAAGACTAAGAGTTTCCTAAGAGTGGAAACAGTGACCTAGAGAGATGGTGGGCTCCTTAGATGTGTTCAAGCAGAGATTAGACAGCCTTCTGTCAGGGATGTTTTAATTTGGTTGCCTGCACTGAGCACAGGATTAGACTTGATGCCCTAAATGGCTCCTTGCAACTCAAAGATTCAAGGTTTCCACCACTAATTGGCCCCTGTAAAGCTGTGAAGTTTTCTTAAAACTTCTTCTTTAGCCTAATGCATATCTATTCAAGCACTTGCACTGGTTTTCCACTTGGGCTGGTTGATTCAGATGCATCTGTGCTTCACGTACAAACAAGTTACATCATGTAGGAGAGTGGCCTCAGTGAAACAGAAAGAAGAAATCAAACAGATGTTTGCTCGTTTTGTAGTTACTGCGTAGAACTATGTTTTTAAAAAGGGGACAGAATCAGAACCACAGGATGAGCATAGAACAGTTTGGCCACTTTATGAGGCTGGTATGAAGCTGACTCTTCCTACAATGTTCTTCTTGCTGATGCTCAAAAAGTTCTTATACCATAATGTGGTATGAAAATCATCCCATCATCTAGATTTTCTCCATGGAGCTCTCCAAGAGGGCAGCAAGGGAGGGGAGCAAATAGGCAAACATGGGTTGCAATGTCTCAGTTCAAGCCACTTGACTTATATGCTTGTATGCAACATCAAGAAGCAAGTATGAAAAGCCAGGGTTTGTATCATGATGCTGCCATGCACATTTCATCATTTTCTTTTCACTGTGATAGGCAGTGAATGCTTATGCCCTTCCCTATATAAATGTTTTTCTCCTTTCTTCCCCATCTATCATTGTGGCTATCTATTACCTATCTAGCATGCATTTTATGTTGAATGTTCTTACCTTGTCGGAATTGATTTGCTTGTAGTTGAACGATTTTATTTTCATTATGCTTTATGTATATAGCTTCCTTAAGTTTTACAATAGGACTGTGTGATACAAATAAATTGAATGATTCTATAAATAAACCTCTCTTCCTCCTTGTGCATTTGGTAAATGTGGGTACACAATGGTGGGGGGGGTCTCTTTAAACTCACCTCTTGTGTGTTGCTGTCTCTGGAGCACTTTCTCAGCTCCTGGCAAAATCTTTCTTGTTCTTGCTGCTTATGCCCTTGTTTTTATGGCAAGGGATAAAGATATATGATATGCAGGTTTAAAAATTAATTAAAAAGTGCACAACCCATCTGGGTCACAAAGCTGGGGCAGAATGAGAGGAATAACACAAGACAGAACCACAATTTGATTTAAAGATAAGTCCTTCTTGTGCACTAATGCTCCCATCATGGGTGAAAAAGATCCATAGGGACTGTTTTATATTACATCTGTCTTTATTGATATTCATTCAAACTTTGCTAGTGTTGAAAATGGGCATTTACTCATTTCAGGAGCTGAGCAAATTAATTTCTAACTCACTCAAGCCTTGAGCATTCAAGCATGTTCCTGAAATTATAGTATATTTATTTTACAAGCTGTTTCCTTCTCATCCTTTAGGGGGGAATCTACATACTTACCCTGCTGGACACATTTGCTGCTGGAACCTCCATCTTGTTTGCTGTTTTAGTGGAAGCTATTGGCGTTTCCTGGTTTTATGGTGAGTGGTGAGGATAGCAAGATTAGTCCTTTTATTTGATGACTGCAGACAGATGATGAATATGCCCAAAAGCTGGGTTTAAACTGCACCCAGGGTCTTCATTAGGGGAGGAATCCTGCAGAAAAAATGCCCCAGGACTCTCTCCCTTATGGGGAAGCTCCATCTGAGGTGCAGTTGGGGATTTGTAAGTAAGTTCACATGGATTGATGGATTTCATCTGAGGCAATTGAATGGACCAGTTAAAATATAACATTCAAAGTTCCTGTGCCACTGACGTCAATGGAGGAAGAGTAATGGAGGAAAAAAATACATTGAATGAAGGTGAAATGAGGAGAATTTCCTGAAGGGAGATGGGGGCTGAAAGGAACTTTCTGCTCTGGAACTTCTCAAAGGCCTTCATCTCTGACTGCAGATGTGTGGGTGAAGGTTCATATGAACAAAAACATCTCTTCCCAGACAAAAGCATTTCTGTCTGTAAAAACCCATCAGGAAGGGCTCATCTTCACTGCAGTCTTCTTATAGTTTTAGGGAGGAATTGCCGTTCAACACCTGAGAATACTCTTTTGCCTTCTGCACGGCTCCTATATGTCAACAGCCACCAGACAAAAACATAGACCACTGGTGTAAAAGAGACATTGGGAGATTAATCCACACAGAGGCAAACATAACTTTCCTGATGTGTCCATGATCATAACACAAGCCACCCGAGGCCTGGTCTCCTTCTGCAAATTGAAATAAATGCACTTGGATAACCTAGATTGTAGAGGTGGTATTCATTATGACTGCAATTTGCAGGGTTTACAAAACGTAGCCAGGCAAACCTGAGGGAAATGGCTTCTTAATCACTCATGTCCCTGCCAAGTTGTGAGTGACAAAAGCCTGTGGATAGCAACCTCAGAGGCTGGGAGCACAGTTTTCATGAGACCTTCAATTATGCTGTTCCCATCTTGTTGGATAAATGCCTGTAATTGCAGGGCATCTGAGACTCGGCTAGAAAAGGTAGTTTCAGTTCTTTCCCTCAACCAGATGCTCAGCTGACAGCTTGTTTGGAATCTCCAGTGGCACTTCAGATCCTACAACTTAATCCTTACTCATCTAGTGTAGCAAGGAGGCCTTCTGGGAAGTATCATTCCACTGGCTGTGTCCTGTATTGACCATCCAATGCTACCAGGAACCTGTATTTGCATGACAACAGGGGTAGGTGCCCAACACTTCCATGAGCCTGTACTTGATGGGAGCAACTTGGCTCTCTTGCCAGCAACATCCATCTGAAAATGGGGCACCAGCAACAGCAGAAGCCAGATGTCAACTGGATTTCTATTTTCTCAGTGGAAACGTTTCGCTCCTTATCCAAGGAGCTTCTTCAATCTGAGCAAAGTTGGTAAGGGAATCCTAAATATGTTTCTAGGTAGCATATTTAGGATTCCCTTACCAACTTTGCTCAGACTGAAGAAGCTCCTTGGATAAGGAGCGAAACGTTTCCACTGAGAAAATAGAAATCCAGTTGACATGATTCAAGCTACAGACAATTCCACCTGGATGACTGAGAACCTTCATAGACAGCAGAAGCCAGACATCTCTGTGAAAGGATTCCAAAATGGTGTGATGGCAATACATTCTACCCATGAACATTCATATACAAAGAAAAAATTGGTGCTTTGGCTAGACTGGGAGGTTGAAAAAGACATCCCAGGAGGATGCAGCGACAAACCGTTTCTGTATTGTCCAAGAAGTTATCAACACTCAAACTCAACTTGAGGCAGTCTGTCACTTGTTGGGGGTGTACTTAACAAATTTTGGAAAAGTTTACCTTTTAAAATCATGCTTGGGCACATTATGTGTCACCTCATCACTGGTCTGTCAATTTTACTTTTTGGACTTTTTCCCTGGGAAAAATCACATCGGAAGTGGCAGCAATCCTAGGACCTTAAATCAACAGGATGGCCTTAGAATGATGCATAGTGCTATGTGGTCAACCACATATTTTTACATCACATCATCAGTGAGGTCATGCAAAGCCAGTTGATATCGTATGCTGTGTTTTCTTGATGCGACTTTAAATAACCAAGATATGATTTCTGTTTCTTTCTTCACCATTGTGGTCAATCTTCAGGTGTGGACAGATTCAGCGAAGATATCCAGCGAATGATGGGTTTCAAACCAGGCATCTACTGGCGATTGTGCTGGAAATTTGTGAGCCCTGCTTTTTTACTGGTATGACACTTCATTGTTCCTTAGAAATGTCCTTTCTCCCCCCCCCCCCCAGATGTCAGGTAAAGGGACTCTGAAGGCAGTCCATATTTGAACTAATTAATGGGAACTTTAGGAAAATTACACTGAAATTCAGAGCAGTTTGCCAAGACAATTATTTCAGATTGTCTCTTTTGTTGGAAATCTTTAGACACAGGTTTAGTATTGCACTACTGCTGGATTTCCTACAGAAAGCAGAGGCATGGAATAGATCATCCTTCTCCAACATGGTGTGCTCCAGATGTGTGGAGTTCAGATCCCATAATTATCCACCCACCATAATCATTGCTAAGAATTCTAGGAACTGGAGGTTGCCCAGAGTACAGAAAGCTGGATAGGATGGCTTTCAATCAATTCCATTTTTTTCCTATTTTTTAAGAGGCAATAATTGATGCATAATTGCATCATATATCCATAACTGAAACTTCATGCAGTTATAAATATAGCAATAGAGAAGTGCAAAATAGACTGTTCTGGTTTATCATTTTCCTGTTTTCTCCATTTCTAACTTTGGTTTGTCTATTCCTGTCACAGTTTCAGAATTATTCTTTTTTAAGCTTGCACTAACATTGTTTTTAGAGACATTCCTTCAAATATCTGCAATATTCTTTGTTATATCTCTAATATACAGTTCTTGTGAAGAACATACTGCATTTTTGTACAATATTATCATGAATGGATACCTTTTTGTTCATACTGTTCTCTAATATACTATAGGTTACTTTTCATTGGGAAACTACGCTGAAATATTCGGGGAAATGCATTCAAATATTGGTTTGAAAATATAAAATGAAGTCAGTTCAGATTTTTCTCTCATCCCAAGATAGCAGCAGTGTTGAAGGGAATTTAGACTTATGGGAGTAATTCTAAAGGCCCACTTTGGAAGTCCATAGAAATGTATAATTTAGTAGAGAATCTGAATTCCCAAACATCTCCATTTTAATGCCTATTTATAGCTGATGGTTCCCTAATCCCAGGTGACCTCCAGATGTTTGTAGGCTTCAACTCCATAGTCCCTTAGCCTGCATGGCCACTGCTGAAAATTCTAGAGACTGAAATGTAGATGCCTGGAGAATACCAGGATTCCGAACAGGAATATTTTTGATAGCCCTTACATCTTTAAAATTATACAAGCATCCTGATCAGATGTCATTTTCAGTGCACATGGTAAGAAGTTGGGGAAAAAGTGTGCACAAAAGATATGCTTACTTCATTGATAAATATGGGGCTGTTCCAAGTCAACCTGTCTCTTCCAATAGCATATGATGCTGCATCATTGTATTTGTAGCAACAGTGCATTCAGGAATGTTCCCAATGGATAAGAATATTGGAAACAGATGGAATCAGGATTTTGTCTTCACCTTTGCTCATGAACAGTCCATGATGCTCCCAAGAAAAAATAGTAGATTCAGCTAAGCTCCTCTTCATATTAATGTAATCTCAGTCCATTGTCTTTCTGGAACAATTCACTAAAAATAAAGTCACATATTCCAGGGTAACCTAATTGAAAATTTCAGTTTTTATTATATTAGAATGGAGATGCAAGATGTCATTAAAAAAAGAGAGAGCCTTGCTAGAGAAACGATCAGTTCCTGATAAAACCCTTTCTTCTACAGTTAACATCTTTAACTTGATGTTTGAGTGATGGGTCAAATAACTAACATTACAGGCAAATCAAAACCCTTTGGGCCTTTCTGTGCAACATAATTGCACTTGGCACTCAATATTAAATGTGAAGGGTTGGTCTCCTGTCCAGTGTTGTGACTTGTTTTCATTTCAAGTAGATAGAAATGCTGTGATAAAGTACAGAAGCTGGGCATGCTTGCAGAATCCACTAGAGTTCTGAAAGGGAAAAGCTGTTTGAATTTGGGAATAAGTTCCAGGTTCTAAAATGATAGGAAGGAACATGCATTGGGCTCTCTTTGGTATGTCATCATGATATCCATTTGTGTGTCAGTTCTATAAAATAACATATATTGCACTTTGGCATTTTTAAAGTGGAAATGTTTAAAGGAAGGATAGTCAGTGTGTGACTCCCAGCTCCATTTTATGTCCCATTAAAATCCTTCCAAGATTTTGATTGACTATGTACCATCAAGTTGTTGTTGACTCCTGGTGACCACAGAGATAGATTTTCTCCATGACAATCTGTCCCTAACTTGGTCATTCAGGTGCTTTCAAGATTGCACTGCTGAAATTTGGGGGCAATTTGCGAATTTTCAGTGCTGAGTTTTTCAAGGAGAAAGGTTGATAAAATTAAGGATTAAAATTAAATTTGCCCTTCTGTAATGTCACTACTTGGCTGCCCTCAAAAGTCTGCATACCAATATTAGGGTTGACTATCATCTCTCTTTCTCTTTCTCTCTTTCTTCTATCTATCATCACCTCAACCATTTAATAGTTCTTCCACCCCATCAAAGCAAAAATGTTGGCTCCTTTTCTTACATGCAACAAGAATTTGACATAAATAGCCTTCTCTTTCCATCTCAGCATAAACCTGTGATTCAAAGGAGGTTAATTTGTTTACCTCCTTCTCCTTTTTTTCTTATAGTTTGTAGTCTTAGTGAGTGTCATCAATTCCAAACCTTTGACCTACGACCAATATACCTATCCCTCCTGGGCCAATTCTGTTGGATGGGTCATTGCCTCATCTTCCATGATACTTGTGCCTGCATACATCCTCTACAAATTACTGAAGACACCAGGGACCTTTCAACAAGTGAGTGGTCGAGCGATGAAATGTCATGGAAATGTTCTTTGTGAAATGAAAATTGCCAGCGTTAAGCTAAGAGTTTGCTTTCTTTAATTCCACAAATGCTTCATAGATAGGTGACCTTTTGGAAACCGCGTTAAAGTAATTTTGCATTTCAAGAAAGGATTTGGAACTCTTCTGTATTTCCTCTTCTGGACATTTGGAAGCTAAGCCACCCCAGGTCTATGAAGGGACAAAGTAGACATGAGGCAGAAAATCAAAATTTGCATTTCCCAATGGCTTTTCCCTGGCATCCACACAATTGCAGGGGTTCAGATTAAATCAAGGAAGTGGCCTTTGGGGGCATGACACTTCTCAGTGGTGCTACTGGGGTAGAATACTGGACATTATCCCAGAGCCTACAGGAACCCATATTTATTACCGAGGAGGAGGAGGAGGATCTTACATCCTCTCCTCTCCTGATTCATTGGGCAAAATAAAGATTTGGGGAGCAACAGCATCCTTGCTCTGAGAATATCCAGACTCTTTCCAAAGTTAAACAAAACACTGAGTGAACACTGCCTGGGGGATGGAGTGAAGTATGAGAAAGAGTGCTGAGAAAGAGAAGCTGGGAGGGAAAGGAACTTGGGGGTAAAGTTGGAGTACCCAGAAGTGTCTATGAACTTTCCTTGAGGATACCTTGTCCAGGGTTTTCTCAACCTTGGGTGCAACATGCATTGCTTCCTCACACACAGGCACACATTCCATATACAATGCCATTTCTCTGGTTTCAAATTGCTTTTTGGAATTTGGGAGCTGCTAAATTGATGATAGCGGAATAGAATATAGGTAACTGTTACTGTGCCCACATACAACACTCACTAGACTAAAAGAACCTTTAAAAAATTGTAACTTTGGGATTCCTTTCAAGGAAACCAGAGGCCAAGATTAAGCCCCACCCCCTTTTTAATAGAGTTGATTAAATTAGCAGTCCTCCAGAGCTCGTCTGAACTTTGGAGTGACAGGAGAACTAATTACTTATTTGTCCTTTAGATACATGTTCTGCTTTTCCTCCAGGTTTCAAGTTGATGTACATGTTGCCCTCTTTTAGTTTATCCTCACCATAGCAACAACCTATGGGATAATTGAGCTGATTGGCCAAACATCCATGGCTCAAGATGGATTTAAACCTGGGTCTGCCCAAAATCCAACCACTTTACCACTACACCACACTGATATTCCTACGTATTTGGCTGTACGATTCTGGGGGAGATGGGTTGAACAATCTCCCTAAGAATTGTACAGGTAGTTTAGTGATGGTTCAGACTTACGATGGTGTTGAAAAAACTCACAATCAGTCATCACACTTATGACCGTCGCAGCATCCCCGCGGTCATGTGATCACAATTTGGGCACTTGGCAACCAGTTCACATTTATCACCATCGCAGCATCCCATGGTCATGTGATCACCATTTTCAACCTTCCTGGCCAGCTTCTGGCAAACAAAATCAATGGGGAAACACGTGATTCACTTTAACAACCATGTGGTTCACATAACGACCGCTGCAAATAAGGTCGTATAATCAGGTCGGATTTGCTTAATGACTGCTCCGCTTAGCAACCAAAATTCCAGTCCCAATTGTGGTCATTAAGCGAGGACTACCTGTATAGGGTTACCTTTCCCAACGTGGCTTCCACCAGATGTGGACTGGTGACAAATCACATAATTTATAGTTTGGAGCTTGTACCCCAAAGACACCAAGAGGGCAGCAGATTGCAGAAGGTTCTAAATACACTTACTGTACTGGCCTTCATTTTTGCAGAACCGTTGTTTCTATGGTGAAAACCTGCATCCCACTGTCCTACATTACAATTGCTCTGCACTCCCCCACCCCAATTACCAGTTCTAGATTGCCCAGAATTAAGATTTGTGATGGTAATAATTTTCTTGTCACTGCCATTGGAAAACCTGGCTCTCTAAGCATTTAGAAATCCATAAAATGCAAGAGAAAACAGTTCCTGTCTTTTGTTCTGTTTCAAGTTTTCAGTAAGATATCAAGCCAGCTCCCCTTTGGGGTTTCAGATTCAAACATACTCTATTATAAAACAGATTAAAATGTATGGAGGATGTTGTTTCTTATCTGTGACCGTCTCCTGCTATTTCTTGAGCTGCCCTGATGGCATGGTGCATTCGTACTCAGCTCCAAATTCTGTGTAATCTTAAATGGTTTACTCTGATATTATCTAAACTGGGATTTATTGTTTTTTTTAGAAATATAGAAGTGTGAGGCAGTGGTGTAAATGGTTGACTGAGAAGACCTACAGGTCTTCTTCCTTTATGAAAATAGTTTTGGTACCAGAAGGAAAAAAATCAGATTGGGTCATAATGGTTGAAAGTTTCCTGAGCAGTTATCTTTTTGGGAGGGGGGAAATCATATATTTTCTGGGGTTTTGCTTTAGCTTCTTTCTAAAGCACTTTTCCTCCTTGCTTTCAAGGAAGATGAAAGTTGTTGCCTCTGAATGGAGCTCATCCACCACCAGATATTCCTTAACCTATATAGCATTCCTTCCATTGTGAATGTGCAGGGTTAAATTTCCTTAAAATGCCTTTCCCCCCACCCTTCTGCTTCCTGTTAGAAACTCGCCTACTGCATCACGCCAGAGAATGAGGCGCACCTAGTAGCTCAAGGAAACGTGAGACAATTTAAGGTTGGTAGCCTGTTTTCTTGGCTTCTAAATTCTGCAGAATATAAACCCTGGGGGGGGGGGATATTCACGTGATCTTTTGATTTTCAGCCATGTACAATGTACACATGTACAATGTGAAGGTTACGAGGGCCTCCCAAATTTGGGTTGTCCCTGGAGACCGCAACCAAACTGTAATGCTTACTGTGACAGAAGGGGGATGTTGCTAACCATATGGCTGGAGAGAAACCTCTGTAACTTTTTTTTAAAATTTAAATTCCAATGGAATTGATTTTAGCTTTGGCCTAGGCCTCAGCTATTAATTTTGAGGGCATGGTCTCAGGTGCACTATTGAAACAACTTTGCCCAAAGTTGTGCCCTCTTGCTGTAGAGGATGCACCAAGGATTTAATTTAGGGTGGCTTGTATATCCTCGTTGCAAATATTTGTGGATACCTTTTCTCTGCTTCCTTTGGATTGCTGTCAAGAAAGGTAAGCCAATTACATAACTCGCACATGTTTGCTGCACTGCTGTATTAGGCTGGGCTGGCACACCAGCTCTTGGTATCAAATAAACAAACTAATTAAATTCATTTTAAACCCCCAGAAGCATTAGTAACAATGTGGTTCAGCTGAATTCTGATTTTTCCTGCTTCTCCTTGCAGCTTCAACACTGGATATCCATATGATAACTGTGACATTTGACAGGAAGAGCCAATACATTGTAAAACACAGTTGGGAACACCTGAGAAATCAGTGATGAAACTCTGGGTCATCCTTGGTTGCAACTGGCTAGCTGTCTGGCTGATTCAGATTATCATTTCCAAATTTCTGTGGGTGAAGATTCATCTTCCTCTCTAACACTTAATAGTTCATGTTTTTTCCCAGATGAACTTTCTTGATGGCTTGGTTTTTTAATTCTTTCTTTTCATTTAATAATAATAATAATAAACATGCAAAATTAATTTTCAACAAACTAAAGTTGCTGCTGGTCAAAAAGGACCACAGTTGCTAGTGCCAGCAGCAAAAACTGGAGATGTCTACCTTTACTCAAAGGCCATTTTACTGGGAGCAGAGAGAGAAAGAGAGAGAGAGAGAGAACAAGCGAGAAGATGCTTTGGAATTTTCAAAAGAAAAGAAGTGGTTTTATTTCTTTATTCAAGGGGGAAACAATAGAAAAGATTGCTTATGGAGTTGCATGAGGAGGTTCACACAGACTTGGTCAACAACTGATTATGCAATCATCAAGCTGGTGGGGCCATCTTGGGCACCTAGCCCAATTCTGGTTTGGTGGAGAAATCCAGTGTAAGGTCTCCTATGAACAAACTGTCCCATTGTGCTTCAAAGTCTCTGGCAAGGGCATTGATGTAGGAAGATTTCCAATCCACTGTCACACTCCTTTCAACCATCAAGACATTTCTTCTGTTACTCAAGCAGATGGTGACTTTTTTGTGTAGATTAGACAACATTGATCAGATACCAAATACGATGCTTTTCTTAACAAAGGCCTGGGATGGAATTCAACTTCAAACTCTTTCTTGCAACTTGCAAGGGCTGGGTGATAAAAATGAATACATAAAAGGGTTCAGAGTAGTCCGATCCTCTAGCTATGCTTTGTTCATTATTTGTGCCAAATAAAGAATCCACAGAATGGATTCGGGTTTTTTTCATAGACACTGTTCAATGTGATACCAGAACAATATTTTGGTATTTCATGTTATCAAGTAGTATAGCTAAGTTCTAATTGATTTTCAAAGGAGCTGGGAGGTCCGACATGAGCATTTAGCATCTTTCAGTGGCTGATAATTAGAGGAATAGCAAATCCAAAAACAGAGCTTTTTTAAAAAAAAGTTTCATGAAGAGCATTTTCCACAGTAGCGTGTATCTTTCATAGATAATGTTCTCTTTCCCCCCCTTCCCTCCCCACCCAAAAAACCTAGTGGCTGGAGTGCTAGGTGTGAAAAAAAGTGGCAGATTGATGGTCTGCTCATCATGGGAAGGGTTACAAAATCTCTGATAGCCACTTTTCAAACTTTAAAAGAGAATTCCAAAGAATGAATGATCTAGAATTATTGCAGAAAAGATTTCTAACCCTTTCTTCTATTT
This sequence comes from Charina bottae, assembly GCA_023362775.1. NCBI lineage: Eukaryota > Metazoa > Chordata > Lepidosauria > Squamata > Charinaidae > Charina > Charina bottae. Next base: position 21,489,639 of record JALMGJ010000015.1, read on the forward strand.
GACATAGCTTTTTATACATGGGGGATTTGTTGGTTACCCTGTTTATCAGATGTGCATTTACAGAAACATCGGCTATATAACACCATCACCACCCCATGTTCAGGAATGGTACAATCAAGGCACAGTTTTCCCTTCCTTCTCCCCTCCAAGCTAGGTTTTTATCTCTCAGTTTAATCTACCTCACAGGGAAGTTGTGAGGCTAAAACCTTTCTCTAATCTCTTTTGTGGATGGTCTGCATGAAAAACACATTGCATGAAATGAAATCATGCAGAAAGAACCTTCCTAGATTCCTTTTTTGGCACTGCTTCGAAGTACTTTAAGAGACTGAGACTGAACTGATGGGTCTCAAATCTCCTCTTTCTTTACAGATGGAGGATGAAATGTCCATCCCTGAAGTTCTCCCGTTCTTCTAGTTCTATTTGGCAGCTAAGCATGAAGTTGTATTTTTATATAGTCCACTTCTTTTTTAATTTGCCAGATTGGCACCTGTATAAAATACTTCTTTTTTGACCACTGCTTTAAGATCAACACCACCCAATTTCACCCCCATTGTTTACACATCTCATCCTTCTTTGCTGCCTTTCTCATGATCCTTCTTGGCCTACCAGGTACAACCTCTGAGGAGTCTACCTAGAAAAGCTCCTGCTTCATTTTTCAACTCTTTCAAGTAGGCACTCTTGGGATATGTGTATGCTTTAAAGCGAGACCATGCTTTTGGCAATTATTTGCCATGGTGCGGGGACCTTTGGCTGTCTGAAGGCCAGGATAATAGTTTGCTCCACCACTATTATTACTTCTGTATACCTGTTTGGTAAAGTTTTTTTCTTCAGTCTCTGGATCTTGAATTCAGATGACCCCAATGTGCCTTAATATCACAATAGCCTGCTCAGCATTGGCAAGATATCCATATCCAATTAAGCTAAGTATCAATGGTTTCTAATAAAGGGTATGTGTGAAGAACAAAAAGTCACATTCAGAAACACCAAAGATATTGGCCTTCAGTTTGGTATATCTAATGCACTCTTTGCAGAGTTCCTTAAATTAATTACTTTTAATGATAGTCTTTCCCAATTTGGGCTACTCTGCAGTCAACTAACTCCCCACATTCTCAGCAATAGCTGGAGAATTCTGGGAGTTGAAGTCCTCACCTCTGGAGGACCCCTAGATTGAAGAAAGCTGCTTTAGATGAAGGATGAACAAGGGTGACCTTCCAATTCTTCTTGGATCACAATTACTATCATTCCACTAGACTGTCTGCCTCAAATTAGAATTCAGTGACATTTGAGGGTCCACTAATTGTCTCTCCCTGCTGAAAGAGGTCTGATTCAAAGGACCATTAAACATTCTTTCGCCTAACTGCCTAACTACTGTGCAGAAGGAGAAAGGAACTCACATCTGCATCATTGAAGTTCGGTGAGGGGCTGCTCATGATATAAAAACCACAGTTTCATAAACAATTACATGGCTGTAAGCTGCCATTTTGTTCTCTGGCACCAAGGAACCCCAAAACTCCAAAACCCAAGTCTTGATGGGATACAAAACATAGTTTCCATGTTGCAGCATGGAAAGTAAAAAGGCCAGAGGACAGTGACTGAATTCAGATTCATCCTTTCCCAGTCCCAGCACGGAGTTGCTTTCAATGAACGATCTCCCTTTTGAAAGCAAGAGGCCTCATCAATGGGCTGAATTGCCCAGCAAGTATCTCCTCCAACCACTTTGCCTGAAAGTAAAGATTAAGCTCATCAGTGGCTTTAGCTGTGAAGAAACCTCCATATTCAGAGAAGTGTCCTTGCTATGTGAAATCTGCTTCCATGCTTTACATCTGAATTTACAGGAAAGCCCTTTGATTAACTGCTGTGAGTAGCAGGATATAGGATAGATTAAACTTTGCCCTGACCTTCTCCAACCCTATGGCTCTTCTTCAAATGGCTTCTTATGTATCATTTTCAGCAAGAAATGCAAAGCCTTACCCAATCCCCCCCCCACAAACCCACTTTATTTTGTCACAGGACAAAAACATTCACAAAAATCCTTCCTCTAACTCAAATGGTGTTTCAGCACTAAGAAATGTCATAACCTTATCACTAGTTGTTTTTAGCATACTCTGACATTCAGTTCCAAAGTCAGTTGGTAGAAGAATTGGTGCCCAAATCCTTCTCCAATGGAGGCAAGTTGCTAGTTGCATTGTTCTTTGGAAGTTTATCAGTGGTAAACCTCTGTATAAAAAGTTGTTTTTCCCACTTGGTCTCAGTAGACATTTTTTCAAGGTTGCCTTACAAAGAGCTTTATTATTAGTGTATCTTTGGTTAATGCCAACTATTTTGTTTTGCTTGGTTTGTAATGCCTTTTTTATAACCAAAGGGTAAGTAAGGGTACGTCTATGTATATCAATCTTTTTAAAGTCTGTTTCCTTTTTTTATTTTTTCATAAAACGGGGGAAATGTATATTGTAAAACAAACAAACAAACAAACAAACAAACATGTGTTTAAGCTACTTGAGTTCCAATTAAAGTCTGTCCCTTCTTTCTAAATTAATCCTGTTGGGTTAAATTTAGTTTGGATGGATGGGTTGCCTTTTGACTCTCCGTGTAGTGTAATAAAAGGAGAATAACTTGTTTGCATTGACAGCACTGTGCAATGTTCTCCAAAGCTGCCTTAACCAGATAGATAGTCTTGTGTGGTCGTATGTGATAATCTGAAGAGACCCAAGAAGTATTTTTCTGTGTATGTTTATTGTAGAAAATTGTTTGTAGTCATAACATGGGTGGAGAGAATTCAAGTGCCATTCTGGTCTAGTTTTCCATCGACATGCACAAAAGACATGGAAGGCTGTGATTCTCCATGAACTAATCCACAGGAGCCCAATCTGCAGGCAACTAATTGGCAGAGTTTGCTCTTCATTTTAAGGAGAAGGGCATTGTAGATTTTCACCTCGTCGGAGAGCGAGATTTGGAACTAGATTTGTTGGGAATAAAAGAGGGCCACGAAGGTGAACATTTGCAGGTGGAACTTGCAAATCAGGGTAAAGGGGTAAACAAGAGTTTGCAGAACCAGAGATTTTTTCTTGCAATAGCCTCTGATTTCTTTTATGAAGCATGGAATAAACCTTAGTTCAATTAGAAGGTGGTTAGGAGCTCACACACCACTAAAAAATGCAATCTTAGCAAGGTGTAGCCAAGTGTCTTCAATTCACACTTTCTTCTATTGACTTTGGTTCTCTGCCGATGATGCAGCAACACTTTCTTTTTATAAATCCATCCCTATTCATTTTGGGTGTTTGAAAGTAGCATTTTATTACTTCCTACCACCACCACCACCACAGCCTCTCCCCTCAAGACATGGAAACCTCCTTTCCAAAGTATATAACCAGGAATAGCTTATTTTCTTTCATCATTATGGACATTAAGTGTGATGCTTGCACCGGTTGAGTATATCCAGGATGTCAGTCATGTTTTTGAGTATCAAAATATTTGTCTTCCCCCCCCCCCCCCCCACTTTCCCTTGTCCTGTGGATCCTCGGAGATAAATGGGTTTTGTTTTGCTATGTTTTCAAGCTGTGCTCTGTAAATACTGTGTCTCAAAGTCTTATTTAAGTTTACATAGAAATATGCACTATGAAGAAATATATAATAATAATAATAATAATAATAATAATAATAAAGAATATCTTCTGTATCAATAAACTCTGCAAGTTGTCCTTTTGTTGGTTTCTATAAATAGCAATTGATGTTTGTTATTTGTTATTCGAATTTATCACCGCCCATCTCTACAACAGTAGACTCTGGGCGGTTTACAACAATATCATAAAAACAATTAAAACTTATACAACTAAAATCCACTAAAATAATAAATAGAAAAATCCAAAGATGGAAGTTCTTAAAAGGAGGGTATTACTAAGCCAACCACCCCCAGGAGGAACTATTATTATTTGTAACTATTATGTTAGAAATGTATGTGACAATACTTTGTAACTGATGCTACTGGATTCTATCAGACTCTCAATTCAACTAAAATATTTCACAAACATTTACTGTTTTGAACATATTATATATTCTGTTTCTGCACATCCATTACTCAACTAGTTCTTTCCCATCAATACTTTCATTTCAAAATGTTTTTCATCAAAGCCTTTATTTTAAATAAAGATAGATACACACCAACAATCTTTTCTTTGCAAATCACCATGTTCTTTTTCTTTCACTTGCTAGGTGTAGATGGTGGAATCCACTCTTGTATCCTCTTACGTGTTGTAGAGTATGGTACATATTGTCCAGTAGTACCACTTTCATTTATTTTATGATTTTGGAAAATGAATTTACGACTCACTGGTGGATGTGTGGCTGGGGGCTCTTCTGCCGTACAGTGAATCCAACGATGCCATTCAGGAGGTATCATGCTTCCATCTAAGTCCCAGTATGTGTTCTTGCCATTCATTTCCTCAGTATATATGACCCACCTATGACGACCAAAGAAGAATCTTTTGTCTTCATAGTATTTGTTTCCATACTTATCGATCCCTACTAGAGCACCAATCTTCAGATCATTGACCCTGAGCAGCTGCCACAGAGCACCACGAATGCCGCCATGTCCACCGAGCTGTTGCAGCGCCCTCTTCATCACCTGCAAGTACTCCGCCATTTTCCCTACACCCGCGGAGCTCCGACCCCTCGCGGACTCTTTTCACTTGTATATGTTCCTGCATATACAAGTGAAAGCAAATTGTCACACTCTGGGCTAAAACAATTATTTATTTGTTATGAGCAGGATAAGAGCAGGTCTCTGTTAGGGGAGTTCGGCGGTCATATAAATTTAACTAATAATAAATAAATAATAAATAGCCATTCTATGCTTTTCCACATGATCCTTCTTTTTCCTTCTGTCCCCATCAAGCAGTGTTCCTAAGGTTGCAATTCTCCCCCACTTATTTGAGAATAACTTCTTTCCTTCATATCTTTATCTTAGTAGGTATTTCTTAGAAGAGGAAGGAAGGAAGGAAGGAAGGAAGGAAGGAAGGAAGGAAGGAAGGAAGGAAGGAGGGTTATATGGGTCTTTGGGATAGATTAGGGAAGTCCTAATTGAAGTGTGAATAGCTGTTATTTCATTACAAAGACTTCCACACTCACCATTCTCACAAAAATAATTTGCAGATGATAGCCATGCTTATCAATGCTAGCAAAACCTTCCTTGGAATTCCCTAGCTTTCTTCCCTTATGAAATCTTTTCTGTTTTTCTCCCTTATTCTCAGAATATCTGAAGATGTTTTTGAGCTCTTTCATAGTGGAAGTGTCAGCTCTCTTTTTTTTTCATCAGCCTTCTTAGCTCTTCATCCTTCCTCCTCTGGGAAAAACAAAGAACCACAAGAGGGTTTTCTTTCAATTTTTTCTTCCCTGGTGTGATATGGAAGCCAGAGAGGCTGCAGGCTGCTGGAAAGATTAAATTAAAGACAGGCCATTCACACAAATCTTTACCATCCCATAACTAAACATATTTTCACAGAACTTCCCATTGCCTTACAAAAAAAAACAGCCCAAAATGAAATTCTCTTTCATCAAATTGGATAACAATTGCTGGAAAGAACAAAGAAGGAAATTTCTATTTAGCACTAATTTTGACGGAACCGGTTAATGACAGTGCAAGGCATTCTTAATCTCTCTTGAGCAAATGACTGTAGAATGCTCTACTATAGATTCTGAGGGAGTGGGGGAACATAACTGATACACATAGAAGAGAGGGGGGGGGAAATTGTAGCTACAAATAACAGTGACTGTCAATAACTTTGTCATTCTAAGCATTGCATTACGTCAATAGCGGCCGCAAAAGGACTTGTTCCAAGCCCAGACAATCTTACCCATCTGTTTTTAACTAATTTTGGAAAACATCAGCTGGGGGGGCAGATTCATAGTACATTGAATGTGATCAGATGGGGTAGGAATATAGTAAATTTTGTTAGAAACCGTACTTAAATCCCAGCTTTCTGTATCACATACGTAGACAGTTTTTTCATTCTGAAAGTTCAGAATGAGCGGTTTTGATTCACACCATTCACTGAAATGCTCTGGTTTCTTCAGTGATGCTTTTCTTCCTGGAAGTGATTAATGAAAGAAAGTTGAGAATTGCCAGTTTGATGTATGATCCAATGCATGAAAAGGCCAAAAGGTTTGGGGAATAGAAGGTAAAATCTCATTCAAATTGAGCTCAACTCAATTTGGTGACTTGGTGGAGGCATCTCTGCAGTTTTCTTGGAAGCAACTGGCCGTTGCCTTTTCCTGTGGTGTTTTTCACCTCTCATGTTATAAATGCATTCAATAAATAAAGAGATCTGACTTGGCTGACAATGAACATTTAAACCCTTGTCATGATGCTACTTTGAATGATGCAATTAATAATTTGCCTTTTCTACTCTGGGCCATTTGTTATACTTAAAGGCCTCTGCTGTTTATGCTTCTTCAACAGCTTTACTGTTTTCAACCATTGGCCTGAGAGCTGCTAAGCAAATTAGCAAGCACAAAATGAGCAACTAACCAAGCCGTCCCCCACCCACCGTCTCACAATCTGGCAACTGCATTTACAACCAGAACCTCATACTACAATGACAGGGTGGATGACCACATTCAACCCATTCATTCTGAGAAAGAGAGAGCAATCCACAACTATGCCCATCCAGGGAACAAGAACCCCCAAAAGTTAGTAGGTCCCTTCCAACTTCAACAAGACCTCTTCATAGGTATGATAGTCTTGTAGAGTTTTCTTACAATCTATTACTGAAGCATCTAACGAATTCAACGAGTTGAGAACTTGGAAAACTTTGTCTGAAGAACTCCAAAGGAACAGACCAGTTTTCCAATTAAGTTAGGAGAAGATCAGGAGAAGTTTGGAAGCAACTATATATCATGTATGTATCTAAATTCCCATGGATGGTATTCTGGAGGTGACGGACTCAACCATTGGGGAGCTGGGGATGGTGACGGCCGACAGAAAGCTCTGGCGTGGACTGGTCCATGAAGTCATGAAGAGTCGGAAACGACTGAACGAATAAACAAAAATCTAAATTCCCAGAACATTATTTTATTGTGTGAGGTTCTTGGACATTTAGCTTTCTTCCAAAGCCTCAAACACAGCAATGGAGGATTGTGGGAAGTTTCCAAAACTGCTCAGAAAACTGGGAGGGGGGAGTAGGAGAGAGAATCAAATGGATCTTAGTGAGTTAGGTTCTTCCCAGGCAAAATGATGTAACTGGAGGAGGGGAGGAATACTTTCAGTCTTGCAAGATTCTCTTAATGTATCCTTACAATAAAGATAGAGGTAGCACTCATAGTGGTGCTTCTTGTGTAGAGTACCTCAAAGGGCTAACATACCTGTACCTGGTAATTTCCTTACTATTTGCCCATATGTTGCACCCCCTTTTCCCAAATGAAACCTTGCTTATTTTGGGTGAGACAAATTTATAGCCCAGTTGAAAATGTGTGACCCCTTTTTTTTTTGTTTCTTTGCTTGTTTGTGTTTAAATAAAACATAGAATTGCAGAGAAAAACAGTCAACCTTCAAAGAGACTGACTGGCAATTACCAAAGTGATGAACATTGTTGAGAAGGGATGATGATGATGATGATGATGATGATGATGATGATGATGATGAAGAAGAAGAAGAAGAAGAAGAAGAAGAAGAAGAAGAAGAAGAAGAAGAAGAAGAAGAAGAGACAGTGCTTCTGAATATTATAATGGGATTAGTGTCTTAACTAAATTGGTGACTCGGTAAAAAGTAATGACAAAGGATTGGTATCGCTACGTCCACATAAAATTTCCTAGAAAGGTGCTCCTTGCAGGACTTGAAAAGAAGAGAGCCAAAAATTGGACTATGTTCTGAAACATAGCCAGTGACTCGTCTACTGGGAGATGTTTAAGAAACCAAGCCATTAGTTGCATTATGATGTAATAAATAGGGGTGTATGAAAGTCTAGTTTGTTGCAATTATAAATTTATTTATTTATTTATTTATTTATTTATTTATTAATCAAATTTATCACCGCCCATCTCTACCACAGTAGACTCTAAATCATTACCATCTGGTTTAATAGCTAGCATGTAACTTAATTATTAGCTATCTAATGAGAAGTTTGATGAGGAGCCTTTCATTCTTAACTTCCAAATGATTAATAGTTATAGCAAGTTAAGAGAATCAGGAAGAAGAAAGCTGTTTTTATTTAATCTTTGTGCAAATTAATACTCAAAGAAAAAAGCACTCAATCTCATTGAAGTAATAAGTACTAAGTTTCACAAACCCTTAATTCAGAAGATGAAAGTCTCAAGTCTCAAGTCTCCAACTTCTTGACAGGACCGAGTAAAAGTCATAGAGGCTCTATTCCTCCTTCTCTTTTGCTTGTCTTTACCCATTTCTCTGTCCAGCTCTAAGACCCATCTTACCCATCCACATATCTTCCTGTTGACTCCAGCAGTTGTGAGAAAGATCACTCTTCCCCTTCCTCTTACACCCGATAATAACTATTATTATAGTAGAGCCTTTCCCAACCTTTTGACCCTGGAGGAACCCTTGAAATATTTTTCAGGCCTCGGGGAACCCCTGTACATTCAGGCTCAAAGATAGACCAGAAGTTAAAAAATTATTATATTTGTTTCATGTGTAGGCCTGTCTATATGCATGAACAGTCTTCTTAAACTAAAAATAAAGAATGAAACTTACATCTTTAAAGTGAACTTGCCCGAATTTGAAATAATTTTTTTAAATAAATCATGATCTCCCAGGGAACCTGTAGTGACCTCTCGCAGAACCTTAGGGGTTGACGGAACCCTGGTTGAGAAACCCTGCTCTAGTACTACGTATAGCAGTAGAATGTGCTAGCACTAAAGCTCTTTTTGCCAGCTTTTTGAGACTAGAGTTACTACAAAAGCCCATTGGAATATGCTACAGATTCCTATCTCTATTTCTTGAAATTTGCAATATATATATTTTTTTCTCAGTTGAAACCAAAAGACAATGGTTTTTTTGGTTGCAAATTACTTTTGACACTTGATGCATTGTGGACATCTTCATGGGACCTGGTTGAAGACACTACACTTTTCCAGCAAGTTCTACTTAATTTCATTTAAAGAAAAAAAGGTGCAGAATTTCATGACAAGTAGATATATCAGCAAAGGACATTACAAAATTGAAACCCCAAACTCTCATGTTTTCAGGAAAAGCCTAGATGATACTTTGCTGGGGTATTCCTGCTTTAGAGTTCTTTCATGAATTAATGATTGCAGAATAAAAGGCCTAAAATATATTTTTTAGCACTGTGATCCTGTGAAATTGTTGGAATGCAGCAATTGCATGAGGCCATTCTTTTCAATTCTCTGTAGTTTTGGGTTGTATCTCCTGGAGATTCATCATCAAAGTGATATTTCATAGGTGAAGTTGGACTTCCTTTCAAATTGTACGTTTTATTTGAAAAAAATGGAGATATAAAAATCCTCATGCACAACAAACTAGGTAATCAAAATCACATGTTCAAAATGGTCTTAACATTTAGATTTTGACAGAGATACTTGACAAGTGAGTCAACAGTAAGACACCCTATTAACAACATATGAAACCTCAGTTCAACATGTTCTAGCACCCTTGATTCAAGATTGTTCTCATTAAAATCCCAAATGATTCTGATTACTGAGAAGAACAGGATATAAAGGGCTTGTGGTAGGGGAATCAGAGAGTTCAACTGAATAATATTTTTTTTTCCCTACAAACAGTTTCAGTTATATAGAAATAAACCTTATAAAAGGTTCACTCATCACTTAAAATACATGCCAAGAATATTATTAGTATCATTCTCATCATTTAGAATTTTAATGCTGTTCTTTGGAATAAAAAACTCCCCATTTACAATGTTAAACAATTAAACAAAATCAGTAATAATAAGATAATCTTCTTAGGCTCAAAATCTAAAAGATTGAAAAGGAAAGGAAAAGAAAGTGGGAAAGGATTAGGAGGAAAAGTAAAAAATAAACTCAGACAATAGCAATTAATTACAATGTTTGTGTAATGATTTGTTGGAAAACAAACAGTTCAAATAGAAGAGCCAAGTATTTCCAGATTCTCAGAAGAGCAAGCTGGGAAATGCTGTTTTTCATTTTCCTCCTTGAGCCTAATGGAATAGCTACCAGCAGTTGACTTTGGAAGAAATGTGCTGCAGTTGAGTAAATGACTGTTGCAGCTCAGTAAATGACTCTTGCCAGCTAACAATCCATAAAGAAGCCTAGTGGAATTAGAGGGAACACATGAGTGGCCCCTTCAAATATCTGTAGGACGTCTATACAAAGGACAGAGCAGGCTTATTCTTTCTTGTCCTGGAACAGTGCTTCCCAAACTGGGTAACTTCCAGATTTGTGGACTTCAGTTCCCAGAACTCTCAGCAATGCCCATGCTGGCTGGGACATATGTCAAATCCAACTAACTTTGAGTCATTAATTTTCAGATCCATACTCCCTGTTTCATCCTACAATCCATCTAACACTCAGTGGAAAGTGTTCAGGTTCTCAGCCAAGAACACAGCATCATCTCCATATAAAAAGACACTTTTCTTTATGTGCCAAATAGCACACCTCTAACGATGATGATGATGATGATTGACTGCTGACTCTGTTTTAGTTTGTTTTCTGTTGTAAGCCACCTTGGGTCATACTGTTTAAGGTGGGCGGCCATATAAATAATTTCAACAAACATCACTGCAACCATTATTTATATACCTAAATACAGCCTTTCTTAACTTTTTGACCCTGGAGGAACCCTTGAAATACTGTATTTTTCAGGCCTTAGGGAGCCCCTGCATATTCAGGCTCAAATATAGGCCAGAAGTTACAAAATTATTATATTTGTTTCATGTATAGGCCTGTATATATGTTCTTAAACTAAAAATAGAGAAACTTACCTCTTTAATGTGAAGTTGTCTGAATCTGAAATAATTTTTTTAATAAATCGTGATCTCCTAGGGAACCCCTAGTGACCTCTCGCGAAACCCTACGGTGCCATGTAACCCTGTTTGAGAAACCTTGCCTAAATACATTAAACAGCCAAGAAGGTATTACTTGTCACTGTCTCACTCCCTGCTCATTGCTAAGCCATTTGCTGAGCCTTCAATTTATTCTTACACATGGTTTACTTTTGTCTTGTTCATTCAGTGACAAAACGTTAACTTCATACAGTAATTATGGTAAACATTCCATAATTCAAGCTGATTTCCTTAGCATAAGTAAAGGTAAAGGTTCCCCCCGCACATTTGTGCAGTCGTGTCCGACTCTAGGGGCCGGTGCTCATCTCCGTTTGTTAGCCAAGGAGCCAGTGTTGTCCGAAGACACTTCCACGGTCATGTGGCCGCATGATGCGCGTGGAACGCTGTTACCTACCCACCGAAGTGGTACTGTACCTATTAATCTACTTGCATTTGCATGCTTTCGAATTGCTAGGTTGGCAAGAGCTGGAGCTAGTGCGGGAGCTCACTCCGCATGCAGGGCTAGGGATTCGAACCTCTGAACTTGTGATCTTCCGATTGACAAGCCTGGCATCTTACCCACTGAGCCACCACGCCCCATTCCTTAGCATAACCTTCCTCTAAATCAGCCAGTGTACAGCCAACTGCATCAGCAGATCCTGTCCTTCTTCTGATGAAAGCAGCATCATGGCATCGCACCACAACATGTGGCATTTGGGGGCATGCTTGAGACATGGCAACACATGGGTTTATGTCGTGATAACGTGATGTCATTTGGTAAAGAGCAAGGAAGATGACCTTGACAGAGATAGACATCAAAACAACAAGGGGAAAAACACAGCTTAAGTCCAAAACAAGAAGAAGTTATGCACAAGTGATTTGGACAGACATAAAGCACAGTCAGACTTGTAAGATTCTGTTACTGTAACCAATATTAAGAAAAGTAGTTTTAGCTTTCTTGTGGAGTTGATTTTTTTGGTTTGGTCTACCTAGTGTGGCTGACACACTCTGACCTCCCTTGCCCCCCCCCCCCCCCAGGGAAGCCATTGTGTACAATACCTTTTGTTTCTCACCTTTGTACATTCTCAATGACCAATTGAAGAGAACAATCTGGTCTACACAACACCTGCCTGGCAAAATGCCACCCACACTTCCCAAATGTTGCTCATTGCCACCTCTTTTATGCTTTCAATCAGGAGTAGAAGCAATGGGTGGAAATTATAGGGCAGTAGATTCTTGCTGACCATTAGAGGAAGCGACCTGACTATAATTGCTGCTTAACAAGAGAACAAGCTGCTGCAAGAAATGAAGAGCTCTAATTTACTTAGTGGATTTAATGAGAAACCCATCGCTCTCAAGAATGCTGCAGTTGAATGCTTCATGCAGACACCACATTGGCCAGAGATCTGGTCTAAATGATCTTCAGTCTTTTCGAACCCCATAATTCTATGCTGAGCTGCATCCAAGATATGAGTCTCCTCTCCTTCCACTGTGAACAAGAGAAGCCCTGGGGAAAAAAACCCTGTCATGCCCCTCACCTGATGATTCCCAACTAAGCCTCAATAGGAACACCTGGGATGCGTAATATTAAAGAAGGCTTCCGACACGGTCATAACCTCTCAGGCACTGAAGAGGATCTAAGAACCCTTTGCTTAAGTTGGTGGCACCAAGTTGGTTGGACCTGGCCCCTCTTGCTAAGAAGGAACTCTGGAGTAAAATTACATGGAGTTTCTTAGAATAATAATGTTCAAAGGGGTCATGGAGGTCAACCCCCTGTTCAGCACAGGAAGCAACATTGAAGCCTCCTCAACTGGTGGCTGCCTACCTTCCCTTGAGGACATTTAAGGAAAGGGAACTCACCAGCACTCTAGGATCCAGAGAGGTTTCAGAGAATGTATTTGAAAGTGGCTCTGGTCGATGTTGAACCAAATGCTGAGTTAGGAAGCATGGTGGTGTGTGTGTTTCAGAAGACATTGATAGACAGAACTAGTTGCCCAAAACATGCCAAGCTTCACTGCTGAAAAGGCCAGCTAGGTTTTGATAGTCCCTCCACTGCAACTGTTCTTGGAAACTCACTACCTTTGTTGCCTCCAGCGTATTTCTCTTATTTAAACAGGCTTTATGGGTACAATGTAAATGTTGATTTTATTATGTGGCCTATTTGTCTTCACAGGAGGTGAATGTCAGGCAAGCTTTATTAATAAAAAAGGACACAAACAAAACACAGGTTGGCTTTCTTTCTTTCTTTCTTTCTTTCTTTCTTTCTTTCTTTCTTTCTTTCTTTCTTTCTTTTTTTCTTCTGAACACCCAAAAGGAATAGAAAAATAGTATGACACTCCATCATAAGATATATGCACACTTTCTCTAAAGAATATATCTTCTTTAAATAAATAAATAAATATAAATAATATAAATATAAATATAAATATAAATATAAATAGAAATAGAAATATAAATATAAATAATATAAATATAAATATAAATAATATAAATATAAATATAAATATAAATATAAATATAAATATAAATATAAATATAAATATAAATATATTCTCATTTCCACAAATCGATAAATAATCCCAGAGCTGGGTATACTAATTACAGCCAATAAAAGTGTGTAACTCATTGAAACTATTATGCAGCATAGCAAAGGATGACAGCCACCACACACTCAGTGTTTCAGGAACAAAATTCAACCCAAGAGTCAACAAGATTGGGCCCCAACTGTAAATGCAAATCTTCTCTTCCTCTTCCCCCAAATTTGGATTTTTTAAAAATACCACTTTTGCTTGTAGAACTTGCAGATGGGAAGGAAGTTTGTTGAGTTTGAAGTTTAATACTGGATGAAAGGTATAAATTATTCTATATGCAAAATGATTTGTAGTTCCTTGATTTGTGCCATTGTCTTATCTTATCATAAAGTTCTGATTACCTATTTATTGCTAAACCCCCAAACATTCCAAGCATCTGGATTTGACTCAGTCTTCTTTCCCTGAGCTGATAAGTGGCCATTTCACAAGTTCTCCACCTTTCTTCCTCTGTTTTCTGAAGCCAGATTTATTTATTTATTTATTCATTTTCTATCCCACCTTTATTATTTTTTTTATAAATAACTCAAGATGACATCCTTTTACAATTATCAAGGGCATACTCTGATACCTAAGAGGCTTTATCTGAGCAGAAGGAAAATACACCAGAGATGTGCATAGATTTCAAACTTTGGGGCACTGAATTACAATCACAGTGACCGTCTGTTTGATAATCTCTTGACCTGAGGTCTCTGGAAATGCTAGTAATGTGGCATCAGCCTTACAAACAATTTGCTTTGAATTCTAGTTTGCTTTTATTCAGTGATACCTGAGAGTATAGTGGGTGACATAGGCCATTACTTCCCCACTAAAGTTTCCCCTAGCTGCATTCACGTAGCCCACCGATACTGGTTATTGAAATAATCCACTTCCAGGATCCCTACAATACATTGAATCATAAACTTATGAAAAGGGTTTGCTTTACACCACACATCAAATCACCAAAAACATCCTAACTAACCAACTTAGCATGTTGTATAATGCAAGTGTTAGGGCTTTAATGGCCCGTTGAACTCTGTTCAATGAACATAGCCAGGGGCTACTGCAAATCTCCGGGATGTCGTAGGTGTTTATAGACTTTTAGTGATTCAGTGAATGCTAGGCTGAAATGTCTCTGGCATATATATTTTTTTAACATTTCGGTCCTTCAATACAATAAATCAAAAGAAGATTTTAAGAAAATATCAGTAGAATTCTTTTGGGTGAAGTGTAGGGTTCTTGTACTTAGTCAGTGGCCAAGGGTTCATAGGTGCCTAGAACAACCCACAATGATGTCACATGCACTATGACAACATTGTCCAATGACATCATGATATTCATACTATCACTTGTGTTCCCTCTATCGATTCCCAGGCCAGGAGAGCATGTGGGTGTCCTGTATTTCTGTAATGGTATGTGAGAAAGATCTTGAGAGACGGGGTGAAGAGATGCTGCCTAGGGAACGGTCAGATAAGAGAGGACATAGCCCTTAGCTGCATACTGGGTGAGGCAAGAGGCTCAGAAGAGACTCTCCCTAGTTTCTTGGGCTGTAAAGGAGATGGTGGGAGATTTGTACTTTGAGACTTGCAAGGTTCTGTTAATGTAGCCTTACAATAAGGTAGAATTAGCTCATCTGGTCGTGTTTCCTGACTGGTCTACCTGGGAAGGCTGACATTTCCATTGTATAATTATCCCTCTAGAGGTTTCCTTCTTCCCTGGCTTCCCATATTCCCGTTAAATCCCATAAAAGCCCAGCTTTTTCAGATAAAGGACTGGGGGAAGCAAAGGAGGCTGTAGAAAGATGGGAAAAGGGGAACAGAAAAAGACTATATCTTCTAGCCCCCTCATCACCAAAAAAGAGAAGGGGCAGAAAATATTTAAACCATTCTGAAGCCTCCTGAGAATGAGTAGTAAAACCAAAACCAATTTTACAGTGGGGAAAAAAATCAAGAAATTGGAGGACAGATTCCAGCATAGTATTAATTTCAAACCCACATGGATAAACACAAAACAAGAAAATGTGCTTTTTGCTGCTTGATGTTATCATTAAAGAGTTGGGGGGAAGACAAGCCCTATCAAAGAGAATGCAACAGCGTATTAAGGCCTTCTGGAATCTAAATATAATTTGTCTTTACAGATGACAAGAGACATGAGAAGACCTGACATTTTGATGTTTTCTCTGTCCGATTTCATTCTTTTTCGGCAACTCCTTTCTCCCGCTGCCCTGCCTGCCATTATCAGATGCTAAGAAAGGTCGAGCTCACAAAATTCTTTCAAATTTAGTTAAACAATAAAAGTCAGTAAAGCGATCGCCAACCTCAGCATAATTGTTGTGGCTTTGGAAGAGCTTAATCCAATTGAAGGCAAGAAAGGAGTGTTTGTATCACAAACTCATTCAGACAATACCAAGGCTAATCTAATTGGCAAGATGTTAATCTGTCTGGTTCCTGAGCTAAAAGCGACTTTGGTCAAAGAAAACCTTACAATCTAATCCAATTTGAATACTTTAAGACTATATAAAAACAAAGTCTTCAAAGGGCACCTTTGCTGAGAATAGCAATTGTGGCAAATGTAGATTTTCATGAAACTCTTTTTCTTCAACCCCGGGTGTTTGATTGAAAATAATGGTTAATTTTGCTAGCAGGAGAGGGAGAGGATGAACCACTTTATTTACAACAGCTAATACAAGGAGTTTAGAATCCTCCCCCCCTTTCCTGCCTTTACATCAAAAACTACCAAAGTAGAATTTGCAACAAATTTCACCCAAAGCATAATTGGTTACCAACTTGAAGATTTCACACAGAAGTCTTCTGGTATTTGGACAAGACTGATGGCATTTTTCATGACAGAAGGAAGATCAAAACTTTGCAAATCCTACCTTCTTCTTAAATTAACCAAAATGTAGATAGCCAGTTTGGTGCAGTGGTTAATGCACCAGGCTAGAAAGCAGAAGACCCTGAGTTCTAGTCCTTCCTTAGGACTGGGTAGGCTGGGTGACTTTGGGCCAGTCCCTCTCATTCAGCCCTAGAAAGAGGGCAATGGCAAACCACTTCCAACAAAAAGTACAGGTAGTCCTTGTTCAGAGACTGCCTCATTCAGCAACCATTCGCAGTTATGACAGTGATGGAAAAAGTACCTTTACAACCAATCCTCGCAGTTGAAACCTTGGTGGGTCTATAAAGCAAAGGAGAACTGAAGCAAGACCATAAGCACAGTTGCGGTTTCACTTAGCGACCACTTCACTTAATGACCAAGTTGCCAGTCCCAATTGTGGTCGCTAAACGAGGACTACCTGTAATAATGGTTTGGAGGAATACCTTTCCCTGAAAATATTGAAGGCCCCCTAGAAATGATTGCCATTTATCAAGGTCCTATGGGGTTCCTAAGTTGCAACTCTTCTTTTTGTTTCGTTTTTACTGTCTGGGGAAAAAAAATCCCTGAAAATTTCAACAGAACAAATTTTCCACAGAACAATCTCATTGCCTGTCATTTTGCAACTAAAATTTTCTGTCTCATTGCAAGCTACCATGAGATCATGATGATCCTCCAAAAATGGAACCTTGATGGTAGAGTCTCTGGCACACCCACAGAAGAGAAGAGGGAAATTGCAGCTTTTTGTTTGATTGTTCCATACATTTCTAACCACCCCACCATCTCAGTTCCTTGACCATTACTCATGGATAAACCGACCCTCAAAATTTTCATATGTTTTAGTTATCATAATTGGCTTATCCATGGATAATCCACAGATTATCCATTTTTCATGGTATTTTGGTTAAAATTTGAGGGCCATCATATCTGCAGGTAGGCTTATCCACAAGTATATACAGGATATAAGGATACTTTAAAAAAGGATTGCTATATATACTCATGGATAAGCCCAGCTACGAATAAGCTGAACCCAATTTTTGGAGTGCATTTTGGCACATAAAATTCTCGGCTTATTTGTGAATATATATGGTATATAAATCTGTTAAAATTGTTAATGTAAATGGAACAATATATAAAAAGAAACCCACCACCCAATAGCAATTACAACAGGAGCAATTATAGTATTAATTATTAAAACTTAGGGGATGGGTTCTAGTCTTAAGGATAAATGTTCACCATCTTGACCTGCTTCAGTAGAAACCTGTATCTCTTCCAATAACATTTCTTGATCCCTTTATATTGTTCTCCTTTCTTCTACGTCCCTTAGCCTTGCCAAGCATAATAGTTTTTTTCCTAGTCCAACAAATAATTATGGCACATGAAATCATAACAAAACAAGCAATAAAACAATTTCTGATATTTGTAAAATGGTTTCTTAAGAAGCCTGGGAAAATAAGAACTGCCTTTCCCTGATGTAGGTGGTTTTCCTTTCCAGGAACACCAACGGCTAGCAAGTATTCTACATCAGCTCCAGGGCAGGAATCTGGAAGGTTGTAGAGTCTCTAAATCTTCTCTCTATCCTGAGAGGTCTCCTTGATCCCTTTCCAACATCAGCTTTCCAGCACTGAAGAAACAATGGGCCTTGAATATGTCTATGAAAAAAATGTGTTGGTGGCCACACCCTATCTTCTTCATACAGAGGAGGAGGAGGAGGAGGAGGAGAGTCTGGGACTGCCCTCTGCCCTAAACATAAGACTAACCCAAGAGTGGCATGAGAGACATAGAATCCTAAATTGGCATTGCTCTGGGTCATGTGACAAGAGGAGAGGGCTTAGAACGGGGGGTTGGCCATATTCCAAGCCACTGCAAAACTGCATCTCCCATTGGAATGCATTGGGGAAATTTCTTTAAATCTTTTCCTCTGCAGTCCCTGATTTGATCTAGTCCATTTTTAAACTTAATCTGTGTTTTGCCAGCATCTTACCCCACACCAAATTTAATCCCATTCTGCTCATCTTTAGGAGAGCTATGCTGGTGGACGTTCAAAGTTCTAAGCCCCTTTTCATCATGTTTTTCCATTATTCTGCTGGTTTAGAAAGAATAACAGGGGAGGGAAATCATCCGGAGCGTAGTGTCTGGAATCCTTTCTAACTCCTTTATCAGAAGTAGTCATTGAGGCATCTGCATTTTCTTAAGTGTAACAAAGTGGTATGTTGCATTCATGTCTGCATGTGATTTTCTGCTTTTGCCTTGTGTTGCGTCTATGTGCTTTTGTGTGCACTTAGAAGAATGGAGTGGGCTTCATACACTCCAGGAGGGAGGACAGGGAGCTTCAAACAGAGAACAGAGAACAGGGATGCTGTGGCTCAGCGGGTTAAACCGCTGAAGCTGTAGGGCTGCCGATCGGAAGGTCGGCAGTTCGAATCCCCGCACAACGAGGTGAGCTCTCGTTGCTAGTTCCAGCTCCTGTCAACCCAGCAGTTCAAAAGCTTGCAAGTAGATAAATTGGGTACCACCTTAAGTGGGAAAATTTGCTGGCGTCCTGTTGGGAAGCCGGTTCCACTAGATGGAAGATCTCTAGAATGTCAGCGGTTCGACGGATCCCGGAAGTAACATCATCTACAGGACGTCAGCAGCCGGCTCTGACACAAGGCACCTTGGGACATGTAGTCCAGAAGCCAGGAAGAGTTGGTTCCCTTACCCCCTCCCCTTGCGCGTGGTTTGAAGATTGCTGTATAATGAAATGTATAACTATATGTATGTAAGCCGCCTAGAGTCCTCCGTTAGGGAGGGGATAGGCGGGGTATAAATACAATAAATAAATAAATAAATAAACTTGACATTATTCCAAGTTATTGCCCAGCTACCTCTCCTATAGAAATGCATGCAGTGTAGGTATCCACTCAACTCTCGCTGATGGCTGGGCATCCAGTGTCCTGTTCAAAACTTCTAGCCAGGGAGATTCCACCACTGTTCTTTTAACACTAATGCAATTCTTGACAAAGTTAATGCAATTCACCAGAGGGCACTCACACATCCATTAACCAAAAGTTAACAGAAGGATAGGTAACTTGATTCAGTCTCTCTATGGTCCCATTCAACCCTTACATTCTGTGATTTATTTTTTAAAGCTTACAGTGGCTTGTATTGGTTGGTTTCTCAGAAATTCCCTAAACATAAAAATATCCATAGCATAATATTTAATTTGGAAGCACAAAAGGTGCTATATATAACATTTTCCTATCTTATTTCATTAATTATAAGTGATACTGTAGGCTAAAATTAGATGTTAGACAGCATTAAATGCCTGTGGGCCAATATAATCAAGATGTTATTTTTTCCCAAGATGCTTACATGCATGTCTGTATTATGAAAGGCCCTTGCCATACACACAGTCTTTTTCCAAGCAAGCTGTCCAAAAGATCAGATTAGCTCATTACTTAATAATGAAAAAAATATGCATCAGTCTTTGCTTCTGAATCTTCAACCATATATAAATAGCAAACTATGGAGTTTGTTGAAGGTTTACATTTGTTTACTGCCAAGCAGGAAAATTCCCCTGAAATAGCCAGAATGCATGTGCAAATTTCCTGGCTTCCATCACTAGAAAGGAATCCCAAAAGAGAGAACTCCTTCCATGGGGCTTTTGGGGACTGGGAAATCTAACAGCCAAGGAGGCTACAGAGATATGGAAAAAAACATATTGGACAATTTATTTGTTGTTGTTGTTCAGTCATTTAGTCGTGTCCAACTCTTCCTGACCTCATGGACCATAGCACGCCAGGCCTTCCTGTCCTCCACTGCCTCCCGGAGTTTACTCAAGTTCATGTTCGTTACATCGGTGATGCTATCTAACCATCTCATCCTCTGCCGTCCCCTTCTCCTTTTGCCTTCAGTCTTTCCCAGCATCAGGGTCTTTTCCAATGAGTCCTCTCGTCACATTCGGTGGCCAAATTATTTGAGCTTCAGCTTCAGTATCTGTCCTTCCAATGACAATTTATTAATTGTGTATTATTTAAAAGATTTAAAAAGGAATAGGAATAGGAATAGGAATAGGAATAGGAATAGGAATAGGAATAGGAATAGGAATAGGAATAGGAATAGGAATAGGAATAGGAATAGGAATAGGCCCAGGCCTTTAAGAGAATCTCTCTTTAAGAGAGTCTGTCTGTCTGTCTGTCTGTCTGTCTTATCTACTCTGTCTGTCTGTCTGTCTTATCTACTCTGTCTGTCTGTCTGTCTGTCTGTCTGTCTGTCTTATCTACTCTGTCTGTCTGTCTGTCATATCTACTCTGTCTGTCTGTCTGTCTGTCTGTCTGTCTGTCTGTCTGTCTGTCTGTCTATCTATCTATCTATCTATCTATCTATCTATCTATCTATCTATCTATCTATCTATATCCCCACCACCTTACCACCCTGAGAGACTAAGTTGTAATAGCAGCTGAGCTGGGTCAAAACGGTCTATCCAGTGCAAGAGTTGTAGTTACTGGCCAAAAAATTCTGCATTTTACCCATGAGACTTTGACTGCCATTTTTTTACCTGGAAAGGCAGGGTAGGGAGAAAGGTACATTTTTATTGGATTGAATGAGGATAATTTGGAAAAAAAAATGTCCAGAAAAAGATTCATCGCATTGCCTGGAACCTGCACACTTCTGGTTAAAGGAGTTTTCCATAAGATGTACTTTATCAACTCTTCTTTAGCCTCAGGCAGAAGAATTGGGTTTCCCCCTCTCCCAATCAAATTAGAGACATAATTTTAAAAGCCAGGATCATAATGCTGTATTAACAAATGCAATAAGGGCATACGATAAGATTTACAAAGAGTCATAAAGTTGTACAAAACCAGATAGATGGGAAAGCAGTAATGAACACCAGATCCTTGGCTTGCCTTTCAATGAAATCCATCTCAAGGTGGCCAAGACAGACAGTTCCCTCATTTATGGGCAATGGTAACACAGCTGAAACATCTTTCTGATTTACTGACCACAGCAACTGTCTTCAACCTGGTGTACTCTGAGTTTGCAAGGACTTCAGTTCCCATCATTCCCATAATTGCACTGTGACTATGCCTATAGAGTTCATGGGAGTTGTTGGTCAAGACTTCTAAAGAGCAGCTAATGGGTAGGGAAGACTCATTTGGATTTTTTGAACAATTTGGGGTTGGGAGATAACTTGCCATTGCCCTTTGAGGTCCATGATGAAAGAAGGAAAGGATAGAAATAAATATAAACAAGAAAAAGTAATACACATGTCTACATGGTGCAGTTGGCTGGTATGAAAGAATTGCAAGATATACCTTTTGAGACCCCTGGCTCATGGTCAATGTGAAGACTTCCCAGAGGAACAGAATAGTTGGTTTAAATGGCTTGATCCAGTATTTCGATGAAGGTTCTCAGTCATCCAGGTGGAACAGTCTGTGGCTTGAATCATGTCAACTGGATTTCTATTTTCTCAGTAGAAACGTTTCGCTCCAAGGAGCGAAACGTTTCTACTGAGAAAATAGAAATCCAGTTGACATGATTCAAGCCACAGACTGTTCCACCTGGATGATTGAGAACCTTCATCGACATATTGCCATACATTTTGGGGAAGTAACCCTGAAGTTGGTAAGGAAATCTGAGAAGACAGCAAGAAAGGTGGCAGACTATAGAAACCACCTACGTTTCAAGACTGAAGAAGCTCCTTGGATAAGGAGCGAAACGTTTCTACTGAGAAAATAGAAATCCAGTTGACATGATTCAAGCCACAGATTGATCCAGTATTGTCCTTCTGAGGCTTTATGTTCCACTAATTTATCACCCACTAGAGAAAAAGTTAGCACTGACATTCATTATTCCTGGACGTAGCTATGATTTGATCCAGTTCTGATGCTTCAGATGCACAATGAGTCAAAGGCCATTCATCTCAGAGAATGATACCATGGAATGGAAATTGAGACTCCATTCAGTCACTATCCGTGGTTCAGTGGGCCAGGCTACGTTGTAAGCAAATTTGCAAAAGTTACCTTAATGTTACCCTCTCAGATCTGATTACATCCTCACTCAAAACGTAAGGAGCTGCTTTATACCAAATCTGCCCATTGATCTGGCCAGCTCCCTGTTCTACATTCACAGGAGATCATTTACTCTAGGTCAGCCTTTCTCTCTCAACTTTTTGACCCTGGAGGAACCCTTGAAATATTTTCCAGGCCTCGGGGAACCCCTGCACATTCAGGCTCAAATATAGGCCAGAAGTTACAAAATTATTATACTGTATCTGTATCATGGGTAGGCCTGTATCTATGCACCAACAGTGTTCTTAAACTTAAATAAAGAATGAAACTTACCTCTTCAATGTGAAGTTGCCCAAATTTGAACTATTTTTTTAAATAAATTGTGATCTCCCAGGGAACCGCTAGTGACCTCTCACGGAACCCTAGGGTGCCACGGAACCCTGGTGGAGAAACCCTGCTCTAGGTTTTTAGACAATTGTTTTTCTCTGTCCTGCTATCGATGTAACCTGATACCTTTTGCATGTCAACGATATGCCCAGCTGTTTTTTTTTAAAGAAACGTGCTCTGAAATTTAGCAGTGTCTGTCCCTTACTCCTGACACAACTCTCACTGGTCAGTTTGAACTTTAAGACCAGCTCACCCCATGCTTACTGAAGATGCCACAGTGAAACAGAAGAATTGTATCCTGTTCTTACCCTTGCTCTGATTTGGCTTCACTGTTTGTGCCCTTACTCTGATTTGATTTCAAGATAGTAGCATCAGAGTGAGGGCAGATGAAGGAAGAAGGTTTCTTGTCTGAACAGAAGTAGAAGAAAAGAAGGAAAAGGAAAGGAAGATGATGACACACTAATGAGGTTTGCTTGCTTTTGGCTTATCATATGCGAACATTGTGGTTTGTAAACCATGGTTTAGGGCTCAGCATGTCATGTGAACCCAGTCCATTGGTTTTAAAATGAACTATAGCTAAACAAACCATGGTATAATACAATGTGTGGACTCAAGCTGTGAGGTTTGTAAACCATAAACTTACTTTAGGGCTAAGTGTTATGTTTGAACCACATTGTTGTGATTTACTGAAAAATTCATGGTTATAATAGCACAGATGAGGGTGGCATGTGAACTGAATCAGTGTTTATGGTGTTAAACGGGTACAGCAGATTTAACATTTTACAGCTAAAGCTGGATGAAACGTACTTAGATGAAGAGCATCTTGTTCTAGAACTGAGGAGAGATGTGTATAACGTAATTATACAGGACTAGCTCTCTCTATAGCACCTGGTAGTTTGGTTCTTTAAATACAGGTCTGATGCTCTTTCAGGAAAAAAACAAAACAAAACGCTAAAGCTACATTTCTAAGAAGCCAACGTAAGACTTGAAAATTGTTTTGGAAAGTGTCGGTCAAATAATATGCAGGCACATGTTCCTGTGGAAACCAGGTGTCCTATCTGTCCTGAAATTCAGGCCAAAATGGCCATAGAGGAGAGAACCCAGCAGCCAGAGAGGATACCATGTGCCTTCAACAGCCTAAAGGGGCTAATAGAAGCTAGGCAGATCCCATCCCCTGAGTGTCTACTTTGTTGATGAAGTGTATTAGATGATATCCACAGCCAAAACTGTGTCAAGGAAGAGCAAACATACCTACTTTCAAACTAGAAAGGCAAAAAAAAAAACAACCCACCTTTAAACAGTCTCAACTATGGGGTGGGGATGAGATGAGCACAAGGTCATGAGGACATGGCATTTAAAAAATGGTTAGAAGGACACCTGGATAGCCCCCTCTCTCTCTTGTTTATGATAATGTTAACAGATTATTATTGATTTTATAGGCCATAAAATGTGATTCATTGTGTTGAGTCTCCAGACTTTTCTACATGGGCCTACAGCTACCCTGTGGATTCATCCTCTCACCAGCCATGGTTTTCTAGGAAGCAACAATAATTAGAATATCATTCCAGTGTCTGATTTGCCCACTCCAATCTTCTGAGGCCATCTCAGGTGTATCTCTTTTCACTGAAAAACAACAGCTAAAGATATTGGCAAAAGCCTCCAGGTAACAGAGCATCCATCAGGGAATGTTGTTCAAAAGCGACTAATCAAATTGTGTGCAAATTAAGCTTCTTGCTGGCCGGTTACATCTTCCTCCTTTATGGTGTTAGTCCCTTGTTCATTGCACACCGCAATGCTGTGTTCTTGACACCTTGTGTGAATGGGGAATTGCATTAGTGGCAACTACAAACCCACCTCTGATACAATAAAATACTCAACTGAAGATTTGCAAAGGCTCTTCAAATAACGAGCTCTATGGGATCCACCAGCAGGGCCAACAACAACAAAAACAACAGTGACAAAACCCCAAAAGAAATCTGTCCAAACTAAGCCAAGATCTTCCACAAACAGGTCAGGGAAACCTAAGCTGTGTTCATACATTATGTTATGATGTCATTTACGTGATTTTGACTTAACCTGTTATCTGAACCTGGCCACAGTCGTCTATAAACTATGTCTGATGGTTTTGAATATTGTGCGAATTCAACTAGTGGTGGTTGATTTGATCTTGTTGATTTCTTCATCTATGTACAAGCAAACCCCTAGTATAGCACAGTCAATGTAATTGGTCACTTTTTTTTGTTTCTGTTTTTCTTTTAAATGGTTTTAATTTTGCACTGGTTTTAATTAATCCTGAGAGATGCACACAACTAAAAGGATGCTCTATCTATCTACTGTTCAGGGTCGTGTTATTTATTAAAAACAATACCTGTCATTAAAAAAGAGAAACCTAAATAAGAACCATGATGTTGTATAATAGAATGAGGAAGCTATTTTTCCCCAGTGAACATTTAACACAACACACACACACACTGCTATAACAATAATGTAAGAAACTTAAAATTTCCTTCCATAATCATATATTCTTCCTAATAACACCACAGTGGTCAAAGGGCAGGTTAAAAGAGGTTAGGATTTGGGAAAATGATACAAAGGAAGAGATCAATATTGTGGCTTCATTTTCAATATGGGGAGAGGAATGTTATGAATTTATCTTTTTGACAAATAGCCTTTGGAAACCCAACTGTAGCAGGAAGAGAATGACACACAGAAACAAATTTAGCCCTTCTTACTTTCTCCACTGTGACAATGGCAGGGAGAGTGGCATTGTCCCAACAGGATTTAAGAATTATTAGTAATAACCTCCTCCCCAAAAGTGAAAGCTGACTCAACAGATACTGAGTTCTAGGAACGGAGAAGTCTGGATGATGCCTGAATAAAAGATTGAATCAAAGGAGTTATAAATTTGGCAATTTTTTTCTGCCTTTTTTGCCCATCTTTTTTTTCATTTAGTAAAATTTTCTGAAGGAATCCAAAAATATGTAAAGAAAATCCCTACAGTGGACCAGATCAACAAACGGTTGAGTCCAATCTACAGCTTATACCGTTCAAAATAACACATAATGGGTGTGAAACTTGCTAGACAACTTCCACACAGATACAGGTGAGGACCACTCTCAGTAGAGTGGACAGCAAATACAGCAAACCTGCCATATTAATATAAAGGAAGTAACATAACTATCTAAAAAAACAGGAGAATGAGAATCATGCAAAATCCAACTCAAAGTGTTGGTTGGAGAAGGACTTGTGATCCAGTTTAGTTCAGTTTTCCAGTTTGATTCAGAAAATTAATTGGGTTCAGTCTGGACCTCTGAGACCCATTGAATCACTTCCTTTAGGGCATCTGAACTGATCTGGAAAATCATTTCTGTTCAAATGCAGATGTCTTCCTTCCAAATCATCTGAATGGTTTCTCCAATGTGACCTTGTGATTCTACTCAAGAGCTTTCAAATGCCCCTATTAAAACAAAACACATTCATAAAATAAAACCCTTGCAATCAGAATCTCTAAAACGAATGGGGTGGGCAACCTTTTGGTGGCCATAAGTCACACGTAACACATTTTGGGATGCCAAGAACCATGGGAGGATGGCTATATCATGCATGTGAGTGGAGACCAGTCTTTGGAAGCAATTTGTTTTTAAATATTCATTTTTCTTTAAACAATGCTGCCACTGATGTTTTGCAGTGATGATCAGCTTCCCAAGACTTCAAATAAGAGGGGTCACATATAGCCCTTCGTGTACCAAACTGCTAATTCCAGGTTGATTTAACTACAGCCCTGAATGACTGGAGGCTGAATCACAGCACTTGTAGTTTTTTAACGTTGTTTCTGGACCTGAATAATATAGATCGTCTTTTACAAGGGATCCTAGAACTAGTGTTAAGTTGGCTTCACTTGGCTACATCTCGTCTTTTCTTTTTATGTTAGAAATCTTGAAGGCTGATAGCTCTGCTGGTTTCTTTACCCTTGAGGGACAGACAAACAACTAAAGAACTTTCTTTTTAATACAATGTAATGACATTATAAACGTGCTTACTGCATTGCCCTCAAGAGCATTGTAGGAAATTACTTTTTAGTTTCTAATTAGAATTTTAGGCTTCTCTTCAGAGGATAATGTCTGTATCCCAAATCAACTTGTTCTCTGGATTGACACCAAATGCCACTTGGGATGGTAGGTTTTTTTTCTTTTTCTTTCTTTCGTCATGATTTCTGAGCCTTTAGGAAGAAACCTCTAGTAATAAATACATGCCCAAATATAGGATTGTCATGTTCACACAAAAGAGTTAAAAGTTGGATCAAGTAAGTTCAGAATAGCCAATCACTTCGGCCACTTTCTCAGCCATTTCGAGAAGGTGTAATGGCGGAGTCTAGCCATTCCACCATAACAAAACTATTCTGAAATTTTTTAGGATGGAGTCTAAGACTTTGTTTGGGGGTTGTTTGGGGCTTTACATTGACTGTTGCTTGGAAGCCCCCCCCCCCCAAAGAATCACTTGACTGAAGCAGCTAAATACTGTAAATCTAAAGGATCCCACTGTTAACCAGCAAACTTTCATTGGTGCCTTCCCAGCAGCATTGATACATATTTATTTTATTCAATTGGGGTGTCACCTGACTCCAGAATGTCTCTGGGTGGCTCACAATATTACCTTGTTTGTGTGTGTGTATGTGTGTGTGCCTTCAAGTCAGCCTTGACTCCTGGTAACTGCTTGGACTAGCCCCTGCAGTTTTCTCGGCAAGGTTTTTTGGAAGTAGTTTGCCATTACCTTCTGCCTCCTGGGGCTGAGAAAGAGGGACTTGCCCAAAGTCACCAAACTGGTTTTGTGCCTTAGGCAGGACTAGAACTCATAGTCTCCCAACTTCTAATCTCAGGCCTTTAACCATTACACCGAACTTGCCCTTGCCTTCTTCCTAGGGCTGAGAGAGAGTGACTGGCCCAACTATTCTATGTGCCTAAGGCGAGACTAGAACTTGTGATCGCCTGATGCCTTATAGAAATACAATATAAATAAGAAGAACGTAAATAAGAACCACCTAGGAAATAAGAACAAGATGGTGAATCTGGCTGAGAATACAGAAAACATATACAACCACATCTGATGAGGGTCTCTAACCCCCCTAGCTCAGAATCTGGGAGAACAGCCAGGTCTTTCAAGCCCTCCAGAATCCGATAATGGTGGGAGCCACCCACATCTCAGGGGGAGCTGCATTCCAGAGGGCAGGAACCACATATACTTCTTCTGAGCATTAACTGGTGTTTGCTTTCTTCCCATAAGAAACTGTCCCATGGAAATTCTACATCCTCAGATGACTCCAGATTGGCCTCAAGAATATACAGTATCTCATTTTCAGACTTTTCGTCACTGAAGAACTTTAGAGAAAGAACCTGCACCCACCAAACCAAGGGTCATGGAAACCCTTGCCCCCAAGCCCCTCCCTGACTGTTAGGGGAATCTGTGTGTGGGGGGCGGGTTCAAAAAGTTAACCATGTTGACTGTTTTTATATGCATGTGTCACAAATAAAAAAAGGAATGGGGCCACCAACAATTTTTTAAACTCCAACCTGCAGGTGTACCTGATTCTGTGCAGTAAAATTATTTCACCTACAGTAAATCCAATGAGCATCATATTTTGTTGTCTATTTAAATGTCAGGCTTTTTCCTGGTGATTTTAAAAGGAGAGCATAGATCTCTGTGATGCAAATGAGATGGTCATGTAGGCCAAATTCAGGTGGGGAACTGCGGTAGGCACCAAGCACTACCCTTTCACCAGGGGCAAGATAAGTGGATCCACATATTTCGCAACCCTGTGGCTGGGTGGCTGGAGCCCTGGAGAAGCCTTTGAATTCATTGTATTCTGTACATTGTGTTACTCTTCCTATTTATTGGCATTGTGTGTTGTGTACTCTGTCCACTGTATGTTGCTTAGGGATAATTTATTTATTTATATTTATTGTCCGCACAACTCCAGTTAGAGTCAGACTGAAGAAGAATCAAAGGCTACTAAAAAAAATAAATAGCTCACGTTGCATGCTTTTTTGTCACAGAAAACTCTTTTGCTGAAGTATCAACTCAATACTTCCATGACCGATTGTCAGATTTCTTAGCTCAAGTTTTAATCTTACATTTATCTGCTGCTGGTAAGCTCCCTCAAATTCAAAAGGAGTTACTTCTGTTTATTATTATTTTTATTTTATTTTATTACTTTTCATTTCATTTTACTTTAATTTTATAGATAATAGGTATAGGTATAGGTATAGGTATAGGTATAGGTATAGGTATAGGTATAGGTATAGGTATAGATATAGATATAGATATAGATATAGATATAGATATAGATATAGATATAGATATAGATATAGATATAGATATAGATATTTGGGCTGGCTTTCAAACAAGGATTATAATCACTTCAAAATAGCCCTTTCTTTGTTATCAGAAGAGTTACACAAACTAGTACTTAACAAAGCAAAGCAAAACAAATACAGGCTGAAATGCTGGTAATTGGCTAGAGGAACTTTTAAATGGCACACTTAAACAAATGTTTCTGAAGTGATCATTAAAATGTCAAAACTCTGTAGTAACTGTTGACAAGTATTGACTTTTTTTAAAATGCCAGGCACTTGTTAGGTAGCATCAGGAAGATGGGAACAGGGGAAGCTAAATGACAAAAGGAAGGAAGGAAGGAAGGAAGGAAGGAAGGAAGGAAGGAAGGAAGGAAGGAAGGAAGGAAGGAAGGAAGGAAGGAAGGAAGGAAGGAAGGGTTGATTACTTTAAAATGAGCAAGTTGCTTTTTGCAAAATGACCAAACAGGCAGGCACACCCAAACACAGACACAGACAATATACTAAAACCTCAAATCCAGCACTATTTTTATTGAAGTCAGAGATTGTTTAAGTAAGGATAAATTTAGGTCATTTGAATGTAGGCTTCTTCAGGCATTTATGGTAGCAACCCACAAAGGATCATAGGTTCAGAGGCAAAAATATTCCAGCCTCGGGTCCCTGTGTTGAGCAGAAATTTCAAACTATGTTTTAAAACACATTCTTTTTCTTTTTTGGATCTGAGACCTGTGTTACCCCATGCAGAGAAGCACATCAGGTTCTAAATGTCACAGTAGTTGAGATCCAATGCACATTAGATTGAGAAAAAAGTAAATCAGATCAGTCTGTAACTATATTCAGGTTCCTCAAGCAATTCTCTGTTTGTTTTTTGTGCTTTATCGTCTATTCAACCAAAAGTGACAGATGGAAAATTGGACATTCATGCAGAAGAACATTTTCTGATTGGCCCTTTTATAACTGATAAATGATGTGGATATGACTTTACATGTTCGATAACCCTCCTCAGAAAATCCTTGGTCCTATAAACACACAGCCCGCTATCTGGCTAAACTTTCTCCATGTATTCTGATTATCGACGCCAACAAATTTTCTTTCTGGGGCTAGTAACAAAATTGTCTATGATTGTACAACCATTTGAGTTCATGGTACAGAACGTCAACAGTGACCAAGCCAACTTCTGGTTCTCTAAAAATAGCTGACTTCTTGAAGCTTTTCCCCAAAGGCAGAGTTAAATCACAGACAGAATAATATTAATCAGGCACGTACAGTTTCAAGACTCCTTTATATTGTTTCTGGGTTCCTTACTATAACCTCATACAGTAAATCGTAATAATCATAGTTAAAAAGTAAATGCTTGATATTTTAAATAAATGACACATAAGTCAATAGGGAAGGATTAAATGCCAACGTACCCCCAAGGTAGGCAAATGTCATGTAATGTCAGGGAGAAAGAGTTCAGATATGTACCAAAATGGTTAGTATTGTCTGAAAATGCCCTTGGGTTGGTGGGTTGAATGCATTTATGGAAATAAATGTACCTGTTGCAACTTTTCTGCTCCTGAAATAAAAGGAAAACAATAGATATGAGATGAAGACGAAATTAAAATCATATTTAATTTAAGTGGGAATGTTATTTTGATAAATTCTGGACAGCATCTTCACTTGCCCCTCCACCAAACCAGGACTACTCACTAAAAATATTATTTATCACAAACAGCTGGATGCCATCTATTGTACAAAAGCCCAGAGGGGGAGATGGAGATGTGATATAAATCAAATAAATAAATAAATAAATAAATAAATAAATAAATAAATAAATAAATAAATAAATAAATAACACTAAAAAGATACCATTCTCAGTATTGAGAGGAGTCTAGGATGCACAAGAAAACCAACATGATAAGACTCTTCGCTGATCTTTTACAGGGATGGATGCTTTGAGTGAGTTACTTAAGAATATGTATGATGACCCCTTCAGCCTCTGTTGGTTAATCAAGTCTTTTCAAATGGACCACTAAAAATCAGCTTTGAGATCCTTTGAGATTTGGATTAAATCATCGGATTGGCTGCCTCTAAAATGATTGTCAAGTTGATGGGATTTTTTTTTCCTCCCAACTGAATTGCTTTTCCAAATTGGAACTGAATTAATCAGTCTACTACTACTTTCTACTAAAGTAGGTAGGTAGATAAATTGATGGATTGACTGATTAATTGATTTCTGGTATTTCCCTATCATTCTACATCTAATGATTCCGAACAGCTACGTGCTTTTATCTTCAACCTAGCTTTTTTTTTGGGGGGGGGGGGGAGGGGGGGAAATGAGACAAAAGCACTCTTCAAAGATTACAATAATTTTCCAAATGCTTTGCAGCCTTCTCCAAACTGGGATCCTTTAAAGGCATTGCACTCCTTCTCCAGCATCCCAAGCTGGCCTATTTAATGCTTGCTTTTGATATTTCCCAGTGCAATAAAGCAAACCTTCCTCTGACACACTGTGCTTTGTGCTAGCCAGACACAAAATTATTGCCCTAAATGTGCTGACTAATTATAATTAAGCATCCGTGGCTGATTTGTTTTTCAGGGCCACCCAATTGCAACATGGCCTTGTATGCTAGAGAAAAAGCTGGCCATTAAAAGGGGGAAGAGATTATGTTTAAAAGTTACGATGCAGTTTCAAGGGCGCAATGGCCTCCATTTTCACAATACATATGTCAAAAAAGACCTCATGCCTAACTAATTAAAAAGAAAGAAATAACCAGCTGAGTAGGAGAGCAGCTAAGCCAGAGAGGAAGGAATAAAAAGTAGAAATTAAACATAGGCAATAGAAAAGGGAGCTAACAAGTTTCAGGAGCACAAAACGCAGTAGCGTGTGTGTATGTAGATATAAATGAGATTAGAGATAGAGATAGAGATAGAGATAGAGATAGAGATAGAGATAGAGATAGAGATA
The DNA here is from genome assembly GCA_023362775.1 of Charina bottae. NCBI lineage: Eukaryota > Metazoa > Chordata > Lepidosauria > Squamata > Charinaidae > Charina > Charina bottae. Next base: position 21,521,736 of record JALMGJ010000015.1, read on the forward strand.
GAGATAGAGATAGAGATAGAGATAGAGATAGAGATGATAGAGATGATAGAGATGATAGAGATGATAGAGGAGATGGAGATGGAGATGATGGAGATGGAGATGGAGATGGAGATGGAGATGGAGATGGAGATGATAGAGAGATACTGTATGAAACCACATGAACCAAATATCACTTGTGATGTTTATTTTTATTTTGCACCTTTCCCCAGAAATTTTCATCCCACACAAACCAACAACATGTATTTCTTTGAAGAAATAGGAATTAAGGATGACCCACATTGCAGCTAAATAACATCTATTCCCAACTGTCTAGCAGCGTCACAAGACATGGAGACCTGCTGTTGATTTTCAGCATCCATTAGGAAGTAACCAGCTGTCATCTGAGATTTATGCTGAGCCTTATACCCCACAATCCCCATTTGCAACTAAAAAAGAAACAGGTTTAGGTGGGGGAGACTTTAGAGAGAAATTGTGTTTAAGGTAGCAATCCTTAGTTCATGGAGGGCAAGGGAGAATGTTGAATATGACAGGTAGTTGATTCTAACTAAGGAGGGTTCCTCATTGACCAGTTGGAATGCCCACCATGATGCCCATCATACAAATTTGGGGTGGGAGAAAATTGAAGACAGTCTTAGAATTGGTGGCTCCAATGCTTTAATATTCCATCTAATATTCCATCTAACATTCCATCAACCTTTTGGATGAAAGGACAATCAAATAATAAAATCAAGGGTTGATAGGAAGAGATCACACTTTAGCTCATCCCTCCAATTTTGAGGGATGCTGGAAGTTGTTGTTCAGTGACACTTAGAGAGTCACAAGTTGCTGGTAGATCATTACAGGCTGAATGAGACCAGGATCCAAAGAAATTATGCAACTAGTTCTACATCTCCAAGATGATGCTACAGTTTTTATGTATCTTATTCCCATCTCCAAACTTTTCCAGCAGAGCTATTCTTTTACACAAAATATTGTACACAGCTTCCTATTGCCCCTTAGAGGAAAGAAAGGGAATGGGATGTAATTTTGAATGTGGTCTGGATAGTGTCTCATTCACTAGGAAGTTGGTATATAATATTGGATAACGAACCAGCTGTGATCCAATTTGAATCATTGATTCAATTCCGATTGTCAATTCAATCCCATATGAGTCATCCATTTGACTTGGAAAATCAAGTTGATTTGATTCATCTATGAGACTCAAACTGTTGAATTGAATCAATTTGTTTTGAAAAGCTAATTCAGTGATTTGATCCAAATTGTCAATCCAGTTTGGAAAATTTATTTTATTCAGAAATTCAATCAAACCCTATTCTAACTGAATCTCCAAATCAAAGTTTGACACTGCCCTAGAATATAAAACCTATTCTTACATTTTTCCTGTATTGAAGAATATTCAAACAAAATGGTCCGGACTTTCATTGTGTACACTTTATGCTCGTGTCATATGCTTTATTGTTCTCAATAGAAATAACTGGGAAGCGGAGTTCCAATTATTCCAACTGGAAACTGGAATTCCAAATCCCAACACACCTATTAACCCAGAAGATTTCTGTCCAAATTACAAATTTAGAATCTTTGGTTCACAGAGACTTCTTGCCTCATTTCAAATGCTTTCAGTGCAGAGTGCATCTTAGATTGCCTTTGGCTGGATTTTGACTTTTTTCAGACTGTTCAGCAAAATAAGAATTTGTTACCAAGAAGTAAGCTATTTTGCCTAAAGCATGTCAGCCAAACCTGATTGAAGCTTTCTGTTTGGCAGCCAGAGAAATGGGCACTTCTGGGCCTCAGTGACCTTTGTTGCAAGGCATACGAGGTCTTTTAAGCCCACCCTGGTGTTCCACAAGACAGAACAAGTATCACTGTGATCCACTGTGGAAAAACAGCCACTGACTTCTCTTTGATTACAGTAAAGTGACATAATGGGAATCCAAGCAATTTCTTCTAATTTGGATTCTGGCTGTGTAAAATATCCATTCTGCCCAAGGGTAAGATAGCATGACTAGAACACTTCTCTCCCTCTCTAATTCTTGAAAATGAAAACCCTGAAGTTTTGTTGATGCTACACAAACTTCTCCATCCTTATTATAGGAAGATACAGAATGTGTGAAAGACTGCAGGACAAGGAGGGGTGGGGGGAAGCAACTGACACCCGATCCTCTGCATTTCTGTTTGTTTGCTTGCTTGTTTTGCATCAGGTAACAACATGAAGAAGGGTGAAGTTGCTTTATTTGGGTAGATAATCAGAGGATTGAGATCAAAAAGTGATCACCAAAGGCTGTTTGACTGGCTTGGAAGACTACACCCTTAAGGGCTTCAACAACCCTCTTGTCAACTAAGACATGAGCAAAGAGTCTTCAATGCACATTGAAGGTTCCCTGATTGTTTGCACCATCCCACCTCTGAATATACCAAGGAACTCTTTACTGTGGCATGGCCACGGTGGAGAATATTCTGGGCAAAGCATCTCTCTCTCTCTCTCTTTCCCTCCTATCTACCTATCTTTTATTGGGCACTTGCTTCTTAATAAGAAGATGGGGGTAATTTGAAGTGATCTGCTGCTAAGGAAGAGCCCCAGTTTAAACTATAAACCAGAAAACAACTCCTTGTAATAGTCTATGAAGGTTCTCAGTCATCCAGGTGGAATTGTCTGTAGCTTGAATCATGTCAACTGGATTTCTATTTTCTCAGTGGAAACGTTTCGCTCCTTATCCAAGGAGCTTCTTCAGTCTGAGCAAAGTTAGTAAGGGAATCCTAAATATGTTTCTAGGTAGCTGTGTGACCTTACACCTGGGGCTAGGTCATGGTTATATTGAGATGTTATTTTAAGTCCTTTTATCATCTAAAGGAGGATCGTTAAGATCACCATGCTGCTGTTGAGCTTGTGAAATGGTCTTAATCTTCCTAGGCACAGAAGACAAAGCAGGGAGGAAGATGGGGGAAAGATTGTGCCTGAGGCCCCCACCTTTATTCAAGGAAGGATTTTCCAAGTTGGCATAAATGGATTCCTTGACCCCTCTCTCAAACCACCTATCTTCTCTGTCTAAAATGTGAACATTAATGTCCTCAAATGAGTGTCCTTTTTCCTTTAGATGAAGATAAACTGCTGACTCTGGTCCTGTGGTGTTACTTCTCCTGTGTTGGGCCATCCTCCTGTACAAAAGTTGTTTGGTTTCTCCAATGTAGAGTTCAGAGCACTCCTCACTGCACTGGACTGCATAAACTACATTGCTTTTCTTGTGTTTTGGAGTTTGATCTTTGGGGTGTACAAGCCTCTATCTCAGTGTGTTGGTGGGTTTGAAATATACAGGTATGTGGTGTTTGCCAAATATCCGTTTTATCTTTTCAGACACGCCAGCCATGTAGGGAATGATATAATAGTGATAATATAATAATGATATATAATGATATAATAGTGGTTACATTGTTTGATTGAAATAATGATTTCATGCAGCGATCAGGGAAATCTAAATAGGCAATTTCTTTGTACCTGTTTAATAACACTCATGAGCTCCTTGCCATGTTTTATCATTCCTTGAATGATAAAATGATTGACTTCTGCCATTCTTTCCTAACAGTACAGGTAGTCCTCATTTAGCGACCACAAGTGGGTCCAGCAACTCTGTCGCTAAGCAAAGCAGTTGCTAAGTGGGAAATCAGCTGAACACAATGGTGCTTTTCTTTTCCCCTCTCCCCTGCCCTTTGGAATGCTCGCCCCGGCAGTGGTGGGATAATTAACAAGAAGGGAATTAACATTTGTATTTACATTCATTGGAGAGGAAGGGATTACAAGAGAGTAAGCAGGCACACAATGGGGAATACACATCAAAAGCAATGTGCTGGCACCAGCAGCCATGAGTGCGCTACGCAAATAGCCCAGTGTATTCTCCATTGTGCACCTGCTTACTCTCTTGTAATCCCTTCCTCTCCAATCTCTCTGCTCTGTGGGGGGGGGGGGGAGAAAGAAACAGGTCAGGCACAGGATGTGTACTGACTATAATGGCAATCACAGCACTGTCGTAACTTCAAATGGTTGCTGAATCAGGCAGTTGGTAAGCAAGGACTACCTTATTGTTCTCAGGACCCTCTAAATTTTAAAACTGGGAGAAAGTGCAAAAAGTAGCAATGGAGGTAGTCAGAGGATGGGAAGCTGAGTTTTATCAAGAGAAACTGAGATACTGCGTTTGTTTAACCTTCTAAAAAAAAATGAGTGAGAGAGAATGTGACAGCACATTTGAAGTATCTGATAGGTTGTTGAAGAGGTCTTGTGCTATTGTCCCAAAGAGAATGGCATGACATAAGTATCTTATGTTACAGGGAAGCAGATTCTGGTTAAATGTTAGAAAGAACTTCATACTGATACAAGTGATTCAACAGTGGAACCAACTGCAGAGAAAGATGGTAAAATTCCCTACACTGAATGGTAGTGAAGGCTGGACAGACACCTGCCAGAGATTATTTAATCTTGATTTCTGTATTAATCAGGGGGTTGGACTCAGTTTCCTGAATGATTCTATAACTATTATGATTCAGCCCTCAGTTTTTCAATCTTGTATCTCTGCTGCCATCTTGTGACAAAAGGACACAGTAAGCACTTGGTTATTCAACAGCTATCTTTCATAAACAGACCCTCCTTTTTCTGAAATGTGCTTCTGTCTCTTTGTCTTGCCCAGTATGGAAGGATTTTGCAGAATCAAAAAGCAGTCTGCATGTCCAATTTCTATTCCAGCTGAATCCAGTATGGGCAGAAAAAGTTGCTATAGAGAAATTCCAATTCACACTATTTATCCGTCTAAAGACAATGGCATTATTAGGGCAGGATTTCAAAGCAGACATCCATGGACTCATTTAGGAGAAGGGCCTCTAAGTATAGCAGGGTACATGTCTTCCCATATTTTGAAATGAATGAAATATTGTACATAATTCTCCATCTCCAAGACTCACTGGCCCTGTTGCCCACAACATATTTAACCCAGTTAGACACTAACCCAGGTCATATCTTCTTAGCTGTGGTCACAATTATGCTTTTTGACACTTTGGGTAAAAAAAAAAGAAGTTTTGTGAGTAGAAAGCACATTCTAAACACATTCTCCAGGGAGTGCCTGGTAGGTTTGCTTAGGTTTCAGAGTAGATGAAGAAGAAAAGCTTCTCAAGAGTGCTAGTACAGCATTACATTCCTGTTCGTGGAAAAAGCCTGATTTTTTTTTTTGGGGGGGGGGGGGAACGGGGGAGGGAGAGACTTACTGACAAACATGAAAAACTTCCCAGCATGGAGGCCAGAATATCAGTCAAAGCCAGTGATGTGCTTATTGAATGATGGGTTCCTTGGCTGCTATGTATGTTGCTACTGTTCCTTGGCTGCTACGTACTGCATGTTGCTCCACTCTGTCCTGTCCTGTCCTGTCCTGTCCTGTCCTGTCCTGTCCTGTCCTGTCCTGTCCTGTCCTGTTCTTCTTTCTAATTTTCTTCAGTGTAATTCAACCCCTGTAGTGCTCAGCTTGGCTTTACACATATTAATGATGCTCCAAGTTCAACTGCATTCTCTAATTAGTGTCAGCTTGAAAACCAGCAGGGCCTGAAATGACAAACGAACCAGTACAGAATGTGATTGTGAAAAGCATTCAAAAGAGGTGTCTCACAAAGCATGTGAAAACAAACTGAGCATCTCCCTTCAAAGCATGAAACCTGCCATATCCTTTGAAAGCTTGCCTTGCTACTTTGAGCCCTGTCCACAGTTGTCTCCATGGGGCATATTCCACACACAGCCGCTTGGCTTCGCTGGTGGCCCCAGCAGAAGTGTGGAAGTACAGGTGTGTGCAGAGCCTGAGGAGTCTGCAAAAACCACAACTGCTTTAGTGCTTCAAAGAAAAGTTCTTCATTTGCACTAATACCCTTTGCAAACCACCTCTTTCTAAGGCTTGCACAACCTTAGTGCCGGACAACTACCGTACAATTGCGCTCATTTCACATGCCAGCAAGGTTATGCTCAAAATCCTACAAGCTAGGCTTCAGCAGTATGTGAACCGAGAACTACCAGAAGTGCAAGCTGGGTTTCGAAGAGGCAGAGGAACTAGAGATCAGATTGCCAACATTCGCTGGATCATGGAAAAAGCAAGAGAGTTCCAGAAAAACATCTGCTTCATTGACTACGCTAAAGCCTTTGATTGTGTGGATCACAACAAACTGTGGCAAATTCTTAAAGAGATGGGAGTACCAGACCACCTTACCTGTCTCCTGAGAAACCTGTATGCAGGCCAAGAAGCAACAGTTAGAACCGGACATGGAACAACCGACTGGTTCAAAATTGGGAAAGGAGTACGACAAGGCTGTATATTATCACCCTGCTTATTTAACTTATATGCAGAGTACATCATGAGAAATGCCGGGCTGGATGAATCACAAGCCGGAGTTAAGATTGCCGGGAGGAATATCAACAACCTCAGATATGCAGACGATACCACCCTAATGGCAGAAAGTGAAGAGGAACTAAAGAGCCTCTTGATGAGGGTGAAAGAGGAGAGTGCAAAAGCTGGCTTGAAACTCAAAATAAAAAAAACCCAGATCATGGCATCTGGTCCCATCACTTCCTGGCAAATAGAAGGGGAAGAAATGGAAGCAGTGACAGATTTTATTTTCTTGGGCTCCAAGATCACCGCAGACGGTGACTGCAGCCATGAAATTAAAAGACGCTTGCTCCTTGGGAGGAAAGCTATGGCAAACCTAGACAGCATATTAAAAAGCAGAGACATCACCTTGCCGACAAAGGTCCGTATAGTTAAAGCTATGGTTTTTCCAGTAGTAATGTATGGCTGTGAGAGTTGGACCATAAGGAAGGCCGAAGAATTGATGCTTTTGAACTGTGTTGCTGGAGAAGACTCTTGAGAGTCTCTTGGACTGCAAGGAGGTCAAACCAGTCAATCCTAAAGGAAATCAACCCTGACTGCTCATTGGAAGGACAGATGCTGAAGCTGAAGCTCAAATACTTTGGCCACCTAATGCGAAGAGAGGACTCACTGGAAAAGACCCTGATGCTGGGAAAGACTGAAGGCAAAAGGAGAAGGGGACGGCAGAGGATGAGATGGTTAGATAGCATCACCGATGTAATGAACATGAATTTGAGTAAACTCCGGGAGACAGTGGAGGACAGGAAGGCCTGGCGTGCTATGGTCCATGAGGTCATGAAGAGTCGGACACGACTAAACGACTGAACAACAACAACAAAAAGTGCCGGAGTAGTGCCTGGGAGCAGACCGATGCAGTCCTGCTCTGAAGTGAGTTTCAGTTAAGAGTTACTTCCAAGTAATCAAACATTGGGATGATGGTGTTACTATTCAAATCCTCCACCTCTTCCCTTTTGTTCTGTCTCCTCTATTTTACAGTTTTGATTTTTTTTTTCCACATTGTTTCTTGCTCGTATTTCTTCAGTGGTCTCTCTAGTTGTGCCCAAGCATAAATTTTTCCTGCTCACCTTGGGACTTCATAAATCTTCCTTGCAATTTTTGTCATTGTTACCACTGCTTCTTTCTTGGTAAAAGCAGAGGCCTCATTTCTGTCCATATATCATGTTAACAATTTCACAGGCATCGAATACGTCTTTTCCCCCAAAGAACTGATGTACGCTTTGTGTATTCTTTCCATCAGCCCCAAATTGGTTTCCTGTATGGAGTGACAAAGTAAATCTCCAAGGAGGTACATTATTCCTGAAGCATACCATAATTTCCACTCCTCAGCATGGTTCATCCAAGTCCCAGAAAAAGAAAGGTAAAACATAAAAACCTTCTCAAGTTGAACTCCATTCCTGGTGACTTCCTGGGCATAAGCATTTGATTTTCTTGGCAAGAAAAGGAATGATTAAAGAGAAAGCTTTAAATTGGGGCCAAACACCTCCCTTGGCTCTGCATTGTCATATCTTCACCCCAATTCTAACCTCTATAGCTGCTATCAATTTATCTTTTCTTTGTTTTGCAAGATTCAATGTCCTTTGAGAAATCCTTGTCTCTTACAAGATCTTTCCTTCTTCTCTACTGTTATGTACTGTAATGATATGTGGGAATGGCCTTGGGAGACAGAAGGAAGAACTGCAGACTAGACAATGGCCAGATAAGAGGCGGCTGAGTCTACAGAAGGAATGGGGATGTGGGAAATGTCTCAGAAGGGACCCTCCCTAGTTTCTTGGATTGTGAAGGTGAGGGGGGAGAGGAGAAGCACTTTCAGACTTGCACGATTCTGTTAATGTAACCTTACAATAAAGATAGAGCTAGTGCTCCTGGTTGTGCTTGTGTCTGGACTACCTCACAAGGCTGGCATGTACAAATATATCCCTTCCTATGACTTAGTTTTTCAAGCTTTGTTCTTCACATTTCCCCCAGTCCTTGTGTGGAAGCCACCTAGGCATTTAAATGAATGTAAATGTTCTCACTGAAGAAGCTTCAATCTAGTTTAGGCTTTTATAATGCACAACTGTACAGGCAGATTCTAAATACAGCCATTTCTCATTATTCATGGTAGTCACGTTCTACAAAGTCACTGTGAATATTGAATTAGTGAATACTGAAACCTCAGCTGGGAACATGCATGTTGGGTGAGTCAAATTTTTCGCCACTCTGCATGTCTGTGGATGCCTGAAAAAGCACTGTGAGTATTGATTTTGGGGTTACAAATAAATTTTAGCAAGTAGCCAAATCACAAATACAGAATCCACGAATAATGAAAATCAACTGTAGATCCCAGATAATCCCAGGGCAAGTAAAGCTCAATTTGAAAAATGTGACACCAGGAAAGCAGGCTTATTGTGCCCATTGTCTCAGCCACCTGATGATGAGCTCCCTGCAGTGTGTGTGCAGCAGCTTCCTAAGCTCACTCTATGTTGGGGTTCAAAAAGGAAGGCCGGGTGTTTGTTCTCAGCACCTAAGGTATTTCCATTCTATCTCCCAGCATCTAGCCAGTTGCAAAAGAAACCAAAGATAAAGCAAATGATGAGAAAGAGAGATCAGTTAGAGTCCTGAAACAGTTAGGACTCTAACAGGACAAACAGATAATGGAGGAGGAACAGTCAACTAATGGAAAGGTTCCTACAACATGACTTCTTCATACCATTATTTTCTGCAGCTCCATTACAGTTTTATCTAATGCAAAGGAATCAGTGGCTTCCTTGATGTTGTTGGACGACAGCTTCCATGTTCCTGAATCATAGCTGGGGAATAGGAATCCAGTGGTATCTGGAGGTTCACAATTTCCCCATTTCAGATATACTGTTTACCCTTGTTTTTCTGCCTGCTGTTGTATTAGCTTTATACTGAATACCATCCCAAAATCTGCTACGAGGAAGGATGGTATGGGTAGCTTTTGAGTAAATAAATCTCCGAGTAGGGAATACTTCTGAATTATATATACATCTACCTTCATAGGTTAGTACTCGGAGGGGAGACACCAGGGAATTCTACAGCTTTGGGTTAGACAAGGAAGTCAAAAAGGCTTTTTGAAAGATAGCAGCGCCAAAGCACTTCTGGACTGCTGCCAAGGAAACTTGGCGGATGTGTCCACAGTCACCAAGAGTTGACCTCAAGTTGACAGAGTCTTTCCCTTTTTACAACCTAAGGAAGCTCCTATTGTAGATAGGCCCATTATTAATGAAAGGAAACCTGACATTATGTGCTCTTAGAAAATGTGTTCTAAAAGTTGATTCAGCTTTAAAGCAGTAGATGTCACTCTAGATCTTTCCATGCTGGAAAGATAACTCTCTCCCTCTCCCTCTCTCTCTTTCTCTCCTAGAATTGTTGGCTGTGGGTTGCTGCATGATTTGATCTCTCTCTGCTTGCCTTCCTCAAGTTCTCAGAATAGTATGGAAATCTTCTCTGAAGACCACACGGAACAGAGAAATAAGGTGATGGTTTCCTAGTGCCTTCATGTATGCATGCTATGCCTGTGCCGCTTGAATCCTCTTCAGATCAAATTGCCAAACTGGTCTTGAATCAAATTGGGTGCCTTTGAATAGATGGAGACCGTTGAAGCCAACCCCTAGTCAGCACAGCGGTGCAGATTGAAGTGTCCCAGACAAATAGCTGTGTATCCTCTGCTTAAACACATCAAGTGGAGAGGAACCCTCCAGCACTTGGGAATTAATCAATGAACTGCTCTTACTTTAAGAATTCCCCCCCCCCTTAATATTTCATTAGAATCTGCCTTCCTGTAGCTGGAATGAGAGAAAATTGGTCCTGATTTTCTTCTCTGCAATATTTCAGGTTTTAGAAAAATGTTATATTTTATTTATTTATTTATTTTATTTTCTATCCCGCCTTTATAATTTTTATAAATAACTCATGGTGGCAAACAGACCAAATACTCCTTCCTCCTCCTATTTTCCCCACAAAAACAACCCTGTGAGGTGAGTCGGGCTGAGAGACAGGGACTGGCCCAAGGTCACCCCACCGGCTTTCCGGCCTAAGGCAGGACTAGAACTCTCGGTCTCCTGGTTTGCCATTGCCTCCTTTTTTTTAATAAATAACTCAAGGCAGCGAACATACCAAATACTCCTTCCTCCTCCTATTTTCCCCACAACAACAACCCTTGGGCCCTCAGTCATCTTTTCTCGAAGTTAATCATATCCAGCTCTTCCAATCTTTCCTAAGTTTGAGGCCCCTGATCACCTCGGTTGCTCTTCTCTGAACCTGTTCCAGTTCCTCTGAATCCTTCTAAATGCATGGGACTCAAAACTGTTGATATATACAGTATAACCTTCTTCTATTCCTATTGCAGTAATCATCTCCATAAGATAAGTCCTGAGAATAAGTATGGCTGGAGAAGAGGCAGTGGTGTCTGCTGGGTATGGTAAAAAAAGTCAAGATTACAGCTACGATGGTGTGATTGAAGCTCTGCTTCTTTTTATGTGCAATGTGACTGCCATCTTGACTTTTTTGATGGAAGAAGAGAATAAACTATCATGGCAATTATCAGTTTTGATGATATCCTTCAAACCTGCAAGTAGAACTGAGACTAAATTTGATAGTCTACTTTGGTAGTATATTGGATCTATTACTAGTGACTCTCCGCATGGAAATGTATTAAAAGAAAGCAGGCATTGCTTGTTGTGGAGTCCTTGGTGCTCTCCGAGCCTTGTTGTTTTCTTGCAGACATTTCATTGCCAGGCTAGGCAACATCTTCAGTGCGAAAAGGGAGTGGGACTTGCTCTCTGTTTATATCCATTTTCGCACTGAAGATGTTGCCTAGCCTGGCAATGAAACGTCTGCAAGAAAACAAGGCTCAGAGAGCACCAAGGACTCTACAATTCTTCTCAATCCCAATGCATACAGCATTCTGGTCAGTGGTGGAGCATGACCACCATATTATGAAGAATCTGGTCCCTGCTGACAATGATTATGTATTCATATTCCTACAACAGGAGATGCAAAGACAGACAAATGTTGATGCCCAAGGAAAATTCCAAGATCCATATGAGAGTGTGTTGACTGCCAGCTGAAAAGTATGTATGTACTGTATGAAAATGTATTCAAAGAAAGCAGGCATTGCATGTTGTTTTAGTTTTTTACAAAAATGATACTTCTTTGAAAGAGAGGGATACTTCTATCCAGCTCTCTCCATCATTGCAAGATGATTGCAATGGTAAATTGGAATTACAGGCTAGAGAGAGCTCGACAGGGTTGCATGATAAAACCTTGACAAAACCCAGCATTCAATCAGAATGATTTTGAGTGTGGCCTATCTCAGCTTATCAAGGATATGAATGTGAAGGAAATTATGCTAAGAAATTATGCCAAAAAGCAACAAAACAATTAGAAGACCCTGGGAGAGAAAAGGTGGCATTCTCTCCAGAGCGGTGCATTGAAAATCTGTATAAATTAGTGCTTTTGCAAAAAAATGCAAATTAAAACACCTCCTAGCCCATTCCACTTCCTGGAACTTGCCCTTCCTGTTCTGAAATGTGTCCTCTCTTCACCTTTTAAAGGAGAGGTGTAGCCCTCGGTGTGAAAATGTTATATACTTTAAGATGTCTGAAAGTTATAATCTCATCTAAAATTCAATGAGCTGAAGAAAGTTAAGTAAAGCAAAGCTAATATATACAGAACTTGAAAAAAAGATGTGCAATTAGAGCTGGGAAAAGTGAAGTAGGTGGAAGCGCTATGCTACGTGAAATTTAACCAGGGGAAAAATGAAGGTAGCTCATTCTTTTAGGGGTGGGCTTCCACTGGTTCTCAGACTGAGTGTTTTGTCTTTTGCAAATTGCATGAAGCAGACTTCCAATGCCAAATGCAAATGGAAGGTGTTGCCTTTCTCAACTATTGTTTGGCAGGAGAGGCAACATGAAAAGTAGAATATTAGTGCCAAGAAAGTGCAGAGGGAAATACTTTGCAAGCAATGGGTTTATGGAAAGGCAACCTCACTGTGATGAATGTAACACTTTAATGTAAATTAGTTTCCCAAGCTGTAATGGTAGGTGGGAAAGACCTTGGGAGACTGGGCAAAGAGTTGCTGCCGAGGGAATGGTCAGATAAGAGACAGCATAGCCCGCAGATGGATAGTGGGTGGGGTAAGAGGCTCAAAAGAGACCCTCCCTAGTTTCTCAGGCTGTAAATGAGATGGCGGGAGAATTGTACTTTCAGACTTGCAAGATTCTGTCAATGTAGCTTTACAATAAAGTAGAATTAGCTCACTGGTCATGTTTCCTGTCTGGTCTACCTGGTAAGGTTGACACAAGCACCCAGTTAATGCTAACAGGAAGGGGAAAAGATATGGAGACGAGGAGATATTGTGAACGGGTATGAGATCCAGACAATGCATCTATTACTATCAATCTTTCTTTCTCTCTCTCTGATACACACACACTAACACAAAAGCAGCTTGGTCAGAACCCAGTGTGGCAAGCAAACAATTCTATGCCAGTTCTTAGCTAGGGCTTAGAAGTGATGGCTTTCCTAAAATCACTGAAGGATGTGTGAATCATTTTTGTTGTTGTTGTTCAGTCGTTTAGTCGTGTCCGACTCTTCGTGACCTCATGGACCATAGCACGCCAGGCCTTCCTGTCCTCCACTGTCTCTCGGAGTTTACTCAAATTCATGTTCATTACATCGGTGATGCTATCTAACCATCTCATCCTCTGCCGTCCCCTTCTCCTTTTGCCTTCAGTCTTTCCCAGCATCAGGGTCTTTTCCAGTGAGTCCTCTCTTCGCATTAGGTGGCCAAAGTATTTGAGCTTCAGCTTCAGCATCTGTCCTTCCAATGAGCAGTCAGGGTTGATTTCCTTTAGGATTGACTGGTTTGACCTCCTTGCAGTCCAAGAGACTCTCAAGAGTCTTCTCCAGCACCACAGTTCAAAAGCATAAATTCTTCGGCGCTCAGCCTTCCTTATGGTCCAACTCTCACAGCCATACATTACTACTGGAAAAACCATAGCTTTAACTATACAGACCTTTGTCGGCAAGGTGATGTCTCTGCTTTTTAATATGCTGTCTAGGTTTGCCATAGCTTTCCTCCCAAGGAGCAAGCGTCTTTTAATTTCATGGCTGCAGTCACCGTCTGCGGTGATCTTGGAGCCCAAGAAAATAAAATCTGTCACTGCTTCCATTTCTTCCCCTTCTATTTGCCAGGAAGTGATGGGACCAGATGCCATGATCTGTGTTTTTTTAATGTTGAGTTTCAAGCCAGCTTTTGCACTCTCCTCTTTCACCCTCATCAAGAGGCTCTTTGGTTCCTCTTCACTTTCTGCCATTAGGGTGGTATCGTCTGCATATCTGAGGTTCTTGATATTTCTCCCGGCAATCTTAACTCCGGCTTGTGATTCATCCAGCCCGGCATTTCTCAAGATGTACTCTGCATATAAGTTAAATAAGCAGGGTGATAATATACAGCCTTGTCGTACTCCTTTCCCAATTTTGAACCAATCGGTTGTTCCATGTCCGGTTCTAACTGTTGCTTCTTGACCCACATACAGGTTTTTCAGGAGACAGGTAAGGTGGTCTGGTACTCCCATCTCTTTAAGAATTTGCCACAGTTTGTTGTGATCCACACAATCAAAGGCTTTAGCGTAGTCAATGAAGCAGAAGTGTGAATCATAGTTCCATCATTTCAACAATGTAGCCATGTCAGTTTCTTAGGAGGCCAGCATGCCCATTTGGGCTATTGATCCCAAATGGTAATTGTGAAGGCTCCAGGCAATTCTCATCAAGTCTAAGGTTTCTAAAATCTAAAGTTTCTAAAGACTAACATGGGGGATAATATCTGGAGTTGGGATGAACTTTCCTTGTGGCAGTTCAGTGACTAAGAAGTGCCTGTCATTGACTTTCTAAGGTCAACAAACACTGGGGAGAGCAGAAAAACCGTCTTTTCAGAAAGTTTGCCAAAAAACCATTGCAAATGTGTACATTTCTGCAAACTGAGCCTTGACATGAAAAAAAGTGGTTATTACATACATTAACAATACCAATTAGACAACTTTGTAGTGGAAGGGCTTTGACGACAATATTTGAAAAATAAATGCATAAATCAAAGACCTTTATGAGTCCGTTACTGCATATAAAGGAAAATGGTATACATTTTGAGTGTGTGCGCGCAAATAGTTGTTAGCAATGCAATTTGTATGGGTTTCTTCCTAACCCATCCCATCCCATAAATTGATCCTGGAGATCCAGTTTGTTTTTTCTTGCAAGTCTAGCTGATCTCAAGAAAGCTAAGAATTCCAGATTTGGTTATACATGGATGGGAGCTTACAAGGAAATTCCAGGCTGGTTTGCAAGATGAGGAAGTCAAAAATGCATTGCTGAAGGTAATGACAAACAACTTCTATCTTGTCGTGATGAAAATTACACGAATGCATTCCTGAAGTCTCCAGGAACTTGATCTGAAGGAGGCTTTGCCTAGAGAACTAAGAGATAACAACAGAACATCTTCTAATTATCACCTCCATATATGGTGATAATGTATGCGGTTTGTTCAAGTTGGCGATGTTGTCCTTAGACTGAAATGGCTAAAAAGGAGAATATGGGCTCCCGAGAAACGTTACTGTTCTTTTCATTTTCCTAATTCATCCATTCAGAGGCGGCTATGCACCTCATCTCAACGCTGCCTTATTCAGCAGCAAGACCTAAAGCGAAGCTCTATTTGGCCAGATCTCACTTGTGCAGAATAAAAGTCAACCTCTCTGTACAACTGGGGACAAGCCAGAACAAATAGTCTTGGCAACAAGCATACTGCACAAACTGACACTTCCTGTTTCACAGGACTAGCCCCACGCTGGATGTGATAATCAGCAGATCATCTGAAAATGAACAGTTGAAATGAGGTCTGATTTCTTGTGAATAAAGGGAAAGTTTAAAAGTGCAGGGTTAATATCTGGTAGCAAAGCCTTTAAAAAAATATTTTAAAAGTTGAAATTCTCTCTTTCTCTCTCATCTATCCTTCCTTCCTTCCTTCCTTCCTTCCTTCCTTCCTTCCTTCCTTCCTTCCTTCCTTCCTTCCTTCCTTGCTTCCTTCCATCCATCCATCCATCCATCCATCCATCCATCCATCCATCCATCCATCCATCCTTTAAAGAGCTTATCTACAATATATTTGGAGAACAAGCATCCAGCTTTCGTTTCTTCCAAAACAGAGAACACTCAGGCCAAAGGGTGCAAAAATGTTATGGAAGAGGATTGCATGTGCCCAAATCCCACATAATACTTACGCTTATTTATATCAAATCATGAAAGCCCTTCTAGCTGAGGTAGAAATAAGTTTTGCAAAAGGACCTTACTGGTGCTGTTAATAATCTGGTTTTTTGGAAAATCAGTTTGTTCTGATGTATTAGGGAGCACTGAATTTATTGAGGCACTTGTTTAAATAATTTCCACATTTTTATGCAAAAGGAAACATTTCCTTGGGTTTTTCTACTTCTTAAGAGCATAATGCAAAATTTTGCAAACAGTCACTATGTGATTATAACGTATATTATAACTTTTGTTGTTGTTGTTGTTGTTGTTGTTACAGTTGTAGACATTAATTCAGCTCACATGGAGCTGACAGGCAATTTATTCAGGCTGCAGAAAACAGGGACCATCAAGGAATTCTTTTGGGTTTATCTGAAACCTACATCTCTACTGCTCATTCATCCATTCAAGACTGAACATTTTAATCCCAAAGATTCACAGGCACCTATGAATTTATTCCCACCAACTGTAGCTGGAAGCAATTCATTTAAGTTCTATCTCCTCCAACCTTTTGCTGAAGCCAGTTCAAACGTTGAACTTCTTTCCAATAATTAAGCATATGCACATGACGACTCTGGTCTCCATTGGCTTTGTTAATTCAGCAACGGATTAAACAGCTGCCTATAATTCCCGATAAATCAATTTCCTTATTTAACATTTGAAAATATCAAAGCTTGGGCTTCTAAGGTGCTTGGAGAAAGGAAGAATTCTCTTAAAAGGCCAACAGTTCCAGTTTTATCCATTACTGTAGCTGTGTAATAATTTCTAGAGCACCCTTTCTTCCATTTTCCCTCCCTGAATATTTTTCAAAAGATACTTTTTCCACTGTGATCAGGATAATTTATATTTAGCACTAAATAGCATGAGGAAGTTTGGAAACATTCTGACATAGTACTTAAGTTCAGATAATTGCCTACATCAATTCCCCCAAGTGCATTAAAAAGGGGACCAGCTAAATAATTATCAGCTTACATCCCATCACTGAGGTGGCTCTCTACTGCTCACTTCAAAGAAATATTACCCAGATGCATGTATCTAGAACAGAGCTTTCCAAACTTTTCATGTTGGTGACAAACATTTTAGACATGCATCATTTCGTGACACACTCTTACAGCAGGGCACGAGGCAGGCACTAGGACCTGCGCGGAATCCTGGCAGGGCAGGTTTGGAGGCAGCCAGGCACAAGGCAGGCACTAGGACCTGCACAGAATCACAGCAGGTTTGGAGGCAGCCAGGCACAAGGCAGGCACTAGGACCTGCACGGAATCCTGGCAGGGCAGGTTTGGAGGCAGCCAGGCACAAGGCAGGCACTAGGACCTGCGTGGAATCCTGGCAGGGCTCGGAGGCAGCAGCAGCCCCGACACACCCAGACACTGCAGCCGACACACTAACGTGTCCCGACACACAGTTTGGAAAGCTCTGTTCTAGAACATGAATTTTTGCACCCATTTTAATTCTTGAATGTGCAATGTTGCAATGCCTTGGATGCAAAGGTAGGATAAGTGGTTATTCTAAATTACATTGTGCTGTTAACAGTAAAGCTAAAATGTAGGTCTGGGCTTGATTGTTTCGATTTCTATCACTGCCCCATTTCCCCCGAAGGGGACTCTTAACCCTTTCAAATCAAACAAAATCAGTGATGTTAGAAAAGCGTAATATTATTACTATTATTATGGTTAGCGCCCTAAAGAGGCCCCCATGAATTACATGAATTTAAATTAAGAACTTTTAATATCCCCATCTTTTATATTTTATATTATATTTATATTTAAGAAATACTGTTTTTATTGTATTTTAATCTGTATTTATTTTTAGTTTTATTGTAAACCACCCAGTCGCTCTTTGAGATGAAATTCAAAATATAAATAAATAAATGTTATATTATTATTATTATTAGATACACAACGTGAAATCACAGCTGCCAGTTCTTTAGCTGGTGTTGGCCTTCATTTGCATCAAGTTCTTCCCAAGAACCGAGGATGTCGTAATGTATTGGTGTAGTATATGTGTGTATCCAAGCAGTGTGGCCTTTTGTAATTGACAGATGGAAAGTTTGTCAATGCGCAGATTTTCTAAGTTATTATTATTGAAAATAATAATAGCACAGCTTCCCAAACAGCTAGGGGAAGCAAAATAAAACACAAGCAACACATGTTCAAAATGCATTAAAATGCTCTAAGTGAGGAAGAATAAGCATTTCTTTGCTCAGCACAGAAAAATTTCATGGTCTTATTGTTCCAGAAATGGCACCTGGGACTTCCCTCTCTCTGGCCATTACTCGTTTTATCTCAGACCACAGTTGTTAGCAAGTAGTTGAGGTCCTGCTAAACACACCGGATCTTAAAACGTGTATCAGGGCTTTCCAAAGTTTTCCTGCGGCGACACACCAACCGCCGTTGGTGTGTCACCGCGGGAAAACCTGGAAGTGCCGCCCTTGCGGCAGCGCGCAAAAACCCGGAAGCGCTGCTGCCGCTTTCAGTTTTTGCATGCCGCTGTGGCTGCTGCGCTTTCGGATTTTCATGCGCCGCCGTTGGTGTGTCGCCGTGGGAAAACCTGGCACGCCATCAGCACTTCCGGGTTTTGACGCGACACATCTGGGCCCCACAGGTGACACACTTTTGTGTTGCGACACAGAGTTTGGAAAGCTCTGGTATAGATAAAGGACCCAGAACTTAACCTGGGCTTGGAAATAAGCTTGAAACTTCCTTGATGGTGGGATGATCTATACCACTAGTGACCCAACCTGGAGAATTGGGTTGATTCCAAATTGCAACTATCCTCTGAGCGGGTTTGCAAAGAGAATTTTAAAAGGTGCTGTGCATTAAAAGCAGCAGCAAACAAGAAATAGCCACAATATTTTATTTATTTTTATTTATTTAATTTATCCCCGCCCATCTCCCCGAATAGGGAACTCTGGGCGGTTTACAAAATAGCAGAATTTAACATCTATACAAAAAAATTACTATAAAACAATAAATAGAGGGAATAAGTAAAATCCAAAAGATGGTTAAAATCCACAATCAAGACCAAGGCAGTACCGGGCCAGCCACCCCCAAGAAGCACTACCCCCTCCGTCGTCCCAGGCAAGGCGGCAGAGCCAGGTCTTAAGAGACTTTCAGAAGGCCAGGAGCGAGGGGGCCAGCCTCACCTCCGGGGGCAAGATATTCCACAATGCGGGCGCTATCGCAGAGAAGGCTCGCCTCCTGGACCCTGCTAGGTGAAATTCTCTTGTTGAAGGGGTCCGAAGCATGCCCTCTCTGTATGAACAGGTGGGGCGGGTGGATGTTATCGGGATGAGGCGGTCCCTCAGATACCCTGGCCCCATGCCATGTAGGGCTTTAAAGGTGATCACCAACACCTTGAATTGGACCCGGAAGCAAACTGGTACCCAATGAATGCAGCACCACAAGCTACGTTCTCTATTTATCAAGTATCCCAAAGTGAGGTTCAAACATTTCTTTGCCTCAGAGTAAAACTGGAGTGGGATGCAGAAGCTATTTAAGGGCCTCTAAGTACGGAATTTTATGTATGTTAAACAAGTTAAAAGCTCATTCCAAACCTGAAACATGGTTTCCTCAAATCTAACTTTCAAGTCTGGTAGCAATTTCCTTTTGGTGCTCTAGCTGCCAGTAACTGCAGTTCCACCATAATTCATCTCAACATTAAAAAAACAAAGTCCCTTTTGGCCCACATAGTACAGCCCAAATGCTGTTGTATTATTATTTTCCACTTCAATTGCAGAAAGAACATTAGAAGCAAGGGAATGTAAAATAGGCCTGAAAGTGGATTTGCAAGAATGGTTCCAGGAAGAAACTTTGAAGCTGTGAGTTGAGTGGCTGAATGATTATTAATTGCCCATCCAGCCTCTGCCGTCAGCATCAACAAACAAGCAGGTGCTTTTTTCATTAAACAGCAACTAACTCACAATCCTGTCTTTTCCTGGGGAAAAAAAAGGTTCAAGTACAATAGATGTCAGCCCTTCAAGTTAGTCAAGACAGGAAACCAAAACCGCAGGTACTAACACTATCTTTATTGTAAGGTTACAGTAACAGTAATAAAAAAAGTCGATCGGAAGATCACAAGTTCAGAGGTTCGAATCCCTAGCCCCGCGTGCGGAGTGAGCTCCCGCACTCACCCCAGCTCTTGCCAACCTAGCAATTCGAAAGCACGCAAATGCAAGTAGATGAATAGGTACCACTTCGGTGGGTAGGTCAGCGTTCCGTGCGTGTCATGCGGCCACATGACCATGGAAGCATCTTCGGACAACACTGGCTCTTCGGCTAACAAACGGAGATGAGCACCGGCCCCTAGAGTTGGACACGACTGCACAAATATGCGGGGGGAACCTTTACCTTTTTACAGTAATAGAACCTTGCAAGTCTGGAAGCGTTTCCCTCTCCCCTGCCTTTACGTTCCCGAGAACTAGGGAGGGTCCCTTCTGAGACGCTTTCTCCACCCCCCATTTCGGCTTTGGGCTTAGATATCTCTTATCAGACCATTGTCTAGACTGCGGCTCTTCCTCCTGTCTCCGAGGTTATTTTCACAGCCCATCACAACGGAGATGTTACTTAACTGCAGAAAAGAAAAGGTGAGATTTGATAGAGCATGAAAAGAACCCCATTGGGAGAGCAAAAAGGCCAGCTTTGGGTGGCACCTTGCTTCCAATTCCCTTCCAACTGGAGTAGCAAAGAAACGTTGCGTTCTTAGATATATTTTTTTTGAGTAGCATCAAAAAAAGCTCCAAGAAAATGTTGGGAACCACAAAAGGACCATCACTGCTACGAGAAAGACCAGAACTGCATTTCTCATGAAATGTTTTCCTGAGGACATGCCAAACTTTTGCCCATGACCGTGGGCTTGGAACCACTCCACCACTTCCTGCAGGCTGTACTGCAGGGGTTCATATTCCAACTCCCTTCTAGCTTTGGCTAAGCTGAAAAAATGGGTCACACCAGTTTTGTAAACCTCGGTGCGAGTGAGGAGGGGCTGAAAGTTATACAGGCGTCCCACCACAAAATGGACCAGTTCTGTAAAAAATGCAAAGTAGTAAACAAGAGACAGAGGGAGGCGGAGAGTGGGAAAGGTATATCCTAAGCCTTCCACCAAAGGGCGAAAGAATTCAAAATTATTGACTGGCCTCCCATCAGAAATGAAATAAGGTTGGCCAGCAGCTATATGCTTTCTGGTGGCACCCAGAGCCTCTGCTGCTAAAATGTGAGCTTGCACCAGGTTATCTACATGCACAAAGTCCACCAGGCTGCTAGGATCCCCGTACACACACCGGAACCATCCCTGTTCAATGTAGTTGACAATCCTTGGAAGATGCCTCTGCTCTCCTGGTCCATAAATACCAGCAGGTCTTAAGGAACAGGTCCTCAATATTCCCTGACCATCCCTTAGGACCGTCCCATTGGCCTCCAGAACTTTCATTTCAGCCAAAGCTTTGGTCCTTGAATAATGGTCAGGGTGAAGATGGAGGGGTAGATAAGGCCAAGATTCATCTCCATTTTCTATGACCTGACCCCCAAACACTACATTGTATGTGCTTGTGTAAACCAGTTTTGAGATTCCAGTTTTCCTGCAAGTTTCAATGATGTTCTCAGTTCCTTTGACATTCACCTCTTCTATACGTTTTTGGTTTAGCTGATCCCGGCCAGACATCCCATAGGAGGCAATATGGAACACACAGGACATGCCCTGGAGTGCTCCTTCCACTTCATGGATGTCACAGACATCACCCTGCACAAATTTCATGCCTTTTGGCATCTCTTGGGTGGGCTTGAAAACATCGAACAGGATCACATCCACTTTGTTCTTGGCTAGGGCAGAACCGAGCCTGGAATATAACAAGTAGCACAGGTTGAGACAGAAATTATAAAACAAAAGGTACTTTACATCAGGAACTATTTAACTGTGAAGGCTTTCAGTCAGCTGAACCATTTGTATTACTCAAGGTGCTGAGGACAAGAATGAGGGTTGCAACTTTCAAGGAGCAGATCTATCAACTAAAGCAGGGGTGGGGAACCTTTTTTCTGCCAAGGGCCATTTGGATATTTATAACCGGGGACCGGTGGGGGGTGGGGTTTCTGGGATTTCCGTGGACCGGGGGCCGGAGTTTGCGGGCAGGAGCCAATCACAAGCACTGGGGGGTGGGGTTTGCGGGCGGGAGCCAATCACGTGGAAGGGGCAGGGTTTGTGGGTGGGAGCCCCGCGGACCTTAGGCGGGAGCCCCATGGGCCTTATATGGCCCCCGGGCCTGACATTGCCCACCCCTGAACTAAAGCTTCAGTTGATTAAATGGGCAGGGCAGGCGTGTTACTCTGATAGGAAATAGACCAAAATTGTAGATGTAGTTCTCATTTTTTAAATTCCTTCATACACACACACACACTCACATACAGTACATGGAGGGTAGCTCTTGTTTAATTAAATTCCCTCTCCCCTCTTCGTGTGTGTGTGTGTGTGTGTGTGTGTGTGTGTAGACTCCTAAGAAACCAGAGATAATGCCAAGAAAACAAATGAGTGGATCACAGAACAAATCACAGTTCTCACTCAAGGTACAAATGACCAACTCAGATTACCATATTTTGGACACATGATGTGAAGACCCAGCTCCCTTAAGAAGTCCATACGATGGGACAGGTGGAAGGAGAAAAAAGATGACTAGCAGAAGGTGGACAAATTTGATCACAGTGGTGATGGGTGCACTATTGGGGGCCAGACTGGGGACATATTGCCCTGAAGGAGGTCTATGTGGTTGCTAAGAGCTGTGTTAAGAGCTAACACGGATGGTACACAATCAATGTCATGTATCTGTATGTACACATGTATGTACACATACATTTTTTCGCCGCCCAGAGTCACCTGGTTGAGATGGGCGGCTATGGAAATTTAAATAAATAAATGTGTGTGTGCCTGTGTGTGTATAGGACTGTACAAACATGACCCAATTTCGATGCCTAGATACTATCTTCCAAAGGTTGCAATTACTAATGATGCCATTTGTTCTAAAAAAAAAAGGGGGGGGGAACGACAATTCTTCACAAAACTACTAACCGAAAACCAAAATATCCACTTCCACCTGTAATGAGGACAGCTTCCTTGCTGGGATTTGCTCTTTCCATATCTTCGTTTCTTCCGCAATCTTAAGCTAACACATTTCTAAATAAAGAGAAAGCTTGATATAACTTATTTCATCACTGAATGTGGTAGCCCACTCATAGTTTACATAATTTAACATTGCCCGACTGCACTGGGTAGAAACCCACCAAACACCTTTCCAACTTCACACAGCATGCTAGCCATACACTGTGTTCCACATTTTACTTTTAAGTTCTTTGAATCCAAAGCATCTCTCCCTCCACAGGTTGCAGTTCACTCTCTTTCTCTATTTCAAACTGTCTTATGTAAGCTCTAGTGGTGCTGTGGCTTTGGATTCTGGATGCAGGCTGGGGAATTCTGGGAGTTGAAGTCCACACGGCTTAAAGTTGCCAAGGTTGAGAAACACTGACTTAGAGAGAACAGACCAATCACTGCCTCTCCCAGTTTGTTTGTCTATTTATTTTCTATCCCACCTTTATTATTTTTATAAATAACTCAAGGCGGCGAACATACCTAATGCTCCTTCCTCCTCCTATTTTCCCCACAACAACCACCCTGTGAGGTGAGCTGGGCTGAGAGTGACTGGCCCAAGGTCACCCAGCCGGCTTTAGTGCCTAAGGCGGGACTAGAACTCTCTGTCTCCTGGCTTGCCATTGGCTCCTTCCTAGGGCTGAGAGATAGGGATTGGCCCAAGGTCACCCAGCCGGCTTTCATGCCTAAGGCGGGACTAGAGCTCTCAGTCTCCTGGTTTCTAGCCCAGCACCTTAACCACTGGACCAAACTGGCTCTCCTATCTAGCCGTTTATATCCTACCTCACAGGGTTGTTGTGAGATTAAAATGAGTGGGGAGAAAGAACCACATGTATTACCTTAGCTTTTTCAAGGAAGGCAAGAAATAACTGTAGCAAATAAAGAAGTTAATAGATGTGTGTGTGTGCACACGTGCGCCATCCCAACTACATCCATTTATACAAATTTCTTTTACACTTAATTTCAACACATTTCACCCCTATATCACAAGACCTGAAAATCCAAACAAGATAGCACAGTAATAAAACAGCCTATCCCACAGCAAATAAGTGCAGTGGCTGCAGATAAATCCAGAAATCCAAAGCCACAATAAGATCATTTTTCATGGTGCATGAATGAAGCTAAAACAAGTCTTTCCTTTCGGTCATTTGGGGAGAAATTTTAAAAAATGGGAGGCCAATGCCAAAATGCCGCTGGTCTTAAACCCTGGCTTCAGCGGACCGCTCCGAAATCGTAAGTGGACTGGGATCCAATTGAGGATCAAATTCAGTGTATAGTCGAAGGCTTTCACGGCCGGAATCCGATGGTTGTTGTGGGTTTTCCGGGCTGTGTGGCCGTGTTCTGGCAGTTTTGGTTCCTAACGTTTCGCCAGTAGCTGTGGCTGGCATCTTCAGAGGACAGCACCACACCCCCTAATCACCACAAATAACCCTCTCCCAATCTCTTGTAAATGACCCACAGAAGACAGACACCCTCTCAGCAGCTATAAACACCAGCAGGAACACACACCCTCCACTTGGGCACAGAGAGAATCTTCTAGCTGCGCTCCTGTCCTCTGAAGATGCCAGCCACAGCGACTGGCGAAACATTAGGAACAAAAACTGCCAGAACACGGCCACACAGCCCGGAAAACCCACAACCATCGATCAAATTCAGGTTTACACGAAGTCTCACTGGTTCTATGTTTATCCCCCAAACGCATGAATCTATCTCTGGTACAATGGAAGGCATTCTGCATCAGCTTCAGAACATTCTTGCTTAATGATTTACATTATGGCCAAACTGTTCTGCCCTTGGCCTCCTAATTCACATTTCATGAAACCCATGAGTCTCTAGAACAAATCAAATCCTGGGAATATTTATTCAAAGCAGACTTTCCTAAAGATGGAAAGTCTAGCCAGCTTTCTCCAGCTAGATGCTGTCAAGATAGGGCAAGCTATCTCCCCTTATTCACCACAAGCAGGATGGTTTTGGATTATTAAAGGTGTAGTCCCACACATCCCTTGTCATCTCCCGTATAGACTATTGTAATGCGCTCTACATGGGGCTACCCTTGAAGAGTATCCGGAAGCTTCAGCTGGTGCAGAATGCAGCGGCGCGAGCAGTTATGAGTGCCAGAAGATCGGCACATGTGATACCCCTGCTACGCGAGCTGCATTGGGTGCCAGTTTGCTTCCGGGTCCAATTTAAGGTGTTGGTGATTACCTTTAAAGCCCTACATGGCATAGGACCAGGGTACCTGAGGGACCGTCTCATCCCGATAACGTCGACCCGCCCCACCCGTGCATGCAGAGAGGGCATGCTTCGGACCCCCTCAACAAGAGAATTCCATCTAGCGGGGTCCAGGAGGCATGCCTTCTCTGCGATAGTGCCCGCCTTGTGGAATATTCTGCCCCCGGAGGTGAGACTGGCCCCCTCCCTCCTGGCCTTTCAGAAGGCCCTTAAGACCTGGCTCTGCCACCTGGCCTGGGACGACGGAGGTGGTAGTGCCTCCTGGGGTTGGCTGGCCTCATAGCTCCACGATCTATTCTGCGGGTCCAAGTCCATCTCGGATTTTATTTTATTATGTTTTGTTTGTGTTTTTAGATATTTTGTATAGTTTTTTAAATTTTTATTTATTGTAACCGGCCCAGAGTCCCTTGCATGGGAGATGGGCGGGGAATAAATTTGAAAAATAAATAAATAAATAAATAAATCTGGAGAAACGGTTTGGGGGAAACATATTCCAGGCCAGAGGGAGCCAGACTGGTGCCCTGCAAGTGTTTTGAAATGACACCAACCCTGACAATCCTTGCTGGAGCCAAGTCCCGAACATCTGGAGAGCATGAGGTTCCTGGCCATCTGCATCAGCCCACAAGACACCAATCTTCTCTCTCCAGCCCACTAATCAGTACCAGCCGCAACTTGCTTACCTTTTGGACACCGGGGGCGATGGGACCTGTAGTCCAAGTCCATCTGGAAGGTGCTGGGGGCGGGGGCTTATCGCTGGCTTTGCAGCCTGCTCCCAGAATACCGACCCGCTTCTGCTTGTGCAGCAGGCTGGGGGTGATGGGTATTGCAGTCGGACGCGTCTGGGGAAACCTCAGCGCCGGCCAGAAACGCCGCCTCCCCAGCTTCTCTTTCGGTTTCCCGTGGGATGTTCCCGCCCCATCTCCCCATCCTCTGGAGGAGGCGGGTCGTTTCTCTCGCCCCACGTTAGGTACCTCAAGGCACCCAGGTTGCGTAACCTTCCCTCCTGTTTGCGTGGCATCCAAAGTCCGTCCGCCTCCGGCGCCGCGAGTCTCGGGTTAAAGCCTTCGGGGGAAAGAAACTTCGCTCCGCGCGCCGGACTCAATTTCTTTACGGGTCGGTTTTAGGACCTGGGGGGTTCCGACATGGCGCCTTCCACCCGCTGCGTTCCGTACAACAAGATGTCAGAGCGCGCAGAGCAAGCGGCCGTACGGCAAAGGGCTGCGCTCGCGCCCCATCGCGTTCGCAGAGGATGCTGCGTTTGCTCCACTCTCGGGTTCAAAACCCGAGGCGCCCTTTTGCAATCTTGACTTGCAATCCTAAAGTTGTCTTCCTTTCCTCTGCGCCCGTTTCAAACGGGCTGCCCAGCTGGGTTGGCTTTCCGAACACCCCCCCTCCCACACACACACAAATCTTCCGTTGGCCACTAATTCTGCCACTGGGCTTACACATTGCACTTAGCTGGGATTAGTTTGAACGTGGTTTATTGGATAGCAGGATTGGACTTGGACCAGTGGAGCCCTAAACTATGGTTTACAAACTCCCCTGTCTGGGTTCATACAGGAGGCCTTAAACCAGGGTTCTCCAAAGTGGTCAGTATTGATCCCCAAGGGTCGATGGGACTATCCAAGGGGTTGATATTGTTATTTGTTACTACGAGTTAAAGTAGTATTATTTTAAAAAAATTCATATAATAAATGTTGGGGGTCAATGAAACTTCATGAAGGGGTCCATGAGCTGAAGATTTTGGGGACCCCTGTCTTAAACCCAAACCAATCAAATCACTTGATAAGTTTAGCACAGTGTGGAAACTCACCCTGTGCATTGAGAAGGCATCTGAAAGGAGCCAGATCGTATTTTGTGACCTCTCACGGAACCTGAGGGTGCCACGGAACCCTGGTTGAGAAACCCTGGGCTACAGAAACAAATAATACACGCATTTAGTATATGTGATACTCATAAAGCAAGTAATCAAACAATAAAAGACACTGATTACATGTGAGAATTGAACAATAGAAAACATTGATTCTGGATAACATTCCACAAGTGGCAAATTTACAAGTGACATCACTCCCTTTCCCAGCCGGCTTTGTAACTTTTAAAACTTGCAAGTGTATTCATGGATTTTTAGAACACGCTCCCTATTGTTTAGTTGCTGAAAAGGCAAGTTCTCACATGCCAAAAGAAATGGGTTTGGCCCAGAAGGAAAAAAAAACATGCTTTCCTAAAGTTAGAAAAGAGGCCTAGACTGCCATGTTAGAAAGGCTAATATCACCTTTTAAAAATGCTAATAATGAAGCCTAAAATTCCAGGTAACACCTCTGCCCCACCCCCTATCCTGAATCTCCTGTTGATCAGTCTCATCAGGGGACCTACGTAGTTCTGGAACCATGAAAGAAGGAACTGTCTTTATTTTCCAGTCCCTTTTTTTCTAACTGCAAATTCAATAAGTTTGCTTAGGAGTAGATGATTATGATTCTACAGCTCCTCTTGCTCTTCAGCTGGCCGAGTCAGGGTCTGGTAGAAGGCAATGAGAAGCCTGGGAGTCAATGACCAAGATATCTGGAGGGCATCAAGTTAAAGGAAGAGGGTTCTATCCCCTGTTCTTTTCCATAACTTCTTGCCATAGATGGCAATATTGCACCAACAAGTTCAACCTGTTTGGTTTTTTTTTCTTTTTTCATAAGCTACTGTAGAACAGTGTTTCTCAACCTTGGCAACTTTAAGATATGTGGACTTCAACTCCCAGAATTGGCTGGGGAATTCTGGGTGTTGAAGTCCACAAATTGGAAAGTCGCCAAGGTTGAGAAACACTGATCTAGAACTTTGTACCTTGAGGAGCAAGCACCAATGAATGAAACAAAACTAGTTCTTTACTTCTAAAGTTCCTGTCCTTTGCAATAATTCTTAAATGATTTTTCCTGGTCTGAACGAACCATTCTGCCCCTCAAAGGGGAACAGGCACTGTTTTGAAAGAAGGTGGTGATCTACACTTTGTTTTCAAACCTCATAACTTCATGTTTGCATTGTATCTTGAGGGCTTCCCCTTTTTTTCCCCTCCCTCCCTCCACCCCACCCCCTGTCCTGAAGCTTCTGTTGATCATCCCCATCAGGGGACACAGCACCTCTGCCACCCATTTCTGGAACCATGAAAGGAGGAGGAGTTTTTATTTTCCAGTTCCTTTCTTTCTAACTTTGCAAATTTGCATCGGTTTTCCTGAGAAAAGCTGCAGGGTTTATAGACTTTCCTTACAGGTAAACCATGTCATACCCCCAACCCCCATTTTTTTGTTTGTTTGCTGTTTTCTGTATTTTCCCAACTTTAGAATATTCTGCAATGTGATGTGATGATTTTGACTTCTAAAGCATCTCTTTCAGCTCCAACATTTTTTTTTAAAAAAATATTTATTGGAGGCAAGTGAATCTTTCCCCCCTCATCCAGTGTAGCTGTTTCTTGGACCTTTTTTATGATCTCTTTTCCAATTTTTCTTTGTCTTATCCAACCATCCTTGGCCCACCTGTTGTTCCATAAATCAGTTTATGTTAGCTAAATTATACTTGTACCCATGCACAACATAGCAAGGTAAATCAAATCAAATCCAAATTTATTTATCATCCGAGGCCAAAGTCGCAAAGTAAATTTAATGCAAAGCAGAAGAAATAGGTGGAGCAAGAGAATAAAAGAGAGAATGTACAGGATGGAGAATGTAATTCTCCACTATCTTTTCTGCATTCCTGAGACAGTAGTAACAGACCTCCAACCGGCAGATGCAGAACCCTGAAAAAATATTTTAGACCTCATAAATTATTGCAAAGTTTAAAAGGAAAAAAAAAGCTTACTGTCTACACAAGCCTTTGAATCCATGAATGAAGCAAGCTGGGTATAATTTGAGCATTAATGTCTGATATTTGTCATGTATCTTAAATCTTTGCAGTATTTGGGCTGGGTCCGCATTGGAGACATTGTTTATCCTGTTGCACCAAGCTATAACATTTCCTTCCTTCCTCCTTTCCATCAGAAAATTTAGAAAGTCACCTTCAGGACAACTCTATAGGTGAATACTCAGAAGTGTAGTGGGGATTATTCTCAACTAATTGGTTATAAATCCAATACTCACTCATCTGAGAGCTTAATACTAGGTAGGTAGGTATGGAATTGTACTCTGAAGATTTGATAGGTCTCTGCCTGGGATGTTTTACAGTCTTCAGCTCTTCTGATGATGAATTAGAACATTCTGGCAGGAATCCTTTAGCTGTTTGAAGGTGGAAGAGGTATTATCTTTGATCACTTGCAAAGAAATTAATTCCCCCCCCCCATCTCTCCTTCTTGTTGCTGGTCCAGGTTTTTCTGTAACATCAAATCCATATGGAAGTAATTTGTTGAGATGAATAGATTTCTTTGATCTCTGTGCATTGTGGAGGTTTAACCCTTCTTGTGTCTCCACCTAGAAAATACCCTATTGGATTTGCTTAAGAGGGCTGTCTAGGCTAGCCACATGCCATGGGGGGGGGGGCAAGTGCTGCCTTTGATCTTTGAGTAGCATGTTGGAGGCCTCCCTACAGAAAAAGAATGGAGTCTTGACAGAAACTAATCTGATTTAATTTCATTCACATTTAACTAGGATTCAGTTCAATAAATCAGCTTTGTAGTGCTGTTCCCCATGTACAGTATTTAATTTCCCTTTAGTGGCATTAAAATTATAGTGCAATGACCATTTTTGGAAGGGCTGTAAGATTTTGTTGCTCTTGTTAACATGAGGATTTGAAGGTAACTAGGCCTTCATCTGTCCATCAGATCAGTATCTTATACTTCTTGTAGACTTACTTTTCATTAGTTTATCTCGCCCTCTTTGAAAGCCATCAGATAACATTTCAGTGATGGAGAATTCCAGATGTTACTAATGTGCTGGGCAAAATAGGAGTTTCTTTTTCTCCATTATGAACCTCCTGCTAATCAACTTTAGAGGATGACCTATCAAGCTTGCCAAATTCTTCCCATATGGAATAAAACTGAAAGCTAAGAATCATGTGGAATATGTGAAATGAAATCTTCTGGAGCAATTGAAAGACTGCCTTCCCACTTTGACAAGGACAGCCAAAGCATTCTTGCCAGGACAACATCATGCATTTCCTACAAGCTGAGAGAACATAAGTTCTTGAATGTTCACATCTTTGATTACAACAGACCCTTGCAGCAAATTCTTAATTTTGCCAAGATAAATATCCTGATTAGGGAGGATAAATAATCACACCCACTGCTTGAACTTCAGGTAGGTAGACAGGTTTTTAAACATAGTCAATAGGGTGAGGTACTTATATACTTTGGGTAGAGTTTTTAAAACATAGGGTGTCACTTTCATGCTGTTCAAAGAATCTAGAAAAAAAATCAAACAAATGTAATATGCAGATAACAAAACATTAATGAACGGGAGACTGATGAGAAAAATTGAATTGCTAGTCCAATTATCTAGCTTGCTGGTTATGTAAAACATTCTTTCCACCCTATGCAGGTTAAAAAAATCTCCCAGAGGTTCTTAAGAAAGATAAAAGATCCAGAATGGCATTGTAATGCTATGTGGGAAAGACCTTGGGAGACTGGGCCAGGACAAGCTGCCAAGGGAATGGTCAGATAAGAGACAGCATAGAGACAACATAGAGAGCCAGTTTGGTCTAGTGGTTAAGATGCTGGGCTAAAAACCAGGAGTCTGTGAGTTCTAGTCCCGCCTTAGGCATGAAAGCTGGCTGGGTGACCTTGGGCCAGTCACTCTCTCTCAGCCCAACTCACCTCACAGGGTTGTTGTTGTGGTGAAAATAGGAGGAGGAAGGAGTATTAGGTAAGTTTGCCACCTTGAATTATTTATAAAAATAATAAAGGCAGGATAAAAATTAAATAAATAAAATAAATAAATAGCCCACAACTGGAAAGTGGGTGGAGCAAGAGGCTCAGAAGGGACCCTCCCTAGTTTTTCAGGCTGTAAAGGAGATGGTGGGGGGGGGGAGAGAATTGTACTTTCACATTTGCAAGATTAATGTCAATCTTACTAGGTAGACTTGATAGGAAACACGACCAGATGAGCTAATTCTACTTTATTGTAAAGCTATATTAACAGAATATTGCATATTTATGCTACAAGTCAGTACCATGGATAGATCCAAATATACCTACGTTAATCAGGCAAAATCTAGTTGATTAGCTGATTTGATTTGGAAAAATTGAATCAATTTTGTCACTTGGGTTAAACATGTTAAGTCCCTGAAGTGGCTGGCCCAACACAAATCAGTCTTTCAACTAGAAAAGTATTTAACAACATTCTTGCCCCAATATCTCAGAAGAGCTTTTACTAGAGCTCGTTTTGACCAATTAGACTCCATGGTAAGATATGGGAGATTCCAAGGAGTTCCATATGAAGAAAGATTATGTATTTGTGGCGCCCCAGCTGTTGAAAATACTGCACATATCTTATTTGATTGCAAATTACACTCTGTAGAAAGGACTGACCGCTTAGATTTATATTTAAAAAACAAAAAATACTGGAGCAGCCAGCAGAAACTTTCTTATTTTTTACCGGGAAAGAACCAGCTCATTACTCGTAAGACTGCACTCTTCATATCAAAGGCAATCTTAAAGAGGACAGATTATTTAGACCAGATTGGAGTCGACTGTAGGGGTGATGGTTTGATATGAATTTGTATTACAGTTTTACTTGTATCTACTCGTATTTTTTGTTGTTATTTGTTCAGTTGCTTCCGACTCTTCATGACTTCATGGACCATACTACTTGTATTTACTTGTATGTTTATAATGGCTTTTTAAAATTTTATTTTATTCTTAATATGGTCAAAAGACTAAATCAATAAAGTATTTATCTATCTAGTGGATTTTGTTATTAGAGCAGTTTAGTCTGGGCTGCCTGTTGATTTAATATCTTTAGCTGTTTTTATGTCTTTTTAGTTTTGTGCACTGCCTAGAGTCCACTGGAGTTGGGCAGC
This sequence comes from Charina bottae, assembly GCA_023362775.1. NCBI lineage: Eukaryota > Metazoa > Chordata > Lepidosauria > Squamata > Charinaidae > Charina > Charina bottae. The sequence goes on from JALMGJ010000015.1 coordinate 21,553,784, forward strand.
CAATTAACAATAATAATAATAATAATAATAATAATAATAATAACAATAACAATAACAATAACAACAACCATCAGTCAATTGCAAAAGGCAGCTTTGCTTGGAACAGCTTACATCCTGCGACGATACCTTTAATAGTATTGAACAACAACATCTGCCTATCCCAGGTCCTTGGGAAGGACTCGATAGGAGGACAAAAATGCCAAACCCAGTCTAAACATCTGGCTGACTGTGCAATCAAACCACCATAAGTGTAAGAATAACAAGGGATGCTTCAATTGTAGCTCAGAAATGCCATTTCCTCTGAGAATAATACAGGAGATATTCTGGACAACTTCACCTTCCAAGTTTCAATACCATTCCCATCTCACTATTTTTTAAAAATCTCCTCTCTTCATCTATAGTATATTTCAGGCAGATTGTGACATTAGGTTTCTAGCCACCCGATCTTGTTAAATGAATACAAAAGACACAGTTGCTGCCATATAACTAAGCACAACCTATTAACCTGAGGAGCAAAAACCTTCCCTTTAACATGAACGCATTTTCTTCACATTCTTAGAGGCCGCTCTGAAACACTTTTTTAAAAAAGTCTACTGCAAAAAAGATTTTCTTGAATTAAGAACTCTAAGAGAAACTTCATGATAAAGCATGGCATTAGAAAATGATGGCTAGAATCTTCTAGTCATCAAAGATCCATGATGAAAAGATATTTTTTTAAAGATTTTTTTATCCTGACTTTATTATGTTTATAAATAACTCAAGGTGGGGAACATACCTAATGCTCCTTCTTCCTCCTATTTTTCCCACAACAACAACCCTGTGAGGTGAGTCGGGCTGAGAGAGAGGGAGTGGCCCAAGGTCACCCAGCCGGCTTCCATGCCTAAGGCGGGACTAGAACTCTCAGTCTCCTGGTTTGCCATTGGCTCCTTCCTAGGGCTGAGAGTGTGTGACTGGCCCAAGGTCACCCAGCCGGCTTTCATGCCTAAGGCGGGACTAGAATGCTCAGTCTCCTGGTTTGCCATTGGCTCCTTCCTAGGTCTGAGAGACAGGGACTGGCCCAAAGTCACCCAGATGGCTTTCATGCCTAAGGTGGGACTAGAACTCACGGTCTCCTGGTTTCTAGCCTGGTGCCTTAACCACTAGACCAAACTGGTTCTCTCTTTTTTTTTCCCAATAGTTTTTTTCCCCCAACAGTTTCTGAAAAAAAGTTAATTCCTATGGCAAAGTAGTAGCCAAGAACTAAAACACAGAAGTATGTTGATGTTTCTGGAAAACCAAAGCCGTTCTCCTGTCTTCTTAAGGCGATGTTCACCAGCTAAGGAAGGGAACAGTCTGTAATTTAGAGTCATTGTTTGGTCATCTCCATCAACTAATGGGGAAATACCACAGAGAGTTAAGGCTGCCACCAGAAACCAGATAAGAGATAAGAGATTTACTACTCTGGAAGAATGCCCACCTGCTTCCAAATCATGATGTCTTTCTATTTCCAGATAAAAGAGTTATTACAAAGATCTCATCCCAAAGGAAAGAAAACTTGTAGTATTCTGCATGGACTGGTCACCACCTGAGAAGGCACAGAGCATGTAAGACAAGGAAGTGCAACTAGAGCCCCAGAGCCACATACTGTATGTCCTCCCTTGAGCTCATCAGAAGTTGTTGCCAAACATTTCATGTGGTTGAATGTAATGTTAATTAATTTTAGGTTTAATTGGAATCAATTTTATTTTTGCTTGTCCCTGTCTACTTCTTAGCCCTCACCACCCCCACTTTTCTGTAAGTATCCCTTGGCACGTCATTCAAAGGTTCCCAAAAGGTTGTGCATCTAAGGGATATATTAGTAGGCTTGATTGTTCATAGAGATGAACTTCTGTATTATCTACTGAATATCAATTGTCCATGTGAATTAAGAATTCATTTATACTGACCTTCATATATTGTCCGATTTCCGTGTTTCCTCTTCCTTTAGAGAAAGAACAACTAGGACTGGCAAAGTAGAGCTGAATGTTATGATCTTATTATCTGAATGGTTGTCTTTCTGGTGTTGGGGCTCATACCCCTGAAAGAAGCCTATCTGTTCTTCGTGTCCAACATCAGAGGCACATACATCTTTTCCTGCCATCTAACACATGGGAGGTGATCCACAGTGTTAACGTTAAGGGGGGGGAGTGTCCCTCCTTTCCTTTTATCACCTGGCTCACAGGCCTCCTGGCTGGGCACCTCCCCCCCTTTCCTTTCCTGGCCCACGCAATTAACTAAAAGGGAGCACTGCCCTTTTAAAACTTATGAACCAGGATCCACACCTCAGCAACAACTGTGGCAAAAGGAACCCTGGAATGGATTTACTCAAGTTCTCTAATTGACTCCACGAGAACTCTCTCCCCCAAAGGGCAAATTATTCCTAGCTTGGGCACCAACCCAGATGTTCCTAGCTTGGGCACCAACCCAATGTTCCTAGCTTGGGCACCAACCCAGATGTTCCTAGCTTGGGCACCAACCCAAAGGACAAAATTTGCTGCCACCACCCTATTACCATAGTCCCACAGCCCTAGGGAAAGCTGGGGGGGGGGCCTCTGGGCCAAACTTTAGGACTTCCAAGGGCGACTTCTCCATCCAAACTCAAGCCCAAAAACCTTGGAAACTTAACCACTAACAACCCCTGGTAGTAGTAAGCCAAGCAGCTAGGCAGGCTGGGTAGAATCCAATTTCACATGTACTCAACCACAAACACCAGCATGTAAAATATATTTTTGTTTATTAAATAGGGTTAAGACTTACATACTATAAGGCATGAACTCTTTACAAGGCATAGTATGCAAGACAACAGTTGATTAAAATAATAAAAACTACCTTCCTAAAAACTCACTGTAGTTCCTTACACTCACCAGACTTAGCTCTCTTGAACCTGGATAAGTTGTTGCTTACACATTATCCCAGGTGTAGTAAGACAAAACTTCATGTTAGCTAGGTTACTGGAGTATACTAACCCTCTGCTGACAAGAGGTTTTCTGCTTGTTGCTGAAGTTGAAAACCCTCTAAAACTCTCCTTTTTTTCCTTATTTTATTAAGCAAACCTGACATTCTCCTGGCCCTGGTAACCCAGTGATAACCAATCAGAAGCTCGGACCAGCCGAAGCTTTTAGGGCATTGCCTAATGAGCTGCCTGAACTCCCCCTCCCAACTGGAATCACAGCTGCAAGGAGTTACCATCGGAATGTCCTGGCTTGCCTGGATCCAATAGTTCAAAGGGAAGCTGGCCAAACTTACTCCTCTGAAATAATGGACCCTACATTCAGCATTTTATAATTAGGGTTAATTACATATAACAAAACCTAGCTTGCTGCCAAAATTCCAAACAACCCAAAATAGGGTCTGGCATAAGCATTGTTCTTCACACACAGGTGATGGAGTTTGAGAGAAACAGGTGAGAATTTTTGGGTTTCGTTAAGAACTAACCCAAATCTGAAATTTCATCATAAACAGGATGAAAGGTACTTTTGAGAAACCAGATGGCTAAAGTTCTGAGTTTGCCATGGTTGGCCTGATGGATAATCTGTGTTATCATGCATGCATTGGGTGCATGAATTGTCTCATTTTTCTCAGCCTCTCAGCAACTTTCAATACCATCAGTTATGGTCATCTCCTGTTTTGAAGCTGGTTTTGTTTTCATTTTCTTCTGTTTCTCAAGTAGATTCAGATCATGTTGCTTGGAGACAGTTCTTCCTTAGAACAAAGGCTCTTATGTGGTGCCTATCAGAGCTCCATTCTGCCTCCACTGCTTTTAAATATCTATATATCAAACTGCTAAGGGAAATCATGAGTTGATTTGAAACTGGTTGGTATCAGTATACTACCTATATCTATCTCCTGGTAACAATTTTAGGTAAAGGGTATCTCCCCTGAATGCTGGCCTGCAGTTAGTAGTGGCTTGAACTGAATTGAAACAACATGCTGTCCACTCAGATAGCAGATCTAGTTCTTGTTCGGGGGTTACACTATCCCAGAAGATGTGGGTATGCTTCTGGATTGAGATGTCCCCAATTTCTCAGACTGAAACAATGGACAGAGAGCAACTTTAATTAGCAATTTTGTTTGATGCAACAACTGCATCCCTTCTGGAAGAACAACAACTTGCGCAGTGTCACCAGTTTTGGCTCCTTCCACCTGATCTGCCTTCTCTACGATGAATGCATGTTCTACCTGGTGGAGCATTGGGTGGCTGAAGCCACAGCGGAGGTGCCCATCACCATGATGGGAGAGGTGAGGGCCAGTTATGGCCCACCTTCAGCCCTGCAGGGAGCCACCCGAATCCCATGCGTGGCTTGGTCCAGGGAAACCACGTTCTCTGCCTTGCTCTTGCGGGGCTGCTGCTGGGTGGGTTCCAACTTGACTGGTAGACATTACCCGTTGAAATTTCAGTTCATGCAGAATCTTAATCCTAACCTTTCTGTTGCCACTTGGTTGAGTTTTCTTTTTGAGTTGAACCTTCTCAAGTCCGTTTCTTTTTGTTGGCTTTGAAAAAGGTCCTACAAACACGTGTTTTATAAAGCCAGCTTGGAAGTATTGATTGCAATGGTTGATTTTAATTATGTTTGGATGTGGTCTTCAATTGTTTTTAACACCTCTGGTTTTCATTTTGGCTTTATGTTTTATTGTAAAACCTGAGGGACCTTGGTACTTGGCGGTAGAGTTAGCTCAGTAAATAAAGAAAGGGGTGGGGGGAAATCCTGTGATTGATTTTCATTTACTGGCAGGTTTCTCAAATTTGGTAAACAGATACAGTGTAGCATGATTCATCTTCCTGAAGAGAGTAGCTCAGTTTACTGAATTTAGTTTTTACCAGTAAGGCAAGAATTTTGCTCACTTTTTTTCACAAGAATTTTCCAATGTTCAGGAAGTTCTTCATAAGCATGGCAGGGGAATATTTCTATTGAAATAAAGCAAATGTGGGAGAAAGCAGAAATAACATATTTACCTAGCACTAGACCAAAAAAAAAAAACATTTGAAAGTTTTCCTAATGACAGTTAGGGAAAAATAACCAGGGCTTTTAAATTGCTTTGTTCCTGTTGTATTCTGCCATTTTAATCTAGCTTAATTATTTGATGTGGCTGGCATGACACACACGGAACGCTCTCCCTATGTCTTCCCAGGAATGGGTACTCAATGGGCAGACTCCCTTTGAACCAGTCCTTCATTGTAGGTCTAATACTGTTACCAAAATTAAAATATTGGGGGAAATAGATGATTGGAATTTGAACAGAAATATGTAGACATGCAGAGGAAGGTACAAAACAAGGAAGTCACCTAACCAGGTCTGGATACCAGCTACCAAAGATAAGAATGGCTGTGCAAGAGGTCACAAGGAAACAATTCATCAAGAACAGACTAGGTTTGGAATGACAACTACCAAAGACAAGAATGGGTCATGCAACAGATCATGTAATGGTCAATGAAAGGCAGAGATGACATCGAAAGGAAAGCTGGCAAAGGATTAAAAGGAAAGCTTTGAGGGACTTCATTCTGAGAGATCTCACCATTGCTGCAAGGTACCTTTGGATTCTGGCATCTCATCTGTCCCAACCCTCTTGACCAATTTGCAGTGGGGAAAATGTGAGTAAAGATGTTCATCCATGCGTGTACATGTATGAGTAACTCTTAAGCAAACTGAATCCAGTGAAGCTTTTGTAGATTAACAGACTCATTGTGTGCTGTGTGCCTTTCATTTCTACATAAGATCTTGAATTCTTGTATCTCCATTTAAAGGTTATGATTGTATTCACTAAGAAATACCCCCCCCCCGGGTAAGACGCCAGGCTTGTCGATCGGAAGATCGCAAGTTCGGAGGTTTGAATACCTAGCCCCGTGACGGAGTGAGCTCCCGCACTAGCCCCAGCTCTTGCCAACCTAGCAATTTGAAAGCATGCAAATGCAAGTAGATGAATAGGTACCACTTCGGTGGGTAGGTAACAGCATTCCGCATGCGTCATGCTGGCCACATGACCGTGGAAGCATCTTCAGACAATGCTGGCTCTTTGGCTAACAAACAGAGATGAGCACCGGCCCCTAGAGTCGGACACCACTGCACAAATGTGTGGGGGAAACCTTTACCTTTACATCTGCTATGAAGCCTCAGGTGCACTTATCTAGTCTCTGGATTAGGGAAAACTGGGGGGGGGCAGAAGGCATGCATGCCTCAGTGGGGTGTTTGAAAGTAAAAGGGAATAAATGAAGTGTAAATGGAAGAACTTAACAGAAGTAGCCCACAGTAGACTTAGCCTCCATGGATGTATTTAATCCACTTTTCAAACTGTCCAATGTAGAAACTCTGACTGTATTTCAAGTTAAAGCATAAATTTAGTGCTATGTGAAGGGTTCCTTTCCCATTTTTCTCCCTTGTCACCCCTCCCCTCCCCTCCCCTCCCCCAAAAAACCCCCACAAACAGTCACTTTCATGGGATGACCTGGGAATTCTAGAACCATGTGAGATGCAGGAAAAGTCTGCACATTCTCCATAGTGTAGATAATTTTGCAAAGCCACTTACCCCAGGGCCAAAGTAGCATCCAAACAGTTATGCTTTGGAGTGTGCTGGTCTGTGCTAATTAAGGTCCTGTTACAGCTAGGAACTAGCTGATGAAAGAGAAGCGTCTGTACTCATTAAATCAGCACAGTTGGAAGGCTGAACATCAAAGAGGAGCAGATCAGCTCTGGAGTGTAGTGGAAAACATACAGCATTTCTCTCTGCCTCTCTCCTTTTCCTTAAGTGCATTATCTTTAAGCATGTAAGTTATGTAACCCTTATAACTTCCCTTAGGACAAAACTTGCTGCTTCTTGCTCAGTCTTGGGTCTGTCAAACATTACCCAAGCTTGCTGGCTGACTCTCCCTCTGAAGGTGGAGCCCTCTTGCAATTAAGGAAAAAAAATAACAACAAAAAATAAGGTGAGAGCAAATATCTAAAGTCCCCCCCCCCCCCCGCCCTGGGTCTGGCAAGCCAGCAGTTCAGATAAAACCACTCCAGACATAGAATCTGAGATCCTTCAAGATTGCCGTCTCACTGCCTGTCAAGTCCTTCAGAAATTCCACCTCCTCCTTTGAGATATAAGAGGCGCTATGCCAGTGCCGTGAATAGTCCTAGGAAGTTTTTATACCATTTGTAAGACTGTTCTCTTCTTTCCTTTTTCTTTTTTAGTGCCTGTCTGAGCAGCCCTGCCTCTCTTCCACCTGTCATGCACCAGGCTGAAGTTGACAATTCTCTGCTCATCTATATGGGAGCCACTGTGCTCTGTGGTGGGGCAATATTTTATCGAGCCAAGAAGAACCGAATGGAGAAAGCAATCCCTTTTTGCTGGGGCCTCCTGTTGCTTTTGGCTTTGGAAATCCTGTGCTTTTCCACCCTGAGAAGTTCTCTGGGCTTGGCTTTATTCTCCTTGGCGTGTCTCACGTTTTGCTTTTGCCCTCCAGCGCAAGGCATGTTACCTGTGGATCATAAAGCTGTGCTCATCACAGGTAAGGGAGAGAGATCCGTTCAATTTTTGAAACGGTTTATCCATCCAACTTCTTGAGAGAAAATGCAAAGTTTACATTTGCTCAGTTTGCTCTGAAATAACTCTGCAAAGGGCTTGGCTTTCCCTTGGCTGACATCTTTTCCTTTATTAAGGTTAATTTATCTACTCTACCTGATTCTGAAATAAGGATTTCTCTTCCCCCCCCCCCCCTCAAATTGAAATCTTACAATACTTTGGGCTTCCTATGCCTGTGTTAAGGTCCAGATGGACTTCTGTGTAAAGATGCTTTGGGGTGTAGGAATTGTAAACTGTGAAGTAACTTAGGATCTCAAGTTGTTACCTGGCCTTTTCTCCTTTTTCTTTCCATGCAAAAAGAGAACAGGCAGCATATTATTAAGCCTCTTTTTATAAAGGTTAACTAGTGTCGTTTTTCACATCTGAAATGTGGCTTTAAACAGCTGATGATAAATGACGACAGACTGAGTCCAAGAATGTATGGTAGTGGGTGTGGATAGCACCTTGACACAAATTGCTTATTTGCTGGTACAGCAGCTTGCCAAGAACAGCATGACACAATACTTTGGTCCAGGCTGGCTGGAGCAAGAAAGAAAATTCATCAATGGGCTCTGAAAATAGTAGTAATTCTCTCTCTCTCTTTCTCTCTCTCTTTCTCTCTCTCTCTCTCTCTCTCTCTCTCCCACACACAAACACACACACACACAGAGAGAGAGAGAGAGAATAAGAGAAAGAGATAAATTAAGACCATAGTAGGCTTGATTCATGTTTGATGATTGATTCATAGCGTGTGTCATGTGGCCACATGACCGTGGAAGCGTCTTCAGACAACGCTGGCTCTTTGGCTAACAAACGGAGATGAGCACCGGCCCCTAGAGTCGGACACGACTGCACAAATGTGCGGGGGCTTGATTATTTTTGCTTATGTACCTTTGTGCTTTATGTTCTCCTTTTGGTGCTGTGCTGAAAGATTAGACATACTGTATGTTTCTCTCTCTAGATTTAAGATATTGTCCATTAGCCACTGGAAATGGTAAACATGGCTGTTTGGGTGACGAGGGTTGGAGGACTGAATTGACCCTAGCAAAAGTCCTCAAGTCCACTTTTTAAAAAGGAAAAGGTCCTGTTCTGCCCCCATGTTCCTGTTGCTGCCTCTCCCTCCAGCAGCTTCTGTGGAGTAGAAAGAATCCCTTCCAATGAAATGTGGAACACAATTTCAGTCAAACATTAAAATACTAATAAAAGTCCATAATTACTATAAAATATACATTCTTTACATATCCAACGTATTTCACCTAAAAGAACCTATTTGGCATTCAAGAATTTTTTTATAAAAAGTTTTATATATATTTATATTTTTAATGGCTTCTTTTTAGGAAGTGACAGTGGAATCGGCCATGAGCTTGCAAAGTACCTTGACCGTTTAGGATTTACTGTGTTTGCCAGCGTTTTAAATGCAAAAGGACCTGGTGCAAAAAAGCTGAAGGAAACCTGCTCAGAGAGACTTTCCATCCTGCAACTGGATATCACTAGTTCAACGCAAATAAAGGAGGCTTATCTTGAAGTAAGACGGAAGTTGCAAAATGCAGGTATCTTTGGGTTCCAGAAAAGATCAGAAATGAAGTGTGTTGATATTGGCCTGAGAATCCAGTCATCTTTCAAAATCAGAGGCTGAGATCAACATCTACCTCTTTTGACTAGCTGATGGAATGAATGAAATTAAGATAAAAGATCTACATTAACTTAGTTGCATGAGATCAACTCAATGATGGTGGTTTCAACTTGGATAATTGCCCACTGCTGACCGTTGTCCAGTATCTGCAGTTTAGATATTGAAAAATCTTACAGACACCTGCTGTTGTCCAGCAAATATTGTCAAATATCAACACTGCGACATCCTAATGCTGCTATTAAAAAACAATGGTCTACCTAATGCAGGGCTTTCCAAAGTTTTTCCTGCGGCGACACACCAACCGGCGGTGTGTCACCGCGGGAAAACCCGGAAGTGCGGCAGTGCGCAAAAACCCGGAAGCGCTGCTGCCGCTTTCGAGTTTTGCACGCTGCAGTTGGTGTGTCACCGCGGGAAAACCCGGAAGTGCGGCAGTGCGCAAAAACCCGGAAGCGCTGCTGCCGCTTTCGAGTTTTGCACGCTGCAGTTGGTGTGTTGCCGCGGGAAAACCCGGAAGCGCTGATGATGATCAGCGCTTCTGGGTTGTGTGGCGACACACCAGACTGTGTGTGGCGACACACTTTTGTGTCGCGACACACAGTTTGGAAAGCTCTGACCTAATGTTTGAAAAATAATCAATCCTAATATTCAGACATGAGGTTTTGGGTAAAGATCTAATTTATGTTTTTCCCTTTCTTCCATCTCAGATACTCTCTGTTGCTTACAAGTATTTTTGTTATGTCTGTTCACACCCCTTTGCGTTCAATGGGGTTATTGCTTATTAAAGGTGCCCAGGACTAGCAGACTCATTCCCCTTTCCTTTAATCTACAAATAACCATTAGCCTATGGGAAAATCTGAAATTGCTGCTTCTCAGGAAGCCATGTCTTATTTTGTCCTGACATATTTGCTTTAAAAAGTAGGCGAAAGAGAAGAGTTTGGTAAGATATATATGCAAAGCATAAAAGGAAGGAACTAAACTGGAAGAGGAGCCAGTTTGGTGTAGTGGTTAGACCAGGCTAGAAACTGGGAGACCGTGAGTTCTAGTCCTGCCTTAGGCACGAAAGCCAGCCGGGTGACCTTGGGCCAGTCACACACTCTCAGCCCTAGGAAGGAGCCAGTGGCAAACCAGGAGACTGAGAGTTCTAGTCCCATCTTAGGCATGAAAGCCGGCTGGGTGGCCTTGGGCCAGTCACACTCTCTCAGCCCTAGGAAGGAGTCAATGGCAAATCCCTTCTGAAAAACCTTGCCAAGAAAACTGCAGGGACTTGTCCAGGCAGTCTCTGAGAATTGGACACGATTGAATGGATTTTTTAAAGGAAAAAACTGGAAGAAGGGTCTGATTCCTCCCTGCAGCAGGAATTCCATTAATTCACTTGTTTGCACTTCCTTTCTTTCTCCCTGCCAGACCTTTGGGGTGTTATCAACAATGCAGGAATATTGGGGTTCATAGGTGATGGAGAATTGCTTCCCATGAGTTCTTACAAGCAGTGCATGGATGTAAATTTCTTCGGCCCTGTTGAATTATCCAAAACGTTCTTACCGTTGCTTCGGAAATCCAAGGGAAGGCTTATTAACATCTCAAGTATGGCAGGTGAGTTATGCTAGTGTGTTCCGGCAATTTGTAAATTTACAGACTGCCACTTGGGTTTGATTCTTCTCCGTGAACTGCCACATTTCTAACACATTAGGGCTGCCATGTGGGAGGCTTCCAAATTAATCATGAATCTGGGGATAAGACTGCAGAAAATAGCCTATACGTCAATGCTAAACAATTGAGCTATCTAACATTCAGTGAAGATTTAGTTTGGCAAGTTTGGGATAGGACACTATCTCATTTCTAATCTATAAGTATTTATAGCCAAGTCAAGGCCAAAAATGCAGGAAAAGGGGGCATGTGGACTTACCCATTTGTGTGTGTGTGTGTGTTTTGCCACTACACAAACTAACATTCACTTATGTCTATGAAGGTTCTCAGTCATCCAGGTGGAACAGTCTGTGGCTTGAATCATGTCAACTGGATTTCTATTTTCTTAGTGGAAACGTTTCACTCCTTATCCAAGGAGCTTCTTCAGTCGAAGGACTGAAGAAGCTCCTTGGATAAGGAGTGAAACGTTTCCACTAAGAAAATAGAAATCCAGTTGACATGATTCAAGCCACTAACATTCACTTATCTTTTGAAATTTGTACTTCTCTGAGTATTGCAATGGAGTTTGGCTATGGCAAAAAATAATATTAGAGAAAGGCATGCATAGTTATTCACATATTCATGAAAATAATGTGCAAAAAAAAGGCATTTTATTAAGAGTAGCATTGCTTGCAAAAACTATTTCCCATGGATTCTAATAGACACAATGCAGCCATTTTACCAAATATATCAATTAAAATGAGACCTCCTCTCCTATGCTTAACGGGAATATACTGTATATTAAATCCCATCTTCAGAAAGTCCCAAATGGAAGATTGGATAATGCAATGTAATGTAATGTACTATTCTTATTTCCTGCACTATAAGAAGTATTTCTTACAACAGGAACATGAATTGCTTTAGGCTCCTTCGTCTGGTAGCTAAAGAATTTTTATTTTGCTGGAAGATTTTCAGATTCCCTTTCTGACAGTCAGGATTTATGAAAGTGAGGCAATAACAAACTTATTTTTTTTAAAAAGCATTCCCTCCTTTCCACTCCTCTGGGTTCTGCTTCCAACATGGCAGGCATCCAATTGCAAGTCAAATGCCACCTGCATTTTTCAGTTTCAGAAAATGAAAAAAAAAATCTGGTTTGTCAGGAGTGTCGACATCACTTAGGGGTTACAAAAAGTGGTGGAGGAAAAGAACAACCGTAATAGACAACTGTAAACAATCAGAATGATAAGCTGATAAATATGCAAAGTCCCGCAGCTGTCCAAAACACTGACTAACTTCTTGAGGCATGAAACACCTGACCTGGCAATACTGTAGTGCAGGAAAAGATTCATTGCTGATGTCCATAGTATTTAAATGGAGTCACTGTTTCCTCCAGAACCTTCATACTTGTGTATGGCATCTTCTCCATCCCAACCATTCGTTGTAGGACTCAATTTGTAAGCACTAAGAACACACAAGATGTAGACTGTACTAAAAAGTAGACAGGACCAGGGAAAGCCCTACATTTGATTTAATAAAGTTAATGTTCATCCAGTAAATTCAATACAGGTAGTCCTCGATTAATGACCACAATTGGGCACCGGAATTTCAGTTGCTAAGTGAATCGATTATCAAGCAAATCTGATCCGATTTTACGACCTTTTTACGGCAGTCATTAAACGAATCACCATGGGTGTTAAGCGAACCACATGGTTGTTAAGCAAATTACCCAGTTCCCCATTGGTTTTGCTTGCCAGAAGCCTGCTGAGAAAGTAGAAAATGGCGATCACGTGACACTGCAACAGTCATAAATGTGAACCGGTTGCCAAGCGCCCAAATCGCGATCATGTGACCGTGGCGACGCTGCAACAGTCATAAGTATGAGGACCAGTCATAAGTCGGTTTTTTCAGCACCGTTGTAAGTCTGATCCATCACTAAACAAATGGCTGTTAAGCAAGGACTACCTGTAATTCCCCATGGGTTGAATATCTATCTCCTTCTCTCTCTCTTAAAACGGCAGTTGGGTGGCCATTTTTTGAGGTGACACCCAAGGCTTCTGAGGACAAATATTGCTCTAGTGTCTCAGCTTAAGCACCCCTGGTTTACATTTTGCTCATGTTAGTAGCACTTTTGGTGCCTTTCTATTTCTATCCTTTCCCATCCTTTCTATGAGGAAATATGTATTTAGGTAATTCCTCCATTAAACCCATATACAGCTTTTGCAATAACCATTTGGGGATATTGGCTCCACTGGTGATAAAACACTTATTTTATAGGCAAATAACATTTTGCACAGAGTGTCATAGGTCTTTGGTCAAACAGAAGCATGGTGCCCAACCCTTTCACACTTGAGTGTACAGCAATGTCTCCAAAGTCAGCTTGACCTCAAAACAGATAATCAAGTTAAAGGCAAAGGACCTCACTTTGACGCCACTCTACAAGAAATAAATAATTGGAAAGACTGGCTGGTAAAACATGGACTCCTTCCTTTCACTGGATGTTGCTTTTAGGGAAGGGAGGAACTTTCACCCTGGAAACGTTGTGCCTACCTTTTATAAATCAGTGTTTCTCACACTTATTTCCAACACTTCAAGTAGTTGAGGCTCATACCTTTGGAAGGTATTCTTCACCTTTCATTCACCTTTCCCCCAGTTTAGTGCTAGAATGTGAAAACATAAACACAGTCTACATGCATCATCATTTTGTAGAAGCAACTTGTATGGAATAACTCTTATATTAATATAGTGAGTAACTTCAGAGTATCTTGGAGACTGGAAGTCGTACCCCCATTTATGTAGGTTATGTAAAGAAAGATCTGATGGAAAAAGGGAATTTCAGAAAAAGTTATATGACACTCAAGGACTTTTTTTCTCTCAGTTTCCCAACCAAGGTATCTCAGTAGCTTTACCATCAAGCCGGGAGGAAGGGAGGGAGGGAGATTTTCCTAGCAAACCAGGGCAAAAACAAGGCCAGGGGTCCTTGGGAACCAGTGTTTTCTTGAGGTTATTTTCCTAGGGCTACTGTAGAAGTTTATTTATTTACTTCTTTACATTGGTTTATATATACTTCAGTCACAACCAGCTCTGAGTGGCTCACACTCCCAATCATAGTTGTTGTTGTTGTTGAGTCGTGTCCGACTCTTCGTGACCTCAAGGACCATAGCACACCAGGCCTTCCTGTCCTCCACTGTCTCCCGGAGTTTACTCAAATTCATGTTCATTGCATCGGTGATGCTATCTAACCATCTCATCCTCTGCCGTCACCCTTCTCCTTTTGCCTTCAGTCTTTCCCAGCATCAGGGTCTTTTCCAGTGAGTCCTCTCTTCGCATTAGGTGGCCAAAGTATTTGAGCTTCAGCTTCAGTATCTGTCCTTCCAATCATAGTAACCAAGGTTAAAACAATGACATAATGAAAGGTAACCATCAAATTCTATCACATCATACCAAGGAAAAAACAAATCCAAGCCAAAGGAAATCAGTGGCCTTTCTTCAGGAGGGAACTCGTTGATATCAGCCCCCAAGGGCCTTTGGATAGAGCCAAGTTTTAATGGCTTTCCTGAACCTAACAAGGTGGATGCCAGTTTCGGAGCTTGGGGGTAAGAGTCTGGAAAGAGGGGAGGTGTCCTGACTTTGAGTGAAGGAAAACACGCTGAGACTTGGTGTTGAGGCTCTAGTGTTTTATTGTTCTACTCTGCTAGACAGAATCCAGCTAAACTAAAATGAACTAGTAATGCTCAGAGAAAGGGCCCAAGAAATCAGGGTGGGGCCTTCTTTAGCCTCTTGGGAGGAAAGCAAAGTGATTCAGTACTACGCATGCGTTTATCCCCCTGGAGGGAGCCCCCTCCTTCTTCACCAGTTATCTCCCTGAAAGGAGGGAATAAAATGATCAGCAATGGGAATGTAAAGAAATTTAGACTGGCACATGAATGAGATGGGCTCCCCCCCCCCCCATTTTTGTGGTGAAAGGGAGCAGGATAGTACAGCTCAGTCCAACAAAAATGTGAGAAGGGAAAATCAGCTGTAGCAACTGGTGCAATCTAGACTTTGTTGACCACCTGCATTCAACTGTTAATTCTAATGGCATAAAACATAAGAGTGGAATCATTTCCCCCAATGGTGATTTTCTTCTTAAACTCTGTGCTAACACGATGGCTGTTCTTCTTATCCTTTTTCCAATATCCTTTAAGAAGAAGAAGGAAAAAAAACACACACACAAGCATTTCAGAACTATATTTAGCCAGCAAGAACATAGACCTTTGTCTCGTTTGCTGCTAAGAAACTTGTGTTTAACTTCGGCTTAACATTCAGCTTTGGGTTAAGCTTTTCATTCTCCTATTGTGAGTCAGTGTTTTGATTTCTCTCACAGGAGGAATACCAATGCCTCGATTGGCTGCCTATGGAGCTTCCAAAGCAGCCCTGTCCATGTTTTCTGGAGTCATGAGGCAGGAGCTATCGAAGTGGGGCATTAAAGTTGCTGTTCTTCATCCATCAGGCTTCAAAACATGTAAGTTGTGATATTTCACTGCGCATTTCCCCAAATTCACCAGAAAAGAAATCTCTGTAGAAACCCAGGTTCTCAATCCAAAATCAGACATTGGCCATCAGTCATCTGTTTTATCCCTAGCAAAGGCTAGAACCTGGTTTCGCTTTTTAAGATCCTAGATACAATGTGTCTCAACCATAAGATGCAAAGCGCACTATTTCTAAGAGTTTGCAAATTGTCTTTTTCAAGGGAAGGCTTTAATTTTTATTCTTTCATGGCCCAGGTCAACCAACAGCTCTTTTTGTATCCATAAATACCGCTTGTTCTGGAAGCTTTCTCTGATGAGTTTCCCTGGGAAAGTGTTTTGATAGAGATGGTAGTTGCCTAATTTGACATCATATACCTGAGCTGATGCTTTGTTTTCCCTGGGAAGATGATTTAGGGCAGGGGTGGGGAACGTCCGGCCCGCAGGTCATATGAGGCCCACAAAATCATTTGGTCTGGCCCTGCCAAGGCAACCGCAGGCGGGACTCGAAATTCAATAAATCTAGGAGCTCCTGCCCGCAAACCCTGCCCCCTTCTGCGTGATTGGCTCCTGCCTGCAAACCCCACCCCCTTCCGCATGATTGGCTCCCACCCGCAAACCCGCCCCCGGTCCACAAATGATGTTATAAATATCCAAATGGTCCTTGGCAGAAAAAAGGTTCCCCACCCCTGATTTAGGGGCTTTTAACTTGAACCTCAGAATTCTCCTTCACAGATACGTTCCAATCTGTGGAAGAAGCTGAATTGAACAGGCTTTCCTGCCACCTTCTCTGTATTTTTTTCTTATTGGATTCTTGAAGGAATAACTTCTGAGGTAAAATCAAAGAGACTAGACATTCCAAAAATGAATTTGTTGGTTTTCTAGCAATCGGGGGGAATCCTGAAGACTGGATTAAGGAAGAACAGAATCTTCTGGAGAAACTAACGCCAGATGTGAAGAAAGATTATGGTGAGGATTACGTCCATAACCTGAGTCTGTTACTTAGTCAGATGGCTTCTTTTTCCTCACCAGATCTCTCACCGGTGTCCTCTGATGTTCTACATGCTTTACTGGCTGAGCATCCAAAAGGTTTATACACTCCAGGCAAGAATAGTTACACATTCCTTCTCATGTTCTGCTGTACTCCTCTCTGGTTTTATGATTTTTTCATGAGCAAAATAATGAATATCCCTTGCATGCCTTATGCTCTCAGAACAGCAGAGACCAAAAACAGTTCATAAGTTGAGCAGGAAGTCCATGCATCCTTCAAAAATGAAGAAAATAGTCTACCACATGATCTTTATTTGATAAGTTATTGTTCAGCTAATTACAGTATGTGAGATAGGACATGTGTAAATAATACACAGATGTAGAGATAGATATAAATATAAGCATAGATTTAGGGTGGTACAGAAAAAGGGAGTTTTAACATTATAATAGCTCTGTACATTTCGTCTTTCTTTTGAGTAGCTTTTCCTGGAATTTTCCATTGTATTTTATGGCAGTGCTGAAAAAGTTTTCCCTTTCCCAAAGATTCATATTAATTTTTCTTACCTTTTGTTTGCCCCAATCAAATCAATACACATTTTGTGGCCATCATGTACACTATATTTTTCCCCCCATGATCTTGCTCAGGAGTTTATAAAAGAAAATTAAAATCACACTTACCTGAAGACCTCCTCCTGAAAACTCTAGGGGAAGAATTGAACTATGTCTATGCCTCTAAGTCTCTAATTACATGGTATCTTTCTTACTAATCAGAAACGCAGCAAAATACAGAAATCCCTACTGCTTTTATAGAAGAATGTCTATAGGTTATGTTCAGGATCTCAGAACCATGTAAAGTTTTAGGAAGTGGAGTCTGTAGGTTCTATTGTACTGCCTCAACCATATACTGAATGTGATCCCTAATAGGGCGAGACCACCGTATTATTAATCCAAGCAGTAGATAGAAGCAACAGCCAAAACATTTTTTAAAATATGAAGTTAATTATTTTTAAAAAGAAATCTCCATTGTGCCAAAATGGCTGGTCTGGGAAATGGAGAGACTATTTGGTTCAACTCTATACACGACTGTTTATTGGAATAAAGTATTTCTACCAAAAATTTATAAAGGAACTCTGAATGCAAAATTTTCAAGTTGAGCTTCTTCATTTGGTTGACATATCCACCACTTGGCTGTCAGTGGGAAGATCTACCTCACCAATTTGGGAATTCCATATTCACCTTGTTCATCTTAGGTTAGATTTACCCAGGCCAAGCTAGAAAATGGCTTGGTCAGGTTTGTGACGGTTTTAAGGTACAACTTGAAAAATGGATTTGCATCATCCTGTTGCATCCTAAGAAATAACGAGTTTGTCCTTTGTGCCATTTCATGCTTGATGCTGCCACCCTGGGTCAACTTGACATGAGCTGAACAGAAGGTACAACTGACGTCTGACCAGGTTCTTAAATTACTTGATGGAATGGTCAGACCAAAAACGAGGAAACCTAAGGGACCATAAGTTTGTCATTAACAGTAATAGTCAAAGGTTGCACCGTGCCTGGGGAGGTTCCAAGAGTTCCATGCCAAGCAGGAGGGTAAGAAAAAGACATAAGCACACCTGTTTTGCAGAAAGTGGCTAGCATAAATTGTCTCCTGCATACTAGATTTAAGGAGATGCATGACATTATCTCTTTAAGTATCATTGTTTTAGACTGCCAATCAGATTTTTGTGAGAAGCATTAACAGGCCAGCCTGTGATGGCATCCATGTGTGGCTGCCAACTCCCCTTTGCCTCCTCCTGTATTTATTAATTTATTTATTGCAGCCCCTGGAATCCCTGAGGTCATGTGGCTGAAGTCTGGTGAAAATGCTTAAATATTGGTGGTGTGATTTCCTCCAGATTTCTGAGCCAAAAAAAGAGGCAGGATAAACTGTCGGACATACTTTTCATATCTTATATGGGAGGAAGGAAGGAAGGGAGGGAGGGAGGCAGGGAGGGAGGGAGGGAGGGAGGGAGGGATAGCTCAGCCTCGTGTGATGTCATATCATTAGCCTATCCCATATGACTTCCAGCTGCTGGGGGGGGGGGGGAAGCAAAACAAAGCAGTATTCCCCCCCCCATTGAAAAAAGGTTGCCCATTCTATCTTGCTGAGCACTGAGTTTTAGCAAAATTATTGACAGGCTGTGATATTCCAGCATTCATTACTCAAGGATGCTTGGTCAGAGATGGCTCATCAGAATTCCACACCCTGCTGGGCAGGTAAGGTAAAGGTAAAGGTAAAGGTTCCCCCTGCACATTTGTGCAGTCGTGTCCGACTCTAGGGGCCGGTGCTCATCTCCGTTTGTTAGCCGAAGAGCCAGCGCTGTCCAAAGACGCTTCCGTGGAACGCTGTTACCTTCCCACCGAAGTGGTACCTATTCATCTACTTGCATTTGCATGCTTTCGAATTGCTAGGTTGGCAAGAGCTGGGGCGAGTGCGGGAGCTCACTCCGCACGCAGGGCTAGGGATTCGAACCTCCGATCTTCCGATCGACAAGCCTGGCGTCTTACCCGCTGAGCCACCACACCTCAGGTACAGGGAGGAAAAAGAGATTATTCATGAAAAGAAGCAAAGAACAAAACAGGACTTTGGGGAAAGGGCAGAGAGAGAAACTGGGAGTGAATATTGACTTTGTAATCTATCTGGGACACTGCCCACTTCAGATACTGATGGGAGTGTGACAGCTGTCAGGTGAAACATTTCTTGTGTGCCCCTACTCTGTTCAAATATTGTATATTTAAATAAGTATTATACAGTTTCAAGAGCTTTCCAAACTTGTTCAAAGAATTTCTTGAGATGAATGTGGCTGCTCTGTTAACCCAGAGGGTCTGTTAACCCTCTGTCAACCCAGGTTAATTATTGAGAAGGTTGTGTGCCAGAAAGCTAGATTTGGTGCACCTCTTCTGCCATCTGGCCATTGAGGCTTGTCCATTTGTTTCGGTTGTGCCAAATATATTGAAGCTTCTACGGAAAGAGAAGATGTAAAAGAAAAGCATAAAGCCCCTGTAACAAGTGTTCTCTTGATTCATATTATAATAAACATTTATTTATTACATTTTATCTTGATCTCTAGCTTCTTGAGAGATAAGAGCAAACAATACAGTCCTTTGCCTGCCAGCCTATGATTTAAACCATGTAACGCAAAAGGGAAGAGGGACTGGGAGAGACAAATGGGCACGGAAGAGGGGGAATCAAATTGATTTTAAGCAGGGTGGGGCCTAGAAAACCCTCCAATTCTCACTATTGATCATCCTGGATTGGGTTGCTGGGACTTGCAGTTCAGTCATCTTTTGGGGCACAGGTTCCCCTTACCTGTCTTATAGTTCCAAATTCCATAATATCCTACCTTTTCTCCAGGAGCTCATGATTTCCTATGTTGCACCTTCAACAATCCTATGAAAGAGGTTGGGCTAAGAGAAGATGATTGGTCCAATGTCACCTAGGAAGCTTCCTTGGCTGAGTAAGGACTTGAATTTAGGTCTCCCTGTTCCTAGTCACCTTCACCACCTCAACACCCAGGCTCTTCGGTTAAGCGTCTTTGGCTAAAGGAGCATTTGAACCTGGCTCTATCCATATCTAGTCCAGTACCTCAGCTACTACATTAACTGAAGTGAATCAAGTTGAGGAAAGCACCAGGTTCAGGAAGGCTGGTCTGGACTTGTCTTCAATTGAGAAGAAGTGAATACAGCTGAAAGATAGGTTGGGTCATCTAAAATATTTTAATATGCTTTCGACCATCAAAAACAAGAATTATGAATCATGATTAAAGATCTCACATATTTAAGGAAATAAACTCCATAACTTTCATTGAAAGTAAGCTGTGGTCTTGGTGAGAAACATATCTCATAGTAATTTTTAATTAAATAATGTCTCAAGGGAGCATAAACAAAGCAGAGCAGATACTATATAATTATTGTATTTTTTTTAAAAAAAATGGATATAGAAATGTGTGAAGCTGCAATTTACCTTACTTGTGTGCTGTGCAGAGATGTATGAAATGGAAGCACGTAGGGTAAAATTAAATGATAGTATTTAGGCATTTTTCTTTTCTTAATTCCTGATCACAGGAGATCTTGTTCAGATTTATGCAGAATTGATTTTCAAGAATCAGATGCAGATGAAAATATGAAGAGCTGGTAGCATTTGAAAATGGTTTACATAAACAAGATCAATGAAGTCACAGAAATGGAATGGAGCTAAAGAAAGGGAATTTAGGCCAGCTTGACCTAATATGTGATATGGATGAGTATATAAAAATACAGGCCATAGTGTACTTATGGTGCCGGCAAGGATCAACAAGGAAGACTGCCTTCTGATAAAATAAATAACATAAAAATCCACATATTAGTAGGCTTTGGAAAGTTCACCAAGTATTGTCTATAACAGCTGTGGAGAGATCTATATTTGAAGGAAAACATCATCTTTTCTTAGGTCACACCCATAGCTGACATGCAATGATGTGGGTAGAGAAGTGTTTGGTTTAAGTTGTTCCCAACAGATGCTGTTTGCATGCCAACATGCACTCCAAATAACATTCTTCCCTTTTAACCCAATTTGCAGTCCCATTTTCTATATCTTTCATGCCTTTCTTTGGAATCGTAAGTTCAGAAACCTTGTTTTGTTTACCGTCCAAACATTAAAATTTCCAGATAAAGAGAACTGTGCATAAGAGGGCTAGGAAATATTTCACCAACTCTGTATAACTAAGCTTTAGTTTTCATTTTTTTAAAAAATAATTCCCTTGATTTTAACGTATGGTTTCCCCAGTTTGACATGGATCCCTGGACTTGTCATAAGTCTAATAAAATTGTGCCACCAGCACAATTAGAAGCAGGAAAGTTAGATGAGGCAATTGTGACACAGTCCAGGTTGAACGAATGGCCATGTCAATATTGTCACAAACCTCCATTGACTCAAACACACAACACTCTGTGTT
The DNA here is from genome assembly GCA_023362775.1 of Charina bottae. Lineage (NCBI taxonomy): Eukaryota > Metazoa > Chordata > Lepidosauria > Squamata > Charinaidae > Charina > Charina bottae. The sequence continues at coordinate 21,575,065 of JALMGJ010000015.1, forward strand.
AACTGGAAACAAGGCTTTCAAAAATAAGATGGATGAGCGTGGCCTAAAGACATACTTCACATATACTGCACAGAAAGGCAAAAGGGACTTATGACAGCCCTCCATTTGGCCTAATGAATGGCCCTATTTAAACCCCGCCAGCAGAGGCAATGGAAGAAAAGAGATGCAGTGAACGTGCAATATTGCACATTTAGTGGCACATTTTGTTAGATTGCTCTGCCTGCAGTGAGTGAACTCATCTCAGAAGACCCTGCAGCAGTGAAGCATTTGTTTCAAGGGCATCCTTGGGGAACCTTGAGGTTTTGAGACTACTGCCCCATAAATTAGAGACAACTTAGCTTTCAGGCTAATAAAGAACAATCTTGGGAGCCAAACATATCTGGTGCTTATTGGTTCCTTTTCTTCCTTGGTTAGCCATGAAATGGAAATCCGACTATAGAACAAGACCATTAGATGTCAACAATAGACTATCAGTTCAGACATCAGTTTCCTGTGGAGAAGCTGTATTTGCCCTCCTGTACAGACGTAAAGTTGTCCCCTGTGTCCAGAGAGGGTCATGTTATTAGAGCTAATATTTATTTGAATTTCCAGAATCATCTCCATCAACATCAAACCCTGATTTACAACAACTTCCTTGGTTGGAGATGAAAAAGAGAGAATTTTGTGGTAGGATCATAGTAGTGGCATTGTCACTTAAAGACCCCAGAAATTCCTTAATGTATAAGGTAAGGTGCATCAGAAGAAAGATGGGGAGAGTCCTGATGAAGTATCAGAGTAGAATTAAGCCCAATCCTCAGCCTGGATGGTGGTTTAAGGTCCAGACGTTGATACTTTTCTTCCACTGTTTTTCCACTCATTTGCCATTTTTACAACTAGGTTAACAAGGAAAACAAACAGGTTACACTGGATTGGCATGGTGTATAACTTGGCCTGAAGTATCCTCTCATTAGGAATACTTATGAAACAATATAGTGGATAATCACCTCTGGATTTGCAGAAGTCAAGTCAAAAGAGAGGTGCAAAAAGATAGGTTACCTTTTACTAAGGTGAGAGTTCTGGTGCTACTTTCCAGTAATACTTGCTCTTTGTTGCAGTTCTTGCTGCTGTTATCTAAGAGCCCAACAGAAAATTAATCAATTTTCTAGTCTTGGAACCACCAAGAAAAATATTTATTTATTTATTTATTTGTTTGTTTGTTTGTTTCAATTTATATACCGCTCCATCTCCCCACAAGGGAACTCTGGGCGGTTCCAGATATGCCACATTTATGTCTATGAAGGTTCTCAGTCATCCAGGTGGAATTGTCTGTAGCTTGAATCATGTCAACTGGATTTCTATTTTCTCAGTGGAAACGTTTCCTTATCCAAGGAGCTTCTTCAGTCTGAGCAAAGTTGGTAAGGGAATCCTAAATATGTTTCTAGGTAGCTGTGTGACCTTATACCTGGGGCTAGGTCATGGTTATATTGAGATGTTATTTTTAAGTCCTTTTATCATCTAAAGGAGGATCGTTAAGATCACCATGCTGCTGTTGAGCTTGTGAAATGGTCTTAATCTTCCTAGGCACAGAAGACAAAGCAGGGAGGAAGATGGGGGAGAGATTGTGCCTGAGGCCTCAGGCAGCATGGTGATCTTAACGATCCTCCTTTAGATGATAAAAGGACTTAAAAATAACATCTCAATATAACCATGACCTAGCCCCGGGTGTAAGGTCACACAGCTACCTAGAAACATATTTAGGATTCCCTTACCAACTTTGCTCAGACTGAAGAAGCTCCTTGGATAAGGAGCGAAACGTTTCCACTGAGAAAATAGAAATCCAGTTGACATGATTCAAGCTACATGCCACATTTATGCATCTTTGATGCCATATCTGACATTCTGTGCTTTGCTGATCTGGAAATGATACCATTTCATTGTTCTATGGGGATTATGCTAATTTTTGTTCACACCAGCAAGAGAAGAAAAAAAGAATGTTCTAACCAGAAGAATCTGTAATGCAGCTCCTACATGATTTAGGATGTGACTAAAGCAGGATAGGAACAGCTACCTAATCTAGAATCATCCAAGATTTGGGTGCTTTCAGAAAAGAGTAATCTACCTAAATACAGTGTGTGTAGAATCTCTCCACCACACGATCCTGAAAGCACATAAGAGAAATTCCCAAGATGGGATACATTATTATTTCTCCCCATCATCAGGCAGAGGAATGACCAGTACCCAATTAGAAAGTTGAATTCTTTCACAATAGCTGCCAATTATAGATGACTCATGGAAATATTCATTAGGGTACGCATCTTCCTTCTGTTTCAAATCAGTTATGGAGCACTTTCTTGTTGCAAGAGCCCCATTTAGCCACAGGCTTAGATGCAGCCACAAGACATGACTATACCAGGAATCAGGGTCAACCACAGTAGGCAGATTATTTTGAGCATCACCCTAGATGGTTTCCCAGCAATTATTTTGCAAAGGTTGGTGAAACAAAATCACATGAAAAACCAAAGTTGAGCAATTTCACATTCTGGAGCCAAAATGATCAACTTTTCCCATCAGAGGTAGTTCCACACATTCACTTTCAGCGACTGTTGTTTTCTCCCCATTTTTATCATATTCCTAAGTGTTAACACACTTATTTGCTAAAGCTTACAGGCCTTAAAATAAAGAGATGATGGAGAGGGAGAGGGAGATGGAGGCCCTACTATGTGGTCATTTATTGGCAAACATTTTGGGTTTAGAGCTGCACTTTGTCTCCCCCATTTTTCCTTTCTCCAGGAGTTGTGTTGGACATAATCAGATCCCAAAACATTCATTTGCCAGTGAGAAAGCCAGAAAATTTCTCCCTACTAATCATTCTAACAGCTCTTCCTCCCTAGTTGTTCTTACCAGCCTAATTTACTTCTGATTTTTTTTCCAAACAAAGTCCTGGACTGTGGCCACCCACCATTTTTATATTCTTAAAAGACTGCTGGGTCCTATGTTGCCCCAGAAGCATTCTTGGAAAAAGAGATGATTCTAGAATCTGAGCTTTGCACCATAATATTCCTTTTGGAATGAAAGGAGCTGTAATTTAAGAAAGAGATAGTTGGTTTTTCAGTATCCAGGGGAACCATGTAGGTCTGTGCAGTGCTTCCTGTTCTACGGCCAAATGGTACTTTGGATTCTGTGGCAATGTGTATATAGCACCTACTCTGTTTTATTTTTTAATATCTTTACTTTTTGTAACAAAACCATCTTTAATCTTAAAAATAGAAATTAAAAAAAATTAAAAATACAAACTAAAATACAAACTAAGAAGGAAAAGAAAAGAAAAGTCTACCTTATATTTTATACTTATCAATAGTCACTGGTTTACCAATGAATTCACTACTGTCATTAAAAACAATACAAGATATCATTGTAGGATATCACAAAATCTCGGCCGTAATAACACATAGTGCTGCATCCTTTGATTGGTAGAAAAGATTGCCTTTTCCAAAATAGTTAGATCACACATTTCTGACAACCATTCCTTGACATCTGGAATAATACCACTTTTCCCATTTCTTTCTATAATTCTTTGTGCCACCCCCCTACCTCTTTGCAACTCCTTATCAAATGCATCTCTTCCCAGAATCATTCTGCAGCTGCAGAGGGCACCTTCATGATCCAAGGAAAAGATGCTGCTGCTTTAACTAGTTGTAGACATCTACCCTATTGCATCAAAGTGCCTTTGAATCCAAAGTGCTGGTATAACCATGAATGACCCAGAACTGAAAGAATTAGTGGTCTTAAATCTAGTTGTCCACTCTTCATTTTCACTGTGAAAAGTAGATAGGGGCTGAGAACCAGGAAAGGGAGGTTTTTTTTAAAAGAAACAACAACAACACACGCACACACGTACAACTTTGGTGGCACTTCATTTTCCACTGTACAGAGTAATTATGGTCTCTGTCATTCAAGAGGGAATTTACCAGCTCAGGGAGACATGAAAAGTTAAAGGGTCTCTTGGAAATTACGAAGTGAGCAGCATAGAAATGAGATGCTTTCTTCTCTGACGGATTGTCTCTTCCTATTTGGGAAGATGAGTGGTTAAAAACACTGAAAATGGTACTTGAGAGGGGTTGTAAACAGAAGGCACCTGGGTTTCTTCACACTTCCCTGAGTCTGTACTTCTTCGTTGCAGACAAACTGTCTTCATCTCTGGAGAAGGGCCAAAAAAAAACAAAAACAAAAAAAACAGACACATGGGTAAGAAGGAGAGCACACACGGTCAGTGGGTAATATATCTTAACTCAGGCTGACATCAAACGTTTCTGCATTCTGATTCAATGTGATGGAAGCGACATTCTTTTTTTTTTATTGTGTTTTTCAAGAAAGAAAATTGGTTCTCCAAAACTCTCTGGGTGGGTGAGTTGCAGAATTCTGGCACTCCCTTTAATTACAAGGTGGATGAAAAGTCAACCCTCTCGCCAGTGGCTTACAGCCCCCCTGGATTCCTTTCAATTGAACCCCAAGGAAAGCCACCAGGGAGGATCTTCTGCTATGGGACTGTTTCAGATTAGAAAGTACAGGCAGCCAGGAAAACTGAGAAGTGATGGAGAGATCAGTCACACATAAAACCCAATACAAACCACTCATTACAATACAATGAACTCAAAACCATCAACAAAAGAAATTCTAAGATATCTCCCAAACGAGGCAGAAAACAAGATTCTCTCCCTCTCCCCCTCCCCCCCACAGGAAAACAATTCTGAGAAGGCAGTTTTTTTCAACAGACAAGTACTCAGGCCAACAACTTACCATCTCTGCTTCAATGCTTTCCTTCCATCTGTACTGCATACTTTCTCAACCACCTTCCCCAAAAAGGGAAGGTGGGAGACTGGATGAAAATTGTCCAGAATGGTGGGGTCCAGGGATGGCTTCTTGAGGAGAGGGTGCACCAATGCCTCCTTGAAGGCAGTTGGAAACACTCCCTCCAACAAGGATGAGTTAACCATCGCCTGGACCCATCCACGTGTCACCTCCCTGGCCGATTTTACCAGCCAAGAAGGGCAGGGATCTAAATAACATGTGGAATTAACAATTCGGAGGATCCTGTCCACTTCCTTAGGTCCAACAGGATCAAATCGTTCCCAGATAACAGGACAAGACCACTCTCCCGGCATCTCCCCAGACTGCATTTCACGCATGGAGTCCAACTTAGACCGAATCCGAGCGATTTTATCCTGCAGATGCTCGGAAAATTCTTCCGCACGGCCCTGCAGGTGGGTCACCGACTCCACCCTACCTAACAGAGATCGTGTAATCTTGAACAGGGCCTTCGGATGGCATTCTGCGGATGCAATAAGAGCGGATAAATATTCACGTTTCGCCGCTCTTACCGCCACAAGGTAGGCCTTAATAGCGGCTCTAGATTGTGTTTGGTCCGATTCCGCCTTCGTCTTTCTCCAGCGGCACTCTAGACGTCTCTTCACCCTCTTCAAGACCCTCAACTCCTCCGTAAACCACGGGGAGTGACGGGTCGAATGGGGCTGGAGAGGTCGCATCGGCGCAGTCCTGTCTAAGGCCCCAGCCGCCTCCCTATTCCAGGCTGCGGCCAGTGCCTCCGTTGGACCATGCAGCAGATCATTGGGTATTACCCCCAGCTCCCTCTGAAACCTCATTGGGTCCATAAGTCGCCGGGGGTGAACCAATCGAATAGGTCCTGCCTCCCTGCGGAGTGGGGTGGCATAAGAGAACCTTAGGGATATCAGGACGTGATCTGACCATGACAATGGGGATAGTTCTAACTTTCCCCTCAGGTCACTTTGCCATTGCTCTGACAAGAAAACCAAATCCGGGGTGAGTCCACTGTCACGAGTCGGGTCTCGAATAATCTGGGACAGGCCCATGGCTGCCATGGTAGCCATGAACTCCCGAGCCGCTTCCGAAGCACACCCCAGGGAAGGCAAGTTAAAATCCCCCAGGACCATAAGCCTGGAAAACTCCACCGCCAACCCCGAGATGGTCTCCAGCAACTCAGGCAGGGAGGTTGCTACGCAGCAGGGAGGCTGATACAGTAGCAACATTCCCAACTGTTCTCGGGCACCCAACTTGAAAAACAGGGTCTCACATCCAAACACTTGTGGAGCAAGGCCCCTGAAAGCCACCAAAGATTCTCTGATGATAACTGCCACCCCTCCTCCCCTACCCCGGTGTCTCGGCTGGTGCCACACCTGAAACCCGGCTGGGCACATTTCTGAGAGGGCTACCCCTCCCTCTGGGCCCAGCCAGGTCTCAGTAATACACGCCAGGTCGGCCCCCTTCTCCGTGATTAATTCACTTATGAGAGGGGCTTTGTTGTTTACTGACCTGGCGTTAAGCAGCAGCCGGAAACTAGTTGTTCACCTACCCTTAGAGGTGCTGCTTTTGGCAATGTTGTCATGAGATTAGTAAAGGTAAAGGTTTCCCCTGCACAGTCGTGTCCGACTCTAGGGGCCGGTGCTCATCTCCGTTTCTTAGCCAAAGAGCCAGCGTTGTCCGAAGACGCTTCTGCGGTCATGTGGCCGCATAATGCGCGCGGAACGCTGTTACCATCCCACCGAAGTGGTAGCTATTCATCTACTTGCACTTGCATGCTTTCGAATTGCTAGGTTGGCAAGAGCTGGGGCGAGTGCGGGAGCTCACTCCGTCACGCGGCGCTCGGGTCTCAAACCGCTGACCTTCTGATCGACAAGCCTGGCGTCTTAACCACTGAGCCATCGCGCCCCTTAGTCATGAGATTAAATAAGAATAAAATGCGTTTCCTCCTGAATCTCAACAGCCAAATGGATGGTAATTGGGAAGGGTTGTTCTCCACAACCTTCCCAGTAACATCTACGAGGGAGGAAAATAAAGCCTTCTCACTGGTGTGTTCCTCAAGTCAAGTACTGCATCAGGGCCACCCAGAAGCACTTTTTTCGGCATCATTTTCACTGCCTGAGCCATCATCTCTGCTTGCCCATTAGACTGCAGATAAGTAGGACTGGAAGCACTTTATGCGCTTTATGCCACACTTATGAGTAAACACCTGCATGGTTTGGCTTGCGAAACAGATGTGGTCACAAATAATCTCAACAGGAAACTCAACAGGAATCCCATGTCACGCAACTCAAGAATTTCACCTGGCAATAATCACAGCCAAGAACTTCTCTTCCAAGTCTAGTATTTTTGGGTACTTAGAATAATCATCAACCACAAGAAATGAATGAAGATATTTGCAGCCGCTTTCATCCTGCCTTGATGTGCCAGGTGGGGAAACTGCAACATCTCTCTCCTGGTGCCCAAGGGACTATTATTTTATACTGCCTAAGCCAGAGCTTTCCAAACTGTGTATCGGGACACTTTAGTGTGTCGGCTGCAGTGTCTGGGTGTGTCGCGGCTGCTGCTGCTGCCTCCTGGCTTCCACACAGGTTCTAGTGCCTGCCTTGTGCCTTGCTGCCTCCAAACCAGCTGTGATTCCACGCAGGTCCTAGTGCCTGGCTTGTGCCCTGCTGTAAGAGTGTGTCGCGAAATGATGCATGTCTAAAAAGTGTGTCACCAACATGAAAAGTTTGGAAAGCTCTGCCCTAAGCACTAGTCCATTATCTATGCGCACCTGATCTTTAGCCAGCCAGTGTGGTAAAAGCTCAGGTTTCACTAAGATCAGCCTGCAAGATGATGTGAGTTTTGAAGGCTTGCAAAACTGGGTTTTCATTAGTGCATTGCTGCAATCACTTTAGCTGATGTTCTGGTATCAGGGCAGCACAGCAGTCTTCGCTTAACGATGCTAATTGGGACTGGAAACTCCATCATTGAGCAATGTGGTCATAATTCGAAAAACCACATGACTGCACTGCTTAGTGACAGCAGTTCTGGCAGTCCCAGTTGCTGTTGTTAAGCGAGGACCTCAGGTGACTGTGACTGGCAACTTCCTGCTGGCTTCCCCATTGACTTCGCTTGTTGGAAGCTGGCAGGGAAGGTCGCAAGTTGCAATCGCATAACCGTGGGGACACTGTAATGGCCATACGTATGAGGACCATTTGTAACTACCACTCATTCAGCGCTGTTGTAAGTTCAATCAGTCGCTGTACGAGTGGTCATTAAACGAGGGCCACCTGTAAAATGTAAACTATAAATAGCCCTTTGATCTGATGGTACATCCTCTTTCAGAGCTAAGGTAGACATGATACAATCAGACATTCTTTGGTAGTGCAGCATGTACTAACAAATGTATACCTAATCACATAAAAATCCAAATCAGCTTCTCACCTGCCTACTTTACAACTGTCTGTAACCGCTCTTCCTGGTTTAATACATATCCCAGCAAGCTCTATGAGGTTCACCAAAGGATGCTTCTTTCTAACATCCCTGGCAGAGGAAGAATATTAGCTTCATAAACAATTCCGTTCAGAGTTTTGTTCAAAGCATCTTCTAACTGCATATTTGAACTGGAGTGTTGAGCAGACTTAACAATTAGGCCTGATTAAGTTATTACTGACTTTCCAATCTGGTGGCCTTCAAATATGTTGAATTAGAAGTCTCACCAACATGACCAAGTCATTAATGGTCAGATACGGGCAAGTGGATAAGGAAGAGATAGTTTAAAGAGATAAAGAAGGTAAGGAATTAAAATTAATGTGAGGAGGGGGCTAAGGGGAGAAAGTAATTTAAAAAGGTCCAGTCCTGATCTCTTACCCACTTCACATGCACTAAAATGTTACTAATATAAATGAAACTATCATGATATTCTTTCTTTTCCTTTTGATCCAGTCCTAATTTACAGCACACATACGCACAAACACACACAGAAATGTCAAAGTTGCCAAATCTAAGGAAACACTGAGGTGTACTGTGAAATTTCTGAACAAAGAACTACCTCCTGCTAATTGCCTTGATTGTGAGACAAGCAGTGCTTGTTCATGAAGAAGACAATAAAATATGGCATTAATAGCCACCCGTGAAAAATAGCAAGTGATTAATCTTTAACTCAGGGTGTGAACTGAAGAAAAGTTCAACCAGATTGCAATTTATTAAAATTGCATCAAAGTGTGTTTTGTTTCAACACATTAATTGCCTCCATTTGCAGCCAAATTCATTGGTTCTTCTCAGCTATTTGTTGTCACGTGGCAGGCATCATTGCAAAATTTATGGCACGGTGTGGAGATTATTGAACACCCTGACCGTTTTTCAAGATGGTCTCATTATGAAGATGGTTGAAGATGGCAGAAGATAATGTTTGGCTTTCTGAGCTTCGTGATAACTATGGCTGACTCTTTGCCCAATCTACTGTTACCCTAACTGGGATGTGTATATATGAGAATCAGTTCTTATATCTTCTATTTCCAAGAAAACATTTGGGAACTGAGTTTGTCTCAGCACAATACCGTAGGACACAGATTATGCTTCTTAGTTTTCATTCTTGTTTCTCCCACTCATACCTTTTCTCCAGGAGCTTGAGATGACAGGTTTAGTAGTCCAATCTAATCCCCACAGAACAATCCCATAAAGTAACTTGGGAAAAGGGGAAAGGACTGGCTCCAAGCCACCCAGTTTGTTTGCATATCTGAATGTGGGTCTGAGGTTAGATCTCTGATCCTAGCCCAGGTCCTTAACCAATATACAACACTAGTTCTATAAAGTTTCAGTTTGTTGGCATCCTAAAGCTTCATGACTCTGAAACCAGTAGAGGGCTAATTTATGGCACACATATGCGCAAACACACACACAAATGTCACAGTTGCCAAATCTAATGAAACACTGAGGTGTACTGTGAAATTTCTGAACAAAGAACTACCTCCTGCTAATTGCCTTGATTGTGAGACAAGCAGTGCTTGTTCATGAAGAAGACAATAAAATATGGCATTAATAGCCACCCGTGAAAAATAGCAAGTGATTAATCTTTAACTCAGGGTGTGAACTGAAGAAAAGTTCAACCAGATTGCAATTTATTAAAATTGCATCAAAGTGTGTTTTGTTTCAACACATTAATTGCCTCCATTTGCAGCCAAATTCATTGGTTCTTCTCAGCTATTTGTTGTCACATGGCAGGCATTATTGCAAAAATTATGGCATGGTGTGGAGATTATTGAACACCCTGACCGTTTTTCAAGATGGTCTCATTATGAAGATGGTCAAAGATGGCAGAAGATAATGTTTGGCTTTCTGAGCTTCGTGATAACTATGGTTGACTCTTTGCCCAATCTACTGTTACCCTAACTGGGATGTGTATATATGAGAATCAGTTCTTATATCTTCTCTTTCCAAGAAAACATTTGGGAACTGAGTTTGTCTCAGCACAATACCGTAGGACACAGATTATGCTTCTTAGTTTTCATTCTTGTTTCTCCCACTCATACCTTTTCTCCAGGAGCTTGAGACGACAGGTTTAGTAGTCCAATCTAATCCCCACAGAACAATCCCATAAAGTAACTTGGGAAAAGGGGAAAGGACTGGCTCCAAGCCACCCAGTTTGTTTGCATATCTGAATGTGGGTCTGAGGTTAGATCTCTGATCCTAGTCCAGGTCCTTAACCAATATACAACACTAGTTCTATAAAGTTTCAGTTTGTTGGCATCCTAAAGCTTCATGACTCTGAAACCAGTAGAGGGCTAATTTATGGCACACATATGCGCAAACACACACACAAATGTCACAGTTGCCAAATCTAATGAAACACTGAGGTGTACTGTGAAATTTCTGAACAAAGAAGTACCTCCTGTTAATCGCCTTGTTTGTGAGACAAGCAGTGCTTGTTCAGGAAGAAGACAATAAAATATGTCATTAATAGCCACCCATGAAAAATAGCAAGTGATTCATTTTAATCTTGTACTCTAGATAATAGCAAGTGATTAATCTGGTACCCTAGGTAACACATATTGGTCCAAGGTGATTCACACTTCGATCATTTCTCACCTAGACTACTGGAATGCCCTCAGTAAGGATCTACCCTTGAAGACTGTCCAGAAAGTGCCACTGGTATAAAATGCACCAACAAGATTGCTGTCTAGCATAAACATGGTTGACTGTCTAGCATAAACATGGTTGACTGTCTAGCATAAACATGGTTGACCGCATTACAGTAGTTCTGCTTCAGCTGCAGCAGATTCCAATTTTGCTTTGGGATCTTGTTTGAGATACTGGTTCTCAGCTACACGATTCTAACCTTTGTATAATTCTATTAAACAGTTGTATCTAACTTACTGTAAATAATTTTCATCACTCTGTTAAAGCTTGTTCAGATCCCACCACTATTCTTCAATCTCACCACCAACAGAATAAAAATAAAAGAGAAGAAAATCTATGGCTGTTGTGGGTCTTCCGGGCTGTGTGGCCGTGTTCTGGAAGTTGTGGTTCCTAACGCTCTGAAGTTGCTGGCCACAGATGCTGGCAAAACGTTAGGAACCACAACTTCCAGAACACGGCAACACAGCCCGGAAGACCCACAACAGCCATTGAACTCCGGCCGTGAAAGCCTTTGACAATACACAGAAGAAAATCTATTTAGGAATAAGAGATAAGGTACTTTGGGTGGTGGAAAGGACCATTCACTTAAATCCTTATTTAAAAACTAAAGAAACATTAGGACACACAGGAGAAACTGTCTTACCTCCTGCAGGGAATGAACCTTCATATCACTAGCAAGAACTGCAATTTTTATATCAAAGGCCATTTTGAAGAGGACAGACTACCAAGAACAGATTGGTCTCCACTGTAGGAGTGACAATTTATTATGAATACTTTCGACCCAGCAGTTCGAAAGCTCCCAAGTAGATAAATTGGGTACCACCTTAAGTGGGAGAATTTGCTGACGTCCTGTCGGGGGTCGGCTTCCACCGAACTGAAGATCCCTTGAATGGCGGTGGTTACGACAGATCCCGAAGCAACAACAACAGGACGTCAGCAGCCGGCTCCGACGCAAGGCATCGTGGGACATGTAGTCCAGAAGCCAGAGAAGAGTCGGTTCCCTTACCCCTTTCCTTGGCGCGCGGTTTAAATGAGTTAATGTATAACGATGTATAAAGCTGTATGTAAGCCGCCTAGAGTCCTCCGTTAGGGAGGGGATAGGTGGGGTATAAATACAATAAATAAATAAATAAATAAATAAATAAATAAATAAATAAATAAATAAAATACTGTATGTCCTACTGTTTTCTCTGTATTGGTTTTATAGTTTTTTGATATGGTCAGACGACTAATCAATAAAATTTCTTGGTGGTGGTGCCACTTGTAGAATCCCCTCACTTAGGTCCCAGTTTCATTGGGTTTTTAGTAAGCTATAACATGAGATTAAGAACAGGATAAATTAAATCAATTGAGAGAAGTTTGTTACGGTTTTGTATGGGATCCTATGAGAAGGGCATACATGCACATATATATGTGTTTTTGTGTGTGTGTAAATAAAAACTTAAGAGTGAGATTGCTGAGAGACTTTTGGGGAACAAACGGTTTCTTCATACTTTTTAAGGAAAAAGTTATGCAATTGCTTTTATATGGCATTTCAAACCTGAGAAGTCTCTTTGCCAGGTTTTCTCCATACTTCCTCTTGCAGGAAAACATGATCTTTAATCATCTGAAGGAAAGATAAACACACTTTATTTATTTGTTTTTAATCTCTTGGCATGATTATTATGTGAACTGGCATTCTTCCCAAAGCATGTGAGGAAACCGCCCCTGATTTCAGTGATATCGGTCATAATACACAGTTTTTTTAATCCTTTGTGAGCCCTAAGTACATACATAAAAACAGGGTAAAGTTCCATCACGCAATCATTACAAGGGACAAAAAACTACTGCTTGTCACTATTTCATAGAGGATTATGTTTACTTATAATGACTTAAATACGTTTTCTAGTGTTGTAAGGAAACAAATATATTAGAAGACCTTTATGGTGAGCGTAAAAGAGGGCACTGTTCTATATTTTATAAACCGGGACAGAATTTCACATAACTGCTCAGAAAGTTTTAAAACGCAGAGTTCATGGCTTTTGAATTTTTATGGTTGGGAAAGTCAACAAGTCATAAAATGAATATTTAGCATTGTACAAGCTAAAGAATGAGTGAATATTAAAAATAGGGAAGAGCAGAGAAGAGACTTGATAAAAGCTGTCATCTTGGCAGTAAATCTGCTTTTCTACCTGAAAATATTGTTAAAACAATGATAAGAACAAAAAATAAGGAGAAAACTAGTCAGCTCAGCTGGTTTAAGGGTGATCTTATTAATTCTGACTAAGGTTAAGTATAAAGGACATTTGGATTGCTACCAAAAAAAAAAAAACCTCTCTAAACAGCCTTGCTTAGAAGCTAACTCCATGTGCTTCAAGAATGTGTAGAGAAGGGAACCCAACACACATGTTCCCAGTCTCTACTGCAGTTTTTCTCAATCACAGCGACTTTTTTTTTTACTTTTCTCTCTTTATTTTCAATGCTTTAGGCTTTTTAAATAATATAATGTTAATAATTTTAGTCATATTATATAAACATTACTGCATGGAAATATGCAGTGAAATAATATAATGTATCAAGATTTATAAAGGGGTAAAAAAAAAGAAAATGAATGCTTCCACTCTTCGATTTCCTCTTTCTGGCCCAGAAACCAGAACCAGCCTTCCTTCTTCTTGTTGAACAAAGAATTTAAGCAAAGGATATGGATGCAAAGGCTGAATTTCACATAAAATTATTTGCCAGGGACTCCCCCAATCATTCAATCTTAAAAGAAAAAGTCTCTGTTCTCTAGAAGAACCTTGATTAAACCATTCAAGGTTTTAATTAGTCAGTATGAATTGACCTCTTTGGAAAGCCACCACCACAACACAACTTACCCTTAAAATTCCCTAGTTTTAGAAAACTCGCTTTGTATTCAAGCAGCCAGCAAAGAGAAAATGCCCGATTCAGATGTAGGCATCCTCAAAGATTAAGGTTTGCTGACTTTAGTTACCTAAATCTCTCCTTTCTCTTCCTTTAAAACATAAGTTGAGTTAACAAAGTCATTGTTTTCTTTCCTTTGAAACAATAAGTTTATTTAAGTCTACATTTAATTCTCATTTTCAAAAGTAACTGATTGTTTCTCATTAATTATTGTATTTTTTATGCAAAAATAAAAGAAAAAGAGGAAAAAGGAACAAAACCCCACAAAACTTTAAAACTCTGACATGCTAACCAACATTGTGTGTTTGTGTGTGTGTTTGTGTGTGTAATGTGTGAATATCTACATCTATCTATATGCATTTTTTAAAACATTTAAGACACTTTACTTAACAGTTTGGGGAAAGGGAAATTAAAGATATATCTTAGTATGTGAAATTTCTAAAGACTCTTCTAATCAATATTACCTACAGTAAAATGCTTGCTCAGATAGAGAAAGGGAGCCACGTTTTTTCTGTTAATTTCCAAACCATTGGTGTTTTATGCAAGAGAATATGGGCATCTGCAAAACCAGAGCATCTTCCAGAACACAATTAATATGTGAAATCATTTCTCTCCAAATGGAGTTACTATGGCGCAGGATCACATGATATGAATTAATGTTGCATGTTGATCACCGCTGAACCCATCTGTTTAGTCTTTTTGCCCAGCTTGCATGAATGGTTTTAGCCAAGCGTCAGACTGCTGGATATACATGCTTATCAGATGATTAACGGAAAGCTCCAGAAAATGGGTCTGCTGCTGCATTTGCAAAGCCTTATTACCTATAGTTAACTGAACCATAATTTTCCAGGTCAGGCAGTATGAAGATTCAGTCTAATGGCGATTTGATTGACTCTGAATTAACTCGGTGCTCTGAAAAGGCAGTTTGAATTGCTAAATAGAATTAGATGAATTGATTCTGATCAGCTTCTGAATCAATTCAGAGGGTCTTGGACATTTCTGTGCTTGGTACTTTTTCATGAATTGATTTGCAAATCTGAATGGAATCCATCTGATTTGATGAATCTTTTCATATATCCAGATTGATTAGATCATTTTTTCAAATCAGGGAGACAGTTTGAAGCAGAATTATCCCCATTCCCTGGATTCACAGGATTGCTACCAGATCAGAGTTTAACAATAAGGGAAGAGTTCACACAAACAGCTAGATTCAAATCTGCTGGGTGAGTTTGTGGGTGGGTCAATATATTGTGTGAGCCAAATTTATAAGGGCAAACTTTGGGCCTGAATTCCCATGGATCCAAGCTTAGTTGTGTCATTATAATTAGTCCCATGAGTCATGACAGTCCATTTATTTCTAAAATATACAAAAAATGGGGCTGAAACCTACTTACCTATTTGCAGATGGAAAAGCTCTCAGTTCGTCACTCACTTTCTCAATTGCTCATGGCAATAGAGAAATGAAGCAAAAAGGATGGGACTGGATGGGAAAAAAGGATTTTCTGCCCCCTCCCAGCAACATTCCTGCATCCAGAATTGTAGTGGGCAAGAAGCATGATTCATGAAATAGTCTAGAAAAACGGGGGCTCAAATTCCTCGAGGTGCTGAGCAGACTTAACCCTGAATATTATTATTGTGGTCTAAAAGGATCATGAAGTAAATAATTTCCCAAACCTCCAAATAAACTCCAGAAAGGGAATAGCAAAAGTTAGAGAGCAAATCTAGGTGCTTCAAGCAGTTGTTGTTCGATTTGACATCATTTTATATCCATTGGTGGGTTGACTGGGTGATAAGAAACTTTAGTCCCTGTTTAATCATTGAGAAAGAACGTCAATAGTGTGGTCTAAATTCTAACTCTGTGGTATCAGATTGAAATAATCTCCTTTGTTCAAGGACAGCCATTTGAAATCAGCAATGGAATATCTTGGGGAGTATTTATTTATTTATTTATTTATTCAGATTTATCACCACCCATCTCTACAGCAGTAGACTCTGGGCGGTTTACAATAATATTATAAAAAAATTTAAACCTATACCTCTAAAATACACTATAATAATAAATAGAAAAATCCAGAAGATGGTGAGATCTTAAAAGGAGGGTATTACTAAGCTAACCACCCCCAGGAGGAACTATTATTTACTTCGTTCAAAGAAAGGCGGTAAGAGAGAGAGAGAGAGCGTACATTATAACATATGCATTCAGCCTGAAGTTTTCTATAAATGTATGTAAACTTAAAATAAGAGCAGATGTCTATTTCTTTCTCAGCCTACTTTGATATACTTTTTTCTTGTTCTTTACAAACACAGCATTGAGATAACTTCTCATTGGTTAAAACAAGCCACAATCAATAGCCAATTCCTACTAATTTTAATATCTTCTTCCATGTGGATTTCCAATTTGTGTGCATGTTTTTTAAATGTTTTTCTTAAACAAAACAAAACAAAACCATTATGTTAAAAAAAAGAGAAGTCAAGTCATCTTTGAGTTGAGTCCAACTCCTACTGTACATGAACAGATCCATGTAGCTTTCTTGGCAATGATAGAGAAGTGGATCTTCTGGGATTTTTTTTTAACTACCCTTGGAATTTCCTGCCTGTATTTAGAAAAGAGGGAGAGAGAGAGAGACAGAAAGAGAGAGAGGAAAAAGAACAGAAGGTAAATTATGCAGGATGACTGGTTCCTTCTACACTCCTTTAGGCAAAGTGCTGTTTCTGGCAGTTACTGTATTTCATCAGCCATTAGATCAAGGCAAGGGAATTTGGGCAGCCATAACCCATTAAGAGAAAAAAACGCACATGGAACAGAAGAGCTAATCTTAACACGTATTACTGTACCCGAGGCCAAGGTGCTGAATGAGTTATGTAAGTATTTAAAGATCCCCACCCCCCACCAAAAAAAGTAACAAGAATGGAAATTGTACACACACCCAAGGATGAAGGTGTGTAGAACAGTAAAACTTTGCAGGGCCAGATAAATATCTAATCTGTTCTGGAAATGAGAGAACATTGGGAAGCCCTTAAGCAGGGACTGGAGAGAAGAACACCACTCCCATGTGCTTGGTCTTGGACCATAAATAAATTTTTATTGATGGATTGAACACTTCCATGAAACACTTACTATTCTGAGAGTAATTTTCTCTAAATATGGGATCCATGACTGCAACCCATTTGTGGAAATCAGTCTGCCATGAATAAATAATGGTGGTGGTGGTGGTGGTGGTGATGATGATGATGATGATGATGTACCAGTTGTGGTTGGTGTGCTTGGTGCCTTACGAAAAAATCTGAAAAAGTACTTGGACACAATAGGAATGGACAGAATCTCAACTCATCAATTACAAAAAGTTGCATTCCATGAACATTATGAAATATGCATTACAGCACCTATATCCATCTCTCTCTCTCTCTCATCTCCCCCTTTCCATCTCCATCTCCATCTCTCTATCAACAATGTCTTTAACCATCCTAGATCTTTGGGAAGAATCCCATAATCAAAAGTACCAAATCCAGTCAGAACAAACTGGTAGATTTTGATGATGATGATGATGATGATGATGATGATGATCTGCCAAGTTAAGATGGCAGAGAAGTCTCCCAGGATTTATCTATACAGTAACCTATCAGTTATTTTAAAAATATTTTATACTTTCCCCCCTTCTTGGATTTTATGTAATTTATTATTATTATTATTTGATGTATTTTAGATACTGTTTTTGTATTTTTAAACTTTCAATTGTTGTAACCCGCCCAGAGTCCCTTGCAAGGGAGATGGGCGGGGAATAAATTGAAATAATAAATAAATAAATAAATAAATAAATAAAATAAAATACTGCTTTTCACTACAAATTACCATTTCAAAAATCCAGAACTCAAACTAAACAAAAATTAACATCTTAATAAAACAAATTAACATACTAGCGTGAATACAAAGGGAAAGAAAAAGAAACACAATAACCTTATAAGGTGGGTGAAAGATTCCCTGGCTCCTCCTTGGCTGAGTATGAACTTGAACCCTCTCCCCAAGTAAGCTATGATTCTACAATACTGATGCCCAACCTTCTTTCCGAGCCATCTTGAACCCAGGACTTGGTTCACAACTCACTTTGGAAGCACTTTCTAACTGCCTGCTTCCTGAGAATTCAAAGCAGGGGATGTCATTCTGTTGTTTTCTCGTTGCATGGAGAAAGGAGAACAATGGGCAGAGTTCTATGCTCCCTGCTCATCTAAAGAGGCTGTTGTCTCCTGTGTGTCAGTGTATGACATTTTTGCTGGTTCAAGAGATGCCAGAGTCTATCAATATTTTATTACGGTCACAGACCAGAATTACAAATAAAATACAAATTTGTACAAATACAAATAAAAATGCATTAAAACGAAATAAAACAAAACATGATAATATTAACGGTGGGATCATCAGAGGGCAATCAAAGTCAGACAGGATAACAAAATTTAGCCAAGGTCAATGAAACTGAATTATACTGATCAGATAGCAACAACTGTGCATAAAAGAGATCAGAATTTCCCAGGTATTTTATCAAATAGGAAAGGAAAGGTTCCCCTGTGCAAGCACTGAGTCATGTGACCACTGGGGAGCCACTGCTTTCGCGACGTTTTCCTGGCAGACTATAGAGCGGGGTGGTTTGCCATTGCCTTCCCCAGTCATTATTACCTTTCTCCCAGCAAGCTGGGTACTCATTTTACCGGCCTCGGAAGGATGGAAGGCTGAGTCGACCTGAGCCGGCTACCTGAGAACCAGCTTCCGCTGGGATCGAACTCAGGTCGTGGGGAGAGTTTCGGTTGCAGTACTGCTGCCTACCACTCTGCGCCACACGAGGCTCTCGTAGGGAGTTAAAAAATGGGTCCGTGGTTGATTGATTGATTGATTGAGATGCCGGAGTGTTGTTATTTTGAGCATATGTTGAATCGCATTGAGTGAGGCAGCCCACAAACCTTAGCAGTCCCCCAATCCATTTTGATCAGTCTGTTTACCCTGGAGTGAAGGATCACGTTCCTGGGGTTTTACAGCCCTTTAACAGCAGGAAACTCAATGACGTTTATGAGAACCCCTACAGACTTTCCCCCTTTCTTCCAGTGACCCTGGTAAACATTGTGGAGAGGGAGAAGCTTCCTTCTGGCAAAGAGGCATATGGGAGGGTGGGGGTCTGAACGATTGCATGCTCCTTGATCTCCACATCAGCCCCTGTCAGAGTATACAGCGCTGGGGTCGCCAATGTTCCTTCTAGACCTCAGAGTAATACGTTCTATTCAGTAAGCAGACACTCACAAGAGATTAGATAAAATAGTCTTATTTACTCTATATACATACACAGTCAATACACAGTCCAGTAACGTCCAACAGATACAGATGATAATGAAGATAGTAACAAAAGAAGAATGAACACCAGAGCTCCTCTGCTTATATACTTAAATTGACCAATCACATTATAGGTCAAATTCATTATCTACCACACCCAGCTTAAACTATATCAGCTGTGGTATATGAGTCACTTCTTTCATCATTCTTCAACAATGGCTGCTGATAGAATGACTTGCAGAACTTAATGCCTCTCACCTGTCTAATTAATCTAGCTGTAAATTCTGGGTATTATACAAACCCCAACAGCCCCCCTCCCCCAAAATGCCCACTTGTACTATGGAAAGAAATGTATAAATATTTACTGTGGTTGCTTGGAGGCCTATGCGCTGTTAACAATATAATTAATGTTCATGTTATAGAGGTGTTTTTTTAAAACAAAATAGCTGAAATACTAGGAGCATGCAAGTATTATTATCAAGAGTGCAACAGAAGAAGTGAGACAGTTTAAACCTTCTCTCCCCAGCCACATTCTTTGTATAACCTGGACTCTCTACGTAGCAATTAAAATTAGGAGTTGGGGGGAGGACTTACCTTCCATTGATGCCAATTGGACTTTTCTCCCTTAACGCGAATTGCTGCATTTAATGGGGCGCAGCTGTTGATTTTTCCATGTCTGGGGAGAGATGGTTTAATTAAAGCTTCCCTTGCATTGTAATCTGATAGCAATTCACACACTTGCCCGCACACCTGGTATTTAAATTTTAAAATCCATGCCACAATGGCTAATTATATTAAAGTAATGTGTAGGTAAGCAATTGGAAAACAAACAAATATTTTTTTTAAAAAATCAAGCATTTATTCATGCAATGGCTACATCCACAAGATCAAGTTGACTAGGTTGGGCACTGTGCTCAGGGGCACCCTTCTCCCAATGGAGAATGACCAGGGATGTGCCAGTCAAACAGGAAGCAACTTCCTTGACCAAATTTAGAGGAAGACAGAGATAATGTTGGCAAAGGAATGCAAGAACTGTTAGCAGATAAAAGAGACAGGAAATGACATCTCAGTCCTGGGAAAGTAGGAACACAGGGCCGCAACTAGGGTGGGGGGCAAGCGGGGCATGTGCCCCGGGAGTCGCACTGGGGTGTGTGCCAAAATGACACCCGGGGTACGCCAAAATGACAAAATAACCCATTGGGGGGCGCGGAATCCATGTTTGCCCCGGGTGACACAGACCCTAGTTCCATCCCTGGGGGAACGTGAGAAAGTGACTCAAAATAATCCCACCTTAATGGTATAAGAGGGAACAGAGAATAACTCTGGCAGGCTTTGAAGAACCTGTTGTTACACCCTACAACAATAAAGTTCCACTGGTCCTTGTAGTGGCTGTTTCCTGACCTGGCCTGCCTTGAAGAATTGACATAGACTACCACATACCTGTTGGAAGGCTGATGCATTTTTCTTTCATTTGGAAAAAAGACATCAAAAATCCGGGGGGGGGGGATGTAAGTAAGTATATCTCCCTTTCTTTTTGGCTGTGGGTCAGTGGAAAGTAAAAGGAAGCAAAGCAGTGCTGATGGTGACCCAGTCCCCATGACTTACTGAGGGAGATTAGCTCAACCACAAACCACCCTGATCTTTTTAGGGTTGAAATCATCTCTCTCTCTAACTCCACTGCTGATATCAAATTCTCCTTGGCTGGGAGAAGCAGAAGCTTAACTCGGCAAGGCCAGTGAAGAAAATTCATTGTACACTGGGACTGAAGCTATTTCAAAATGTTGATTGGTTTCTGGCAGGCAAGGCTGCTACCTACATCTTACATCTGCTGAGATTCAACCCAGGACCTTTCCCTTCTGCCTTTTCCATGGCCTACCTGAACCCATGCTCTGTGGAAAGTGGTGGCTGGCTATTTCCATTTTCAGCATTTTTGTCCTGTGAAACTTGAGTTCCTTATATATCCCTCACTGTTGACTATGTAGCAAGTTTGCCCAAGCTCTAATCCACTTTTAATTCCATTAAGCATATTGTGCAAACATAGCCAACATGCCACCGATTTGCGTTTTTCACTGCCAAAGGGAGTGATGCGCACCACAAATATTCCCATTTGGAAGATCAGGCCATTTTGCTTAGAAAGAATCTTGTGAGGGATTTCTCCCAGATCTTGGGATAACCAACTCTGCTGTGGGCTTTCATCTGGTTTCTTGACACGAGAACATTTTTTGTCTATTGCCTTCAGCTTCCTATACAAGATTTTAATCTCACAATCTGTTCCATATCCTCTGAATGGGTTTTCCCACTAAGTAGTTAAATATGAAAAATAAGACTAGTTTGGCTCATCCCTAAAGCAACAATAAACCCTTCAGATTCTTGTGTGTGTGACTAAAAGCAAGAATAACCTTTCAGAGAGATTATAGACTTGATGCTATATACAGTATAAGGGTTTACCATCTTGTGGGGTTTCTTTCAGTTAAGGGTATCTCCAAGGAAGAGAAAGAATGATCACCAACAGCTGCAAGACAATGTAATACAATTTATCAGAGCATAACTATCCACAGAAAGTATTGCAATGTTTATTTAGAAGATTTGTTCAGCCCCATTAAAGCCTGTATTACCTTACTTGCACAAAATACATTATTTTGCTATCATTTCTGTACAGAAACTATAGTTGCCATTCTATCAACCCCTTTGCTTCTCCGAGAAACACTTGAATATCTTACTGAGCTAAATGCAGTAAAGGGAAGTGGCAGTCTGGATTTTGATTCATGTCAGATGCATTTTGTACCACAAGAAGATTTGGTGAGCTGCAGTATATAGATATGCCACTCACACATGTAATGATCCCATAAATCTGGGGGGGAAAATCAGAAAGATTAGATTTCACAAATTGACGACGATAAGTCTCAGCAGCAACCATATTTTCTACAATTATCTGTCATCCTTGCACATCAAGTTGGGAATGAAAATAGTGCTTTCTCTGCCATTTCTTCCTCTCTCCTTTAAGTTGTGTCTCTTTTCATATGTGGACTTGTGCTTATTTTTATTAGAGGGAGGTAGAATTCCCACTCCACATTCATAGAACCGTTTCAGTTTCCCACAGAGAGTGCTGGAGTAAATATTTTCTGTGGAGGGATTTTCTATCAGTCTTCTGTCCATCTATCTACTCATCCATCCATTTATACACACACACACACACACACACACCTATAAAGGCTTGTCAAAAACCCACAAATCTGTTGATGCAGATGGGAAGAACCCCAAATGTCAACATTTGTAAGTAGGAGAAGGCGTTTCCAAAAATCGTATCAGTCCAACCTGGAGGCATTTACCTGGTTTGCTCTAGAAGGTCTGAGTGTGCTTCCTAGCGTCTTTTGCAGTTGAATGTTAGGCTTGGTACCTTTGTGCCACTGAATTAGATTTGCCACATTTCTTTTCTTTTTGAAAGCAGCCTGGTTTTTATCACTTACAAAGAAGCAATCACGGAATGGTCTCCTCCTTGCTGAGAATAACAAGATTGCTGAGGATTTGGGGAACTTGTAGTTGGACATCAACTATTAGCCTGGGACAGGCTGGTATAAGGTCCAATGGCTAAGACTAAATGCAAGGAATCTTCCAATAAAATCCTTCACTTGCACCCCATGATATGACAGAACTGCCTGCAGGGACGTTTGGAGAGTCTCTGAGCTTCAGTCTGGCAGACAAGGTAAGGCTTTCAGGCCCAACATTCCAGATCTCTCCCAGACTTTTGACTTAGCAGTTTTCCAAGAACTCAAATACATGCCCAGAAAATGTAGGAAGGAAATACTGAGTGACTATGGCTGCTTGACATCTTTGAACAGCCGATCTAGCAATCTTTACAGTCTAAAATACAGCCATTCTCAACTTCAGCTATTTTAAAGAGAGAGAGAGAAAGACTGACCTATCTGCTCAAGACAGCGATGATTGTCCTTTTTTGCTTTGGTTTTACTGTGCTGTAGTTTCATGCTATCTTCTAAAGCATCTTGAAGGCTGTGTAACCTGTAGCTCTCAGTCAGCCAGGAAAAGAAAAACCACAAGTGTTAAAAATTGCTAAGAATGAAAGAAACTACCAATCAATCAGTTAAAGGTAGTTGTAGAAACCTAGGTTCTTTGGTTCTGCAGAAATGTACATTTTAACATCCCACTGCAGTAGTGAATCAGTTCATAGTCATTTCCATTTAGAACAGAAGATGCAGCACTTCACCTCTGAACAAAAAGAAGACTGAAACGTTGGTCTCTTGCATCAGCTACCATTAAACAATTTGCTGTTCCCAGAAACTGCCCTGTCAAAGGAATTCCTTCCAGAACCAAAGCAGAACATCAATTTGGTGAAGCTGCCAAAACGTAACAAGTGAAATTATGGTGACATCTGCTGGTCATTAATTTTCTCTTCTCGAGAACAAATTTCACCACGGATCTATAGGAGCAAGAAGGCAAAGCCAGCAAAGAAAGAAGCCCAAATCACATTTTAGAGTTAAAGCATTGCTGGAAGCATTGCTCTATGCCAGGGTTTCTCAGCCAGGGTTCCGTGGCACCCTAGGGTTCCGCGAGAGGTCACTACGGGTTCCCTGGGAGATCACAATTTATTTAAAAATTTATTTCAAATTCTGGTAACTTCACATTAAAGAGGTAAGTTTCGTTCTTTATTTTTAGTTTAAGAACACTGTGAATGCATATCCACAGTCCTACCCATGAAACGAATAGAATAATTTTGTAACTTCTGGCCTGTATTTGAGCCTGAATGTGCAGGGGTTCCCCGAGGCCTGGAAAATATTTCAAGGGTTCTTCCAGGGCCAAAAGGCTGAGAAAGGCTGCTCTGTGCCATTTCATTGTATGCAAGCTTTCATCATTGCCTCCTGCTTCAGCTAGTGCAAGAGAAAATGCTGTTGGACTATTTACTCAGAATGCGGTCCTCCCCTGACTATGGCCAGATTTACTGTACATCTTATTTTGAAATAATCCCACCAGAATCTTCTATGGGTAGTACATATAGGGTGCAATATATTGTAGGATTTTGCACTGTTTCTATTCAATGTTTTTTCCCCCATGGCAGGAGTGAAGGTAGAAAAGATACTCTCAGGCTGTGTTCCTACAGTATGTTTAACTGGGTTAGTTAAAAATCAAGTCACTGCAGTTGTATGGCTTGCAAAGCTTGGTTAGTATTTGATGGCTCAGCCCGTGGAGACACTCAACCTGTTTGGTTATTTAGGTTCAAATCCAGAAAATGAGGTTATTTAGTAGCAATGTTTAATTTGTTGTGCTCAACACACACACACAGACTCCAGGCCTTGGCATGTGGCTGACAGTGCTCTCTTCTGCTCCTGGACCTGGGAAAGCCACCACTCACTCCATCCAGGCCTCCTTCTCCTTGCCTAATATGGAAGCAAAACCCACGTAGATAAAACACAACCATTTTAAATGCAATCATTTATCCCCTTTGAGGAGAAGCAATCCAGGCCGAACAGAAGATGCCAACTCAGATAATGAGACAGGAAGACACTACTGGACTTTCTGTTGGTGTCCTATGCAACTTATTAAGATCTTCTATGGTCCCTCCTATAAACTCCAGCTGAATTGTAGTGACATATTATTTGTGAAAGAAAATGAAGAACTGGAAAGTGCATCTTTGATGGATCCACCAGAATGTGCTGCTCCATTTCATCTTCCAGGGATGACTGGAGGGTTTCATTAACTGTCGAAGCAAAAGAAGGGTTTGTTCCAAAATAAATCCATGGAAATTTAATTAGTTAAAATAAATTAATCTATAGCATTCTATATATTCCTGGGGCTCTATTGAAAAGTATGCCTAAATCTGGATCTAATTTAGTTGGTGTTTTCACACAACATTGGGGGCGCAGTTAGCTCAGCGGGTTAAACCGCTGAGCTGTAAAGTCTGCCGATCTAATGGTCAGCAGTTCAAATCCCCGCGTGACGAGGTAAGCTCTCGCTACTCGCCCCAGCTTCTGTCAACCCAGCAATTCGAAAGCGAGTAGATAAATGGGTACCACGTTAAAGTGGGTCAATTTGCCGACGTCCTGTAATTCGGGGGTCACCCTTGGAACGGAAAGAAGACCCTTGGAACGGAAAGAAGATCCCGGAAATCCCAAAAATGGCGATGGAGGACGGAGGACGACAGAGGACGACGGAACCCGATTGGCGAACATCCAGGATATTAGCAGCCGACTCGGAAGTGAGGTATGCTGGGACGTGTAGTCCAATACCTACGGAAGAAGAGTCGGTTCCCCAACCCCCTTCCTGAGCGCGTGCAATGATAAATTGTATATTATAATGTTGTATAATGGTATAATTAGATATGAATTTGTAATACTGTAAGCCGCCTAGAGTCCTCCGATAGGGAGGGGATAGGCGGGGTATAAATATGATAAATAAATAAATAAATAAATAAATAAATAAACATGCTCAACTGGTCAGACCAAGTTTGGTTCATTTTAATTTAGGTTCATCTGTTGTGCAAAATCAGACTGTTGGGTTAATTTAGAATTCAATGTATTGTGTAAATGCAGAAAATAAATTAAGGGAGTAATCAGATTAAGTATATCATGCAATAAAAAGATTAAAACTTACCTGAGTTAAGCTAAACACTTGGTGACTTTATGGGTACTATCTTCTCCTGTTCCCCACCCCATCAATTTCTCAGTCTAGCTGATAGCTCTAGAATTTTCTGATAGTCTCCCAATCATTCCCAACCAATTTAGCTTTTTTTTTTGAGATACCATCCTAGGTGCTACCCCCTGCTACCCAACCTTTGCCATGAGAAAGCCAACCTGCTCGATTCACAGCATATCTTTCTTTCTGTTTGAAGTCCAAGTTTTAAAGACCATCTCTATTTGACCTGCCCAAATCTTGCTTCTTTCATCTTTTATACCATATACTGTATGCTTCATATGTTGGGGAAAATGCAGCCTGCTTATTGCTCTTCTGGCCAAAAGATGGGGTTGTTGTTCACAGCACTGTATCTTTGTCCAAAAAGATTATTTTCAAATATGAAAAGAAGTTCCTCTTGAATGGATACAATTTTGGAGGGGGATAATGGAAGGAGGATCCAAAATCACCATCATCTAGAATCTCCTTGTTTAGAGATGATACAGAAGAGGCATGGCAATGAAGTTGTAATTCTACCTTTCGGCATAAACACTGCTTCACTTTGCATTAAATCATTTTTTTAAAAAAATTACACCACAGTGGCATGTTTGAGGTACATGTAAAACATTGCCGGAAAACAGAATTTCTCAGGTGTGCTTGAGCTTTCATTGACCTCCACAGGGCATTCTGCGTGGATGTTTTTACCAGCTTTTTTCTCATTCATATTTTTTTTATTTATTTATAGTGATATTTATACCCCGCCTATCCCCTCCCTAATGGAGGACTCTAGGCGGCTTACATTCATATATACAATTCAAATTATACAATTCACCAAATTCAATTCACCGTGCGTGAAGGGAGGGGGGTGAGGGAACTGACTACTAGGCTCTGGACTACAATTCCCAGGATGCCTTGAGCTGGCTGCTGATGTCCTGTAG
Organism: Charina bottae; assembly: GCA_023362775.1. Classification (NCBI taxonomy): domain Eukaryota; kingdom Metazoa; phylum Chordata; class Lepidosauria; order Squamata; family Charinaidae; genus Charina; species Charina bottae. The sequence goes on from JALMGJ010000015.1 coordinate 21,601,777, forward strand.
CTGTCACATCCGGGTCCGTCGTCACCACTGCCATTCGATCAAGAGCTGACTTCCCGACAGGACGCCAGCAAATTAGCCCACTTAAGGTGGTAACCATTTTATCTACTTGCATATACTACATATAGTAAGGAAGGAACAAATTCCAGGCTTCCAGGGCCCACTTTATTTTCTTAAAAAAACAAAACCCTAAAATCTCAAATTCTTCCAGCACTTGGGTGCAAACTGTTCAGGGCAAAGGAACACCTGAAGGAATGAAGGGAGACAGAGAGTTGGCAAGTGAATGATAACCAGAGTACTCCAAAGCTGAACAGCCAAACAAGTATTTTTATTGGGTTTCACTAAGAGGTAAATAACAAAGGCAAGCTGTGCTTCTACAAAGAGAAAGGAAAATATTCCTGCACGCAAAAATGTGTATCTTAGTAGAAATGTGTTTAATAGCGAAAATTATATTCAAAATGCCCTTTATTTAAATGTCTTCAAAATATGTATAATATGAGAGATGCACATTAAAAGGTAGTTTGAATAGCCTTTGTTGGTTTTTTTAAAATTGTGAATTGTTCAGAGAATGGGATGAAAGCAAATTTGGGGGTGGGAAAAAATTGTTTCATCTCTACTTAAGTCTTATACAGGTGCAGAAAAAAGAACAAGAGTTGTTGATTGTACAGAATCACAAAGTGTTTTTGCTACCAGCAATTTCCTCTATTAAAGGTAAAGGACACTTATTCTTTCAGGTTCTTTCCATTCTTAAAATCAAGGTAAACTAGACAAACAGAGAAATACTGTTTTAGGCATATAAACTGTTCTAGTATATGTTCATGTATATTTCATCAGTATATTGCAATACATTTGTCAGAATTTTGTTTTTAGTGGAGTTCTGTTGAGCATTTTAAGATAAGACGTTATCTGCAAATTTTGCAAATCCAAAACTGTCTTTTGAGGGTGGGAATGATGTAGACCAGTGTTTTTCAAACTTGACAACTTTAAGATGAGTGGGTGTCAACCCCCAGAATTCTGCAGCCACCTAGCTGTGGAATTCTGGGAGTTGACGTCCACTCATCTTAAAGTTGGCAAGTTTGAAAAACACTGATGTAGACATTAAAAGGCTGAACTAGGATTCTTACTCTGTATGATGTCACAAATTAGAAATATAGAGGATAATGATATGGCCTTATTTTGCAGGCGTTTTGTGTGGATTACAATCAGGTAATGCATGTATTAACACTAGAAAAAATTACACAGATGTGAAACATTTCATACAACTGTGAAATAAAAGCAAAGGTGGTATGAGATGCTTTTATACTATTATTTTAACGGCCTATTTCACTCTGCAGGAAGGAGGGAGAAAAAAACCCCATCATGAATATTAAGGATTATTTTGGAAGAATTTGTTACAAAGGTCCCCAGGGAAAAATAGACTTAGAAACTTTAACAGAAGTCTTTCAGCATCACATCCACGCTGTGCCCTTTGAAAATCTCAGTCTACACTGTGGTGAAACCATTCAGTTGGATTTAGAACCCACGTATGACAAAATTGTGAAGCACAATCGTGGTGGATGGTGCATGGAGAACAACCAGCTTCTATTCTGGGCCCTCCAGACAATGGGCTACAAAGTTAGTCTTCTAGGAGCGAGTGTTTATGACCCTGAGGAAAATGCCTACCATAAAGATTTCAATCATCTCGTGATCAAAGTAGTTCTTGAGGGTAAAACCTATATTGTAGATGGGGGGTTTGGGGTTGCTTATCAGATGTGGCAACCAATGGAACTGATTTCTGGGAAGAACCAACCTCAGACCCCAGGCATCTTTTCCTTCACAGAGAAGAATGGAGTGTGGTACTTTCACAAATTAAAGCGCAAGAAATTCAAGTTGGACTCTGATAACAGATTTCTCTGCTGTGATCCTATGAAAAACATGGCCTGTAAAAACGTTTACTCATTTACCTTGCAACCAAGGACAATAGATGATTTCTGGCCCTCCTGTTTACGACTCCAAACGGATCCAAGTTCTCTTTTTTTAGAGAAATCCATCTGTAGTCTCCAGACTCCCGATGGATTTCTAGCTTTGATTGGGTGGATGCTGGTTGAAACCAAATATAATTATAAGGACAACATGGATCTAGTGGAAAGCACCATCCTTACTGATGAAGAAGTGCAGAAAATACTGAAGGAGCGATTCAGGATTCAGTTGGATAAAAAGCTTGTCCCTCGTAACACCGGCTCAGTATCAATGTTTTAATTCAGGTGACAAAGGTTAACTTCACTCGACAGATGTCAACAACTCGGTTCAACTTAAAAAGCAACTGAAATGAATTTTCAGAGCAAATTTGGAGAATCCTGCAACATTAAAAGATCCAAGGAATGTTTAGAGAAGAGGATGCCGTATTTTCTTGGGCAGACTCAGGGCAATTTAGAGGGCAAGTGAAACACTTCACACAAGTTGAGGTTGCTAGGTCTAGCGTTTACCATGGGGAGATATAAATCTACCTTAAGTAGAAAAAGGGATAAGAAAAGGATTTTGTAAGGCTATCTGTCTGATTTTGACTGGGTCCTATATATCTCTAGCTTCAGCTTAATGGTGAGACTTTAAATCTGTATCTTTTTAGTCCTTTCTATCTCCCTATACATCTTGGAGACAAGGTGGTACCTCTTCCATACTGAATATGGCATTCACTATATGATAATAATGTGATCTCTCGCTTTCTCGCTTTCTCGCTTTTTCTCTCCCTTCTTATATGGTATTTCATTTTGCCAGAATTATTTGGGACTATCTGCAATAGAGAGAAAAATCCCTCTTGCTCTAAACACAGCACCAGGTTTTTCACTTTCGGACAGCCACCAAATGCAGTAGCTACAAGCCATAATTGAGTGACTAAGCATATTACCTTTCAAAAGACCAGTCCTGGGGATTTTGGCATTACAGATCCCTAGCTGATGAGAGAGAGAAAGAGAAACCATAGCCAGCCGGACAATAAATGAGGTGGGCCAGGAGAATTTAGAATGAAGGACCAATCTGGCTTACAGCTGGAGCACAAAAATATACCGCACAGGAACCACAGGCAACCTGCCAGAGTGTGTGGTTTCAAAAATATGGAGTTCTTCTTTCATGTGAGGGGCTTGAAGGGGGCAAAACAGGCAACTTGACATGCAGTTATTTTGCATCACAAATGGAGATACTGTTTGTGGGTAGTGCATCTGTCCAGCTGAGTGATGCCCTGTGGAAGCATGGAGTGCCTTTATTTGCTGTGACTCATTTACCAACTGTGACCTTATCTGGCCAGAGACAGCCTTGGAGCAAATATTCGCACTCTGTTAACTTCCCGGTTGGACTATGGCAATGCATTAGATATGGGACTGCCTTTGGAAATGGTCCAGTTAGTTCAAAATCAAGGGGCCAAATGGCTCAATGGGATGGGCTGATATAAACATATTGTGACTGACTGCCAGTCCATTTCTGGACCCAATTCAAAAGGCTGCTTTTGACCTTTAAAGGCCTAGATGCCTAGATCAGGTTATCTGAAGGTTTCTCCTCTATGTACTGGTAGTCCTTGACTTACGACCATTCGTTTAATGACAGTCCAAAGTTACAACGGCCTCGGAATGGGTCCTTTACAGCCTGTAAAGCACTTCTGAGCGTCGCAAAACGTTGCACCAGACCCCGGGGTCACATGATCGCATTTTGGGCACTTGGCAACTGGTTCTCATTTACGACTGGTTGCAGCATCCCACGGTCACGTGATCGTGTTTTGCGACTTTTTTGCCATTTTCCGGCAAAAAACACCTATTGGGGAAGCTGGATTCTCTTAACCACCACCATAAAAATGATAATAAAATCCAGACACGTGGTGACTCAACTTACGACCGCAAAGACTTACGATGGAAATTCTGGTCCCAATTGTGATCGTAAGTCGAGGACTACCTGTACCTACTCAGACTTTAATATCTTCTAATGAGGCCCTCCAAAGGAGGTGAAAGTGGAGAAAGGGAAGAGCTTTTTCTGTGGTGGCACCCCATTGATGGAATTCCTTCCCCAGAGAAGCTCATCTGCCACCCATATTGGCATCATTTCAGCACCAGGTGAAGCCCTTTCTATTTTCTTAGGCTTTTTAATTGGCTTGTAATTGTATTTTAATTCTTACTTTCTGAATGATCACGGTGCTGCTGCCTATTTTATATGGTGTTATAATTTTGTATTCATCATTTCATTGGCGATCACTTGTAGCCAAATAAGATTGTCTTCCAAAGGTAAAATATTAACGGTGGATCCGTAAGTGGCTATAAAGGCCAATTCTGGATCCGCACAACCTCCCACAATGAGGGCATAGGTTTCCGGGTGGGAGACGGTCATGATGAGGGTTTGCCTGACGTGCCTTCCTTTTAGCTCTTTTCTCCTTTTTGCCCTGTACTCGTGCTTCTTCAAAGTATTAAATTTGATTTTATTGTATATGTTTTTACTCAGATTTTTGTGTGTAGGTATGTGTGTTTTATTGTAAATCCCCTCGAGAGCTTTGGCTATTGGGCAACTTTAAACAATTAATACATAAAATTATATATAATTCATCCAGAAAACTCCTGAAAACTGGGGTGGCTGCAGGGAGGGATTCAAAAAGTCATGATAGTGGCCACAGTCAAGGAAAAAGCCCCATCCTTTTTTAGATACATTGCGATGGTTGTGGCCACCATCTTGATGTCTTTTTTTTTTAATCCCCTCCCTGCGAACATCCCTGCTTCCTCAAATGGATCCTACCACTTTGGGAGTATGTCCTTGCTATGCCATGTACATCTCAGTGAGCCCTTGAACCAACAGATGTGCACCACAGCGTAAGAGCATTTGACTGCAACTGTTTGTATCTCCAATCATTGATAAAGTTCAAACAGCCTAATGCACAGGCCTGCTATGAGGACAAAGGGTTCCACCTCACTTTGAATTCCTTGTACAAAGGGCAAGTTGCAAATATGAGGGATAATGTTATTAGTCTTGATTGGCTGATTGAGGATGTGCCATCAAGTCATTTTTTATTCCTAGCAACCATCAGCTTTTCTCCATGATGACCTGCCCCTAACCTGCTCCTTCAAGTTTTCCAACAGCGCACTCATCACCATTGTAACTCAACCCACCCACTTGCTCTTGGTTTTCCTCTTCTTCTCCTTCCTTCTACCTTTCAGGGCATTGTAGACCTCTCAAGGGAGTTGGGTCTTTGCATTGATTGATTGATTGATTGTGTGCCATGAAGTCATTGTTGGCTCTTAGCTACCACATAGATAGACCTTCTCTGATCTCCAACCTGCCTCTTCAGGTCTTTCAACGGTGCACCCATCGCCACTGTAACTGAGTCCCTCCACCTTGCTGTTGGTCCTCCTCTTCCCTTCCCTTCCCTTCCACCTTTCCCAGCATTAGAGCCTTCTCCAGAGAGCTGGGTCTTCGCCTAATGTGTCTGATGTAGGTTAATTTGAGCCTGGTCATTTGTGCCTCTGGGTTGAAGTAGTCTTGATAGTTCTCCCAATTAAATAGTTTTCTGCCTCCGAGTATGAATTCTGTATATGTTTTAAAGATTTGACTCCTTTGAAAAGGCATCTGAACGTTTGCTTGCAAGCAATGAAACTGTTAAGTCCCAAAGGGTCTGGTGCAAAGCTCCTATGAGAATACCACACACAGCAGGGAACATTGGGAACAGCAGTCCTCAAAGACAGTGACAATTTAAACTGCTAAATCATGCCTTCAAGAGGTACGATTCTCACGATAGTCTTTGCATCAAATGGCAAATTGAAAATCGCTTCTCATTTTCCAATTACCCTGCCAATTCTAATCTTAACTGAGTTACAGCGTATTGGTTTATTGCTTTATATCTTGCCAGGAGCTGCCTTGAGACCTCGAAAGGGTCAAAAAGAGTGCTATGAGAAACCAAGAAGTGAAACTACAATCTTTCTCTCTTTTCCTCTTATTCTCTGTAATCAAGATTTACTTGAACTGATCAAGTCACAAGTCACAGTCTAACAAGGGAGGAAAAAACGGTGTGCCTACTAAGTTTGTACTTCTGTATCTCAAATGCCTCTTGGTTGGAGCAATGCTGTCATCGTAAAACTATATTTCTTTTGGAGACTGTGAAGGATCTTACTTTCCTGTCTTCAGAGAGAATTATGTTGCCTTCCTTCCTAACCTTCCTAAAAACCAGGGGTCTCACACATTTCTTAGTAGTGGGCTTGGAGTGGTGTGCCAGGGGCAGCATTCCCCAAAATTCAGTAGAATCAGGACAGACCCTAAATACTTGAAGTTGAATTTACTTTAATTAAAGTGTTGCATCTGATCACTGAATCAGTTTACTCTTCTCTCACGTTAAAAGGCTGTAATTCCATGGCAAGTTTTGGAGATGGCTTGGGGACACACACAGTAGTTTGAGAGGGCTGCAGGTACTATATAGAATCTCTGGAGCTTGTATCCAGAGAAATTTGTCTCTCCAGCATCCTCCATCTTCTTATCTTTGTCTTTCTCTCTTTTCTTTTGGCATCAAGCTGTCATGTGGCCGACTGGAACATTGGCATTCTGAGCTATTAAGATTCAGTTGCAGTTTTAACCAAACAGTTAATAAGTATGAGTTGATTTGAATCTCATTCCCGTTTAAACAGTGAAAAATGGGTTTTAGTCCTTCTGTTAATCAGCCTTTCTGTATTATTGTGTTTCTTTTCTCATTGTACTGAATTACACTCCCTTCCTTCCTTCCTTCCTTCCTTCCTTCCTTCCTTCCTTCCTTCCTTCCTTCCTTCCTTCCTTCCACACAAAGGTCCAAAGACTGTTAATAAACCTGAACTGAACTGTACAGCTGGTTGGTTAAGCCACCAATGGTGAGAAAGAATAGGTGGCCAAGAGATCCACAGGAAACTCTTAGCAGAGTAGGTTCTTGCTCTTCATCTAAGAAACTTAGGCAACTTAAAAAATGGTTGTCCTCAACTCTACGAAGCTCATTCATTCATTGGCGATCACTCATAGCCGAGAAAGATTGTCTTCCAAGGGTAAAATTTTAACAGTGGATCCATAAGTGGCTGTAAAGGCCGATTCTGGATCCGCACAACCTCCCACAATGAGGGCATAGGTTTCCGGGTGGGAGACGGTCATGATGAGGGTTTGCTTGACGTGCCTTCCTTTTAGCTCTTTTTTCCCTTTCACCCTGTACTCGTGCTTCTTCAACGTCCATAGCGCCTTTAATAAAGGCTGACCTCCAATTGAAACGCTCATGAGTTAGGGCTTCCCAGTTCTCAATGCTGATATTACATTTTTTTAATTATATATATAAAAAATAACAAAGCTAGTGGACCTGATGGGATTCCTGCTGAAGTCTTTAAAGAAGGTGGGCCTGAACTTACACAACAACTTCATAAGCTCATCAAAAAAATCTGGATGAGGGAGGAGATTCCAGCAGACTTTAGGGATGCCATGATTATCACTCTCTTTAAAAAGGGTGATAGAACAGACTGTGGAAACTATCGAGGCATCTCCCTTCTAGCTACAGCAGGCAAAATCCTGGCAAAGATCATCGCAAACCATCTCCTATCTATATCTACGAAGTAGTTCAGTCTTAAGAAAAGAAGACTGAAGGGAGACATGATAGCATCAGTAGCTGGGTACATAAAAGGGTGTCAGAGGGAAGACGGTTGGGAACTATTCTCCATTGTCATAGAAACTAGGACCAGAAATAATGGATTGAAGTTTCAGCCATCTAGATCTTGTTTAAATATAAGGAAAAACATCCAGACGGTAAGATCTGTACAATAGTGGAACTGTCTACCTTGTGTTCCTTTCTAACTCCACCATTTTAAGGTATTACATAGTTAGGCTCCTGCAGAGTGATTCCCCAAATGTCTCCCAGTGATATTCATCAAAGGAATTCAATTCCATGCCATGATGTGGTCTTAGACGTACCGTAGATGCTGATGCACTCTAACACACTCAACAAGGTATTCTGATGTTTTACAGTATCTATTCTACTTAGAAGCAACCTACTTCATTGGATTCCTTCCCACTCCTATGTCAATCAAAATAGTTGATAATCAAAAAAGTTAAGCATTTGATAGACCAGGGAATTAGGCATAAACATTTCAGATGAACTTTCTCCCAGCTTATATTTTGAAATCCAAACCCAACTGAGGAGGAGAAAAACAAATCAAAACAAAACAAAAAATAAGTTTTTTTTTCCACCTCCAAATTTGGGGGGAGGGGGAATGAAGAAGCTTGTACATTCAAAACCACAAAATTGTGTTCTATCTCCTTTTACATATTATTAACATGTTATTTAATACATATTAAATTTCCATAAATGGGTTAACTTATAATAATATCGCATTTTGAAAATATGTTATTGAAACAAATGGCTAGAATATTTGGGATTGCAAATGGACAGGAATCAACTTAGGATAAATCAATACAGAATAATTAAAATAGTCTGCTGAAATTTATATCAGTTTACAACAAGCAAGACAAGATTCTGGTAGAGATAATATACTGTGCATCAAGGAAAGGTCTTGCACACAGTGTCTTATTTTTATTCAGATCATTTGGAGAAGTTAAAAACATATGTCACTTGGATAACAGTCCTCTGTGGTATGTGTGTGGGGAACACTCCCTCCCAATATATTGTGTAAATTTAAGATTTGTTGTTGTTCAGTCGTTTAGTTGTGTCCGACTCTTCGTGACCTCATGGACCATAGCACGCCAGGCCTTCCTGTCCTCCACTGTCTCCCGGAATTTACTCAAATTCATGTTCATTACATCGGTGATGCTATCTAACCATCTCATCCTCTGCCGTCCCCTTCTCCTTTTGCCTTCAGTCTTTCCCAGATTACAAATGTATTGTTTCTGATTAGGAAGACAGATGAACCAGGGCAGTAGCTGTTCATCATTCAAGAACTTGGTCGATAGAATGTTTACATTTTTACTTGCCTTTTTGCAGTTTTCTGCCTCTTTCGCTCACACAAAAACATAGAAATAGTTCAGGGAGGCTGGATCAAAGGCTCATCTGGATTCCATTGGCAGTCAAGGGTTTCCAGGAAACTCCTAAGCTTAACATGAAGGAAAAGATGGTTTCCTACAGCTGCTCCCCAACTGCATTTTCTCTCTGAACCAAGAGAATCCTCTATGAATTTGTCTGAATCCCTCTGAAAGCCATCTGAACCAATGGCTAGTGTTGTGTCTTCCATAAAATGTTAAATTAAAGCCAAGTGGACCTTTGATACCATGCTTCTCTGCTACATCCCTGGATTTTTTTAAAAAACATCACTGTGAATTCTGTAAGCCCAAGAAGCTTTTCACAGTCCCATTATCTTTAATTAGTTCCTTTTTAACATTTGCCTTCCAGGAAGTACGCTCAAGACTTTTTCACAAGAAGCGGCTGCAACAGTTCTCTCAAATAACTCAATTTAGAAACACAATCTTTCAGCACCACATACAAGCTGTGCCATTTGAAAATCCCAGCATCCTTAGCGGGGAGACCATTACCTTAGAACAAGTTTGTAATCAAATTGTGAAGAAAAGGCATGGAGAACAACCAACCTTCATCCTATGTGCTGAAAGACTAGGATACAACCCAACAGTCCTATGGTTATATGTTTTATGTGCCTTCTTTGTCTCAGTGCCTGCCCTGTGGAAGCATCTCCACAGAATTCTGGATGGTCCCAACCTTGTTGGCCTTTCAGAAGGTGCTGAAGACCTGGTTCTTCCTCCAGGCATTTGGGCCAGGGCGTTGGGTGGGCTTGTTGGTTTTGTTTCTTATTTATTGTAAGATGAAATGGTCTCCTTGCACCTCTAGATTGATTGTTGCTCTAATTTGGTGTTTTTTTTTAAATGAATTTGATTTCTTCTGTTCTTTTCTGGTTTAATTTCTTGTTAGCTGCCTAAAGTCACAGTGGTGAGATGGGTGGGCATATACTGTAAGGTGTTCAAATAAATTGTTTAAGTACATAAATACAATCACAGCAAAATGCCTTTGCTGCTCACATGACCCATCTTCTCATCAAGATAACTATAGAAGGCACAAGCTATACAGTTAGTGCTGGTTTGAGGATTTTCTACCATGGAACTGGTTTTTCACAGAGGCCAGTCTCAAACCTTGGCCTTCTCAACTCACTGAAGGTGATTGCATTTGATATGATGAGAACATTGGGAGGTTTCCACTCAGAATTTCTCCAACTCAGATCTTCTAGAAAAAAAGAATACAGGAACATCTATCTATTGAGCCACAGACAATTGAGGAGTTCCAATTCCAATCTATCTGCAACTACCAAACTATTGATGAATTTTATGTTTCTGACCTTTCTGAGACAAAACAAGGAAAATGTGGTAATGCATTCTGTCCTGGCTGTGGCTGTCCTTTCTCTGTTATCTTTTCATTAAATGAAATCCCACAAACTCTGGGAGATCTCGACAGGATCTATTTGCTTTGCTGCCACCACTTAACCCTTTTCTGGTTTAGAATGTTTCCCCTTTTGCTTCTTTATTTCTCCATGATGTAAGATGACCAGGTAGACATGTTGTTATGGAATGTGTCTCTGAAGGGGTTCTCAGGAAGGAGGGAGCACATTCCAAGGAGGAGGACAAGATAAGAGGAGACACAGTCCAGAAAGCGAATGTGGGAAAACGAAGAGGTTCAGAATAGCCCCGCCCTAGAGCTTTCCCAGGTTATTTCCCCTTAGGTTAGGTAGAGTAGCTTTAGTCTGGCAAGATTCTGTCTGTATGGTGTGAGCAAGAAAGAAATAGGACAGATGTAATGGTATCTGGGAAAGACCTTGGGAAATGGGGCGAAGAGACGCTCCCAAGGGAACGGTCAGATAAGAGACAGCATAGTCCGCAGCTGGATAGTGGGTGGGGCAAGAGGCTCAGAAGGGACCCTCCCTAGTTTCTCGGGCTGTAAAGGAGAATTGTACTTTCAGACTTGCAAGATTCTGTTAATGTAGCTTTACAATAATGTAGAATTAGCTTGGGGGGGCGTGGTGGCTCAGTGGTTAAGACGTCAGGCTTGTCAACTGGAAGGTTGCAAGTTCGGAGGTTCGAATCCCTAGCCCCGCGTGATGGAGTGAGCTCCCTCACTACCCCCAGCTCTTGCCAACCTAGCAATTCGAAAGCATGCAAATGTGAGTAGATAAATAGGTACCGCTTCGGCGGGAAGGTAACAGCGTTCCGTGACTGTCATTCCGGCCACATGACCGTGGAAGCGTCTTTGGACAACGCTGGCTCTTCGGCCATGAAATGGAGATGAGCACCCCCCCTAGTGTCGGACACGACTAAACGGGAACCTTTAACCTTTTTTTTTTTTAAGAATTAGCTTATTTGGTTGTGTTTCCTGTCTGGTCTACCTGGTAAGGCTGACAACAGCACAATCACTTAGAAACGTTTAAGCAAAGAAACAAATTGAATTTCATTGAATAGCATGGTTTATAAATAGGTTCGCTTGATTGTACAGCGTATCTATAGCCAGTCAATACCTGTGCATGGTGGCAATAAATATATTCCTAATGTTGTCTGCCTGAGAGATGGACATTTTCCTGGGCTAGGAATCTGGGCCTTCCCGAGACCTATCTTTCCACTAACACCTTCCAAATCCCTCCTCCTCCAGTTTCCTCTTCTTTCTGGAATATAAAGTGGGAGGAGATGCCCTGCGTTGCCCTGGTTTGTTTGATACTTCCACCACCCAATCGTCCGAGATGGAATTTACAACACAGGATAGCAATGAGTTGGAGAAAATTCTCAGAGAGAAATTCAATATAATTTTGGAGAGCAAGCTTGTTCCCATTAACATTAAAGGATTATATAGTATCTGGTGCGCAAATGACATTGTGCAGCACTATAAAATTACAACATGTTTCATCTTCTGCTTAATCTTTCATTTAATAGGTTGCAATAAAATTAAAAAATCTGCTGAAACTGGAAGTATTCCACGAGCACAGGACAACTGCACAATATCATGATATTTATTGGCATTGACCACTAGGGAAAGCATAAAAATAACTAAAACATATTGGATGATAAAGTTAGAAGTATTTAAACACTTAACCATGGAAGAACTGGCATTTTGAATGTTATGAAACCACAGAATATCAGTGCTGGGGAGCAGATGGCCCTCCAGAAAGTTTGAATTAGAGTTCCGAACTTCCTCAGTTTGGTCAAAGCTAAGAGATGTTGGGAATTATATTTCATCCACATTTGACAAGCCACAAGTCCCTAGTGTTATGAAATAAACATGGAGAAACCTCCACTAGATATCTTACAGGATCAGTTTTTGAATTTAAGTTAGCTGCCCAAATCTTAATTCATACTGAACACCACAGACACCTAAACATTTAGCAGGACCTGTGCACTGAAAGATCACATCTTCTTGTTTGTTTTCTTCCCATTTTTGGAACGTTATGTAGTTATTGCAAAGGGAATCTCTTAATTATCTCATTTCAATTCAGATTTGCTGGATGCACAGAGTTTATAAAGGCCGTGTTTAATCAAGTGAGCAGGGAGTGAAAATCCCCTGTAAATCCTTAATGTGGGGGAGGAGGCAAAGAACAATATGAATTTAATTACAAGTGCCAATATTTGCAAAAACTTAAGTGTCCAATCTCCATTTATTTCTTTTTATATATATATTTTGGTAACACATGTGAGAGTTAATTGTAACAAAGCCACTTCAAGCAACAATATAGTGTGTGTGTGTGTGTGTGTGTGTGTGTGTTAATACTAGGTTGTTAAAGTAATGCTTGAAATTCCCCAAGCTTTCTTTAACATCATATATCCATCCTACTTCAACTGCTGTTTACAGTGCGGCAAGGTTGTAATGCAGAAAGACCATTCCAGTGGCTGTTAAATTGGGCATAGTTGGGGTCGAATCCACCTCCATGGAAACTGGGCCTTAAAATCCAGTTTCTGCAATGAAATTAAGGATCAAGAATGACGAACAGACATAGTTAGTTCAACTGTATAAATGAAATAGAAGAGCATCAATAGAAGAGTCCATTGGAGTTGGGCAGCTCATAAATTCACATAAACAAACAAACAAACAAACAAAGCGTTATTTCAAAATTTCCATAGGATTGAAACACAAAAGTCTGGAGGTGTTCGAGTTGTGATTTCCAGGATTTATCTTAGAAGAAAAAGAGGGTTTTAAAAGAAGGCTGGACCATTTCATAGAGGATGGGGCTACCAAAGGCTATTCGCCATTATACCAGTTTACTGTGCCTCGCCTTGCCAATCCCAACTCTTGCTTGCAAGCTTGCATCTTCCCCTCTTCCTTCGAAAAGCATGCTTTGGGGAAAAAAATCGATAACTGCCCAGAGTCCCTCTTTTGGGGGGAGATGGGCGGTGGCAAAATTTTAAAATAAATAAATAAATAAATTCTCCCAGCAATGAGTAAGAAAAGGCAATTCAGACCATGTGTTTTCCAGCAATAACCATCAATGGTAGCCCCATCCTCTATGAAATGGTAGCCCCATCCTCTATGAAATGGTCCAGCCTTCTTTTAAAACCCTCTTTTTCTTCTAAGATAAATCCTAAGATAAATAACCATCAATGGTTATTGCTGGAAATATATTTATTGCCACCATGGAAATTGGAAAACTTTGGGGGAGGGGGTCTAGGAGAAAATTATGTTCTATAACCATTAACCTTATTTGGCAATTGGTAATACTCTAGGGTCAGATTCTGAGCAATTGATTCTGTTGCCTTTAATTAGCTCTGGAAAACTCAAAAGATAACGTACCAAGCTTCTCTCACAGTAATAAGATTTTCCTTCTTGGGTTAGAGTCTTTATCTTTGTATGTGTCATCCATCTTCCTTTTAGAAGGGAATTCCATCCATATGTCAAATGAATAGAAGACTGGACATTTTGCTACTTATATTTCATATAATTGAGTTTCATGCCTTATTCCAATGAGCTGTCCAATATTTTATTTGATTTTCTTTAACTGACAGCATAGTTACTTGAAACCTAGCATTTTTTAAAAACAACACTATAGAGAAGATGAGCATGTACATATTTGTTGACAACAATGCAACTGAATTCAGATTGCTTAACAATGGTAGTTCTAAACCTCTGTTCTGGGGATTGCCAATGGTCTAGAAATGGACTACAATGTTGTGGGAAAAATTAATATAAACTGTAGTTTAACTTAAAGACAAGGGAAAGATGAGTAAATTCTGATTCCCTTTTTCTTACTTACGTTTATTAAGAGATTTTCCATACAATAAAAGAGCCAGTTTGATCTAGTGGTTAAGGCAACGGGCTAGAAACCAGGAGACTGAGAGTTCTAGTCCCACCTTAGGCATGAAAGCCAGCTGGGTGACCTTGGGCCAGTCACTCTCTCTCAACCCTCGGAAGGAGCCAATGACAAACCAGGAGCCTGAGAGTTCTAGTCCCGCCTTAGGCACGAAAGCCGGCTGGGTGACCCTGAGCCAATCACATTCTCTCAGCCCAGGAAGGAGCCAATGGGAAACCAGGAGACTGAGAGTTCTAGTCCCACCTTAGGCATGAAAGCCAGCTGGGTGACCTTGGGCCAGTCACTCTCTCTCAGCCCTCGGAAGGAGCCAATGGCAAACCAGGAGCCTGAGAGTTCTAGTCCTGCCTTAGGCATGAAAGCCGGCTGGGTGACCCTGAGCCAATCACATTCTCTCAGCCCAGGAAGGAGCCAATGGGAAACCAGGAGACTGAGAGTTCTAGTCTCGCCTTAGGCATGAAAGCCGGCTGGGTGACCTTGGGCCAGTCACTCACTCTCAGCCCAACTCACCTCACAGGGTTGTTGTTGTGGGGAAAATAGGAGGAGGAAGGAGTATTAGGTATGTTTACCGCCTTGAGTTATTTATAAAAATAATAAAGGTGGGATAAAAAAGAAAAAAGAAAAAGAAAAGAAAGAAAGAAAGAAAACAAAACAAAACAAAACAAAACAAAACAAACAAACAAAAAACAGTGCAAGAAATGAAAAGAGAAAAGAAAAGAACTTAAGAAATAAGATTCCCAATGTGATTACTTGTAGAAAGGAACACACAAGGAAAATAATGTGTTGGTCCAGATAAAATTGGGCAGTTTGACTCTGCCCTTCCAAAAACCTTGAGCTGCTGTTTGGAGAATCTACTTCTGGAAATTCGTAGCTTGCTCTGGAATAGCATGATCCAGCAGGTTCAGCGTCATTTGGATGGAAATGAAATTTTCTCTTCCTGAATTAACAGATTTTGCACATTCCTAATTGGACAACCTGCTGTGCTCTGGGAAGTGGGTGGTTTTGGGAGCTGTGGTCCCAGCAGATCTGGAGGACAACATGTTGATGAAGACTGAACGGGCCCTTTATGGAGGTCCTCTCTGCTACCCTAGTTTATAATCAACTGATTGAGAGACTACTGTGGAAATTATATCCCTGATTTTGTGTAGTGAGCCTCTTCTATTTGAGATACACACAAACACACACATCACCTGTAACGGAATACAATTATTATTTATTTGTAAGTTATAGTAGGCCCATTTGGCTGATGCATTAGAACAGGGGTCTCCAACCTGTGGGCCGCGGGCTGTTAGGAAGTGGGCTGCACAGCAGGTGAGTGGTGGTAGTCTGCGCGATTGGTTCTCACTTGCAAACCCCACCCTGTCCGCGCGATTGGCTCCCTCCTGCAAACCCCGCCCCCGCCCGCACGATTGGCTCCCTCCTGCAAACCCCGCCCCCACGGTCCGTGCGATTGGCTCCCGCCTGCAACCCCCACCCCACGGTCCGTGGAAAAATTGTCTTCCATGACCGGTCCCTGGTGCCAAAAAGGTTGGGTACCCCTGCATTAGAAGAACCAATAAAGAAAGGATTTCTTCAGAAAAGAGGTTACAGTGGGTAGGATTTTCTTTCCTTGCTTGTACCCTCTTTTTTTGGGGGGGCTATAATTTTCCTCAACAAAAATAATGTTAAGGCATCTGAAAACTTCATCAGAAATTAAAAATGCACATCACTTATGAATGCATTGTTCAAGATGAGCCAGATAAACAAATTCTTCCATTCTCTTTCTTAAAAAGGAACTATTTCCCTACTGGAATCTATTTACATCTGCTTTCGTGCTCCTCAAAGTCCATGCACAGGGAACGGAGGATGCATAACCTCCACTACGTATTGAAACAAAGGATCAGTCCCAGAGATTCAGCGGTTTAGAAAATTTACATGGCATTACAAATGTCTGTTCCTTCAAGTATACACAAATTATCTGACATTAATCCTGGGGTTTTAAAAAAACTTTCATCACTTTGCTAGGCCTTCTGTCACTGCTTTCATCCTCCATAGGATCTTGCAGGACATGACGGTCTCTCTTCTTTAGGAATTTCTTCCCAATGGTTCCCACTAATGTTTCATACCTGCAATAAACATTGGAAACATAAGAGAAACATTCAAGCATGGTTATAGCCTTTGGGAATGCCCCAAAATGAATCTTAACATTCTCTTCTAAAGCAACTTTCTCCAGTCTGGCACCTCCCAAAATATAGTGACTTCAACTCCCAGATTCCATTTTTCTTTTTCGTTTTTTTTACTCCAATGACAGAGAGTGAAGACAATTAGTTTAGTTTTACAAAAGCCTACTCTTTTGCCCTTACATATTTTTAAAAAGCCAACACAGAGAAAAGGGAGGTTTATGAAATGAAAACAGGGAGCAGAGCAGCAATGAAAGGAGAGTGCAAGTTTCAGCACCTCCAATAGATAGAGTTTCATCCCACAATAAAGAACTCTGGAGTATGGCATGCCTTGACAGCCAAAAGGAGATGAGATCAATCTTGCAGTGCCTATCAAAAACGATTCATCACAATAGCTAAACCTACCTTTCCTAACTTGGTGAACTAGAGCATGGCGTAAAGGGCCTTACAATTTTTCCACCAAATTTGAGAGCAATTTTGGATGGATCATTTTTCCAAACTTTTTCAGAGGAGGGCTGTAATGGTATGTGGGAAAGATCTTGGGAAATGGGGCGAAGACATGCTACAAGGGAATGGTCAGATAAGAGACAGCTGAGCCTGCAACTGCATAATGGGTGGAGAAAGAGGCTCAGAAGGGAATCCTCCCTAGTTTCTCAGGCTGTAAAGGAGATTATGTATGTATTTATGTATGTATGTATGTATGTATGTATTGATTGATTGATTGATTGATTGATTGTATTTATACCCCGCCTATCCCCTCCCTAACGGAGGGCTCTAGGCGGCTTACATACATTGCATTTTTCATATATTATACATTCATATACTAACAACATTTACCGCTCGCTAAGGGGAGGGGTAAGGGAACCGACTCTTTTTCCGTGGGTATTGGACTACATGTCCCAGAATACCTTGCTTGGTATTGGCGGGATGATGGCGGGAGAACTGTACTTTCAGACTTGCAAGATTGATGTCAGCCTTCTCAGGTAGACCAGGCAGGAAGCACAACCAGATAAGCCAATTCCACTTCATTGTAACGCTACGTTAACAGAATCTTGCAAATTCCAGAATAGCTCATAATTCCAGAAAATTCACAATTCTAGAGAACATTAAGCTGCTAAAGGCAACACTAAATGGAACCTCTATTTTAAGGAGTAATACACTACCCAATATTGATGATCAAGACACTTGATGTGGTACATCTGGCTATCCCCCAAACACCGACTGAAACGCTTGCCCAACTACTTCTGCGATACATCCCTACCATCCTGTTAAATGCAGTCCCTGACTATCAAAACTTGCCTCCCCAACCATCTCAGATTCAAGACCAGGCTTCTCTAGTTGGATCTAAGGAAGTTTTCCGAAAGACTGTGATACTAGTCTGCATTAATCGAGAGTAACGTTTTCCACCGAAGATATCCAGCTTTTAATTTAAAATCCATCCTTCTGCCTCTGGCTGCAGCATCCTGTTTCGCACACACCCAGAGCCAGACGTGCTAAAAGATTTTGAAATTATTTCTCTAGGAACACCTATAAATATTTCCTCTAAGGTTTTTGTCGGCTATAAACTCAATTGAAAAAGAAAGTATTGGGGCCGATGTCTGACTGAGGTAGCCTGGAGAAAGCAAAGCATTTGTATTTGTTTTTTTAAAAAAGAACTCATCAGGTCAAAAGCTTATTTCTGTTATAAAATACTCTTTCAAAACAAGTGTTTTGAACATCAAATGCCTGGCCATTTGGGAGGCTTTCATTTTAGAATGGGGAGGTGGGGAACACATCTTGTCAGTGTTATCTGTGTTACTGTATAATGGAGAAGACTTACCTTCTAGCCATTTCTTCATCTGATACATCAGCTTCCATCGCGTTCTTTTCCTCTTCAGTGTCTTCCGTCTTGTACCTTGAGTTCATCTGGGTCATTAACTTCTGAAAATGAAAAACTGGAATATCACTTTAAGTGTTACACTCCTTGAAAAAAAGTCAGAGAGACAGATTTGGCAAGAATGAGAGAGATGAATGGACAAGGAACGTAGACGTTAAGTACCTCAATACTTTCTTTCCAGCTGAAGGACTTGGGGCCAAGTTTGATATCACATTGATCATCACAGAATATTATTATGTCCAAGTGGTTAATTGTAGCATTTTCCTTTGTGGCTTGTAGCCCACTAATGCCATCCACTCCACAGATGCTTATACCCCAATAAGGATGCCACAAAAGTATTATTCATGGTGTCATAATAAATATGTTAACCTCGATGGATCAAGATGAAAACAGCTCTCAGATATTTTTTCATAGATGAACCAAAGACCAGAGCTTCTTATCACACTCTATTTGTTAACCAGTCAATCCATGTCAGAATGTAACACACTAAAAGTCACTATCCAGATGTAATGCTGTAATCCAGCTCTCCTATTAAATTCTCACTGGACCAAAGATATTGATATTGAGGTATCTCATGTGGTGTCCAAACCCAGAAAGTGGTTAATTCAGGAACTGGGTTAAAACATGTTGTGTGAATGGAGCTGGTCTGGAGGAGGTGCTTCTGAACCACTCATAAGTATTCCCTCCTCTTATACCTAGTGAATTGTGGAGGAGTATGGAGGTGGCCCTGAAGAAGATATTCAAGAGCCATTAGGTAAACACCAGCTTAGCCCTGGAAGGGAGGAGGGACTGAGAACAAAACTCAAGGTTGTTACACCTTGATTCTTTTTGGTATGAGAGGGGGGAGAGAGAATCTCCATCAGCTTTCAAGAGTCTGGCATTATACTCTGCAACAATACAGAGGACCTCCAATACTCCTTGTGGAATATGTTTCCTGACATGGCCTACCTTGAAGGGCTGACATCTCCACCTCCACCCTCATCTACAGGTAGTCCTCACTTAACAACCATTTGTTTAGTGACGGTTCAGACTTATGGCGGTGCTGAAAAAAACAACTTACGACTGATCCTCATACTTACAGCCGTTGCAGCATCCCCCAAGTCATGTGATCATGATTTGGGCGCTTGGCAACTGGTTTGCCTTTATGACCGTCGCAGCATCCCTTGGTCATGTGATCGCCATTTTTTACCTTCCCAGCCAGCTTCTGGCAAGTAAAATCAATGGGGAACCGCGTCATTCACTTGACAACCACTTGGTCCGCTTAACGCCTGAGATGATTTGCTTAATGACCGCCACAAAAGGTTGTAGAATTGGGTCAGATTTGCTTAATGACCGCTTTGCTTAACGACCACCACAAAGGTCGTAGAATTGGGTCAGATTCGCTTAATGACCACTTTGCTTAGCAACCAAAATTGTGGTTGTTAAGCGAGAATTACCTGTATGTTGTGCAAAACATTTCAAATTCAAATCAAGTTGCCCTAACCTTACTAGAACTGTTCAGTGCAAAAACACTCCCAGGACATTTTGAGTGACTCAACACTTCCAATAAAATTGGAGCAGCTCTTCTGAACTCAAGAGAGGCCATTGTAACAGTTCCTGCACTGATAATAACCGCCCAGAGTTCCCCGTTGGGGGAGATGGGCGGTTATATAAATTAAATAAATAAAATAAATAAATAATACACAACACTTCACGTATATTTTCTCAGTTACCTGTATGAATGCAGGGTCACATCTGTATTTGGGGTTGGGAAAAAGGAACAAGGTTCAGAAAAAGAGTGTCCTGTCCAAGACTTCTTAATTGGCTGTGAAATCCTGATTACACGATTCCTTTTGTCTGAAAACCAAATACACGCTAAACCTGGTTTTATTTTGTGGGCCTGCAAAGCCCTATCTGTTTGCCCCAAGCTTTGAGGTTTTAATGAGCACAGCGTGGGCTACGCTTTGCTTTCCCAAGTTGTTAGACTGTGTTTTTCGGGTTTATTGTTTTTATTCACGACACCCCATACAGAAAATCTAGAAACAAAGGGGCAAGTTATTTGAATCTGGTATAAACTGAATCAGGGATTTCATAGATCTTTTTGAACCAAGGATGCTATGTTCCTTAACTTAGCCACATTTGCAAGCCAGATCCCAAGAGGATGAAAGGATGCTCCAGATCATAATACCTCGACTTCAGGATTGAACCCTTTAAAAGACATTCTTCCATACAGAAGGTCTTCACACATCACAAAGCTTCTTTCCTCTATTATAAGGCTCCTATAAAGAAATCATTGTTTTAAAAAGGGAATCAAACAAGCAAGTTGAGCTTAGCCAAAAACTCGGCAGGAAATAAGAAAGCTACAGCTTGCTCTCCAATTTCAGAGGGCAACTCTGCTTTTTATCTTCCCATCTGCTCCCATTCGGGCAAAGACCACAATGCAGCAAACTTACTCTTTTTCTTTCAGTTCTGGTAGATCCAGAAACCAATGTTCCTCGCTGATTATTTTCTTTTCCTCCTCCTCAAGTTGCTTTTTGGTTTCTGAATCCAAGCCCCTTTGCATGAACTGAAAGACAAGACACAAAGGGACAGTTTTTGTGGGGTTTTATTATTATTGCTCATTGATATGATGGATCCGTGGAATAGAAAGGTGGCATACAAACAGTGACGTCCTAAAACTGCCGCATTGACTTTCCTTTTCCCCAAAGAAATCCGGGCCCTGTCACACCTGTTTGGAGAGGAAGCAAAAGTGAAAAGGAAGGGGGAAGATGCTGTTATGAAGGGTGCCAATTAAAGGCAAGGAATCTCTTACACGTTCAATTAAAATTCTTGGTGGATTTCCCCCCCCCCAAAAAATAACCAGTTAACAGTTGCTGTAATCACCTTTAAAAAAATAAGCATGCAAAATCCTTGCGATAAAAATATGTAGCTACTGATTTGAACAGCTGCAAGGCAAGGGAAAAAATTACAAATGAAGAGTTGTTGGTGCTTCCAGGAGTGAGCCTAATCTGGGGCAGGGAGGGGACAGCAGATCGAGCTGTGAAAAAGGAAATAAAGGTAAAGGTTCCCCCTGCACATTTGTGCAGTCGTGTCCGACTCCAGAGGCCGGTGCCCATCTCTGTTTCTTAGCCGAAGAGCCAGTGCTGTCTGAAGACGCTTCCACGGTCATGTGGCCGGCATGACGCACGCGGAACGCTGTTATACTGCTCTCCTAACTGTTCCCATCCAGGTGTGATGCAACAGGAGCAATATGGAGGGCAGTATTTCCTTTTTCACAGCTTGATCTGCTGTCTCCTCCCTGCCGCAGGTAAGGTTCACTCAATCCCAGATTAGGCCCCAGATTAGGCACAATGTGCCATTTCAAGGGAATGGAGCCATGGCTGAGTAATCAGCTTGAGGAGGACTATGCCAGAAATGACCAGAAGGGTGCTGCTCATTTTCATATCATTTGCATACTGGTTGGAGTGAAAAACAGTCATTCCTGCTATGCTGAAAGTTACCCTACAAAGGAAACACAGGGAGTTGACTCTTGATGCACAGATATATAAGGCGCTGCCTTTCCCGAATCAGTAATCTGGAAAATATTGACAGCCATGGCATTCAGTGTTAGTAAATACCAATGTTTAACTATTGGCTACATAAAGTCCTTGCTTTGATTACAGGGTGAAAGAGGAGAGTGCAAAAGCTGGCTTGAAACTCAACATTAAAAAAACACAGATCATGGCATCTGGTCCCATCACTTCCTGGCAAATAGAAGGGGAAGAAATGGAAGCAGTGACAGATTTTATTTTCTTGGGCTCCAAGATCACCACAGACAGTGACTGCAGCCATGAAATTAAAAGACGCTTGCTCCTTGGGAGGAAAGCTATGGCAAACCTAGACAGCATATTAAAAAGCAGAGACATCACCTTGCCGACAAAGGTCCGTATAGTTAAAGCTATGGTTTCCCCAGTAGTAATGTATGGCTGTGAGAGTTGGACCATAAGGAAGGCTGAGCGCCGAAGAATTGATGCTTTTGAACTGTGGTGCTGGAGAAGAGTCTTGAGAGTCCCTTGGACTGCAAGGAGGTCAAACCAGTCAATCCTAAAGGAAATCAACCCTGACTGCTCATTGGAAGGACAGATACTGAAGCTGAAGCTCAAATACTTTGGCCACCTAATGCGAAGAGAGGACTCACTGGAAAAGACCCTGATGCTGGGAAAGACTGAAGGCAAAAGGAGAAGGGGACGGCAGAGGATGAGATGGTTAGATAGCATCACCGATGTAATGAACATGAATTTGAGTAAACTCCAAGAGACAGTGGATGACAGGAAGGCCTGGCGTGCTATGGTCCATGAGGTCACGAAGAGTCGGACACGACTAAACGAATGAACAACAAAAAGAACTGTTAATGACCAAAATAGGGACCAGAAAATTGGCTGTTAAGTGGTGTGCTCGATAAGTGAGTCAGCACATGACCAGACCCGATTTTACAACCATTTTTACAATGGTCGTTAAGTGAATCCAGATTCCCCGATGGACGTTTTTTGCCAGAAATCGGCAAAAAAAGTAGCAAATCGTGAGCATGTGACTGCAGGATGCTGCAACTGGTCATAAATGCAAGCTGGCTGCCAAGTGCCCGAATTGTGATCATGTGACCGTGGGGGTGGTGTGACGGTTTATGACGGTCGTAAGTGCGAGTACAGGTCGCAAAGCACTTTTCCTGAGGCCGTCGTAACTTTGGACTGTTGTTAAACAAACAGTTGTTAAGCAAGGACTACCTGTATGCTGAGTCTCCCTGAATTTGACCTCCAATTCTAAGAGAGAGGGAGCAATGTCTCTGTGTCCCCTTTTTTCATGCTAGGCACAGTTTGATATATCTCCCTCTTCTCTCCTCTTACCCATTTTTGCTCCAAGCCAGAAAGCTCAAACATTGCATTTCTCAGATGTGTTGAACTACAGCTTCCATGTATTCTTTTCTATACTTGCAGACTTGATGGGAAATACCCCAGAACATGTAGGAAGAGGATCTTCCCCACCCTCCATCTTAACCATGCCCATTTTCAGTGTCTGAATTAGTGGCACCAAGAATATAAGGAACACGTTTGAATAAGGGGAGACCCTTTTTGAACATCCCTTAATTGCCCTTGCTGGAAGGATAAAACCCCAAATTTGGAGCAACCATAGAATCAGATGGCCACGTGTTGCTAGGATGGTCTTTTTTACTTCCCTTTTAGTGAATGTATGAGCACCAGTTTGGTGTCGTGGTGAAGGCACCAGGCTAGAAACTGGGAGACTGTGAGTTCTAGTCCTGCCTTGGGCATGAAGCCAGCTGGGTGACCTTTGGCCAGTACCTCTCTCTCAGCCCTAGGAAGGAGCCAATGGCAAACCAGGAGACAGAGTTCTAGTCCCGCCTTAGGCATGAAAGCCGGCTGGGTGACCTTGGGCCAGTCCCTCTCTCTCAGCCCTAGGAAGGAGCCAATGGCAAACCAGGAGACTGAGAGTTCTAGTCCTGCCTTAGGCATGAAGCCAGCTGGGTGACCTTGGGCCAGTCCCTCTCTCTCAGCCCTAGGAAGGAGCCAATGGCAAACCAGGAGACTGAGAGTTCTAGTCCCGCCTTAGGCATGAAAGCCGGCTGGGTGACCTTGGGCCAGTCCCCGTCTCTCAGCCCTAGGAAGGAGCCAATGGCAAACCAGGAGACTGAGAGTTCTAGACCTGCCTTAGGCATGAAGCCAGGTGGGTGACCTTGGGCCAGACCCTCTCTCTCAGCCCTAGGAAGGAGCCAATAGCAAACCACTTCTGAAATATTGCCAAGAACACTGCAGGGACTTGTCCAGGCATTCGCCAAGAGTCAACACTGACTCAAAGACACACATACATACACTTTAGTGAATGTGCTTCACAGGACTGAAGAATTCTGTATCCAGTGTCTCCTAGCAAGCATTTATCCAGAACAGGCTCACGTGACGGCTATGCCAAACAAAGTTAAGTTAAAACAAATGCATTTTAACTCATGCTGGATTGTAGTGAAATCAATGGTAATAAAAATGAGAAACGAATTGGGATTGTTGAAAAAGGGCTGTGTTTCCAGATGATGTTTATGACTTAGAAACATCAATCAGGAAGTACCTGGGGTCTTCAAAGATTATGCAACCAGGTTTCATCTTTCCTTGTAGAAACTGCTTGTAGCTTTACACACACACACACACACACACACACACAGAGAGAGAGAGAGAGAGAGAGAGAGAGTGTGTGTGTGTAAAGAAGCCCCTTCTTCAAAGTGTTGGAATTTGTATTAGCCAGGGATGCTTAGTCTCTCTTTCAGCAAGCTTTGCAGAGGATTTGGGAAGATAGCAGAATGTAGCCCCCAGTGCCAGCCAGTTTGTTGATCTTGTTTAATGTCCCACAGAGGGACCTATTCTCCACTTCGATGCAATTGTGCTTGTGTGTGTGTGTTTGGGATGGGGTGGGGGCCAGATCTTGTAGCTAGCAAATAGGTTGCTCGTTCTGTTTCTTGTAATACATCTTGCTCAGACAGAAGTCCCACAAGCCTGGAATGAAACAGCTAATCTTTGCTATGTCCAAATAAAATTTTAAAAGGCATGCATAGGAAGAATGTTTCAGTGAACTGCAAGTCTCCGAGGGATGCTCTGAAATGTATTTAAATATAGCCATCACCGAGCCTGAGAGAAGAACATATTAACAGAGGCCCCATATGTCTGGCATACATACAGAAATGGGCTGCCATTGCCTTCTTTTGGTATTTATTTAGACATACATTTATTTCACAGATGTCACTGCTTATTTCAAAAGGCTCAGCACGACTGACAGTGCGACAGAAATAAAACCATCATAAAGAATAATAATCACAGACAGACAGACATAGTTACAGAAGCAGCCAAGCTCTTAACCTATGCAGGGACCTCAACATACTATTTCTTAGTAGCTGGGCTGATGCATTCTGAACTAACTTGTAGCTTCCATGTTGCCTTCAAAAGCAGTTCCATTTAAAGCACATTGTGGTACTCCACTTCTAATGATGTTGGGTGGCCTATAAATCAATAAAACAAACAAACAAAGGTGGTGAGGGCGTAAGCCAGGGCTTTCCAAACTGTGTGTCGTGACACAAAAGTGTGTCGCCACACACAGCGTGGTGTGTTGCCACACCACCCGGAAGCGGCGGCGCGCGCGTGCACGGCGGCAGCAGCAGCGGGGCGGGATCAGTGGTTCCGCGTTTTAGCGGAGGCTGCTGCCGCCGTGCACGCGCGCGCCGCCGCACACACCCCCACGCCGTTGCCATGCACGCGCGCGCCGCCGCTGGTGTGTTGCCAGCGGCGGCACTTTGGAAAGCCCTGGCGTAAGCTGTAAGGGCTTCCTGGTCCAAAAAGGCCAGCAACAAAGCTGGGTGAAGCCCTCCTTGTCACCACCTCCACCTGTTTGACTTGCAGTAGCCCAGAGTCCAGGAGGATCTCCAAATCACAGATCTGTTACTTCAGGGGGAATGTGACTCAGAGTCGAGATCAATCATCTACAACCAGCAACTCCATCTCGTAGGGATTTAATTGGAGCCTGTTTGGACTCATCCAGTCTTGCATAGCCTACACACACGTTGGGTCAGGATCTCCACCAGGGTGATATACAACCCTGTGTTTCATCAGCATAGGGATGATTGTGTGTCATCAAGTCAGTGTTGACTCTTAGTAACCCCATAGACCTTCTCCAGGATGATCTGCCCCCTTTTAGGTCTTCTAATTGTGTACCTATCGCTGCTGTAATTAAGTGCTACTCCCTCAAACTGACAAATGACTTCTGCCAGTGGTGTCACATAGATATTAAATAGCATAGTTGAAAAAGCTGAGTTCTGTGGATACACAGTGGAGGGTCCATTTCTTTCACTGTTCTTCCCCAAGTGCATTAACAAAAACCATCTACTCAGGGAGGAGCGACAGCATCTTTGCAATATTTTCAACTTCCCAGTCTACTCTATACCCCTGGAAATCCTTGGTAGACCACCATCTAAGATGCTACCGCTTGTTGAGAACCTTAGCCTACATTTCCAGAAGTATGCTTATTTGTGAGTCACACTGAGTGCTCTGATTGCTTTTAGAAAGCCTGCACTTTCTGAACAAAGGCACATTGGCCATTAAACAGTGGCTTGTTTTAAGCTTACTGTATTACCCACAGGGGGCTTCTGGGAGCTATGAAGCAGAGTGTCCTCAAGCTATATTTATAGGAGAGAGCTCCGAACTTGGCATGGGAAGTCAGAGCTAGCTTTTTCCTTTAGCCTCAGCAGACATTTCCCCCTGAACCTTTGGGGAGGGCCAAAAGCAGGGATGGTGGTGGTCACAATGTGGATCTCTTGTACCCAACAGCCCTTCTTGGCCCAGTATTGATCGGCGCAGTATCTATTTTGTTTCAGCTGCTGAGATAAAGCACTTCCACCTGGAGACATTGTAGGAGGAGAGCCGTGATAGCCCGATAGCCCAAAATCAGAAGAGGTCTGGCAGTTCCTTTTCCGATTAACAAACTGTATTTAAAGGCATAGGCTTTTGGGAATTACAGGTAGTCCTCGTTTAACGACCACAATTGGGACCGGAATTTCGGTTGCTAAGCAAAATGGTTATTAAGCAAATCCGACCCGATTTTATGACCTTTTTTGCAATGGCCATTAAGCGAATCACCACAGTCGTTAAGTGAATCATGCAGTTCCCCATTGATTTTGCTTGCCAGAAGCCGGCTGGGAAGCTAGAAAATGGCAATCATGGGACACTGCAATGGTCATAAATGTGAACTGGTTGCCAAGCACCCAGATCGTGATCACGTGACTGTGGGGATGCTGCGACAGTCGTAAGTGTGAGGGCCGGTCGTAAGTTGGTTTTTTCAGCACCGTCATAAGTCCGAACCATCAGTAAACAAATGTTTGTTAAGCGAGGACTACCTGTATAGCTTACTTCATCAGATGTGTGCATCTGTGGTTCCCAAAAGCTTATGCTTTTGAATGAAATGTGTTAGTCTGAAAAGGTGCTCGCAGACTCCTCCTGATTTTCCCTCTGGGAGAGAAACTCTTGAGAAACACACACAAAGACACACAAAACAGGCAGGGCATGATGGAAAGGTGCCTACGATACTTGGGAGGTTCAGAGTCCTCAAAGAGGAGAAGCAATATTGCCATGCAAGCTTTCAAGATAAAGCCCCTGATGTCAACAGAATTACACAGGATGACCTGGCCTGGGGAAAGTGACACATTGATCCCAGCTACCCCGGAAACCCATTGATCTGACAGAGTTAAGTTCACTTCCATGGAAGAAGGATTAGGGTTGCAGTCCCAAGTAAGCTAATTCTGAGCACTGGAACCGCAGGAGACAGCCTCTAAACCTTTTGTCAACCCATGGATCATTCTGCAGACAACCCCTTTCAAACCGCTTTCCGGTGTACTGCTTGGGGGCGAGAAGGAAGAGCAAGATAAATAAATGGCCTTTTATTTTTGTTTTTCTTAAATCCTGCTTGGCCTCCCCCCCCCCCCTTTTAACTTAACGGCAGCCTCAAAGACAGAGATAACAAGTAATGGCATCAACATAAACTTGAAGCAAACAAACCATGAAGGCCCGGCTATATTGCATTATAAATATTTAATGAATATTTATATTTTTAAAAATTAATGGCAATTCAGCTCAGATGTTCTTCTCTGAAAAACGGAGGAATCATCAATCACAAGCGTTGCGTTCTTCGACTGAATTATGAGTTACATTACAGAACAGAAGCGGAGTTCATGAGGCACTGAGCCGAGACGCAACACCGGATTCACGGATCCAAGGGCGACTGCTAGGTCAGCGTTTTATTAACACACCCCACTCCCGCTGCCCCCCAATAGCTATATTGATGAGTTGGGGAAGAGGAGAATGACAGGTATATTTACACTGTTGCAAGATCCGGCCATTAGCAGCCAATGAAAAACTCCTACCAACAGAAGGATGACCTCCAGTTTGCAGATCGCCAACAAACTAAAAAAAAATTGCAATTAAGAAAAAAGAAACTGCTTATAGTTCTTGGAATGCTGACCCGCCATGGGTCATTCTAAATCCAGAACCAACCTCCTGTTTCCACAGGTGACTGCGCTGTAGATATTCAGAAGACCCGAGGACATTGCGGAGAAACCTTCAGAAGGGTTTCTGGATCATAATGTCTACCATGAAGGGGAAATTATTAAATATGTTAAGTGGGGAGGAATCCGATTAGGTTAGATTAGATGAAGGGGGAGGGAAGAAGTGATATAGATCATGACATCACAGCGAAAAAGGTGATTTGCATAATTTCTGCCTTGATGTCATGACACATTGGGCTTATTTGTAATGTCATGGTAGCTTCTCCTGACGCCTACACAAATTTCTAGTATTTCCAGTTTAAAGGAAACAGAAAATAGAGAGAAAGACACTTCCTGAGATTGCAGATATGCAGTTCACGTTTCTGCAGATCATAGAAAAAAATCATTAGTGCCACATGCTAGGTTAAATTTAAACTGGGGGGAGGGGCTTAGGACATGGTGTAAAGCCAGCTCACTCGGTTGATTTATGGTTGAATGCAGTCAACTGAACATGCGTCGATTTGCTAACCGTATTGTACAAATACCACCTTCCAGTCCAAACCATGAGAACGCAAAGTATAATTCTGCCTCTTCTCCAATGGCTTCCAAGCTGTGGGGCTGGGCATCTAGAACGGTGTGTTCTGAACTGTCAGGGAGGGACAGGATTTAGAAAGAGGCAATACCTTGTTCCCTCATCAGTCAAAGTTTAGGTACATAGATGAAGTCTGTGGCTTGAATCAGGTCAACTGGATTTCTATTTTCTCAGTAGAAACGTTTCACTCCTTATCCAAGGAGCTTCAGAAGCTCCTTGGATAAGGAGCGAAACGTTTCCACTGAGAAAATAGAAATCCAGTTGACATGATTCAAGCCACAGACTGTTCCACCTGGATGACTGAGAACCTTCATCGACATACATAGATGAAGGTAAAGTAGAGGTGGTCTGCAAAAAATAAAAATTGTAGCATGGAACTCTTCTCTTCTGGGTTCCAGCTGGACACACCCTCTTCCTGGATATTCTAATCACCCACATTGCTATGTAGGAAACACCCAGCTTTAAAATACACTTCTCACCACCTGAACCTTCTACTCTTTGCTCCCATCTTCCTTAATATCCGTCCCTCCTGCCATCTTGAGGTCTGTCCCCTTCTTCTAAATGACTTTACACAACAAAGGACCATCTAAGAAAAAACAAAGAGTTTAATGCTCTAAATGCAAACCCATTTCTTCTGATCTCCTAGGAATCCTCAAAAGTGCATTTTACAAAATTCAGAGAAGAAATGGATTCTGGGCCTGTTTGTTTCTTTGGCCTAACTCTGCAACAGAGACTCACAAAATCTAATAATTCAAGACAGTGGTGTCTTAGCTGGCCTGGCTATGTAATTTTCATGCTTTTTTGAACTTCGTCAAGAGTCGTTCTGGCAAATTGAAGGGTCACGTGAATGTACTATAGGTAAAGGTAAAGGTTTTCCTGCACAGTCGTGTCCGACTCTAGGGGGCGGTGCTCATCTCCGTTTCCTAGCCGAAGAGCCAGCACTGTCTGAAGACATTTCCACGGTCATGTGGTTGGCATGACGCGCGCGGAACGCTGTTACCATCCCACTGAAGTGGTACCTATTCATCTACTTGCATTTGCATGCTTTCGAATTGCTAGGTTGGCAAGAGCTGGGCGAGTGCAGGAGCTCACTCCATCACGCGGGGCTAGGGTCTCGAACCACCAACCTTCCAATCAACAAGCCTGGTGTCTTAACCGCTGAGCCATCGTGCCCCCATGCAAACTATGCATATGCATTTGCAAATGTACTATGCAAACAAATAAATAAGAAGCTAATGGAAAAGCATAAAGCGTGAGAAACATTTCCAAAGGCACAGAGAAACAGAGGATTTTCCCAGCAAAAACCTAGCCGAGACCAACAAAAGATGCAATTTAGCAGAGTCTCCAACTATTTTGGGGGAAACAGCTCAGCCTTTTTCTCCATGGGAAAGACCCTTTGGCTGGTCTGTGCACTTTTTAAAACCAATCTGCAGTGCTTAAACCAGTGTTTTTCACGTGCATCCCCCCTCCTGCAAATGTATGAGAGAACTGCAGGCTTGCAAGCATGCACAGAGTGCTTTCCTTTCACCCTTAAGAAACCAGGCGAGCAGAAGCTGATCTGTGCTGGGAGGGGAAGGTCGCATTCAGGTGGAAACTTTCCTTTTCTACCAGCAGTTTTGCCGAGGATCCACGGTTCAGTTTCTTAAAGTAAAGATTAAAAAGCAGCATTTCTAGGTCTGAGTATGCGCAGAGGGCCTGTTCCCTCAAGGCGAAGGACTTCGCCACGCGTTGAGCCCGAAGCGCCTCGGCTCCGTTCGAACAGCCTACGAGGACCCTCGGCTTTCCTCCCACCCACGTCCGAAGCTGTTCGGCCGCATTCGGCTCAACGTTCTCAGCTCCAACCGGCGGCTCTTCGCCCGTTCGTCGCGAGCCGAAGCCACTCGGCTCGCCTTCGCCTGCCTCCGGAAACCGTTCGGGAAGAGTCGCGATGGCCCCTCCCTTTTCCGAACCACTTCGCCTGATCTCGCAGGCACAGTCCCTTCAGAGGTCTCCTACCTTCATACGGAGAAGATTCTTGGACAGTTTGCTCTTCACGTCCCGAGCCATGGCTACGCCAAGCCAGAATCTCCCAAACCGCAGGACCTTTTACGGTTTCTGTTGCTTACCGGGCCGCGATCCCACGTCGTGAAACCACCACCTTGTGATGGTGACTGAGCATGCGCGGTGGCAGACGCATGCTCAGTAGTACTCGGTGAAGCCGCCCCCTGGTTCATGCCCTTACTATTTTCTCCTTTACGTAAAGCGTGAACGAGGCTATTTTTAAAGGCATGTAAAATGCAGAGGGATCAAGTGAAAAATGTTTCTAGAGGAGTTTAAAAAAAGTTTGCAAGGAGAGGCAGAACAGGCACGTGTGGAGCATACTCGTCATCTCCAAGTGATGCCAAATGCATGCCCTTTCTTATTAGCTGTAAACAGAACATAATAAATGCCTTCATGTGTCAGATGAAAAAGCTATTTAATACAATACTCCCTCCCCCGCTCCCAAAAATATCCACCGGATGCCCACAGGAAGGATGCATGTAGGGTATATAGCCACTGATCTTCTTTCTGTATGTCCCAACTGCTTGGCATCTCCAGATATATGGCTGCTACATATGGAGGATCTAGCTAGCTGTCATGGATAATAGTAATTCAGAAACTAATGCCATGGAAATACTTTTTCCCCCCATTGGAGTCAGATGAATTAGGAGTGTTCTAGATGGGATGAATTTTATTAAACACTAATAAAACTGAACTTTATTTCTTTAAACAGCTTGTATAATTTCACAATGCCAAGTGCCTGATTATGCCCTTAATAGGAGACATCCTAGGAAGGCTCCCTCCTTATCTCCAGAGAACTTTAAATTTTATTCAGCCATTGATTTAGGGAACACATAGAAATTTACATGAAATGATCAGAAAAGAAATACTGAAGTATAGTATGTTGATGCATCAAATGTTCTGCAATGTTTCAAAGTTTATTGAAACTTTAGCTACGCTTGGGATAGAAGGGTGAGTTACTGAATTATCCTTGGAGTAGGTTCCCCCACCCCACAAAAAAAAACCCAGTCCTTGTAGGTTTCTTTCTACCTGGGACTGCCCTTGATCCAGGCATATGACTTTGATACCAGACTTCAACTATTTAGTGATAATAATTAGTAACACATTGAGAACAAATAGTTGCCAAAATCTGAAGAACATCTGATTGGGAAATGATGCTGTGAATAACAAATCAGCATTTAATCAGTCCAGGATTACCACTGGTTGAGCTAACTGCTCTGAGAGGAAGTTAGGCAACTAACTGTAGTACAGATCCAGAAAGGTTCTACTGTCCTTGCAGAAGCTGAATTTAGCAATTCACTCTCAAGTTACAGGGCAATAACCTTGGCCAAAGATTTTGGAAGACTGCGGTCCCAGACATCTGGTTTGTCCCAAAAATAGGCTTCACCTGATTCAGAAAAGAGCCAATGGGTCTGCATTTCTAAAGAGATTAGTGGACGGAAGAGGGACAAGGAAAGGGCTACTTTGGAATAAATGAATTGTTCACATATTATCCATAAAGGTGAAGAGTTGTAGTGTTTCATCTCAAGATGGGGAAGGGAAGTAGCTGTAGGGAAAAGGGGCATTGCAAAATTCCAGATGCACCAGATGGTGTCCTGCTGCCTATCCCAGACAGGTTATGAATTCTGTTTTCCAAGTTGCCCGCAGCTCACCCATACATACTTTTTCTTCTACGTCAAGCCGCAGACATGAAAAATGATGGTTTGGCATCCGTTCCTTGCATGCTAGCTCATCCTCTGTACCGAATGAATGTTCCCTGTGGTGAGGCAGACAGCCACGCATGTCTAGAGCACACGCCGTATTTCCATCTGAGCTATTAGACACCTGGATCAGTTGTATGTTTGGCATCACAGTGACTGTCCCCCCCCCCCCCCCCGTAGGGCTTTGATCCTGCTCAAAGCCCACGTCGAGTTACAGTTGTCTCTCCTGAATAGCTTACAGTTCCAAAAAAGGTGTATTGGGGGAAAAGGTTCAGTCTGTTAGGGGAATCAAAAACGTGTTTCTAATTAATAGGTTTAGAAACTTGTGAGGGGTCCTCTTAAATTCACGGCTCCTGCTTGAGGAGAAAGTGGCCACCGTGGCTAGGAGGGCCTTTGCACAACTCCATCTTGTGTGCCAACTGGACCCATTCCTGGATCGGGGGGGGGGATGTTCATGGTCACTTGGATTTAGTCACCTCCCGGTTGGACTACTGCAATGTGCTCTGCATGGGGCTGCCCTTGAAGAGCATTCAGAAGTGGCAATTGGTCCAGAATGCAGTGGCACAGGCAGTTTGGGGGCCACCACAAAACACCCAGATCACATCTCTCCTCTGCAAGCTGTGTTGGGTCCCAGTTGTCCTCCAGGGGCAATGCAAGGTACTGATTGTCACCTATAAAGACCTCCATGGCATAGGGCCAGGTTATTTGTGGGACCGCCTCTCTCTCTTGATTTCTGTTCACCCCACCAGATCCAACAGGGTAGAGATGCTTGGAATGCCTTCCTTGAAGCAGTACCACCTAGATCAAGGTTTCTCAACCTTGGCAACTCCTTGTCAACTCCTACAATTCCCCAGCCAGTTGAAGTCCACACATCTTCAAGCTGCCAAGGTTGAGAAACCCTGATCTAGCAGAAGGCAGGAGCCATGTCTTCCTAGCTGCATCACCTGCCCTATGGAACGCCATTCATCCCAAGATTTAAATGGTCCCAACCCTGTTCCAAAAAGCTTTAAAAAATTGGCTATTCCTTCAGGCATTGGGCTGGGATGTTAGGTGAGGCTGGTTGTACAGTTGGAGGATGTAAGTATTTTTGAGGATCTCAGCTGCATTGTAATAACATTATTTTGGGGTTTATGTTTATTTGAATTTTGGGGTTTGATTGTTATGGTTTTAATTATTGTTAGCTACCCAGAGTTGGACATGCAAAAATCACAGTCCTCATCCAGTAACTGGATGGATGGATGGATGGATAAATGGTCTTTGTTACATTTCTTTCCTTGTTTCCGCCTTCTTTTTCCCCTTCCTTTCGTCAAACGCTCCTTTTCAAATTTAGAGTGTAAATTCCACTTCTTTCTTTCTGTTTTGTTTCAGCCAATCTGGAAGCATTCAGGCCATTCGGGGATATTGTGAAAGTAATAATCCCAAGCAATATGAAAAAAAAATCACAATCTGTTTCAGAGGTTTGCCCAGTCTGACGCTGTTCCAGCATTCCTAGTCATTCTTCTAACTGAGAATCCCATGTCGGGGGAAAGGTAGCAGATTTCTGATCTTAACACTGAGGACAATCCAGCAATCCAGTCACCAGCTTTGCCATTTCTAAAGTGAATACACTGCACCTGTCACTTTAATAAACATTGGTGCTGCAGGCTTATTTCAGAGTGATGGAACCTTCTAAAGTTTATAGGTTATTTTAAGTATTCCCCCCCTTCCCCTGAAGCATAGAGGCTGATTGATTAAATTGTCACTTTTTTTCTGCCTCTCTTTTTTTTAGTGGCTTTTTTTTAACCATGTCGCTGAAATATATATCATATCCTGGTATTTTTAACTATGCAATTTGTTTAAAGAGACAGCTTTTGTGAAAGAAAGCCAACTGAGAATATTTAACTGGGGGAATGTAAGGCAAAAAGGCAACCCAATCCAAGCTCTAAATAAAAGAGCTTTCTTTATGTCTTTGCTGTTATTGAGTGGTCATCCAGATATTTGCAGCCCAGATCTGGTAGTCTTTAACCATCTCAATTATCTTCACATTTTGTGATGGAATGTGAGGGTGGCCTTGGGGAACAGAGGGAAGAGATGCTGCCTAGGGAACAATCAGATAAAAGGAAAGGGAGTCCTAGAGAGGGTGATGGTCTAAAGAAGAAACTTAGGAAAGACCCACCCTGACCACTCAAGAGATAAATAGGGAGGGCGAGAGATTTGTACTTTCAGACTCGCAAGATTCTGTCAATGTAGCCTTACAATAAAGTAGAATCATCTCATCTCATCATGTTTCCTGTCTGGTCTACCTAGTAAGGCTGACATCAATCTTGCAAGTCTGAAAGTACAATTCTCCTTCCCCCCCCCACTCTCCTTTACAACTCAAGAAACTAGGGAGGGTCCCTTCTGAGCCTCTTTCTCCACCCGTTATAGAGCTGTGGGGTATGTTCTCTCTTATCTGACCATTCCCTAGGCAGCATCTCCTGTCTCTGTCTCCCAAAGTCTTTCTCACATGCCATTACATCTGTCCTCTATCTTCCCTATGTTCTACCTGGTCATTTTACATCATTGAGAAATAAAGAAGCAAAAGGGGAAACCTTCATCTAGTTGTGTTTCCTGTCTGGTTTACCTGGAAGGGCTGACACATTCTCATCCCTTGCACCCAAAGTGAAGAAGATTATGAATATCTTCTGCAAATGAGAGACACTTGCATTCAGTGGGCACATTGTCCACCCAGAGAAATCCCAAATTTCTGGAGTTTGAAGCCCATCCTCCAAATTAAACCATCCCCAACAAATGACCATCTGTGAAAACTCCTGGAGGAAAATAGGTTCTGTGCCCAACCATTATACAGTGAGATGGGCGATGCATACATTAAACAAACAAACAAACAAACGAATAATTGAGTTTGTGTGTGTAAAAGAATTCAAGATGGCAACTTCAGTTGGAAGGTGGCAGCTGCCCTCTTGACTTTTTTGACCCACCTTTGAATTGCACCAACCCTTGGAGTTTCCCTGTCACTAGGGGCAACCACAACCAACTGAGATGGTGCTCTTTGGTGGGCCAGAACTTAAACTCCCTTTCCATTTACTTTTCTCTCTCTTCCACGCCACCCTTTCCCCACTTTTGTTTAGTTTGGTTTCCATTAGCACGTTCTCCTAATCCTTTCTGCTTCTAGAGACTGTGTTCCTTTCTTGCCATTAGGAGCAGGTTTGAGTTAAGGATTATTTTGAAGATGCACAGAAGGAAGTGGGTGAAGAGTATTTCTGTGAGCTGTGTACATCTGTAAATGATCCCCTCGCCCCCCAAAACTGGACAAGTCCAGGTTTGGAACGAATGCTGGTTCCTATTGCAAGAGAAATGTGTGATACAGACATATAGAGCTAAAAAAAATGCTAAATGAGAAATGGAGTTTGTAGAATCATAGAGTTGGAGGAGACCTAGGAGGTCTTCCAATCCAACTCTCCCGTTAAATATTGGAAGACTGCTCTCATGTTTCCTTTTAGCCTTCTCTTCTTTAGGCAAACGATACCCAGTTATTTTTACCCATTCTTCAAAAGATTTAGCCTCCAAGCCCCTCACCATCTTGTAATAGGTTTACCTTCTATGAGTGCTTGATCATAATGGTTTATCTGTCATTATAAATGGACATGATAGATAGATAGATAGATGATAGATAGATAGATGATAGATAGATAGATAGATAGATAGATAGATAGATAGATAGATGGATGATGGATGATAGATAGATCTGTTTATTATATTTTATAGCCTTTCTTTTTTGCGACAAAGCAACTCAGCATTCAAATCAAATCAAATCAAATCAAATCAAATCAAATCAAATCAAATCAAATCAAATCAAATCAAATCAAATCACCTTATTTCTTTCAATGACCAAGTCAAGCATTCATAGTTCTCTCTGGTTCTCAGTGTTATCCACACAGTAACCCTGTTAGATAGTAACCCATTGAGTTTCATAGCTGGGCTGGATTTGAAACTGATTTTCCACAGTGTAAATCCACAAACCTCTCCAGACATGGGTTCCAAATGTGCCCAGACAGTGTACTGCTTCCTTATGTATCTCCTGAAGCTGCCTCAACTAGATCAGTAGCAAGTAGATCAGTAGCAAGTAGTGCTCCAGCCTCACACAGTAGACAACCAGCAACACTGTATGCAATCTGCACTATATATTTGCCATCATACCAGCTTCCTGCATAACACATGTTTAATAAAAAACAGGAAACACCTGTAGAAAAAGGCAGATCCTGGCATAATGAAAAGCATTTTTTGTTTATATATACAGTATATACATACATACATACATACATACATATTATAGTTTAAAAGAGAACATAAAAACTAACACAAACTAACAGAATTATTTTTAAAAATTTTAAATATATATATTTATTTAATATTTACTATCTGTATATTTTTAAATATTTTTAAAATTATTTTTAATATTGTGAGCAGCCCAGAGTCCCATATGTGAGATAGGTGGCCATATAAATCTACTAAATGAATACACAAATAAAGCAACCATCTTTGACAGGGACTGCTCAACTTGGATCTGAAGCCATGTCTGGTAATGCCCCCAAACTGTAATTCCTCCATCAGTGTGCAATACCTATTGATGAAACAGTCGTCAGTGGATATTTAAAAGCACAGGGAGTACCCCAGAAGGTGTTAGAAGTTTAATTAAGTTGCCTGAACTATTTTACCAAGGCACAGATTCTTCCTGGTTTCTAAGCTTCTAGTGAAAAAAAAATTGATTGGATGTTGCACTACACAGCTTTACTAAATGTGAAAACTACCACAGCGAGACTGTATGATGGATCACGGTTTAGATCTGTCATGGCAAATCCTGTAGCAGCTAACGCTTGGTTAGTAAGCAGCTCTGGAAATTGCAGCCAGAGTCTGTTTTTTTGGGGGAGGGTGTTTACTCTTTAAAAGAGGCAACTTCTAATAACCTTAGTGGGATTTTTTTCCCCCTGAACATATTAGTGATTGAATTGCCACAGAGAACAAAACTAAGTCAAGGTTAGCCTTCATCAAGCAGTAAGAAAACACTCCTCTGTTCTTTCTGGATGATAGTAAGTACGTTGCTGCAAAAACCGATGAAAAGAGGGGGAGAAAGTATGAATTAATTGAATGTTAGATGCCTATTTATTGCTATTATGGTTTGGTAGGTCTGTTGTCTTGAGTTTTTAACCTCGTTAAAAACCCAGCGTTGCTAAGTTGCAAGATGGATAGCTGTAGAAAACGGTGAAAATAAATAAATAAATAAATAAATAAATAAAATATTGCATGCTATCCTTCTCAACAGAACAATGCCCAGGTGACTGTTCCCTGCACATGCAACTGACAGCGGATTGTTAGGAGGATATGCAACAAGACAAAATGAAAACAAAAATCCTACAAGAGCAATCTCTTAAAATGAATATACGGGAAGATATCCAAATAGGTTCCAACAAATTTAATTCACGTGTGATTCCGTAATGGTCATATAAGAGACATCTCAGCCCACAGAAGGAATGGGGTGTGGTAAGCATCTCAGAAGGGACCGTCCCTAGTTTCCTGGAAAGTAAAGGCAAAAGGGGAGAGATGTGCTTTCAGACTTCCAAGATTCTGTTACTGCACCCTTACAATAAAGGTGGTGTTAGTACTTATGGTATTGATTTCTTGTCTGGACTAGCTTGAAGGGCTGGCAGACATCACCTAATGTCACTATTGCTATTTATAAAGACATTCTTTGCAGGGCCTCCAATAGGATTTCTTGTATTTAAATATTCAGAGACATGTAGAAACAAATGTGGGTCTCCAATTTAGATTGTTCATCTTCTGAACTAAAATCTTTAGATCCTCCCCTCCCTCCCACTCTGCTTAATTCAAAGTCTAACTGGTGGCGGGGGGGGGGGTGAATTCCAGAAGAATCAAGATGGGACAGATTGCACCTTATTCTCCAAATTATTACAGTGATTGCAATGAAGTTATTGTTTGTTACTTGCAGGTTTAAAAAAACAGAGCAAGAGAACTTAAGAAATCTCTTATGATTAGCAGCAACAAATGGCCATGATAATTAAAAACGACTCTTCTGCAGCACTGCAATTCATTGTTTAGGCTGTCATATCAGCTTCCAAATCCCAGCGGGAGGTGTGAAAAATGACTCTGCCAATGCCAGACAAATGTAAGATACCAGAAAAGAAGACCATTTTGCCTAATACAGAATTTTGACAGAGCCGGGCTGATTAACACTTAATTGGATTACATTAAATGCAACTTAACGCGAAAAATAAAATTAAAATGATTGCCTTATGAGTAACAGAGCCTCTCCTACTAATATACATGATTTCCATTATTATTATTATTATTATTATTATTATTATTATTATTATTCTGCTGCCACTGACTGTGGTGTGAACTTCTTTGGACATGACCACACATGGCTTTTGAGGAGTTTCCTCAAAACTGCAGGACCAGGACCAATAAAATCAAACCAATGTTTGATTTACTTACACTTCCATCTCAACTGAAGTTAAATTATTTAAATGCAGTTACATTAATTCTATCCATAGGTTGGTTTTCCCCTTCTAGCCCATTAAAAATGAATAGCTTTGCAGCCATTTTTGGATGGGCTCTGGAGAGGTCAGATGGCCCTGTGATTAAATAGCAAAGAGGAGTTGTGCTCACATGAGATCCAAGTCATTTCTTCCAAACCACTTTCAAAGTGTGCACGGTCCTAGGTTTTCCTCCTGACTAAACAACAGCCAGATTGGAAGTGAAACAGATACAGAATCTAACAGCACTCCAAGAGTAAGCGAAAGAGTTCCACTCATAAGAGGATTCAAGAGATAAACAGAATAAGAGTTCAAATCAAGTTCAGGTTCAAGCAGTTGTGCTAAGAAATTGGGCCAAGGTTCTGGTAGCTGGTCACAAAGAAAGTAAATATAAGGGCCATCTCCACCTGGCTGGCTTACATCCCAAGCTCCTAACTTTGCAATAAACTAGGTGGATTGCATTGCCTCTTTTCATGTCTCTGATCTATTTAAGAATAATATCAATCCCTGAGTTATTCCCAAGGAACCAGACCCTGCAGATTTATGCTTTCATGCCCTTTCTCCCTTTTTTTTAGAAGGAACCACATTCAGGAAGCGTATCCATCATTAAAATATAGCAGTTATTGCACACTTTATATTCCTTAGATTTGTTAATACAAGTCCAGAATTTTAGTTCAGAGAATTGTTTTGCCAGTACACATGGAAGGTATCAACCAAAGCTAATGTATAAAACTAATCAAGCCAAAGTACTGTAGGACATGGCAGAGTTTCTTGGGAATGGTCTACCATCCTAAATTCCATATTGCACATCATTTTAAAATAATTGACATGAACAATGCCCATTCTTCATTGCATTAAAATATGTACAAATCCATTGATTTGGCATGGAGCTACGCCATCAGTAGTAGCAAACATTAATTTCCCACTCATTGTTATCTGCCACTCTCAGCCTCCTGTTCAATTCTTGTGCAGAAAATGCAGAGTCTTACAGTGAAGAGAGCGAAGAAAGAAGGGATTTCAACAGTCTTTTCAAGATATCCACAAATGTGTTGCCTCTGTTCTGCAGAAACATTCAATCTAGGCCTAAAAGTACCCAACTAGTTCATTTTGTCACTCACAGATAATGAAGGTAATTGGGACAAATTCCATTAAGCCAATGGCACAAATCCCAGTTTTTCAATGGAGGCCAAGTCTGTCCTTTTGCTATGTGATCACCTTTATGTTTCTCCCTCCACAGCTCAAAGAGAGATTTGCACATTGCAACATTGCTAACTCACATGTCCCTAAATTGAAAAAGCAGCAGTAAACTTGGGACATATTTGATTAAGAAGGAAAAAAGTAATTAAGGACACTTTTTAATTTTATTCTCAAGAGACAATAGTAATTCCAAAATGGTTTCAAAAAGAAGAGAAAGATTTAATAATATTCCAATAAGTTGGCTCTATTTTCTCCACCCACGCACCTTCAAATCTGTGAACTACATCAGAAGAAATTTTGGTAGGGGAATATACTGAGAAAGCATCTCACATGTTGGGTTTCTACCTGGAAGACAGGCAGCAGATACGTTTAATAAATTATTATTATTAAATTACTATTGAGCCATATTAACACATATATGTTACAATATGAACCCAGCATAGCAGATGGCAAAGCTGACTTGGCTGATCTTAAAAAAGAGAACTATGAGGGGTCAGACTTGATTAAGATTTGGATGAGAGAGCATCAGGAACTTCCAGGCTAAACTGGGAAGCTGAAAAATATATCCCAGGAGAAATCAATGGAAAACTCTACTGTTATCAAAAAACGATTGTGTGAACATGGACATATAGTCATCAGGAGGTCAACTTGTATTGAGGGAATATTTACCCTAAGATAGTGGTGTACATAGCCTTAGATACTGCCCCTTAATAAGCAAAGGACAGTGGACATAACATTTTTTAAAAACAAATAATTCTCTACATATACAAATGTGAGCCTTTTGAGATAGATCAGGTCAGGAAACAGACACGGCAAGCACTACTGGAAGTCTATTATTGTAGGGTATAGAAACAGATTCTTGAAAGCCTGCAAGACTTTCCCACTGCCCCCTCTTATACCATACAGAATCAAGATGGGATTATCTTGAGTCTTTTTCCCACACTGCATTCCTTTCCAAGGATGAGATGTCATTGATTGTCTCTTCTATCTGCTATCATAAGGTCTTGCCAACTCCATCTCTGTTTTCCTCTACAGTTAACTTCACATAAACCAATGGGATTTGTTTATTTTATTTAGAACGATTGGTTCACAAGCCCATACTTTTTCAGCATTACCCTTTAAATATGTTGGACTACAGCTCTTATCACCCAGCCAAGCTTGTATTCATAGTCTAACACATCTCATTGAGAAATGCTAGAAATATCAGTAATTTTACAGAACTTTGCCTGTCTGCTCTTTGAGTAACTTTAAACTGGGTTGCTCTAAGTATGACTGAGTCTGAAGCAGGATCCTCACTAGTGGCTTCTAGAGTCATCAAATCACTGTGCTATAATAACACTAACGATTATGGTCTTTATATTGCCTCAGCAATGACTGGCTGGTGCCAGGAGGCTCTATAAGTCACTAATGCGAATGTGTCCAACCTCATGAGTATCTGAGAATCCTAATGAATCAATTAGTTGAATGGGAATGTTAATCGTGTTCTCCTTGTACTGTTCTTGAACACTGGGTTAGCAACACCACACTGCTAGAGCTCTGGGCTGCATTAAAGAATCCATGGACTGAAGATAAGGGCATTGTCTTACTCCTCAGGGCCGTGAGATACAGCTATCTGCCTTGGCAGGCACAGGAGTGCAGTTTAAGTCTGTATTGCAATAAAACAACTTGTCTGCTAGTCCTCATCTGTCCTTGGTCCTGAATGCTCAGCTTCCAAACAAAAGCTAGAACTTTTTCTGCTCCTAGAACAATCTGCAGTGAATCTGCATTTTGACAGTGATAAACATCATAAAGTAATTCAGACAGTGATCAGAATACAACAAGAGAGTTAATGAACTGATCAATGAATAAACAATCTGCTAAATACGTTATTGTACATGTTGGCTGGGGATGATGGTGGAGGGGACACACGTATGTAACTTTTGAGATCCCAGCAGTCCTATATAACATTCACAGCACCTGATAGCACCTTTATGTTCCCCATAAAGAGTAAAACATGTGACTTTGAATTTTTCATTCCTTTTTACATAATAAATGCATCTCTAACAACATAATGAATTTCCATATAAAAGTTTCTCTCTAGAAGAATATTTTTTTCTGGTATGAATTACTTTCCTGGTATTTGTCAGGTTTTAATTTCAGCTTAAATAAATAACATATGACAGCAGACTGGAAGAAAGATAAAAGGTGAATTTCATATTCTTAATGGAAATAATAACTGCTTTAGTCAAAACCAAATTTCCAATTAGTTTCGGTGAAACAATATTATGCTTCTTTGTTATAGGCATGATAGCTCATTTTGAAACCTCATTTTGATAATATATAAACATTTCCAGAACTGTTGTCTGCCATGGAAGAATCACAGTTACTGATTTGCTATTATGTGTTGAGGGTTCATCTGGAGTGAAAAAATATATTCTTAAATTATTTGGCTGTATTTTAAACAATAAAAGAAAAGGATGAGGAATCAATTTAAAATCATTGTTCACTTGAGATGTCTTTCTGGAAACACTTTATATTAAATTATTGGTTAAAGACCATAAGATATGGTCTGCCAGCAAAAATACTTTCTAAATTATTACACTTCATTCTTTAGAAAAATAACAAATCTGTATTGTTTTCTTCTTCAAGCTACTCATTTGATTTATTCTGTATAAATATGTGCAAAGAAGAGGAAGGAGAAGTAAAATTGTAAAGTGCTTAAATAGGGTTCAAGGGTTTTTATTTATTTATTTTACGGAAGGAAGGAAGGAAGGAAGGAAGGAAGGAAGGAAGGAAGGAAGGAAGGAAGGAAGGAAGGAAAGAAGATCTTTGCTAGACCCTCTTTGTGATTAGTATGTTTGCTTGCATCTGTCACCCATTATCAAATGGTAAAATATCAATGAGATATTAAAAGGAATCTTATTATGCAGTACATTGTATCATGTATAAAAGGGGGAAATACTTACACCTGTTCGTTCCACACAATAAATTCATTGTAACAAAGCAGCTTAATGTAACACATGTTAGGCCTTGATCAAAGGCCATTCTACCTCATTCAATCAAACTCATTGAACACTGGCACTTTTCAGCTTTGGACGGGAAAGAACTCCAAAGGCATTAATAATTACCGCAGGTGAGAATGGTGGGGAACTGTTAACAGAGATTCCAAAATCATCTGGGCCTTTGGAAGTGATTTTTTTTAAAGTGGCAATTCAGCATGCAGAGTCAATTGAAGCTTTTGAGATCCCCAAGGAAATGGTCTGCAAGATAATTTCTATTGACTGAGTGGGTAGGAAGTGGGAGGTTTTTGTCAGGGTCGTAGCATGGAGAAAACAAGGAAATTCCTTTTCTTTTTCCTGCAATGCTGAAGTTACTTAAACTTCATCTTCTTGCACTGCTGTAGTGTGCATAATATTGGAACCCAACCAATCAGCATCATATCCAATTTGGACTTTGTCAATTTATGGAGGGCTCCAATTGCATTTTTATATATTGCTCATGAGGATACGAATACAAAAATACTTCTGGAGTTTCTTGGGAGGGATCATTGTTGTCCAAATTCCACTTGATTTTATATCAGCATACAAAAATCTATGTAGCACTCATCTTAAAAATCTGCCAGGAAGGAAGGAAGGAAGGAAGGAAGGAAGGAAGGAAGGAAGGAAGGAAGGAAGGAAGGAAGGAAGGAAGGAAACCATATCATAGGCAGCAGAGGGAATGGAGTTAATCATGCTAGAACAAGAATTTTAATAAAACTATATAGCAAAGTGATGGGGAACTCAAGTGAATTTAAAGAAGGGAAACAGTGTGATAAATCAAAGGAAAAAAAGAAAATGACATTCATAAATAGATTTATCTGATTAAAAAAACCTACATGCTACAGTTTTTGCTGCCTGTGCATCTGTGTTTTGTACTTGCTGAAAATCAATTCAGATTCACAGCTGGGCAAACAGTGAGGAAAGTAAATCTGAATATGTCTACAAATATATTTAAAAAAAATCACATTTCAGCTTGTCTCTGTTTGCATCTCACTCGTTCTATCTTTGAATGTTCTTGCAAATGAAACTTCATGGAAAAGTTCCAGGCTGGTAGCCAAGGTTCCTACTGCGCTTGCTTCGGATGGGACCATTAACAAAAATACAGTGGAAAAGAAGGAGTAATGGTAGTAGTTTATTCAACAAACAGAGGACTAAGTCTATAAGGGTAGAGAGATTTATGTAGCAACAAGTCCTGCTGAATCAGATGGTCTGAAAGGCTGTCTAAGCAAATAGCATGCTGAAATTCACTCTCCAATTTCCTGAAATTTTTCTCGCCTGCAAAGTGGCCTTCCTTCCCTCCCTCCCTCTGTTTGTTTCCTTCCTTCCTTCCTTCCTTCCTTCCTTCCTTCCTTCCTTCCTCCCTCCCTCCCTCCCTCCCTCCCTCCCTCCCTGTTTCCTTCCCTCCCTCTTTTCCTCCCCTCCCTCTGTTTCCTTCCTTCCTTCCTTCCTTCC
Organism: Charina bottae; assembly: GCA_023362775.1. Lineage (NCBI taxonomy): Eukaryota > Metazoa > Chordata > Lepidosauria > Squamata > Charinaidae > Charina > Charina bottae. The sequence goes on from JALMGJ010000015.1 coordinate 21,646,616, forward strand.
TTCCTTCCTTCCTTCCTTCCTTCCTTCCTTCCCTCCCTCCCTCCCTCCCTCCCTCCCTCCCTCCCTCCCTCTGTCTCCTTCCTTCCTTCCTTCCTTCCTTCCTTCCTTCCTTCCCTCCCTCCCTCCCTCCCTGTTTCCTTCCCTCCCTCTGTTTCCTTCCTTCCTTCCTTCCCTCCCTCCCTCCCTCCCTGTTTCCTTCCCTCCCTCTGTTTCCTTCCTTCCTTCCTTCCCTCCCTCCCTCCCTCTGTTTCCTTCCCTCCCTCTGTTTCCTTCCTTCCTACCTACCTACCTACCTACCTACCTACCTACCTACCTACCCTGGGGAAGAGCAAAGGACATTGCAAGACAGAATTGTAGAGTTTGAAGAGATCACAAAGACGATCAAATTTAATCCTTGGCAGTGTGCAGGAAAACCAATTAAACTACTCTCAAGAGGTGGATGTCCAGCCTCTTCTTTAAAAATTCCAGAGAAGGAGAACCCACAACCTTCATTGTGAAGGAAGATTCTTCCGTTGTTGTACATAAAATTTCTCCTTATATTTAAATAAAATCTAGGTAGCTGCAATGTACATCCATTATTTCTGGTTCTAGTTTCTCTGGCCATGAAAAAGTCGGAATCGGTTGAAGTTGGGTGGCATCCAAATTGAATAAATAAATAAAAATAAATATAGTTCTTGTATTCTTGTAGCTTCCTTTTAGGTGCCTGAATATTTCTATCATATCTCCCATAAGTCTTCTTTTCTTCAAACCGAGTATTCCAGGTTTCTCCAGCCTGTCCTCAGGTCCCTCCCTGTATCATCTTTATTGTCCTTCCCTGAACCTTCTCCAACGTATCAACATCCTTCTGAACCATGGTGCCCAAAGCTGTGCACAATATTCCAGGTACTCACACAGATCCCTTGGCAAGAACTGTGTAGTATCTATGACAGCTTCCTACCTACACTCAGGGTTTTAGCAAGATGGCCATTTCAAATCCTACATAATCATCTCCTTGCCTTCTTCCCCCCCACCCCCTCTGCCAACGTTTCCTCCAAATTCCACCAGTCTTCAACCTGCAGAATGCCTCAGCTGCTCTGAACTGCATAGCCATTCCCCTTCAGAACTTATGATTCCTTAAAGAAATCTCTGAGTTTGAAAAACATTGTGGGATCCTCCCCATCATAGGGAAAAAAAGAATATTTTAACTAGCTCTTAGCAAGGAAGAAAGGGGCGTGGTGGCTCAGCGGGTAAGACACCAGGCTTGTTGATTGGAAGATCGCAAGTTCGGAGGTTCGAATCCCTAGCCCCACGTGATGGAGTGAGCTCCCGCACTCGCCCCAGCTCTTGCCAACCTAGCAATTCGAAAGCATGCAAATGCAAGTAGATGAATAGGTACTACTTTGGTGGGTAGGTAACAGCGTTCCACATGCGTCATGCCGGCCCCATGACCGTGGAAGCATCTTCGGACAGCGCTGGCTCTTCGGCTAAGAAACGGAGATGAGCACCGGCCCCTAGAATCGGACACGACTGCACAAATGTGCGGGGGGAACCTTTACCTTTACTAGCATGCTGCAACAGGGTAGGGCAGCTACCATGCTTTGTGGTTCTTAACGTTTGCCCTGCTTGCCTTGCACTGCATTAGCTTCATTCACACAGCGAATCTGTCAATGCATGATGTAACAAGGGAGCTTCTTTTCAGAAGCTGGGCTGGCTTGTTGCAGAGCCTGAAATTGATTAGGGCTAAAAGGGACTGAGTGGCCCAAGGTCACCAAGCTGGCTTCCATGGCTAAGAGAGGATGAGCATCTGGATCTCCCTGCACCTAGTCACCTTAACTACTACACCATTCTGGGTCTCACAGTTCCCATTTATGTTATATTAAAATAAATAAATAAATCTGCCACAGTTACCTGTTGGTGCAAAGGAGCCTGAAGCCCAGGTCTTAATGTCTACACCAGTTTGCACAAAGGTTGTTTCAGGAATCAAGTTTTATTAACAGAAATGGTAATTTGCATCTTGTACCCTGGTAGCTATGGAGATGGAAGGGGGAAAAAAGTGAGATGCTTGTTTCTGAAGAGTATAAAGAAAAGTGGTGCAGGGCTGTTCAGAAGAACTGAATTTAGAGCAACTGCATATTTCAAGACATGTCATTTGCCTTGTGCTTGAGGATCATCCCTCTCTTTGAGTATTTAGGATGGTCATCTTCTCTTTAATCTCCTTTTTGAGCCAGAGTAGCAGCTAATAAATGCTGTTGGTGCCTACAGGATTGCTCACCAGGGAAAAGTAATCACCATGTTGAGAAGTACTTTCTCATTATGGGTAATGGGATGATGAGCTAAAAAAAAATATGTCAGACACTTGTGTCTAAAAGCTCTCAGCCTGAATAAGCTTTTATAATTTAGAGATAATGCCAGGAAAAGAAATAATAAATTTAGCAAAATGGACAGTTACTTCCTAAATGACATTATCAGAGATGCTTCCATATGGACAGTAGCACAAAAAGCACAGGGAAATCAGATTATCATTATCACTACTACTACTATTAGTAGTTGCATGAAGTTGGTTTCTACTGAAATAGGGGATTTAATTGTTTAATTGGACACATCAATCAATTAAAGCAAACAAGCTAATAAGTAGCCCACTTAACAAGGCAAATGATGTTGGTAATCATTTTTTTCCACAGTAAGAGTAACACTAACTCAACCCATCATGTCACTTGTAGTAACTTATGGAGGGAAAACAAAGGTGGATATGAACTGGTGATGTTGCTAAGGGCGGCCTGTGTACAAATCTGAATTCTATTGAAAGGTGGACTTCTAGGTTTACTAAATTAATTGAAAGCTGCAGTTAAAAAAAAAGTTTTGCTCCACTAAAAGGTAACCCAATTAATCAGACAATGAATTCCCGCCACTTTCTCTCCTAGAAGTTTGAGTCTGAGGAAAACTAAACAGAACAGCAGTTTCGGTGTCAATAGATAAGGTATCTTGAGGGGCTTATGGGAGAAAAAATAATGGCAGCTGCCAATCAGTAGTTTTTCAAAGGAAGACCTTTACATGACCTTAGTTACTACTGAAGTGAGAATGGTCATGATTCATTGTTTAATCAATTCACTTATTTAAAAGATACAGCAATGAAGCAGCACCATCCTTGAGTCCTTCAGCTGAACAATTCTACTTCAGATGAGTTTACACAACACACTTAAACTTGAAACAGTTCCTGACTTATGCATCCAGATCAACAAACCATATTAGAACTAAACATGTGTGGCTAATGAGCTGCCCTGATGGACCTAGGTTGAAGTAGTTAGTCTCCAGGTTAGGATTTCCCAGCTCCATGCTCAGAGTCACATAGACATTGAGAAGCTCCTTGCCTAATTAACATACCTGTGAGCAGGCAGATCTGCCTTTTAATAAATATATATACTGTATAATGGGAAATCTATTAGGCAATTGAGGAGTCTGTTGGTGTTCTCTTTGTGCTGTGTAGACTGGAGGAGTTGTGTGCAACTCAGGTGCAATTGGAGAGATCCAGATCCCTGGAGGAAGGAAGAATCTGCCTTTGAGGACCTGGCAAGAACTATCAGGACCAGAAAGGGAGATGTGCAGAGCGGTCTGACTGGTGGAAAGCACTGCAGCATTTGGAAAGGATAGACTAGGAGACAGTGAGGAAACTCTGGGTGGTGAACAATCATAAAATCAGTTAAAACCAAATACAAACACAATACATACATACTGTACATACATACATTCCCTTCTCACCCCTATGGGTGGTATGTGTCTTCCTCAACCTTGGGTCCTCTACCAGAGCCTGGGAGTTTGAGGGTTCTGCACAGTGTCTTAGCTGTTCCTAGCACTGCGCTCTTCTGGACAGAGAGCTCTGATGTTGCTCCTGGGATCTGTTGGAGCCACTCTCCCAGCTTAGGAGTCCCAGCCCCGAGTGCTCCCACCACCACTGGGACCACTTTGGCCATCACTTTCCACATCCTCTCTAGTTCAAGACAAGAGAACCTGGAATGAATAAATGAATAAATATCAGCTGAGAAAAATGATAACCATAAGTATCGATATAACCAGGAAAAGGGGCCCTTAACCCACTCAGGGCCCCAGGCCTGGGCACATCACCAGGTCTTCAAGGCCTTACAAAAGGCCAACAGGATTGGTCTTGGTGCTCTCTGAGCTTGGTTTTTTGCTTGCAGTTCAACCCTGAGCTCCATATATTCTCTTCTGTGAGGAAAGATTAATCAAGATGTTGGAATTCCAACAGCCTCCTGTTTCGTTCTTCCTCTCTAGGCTAAAAGCAACCCCTGATGTGAAAGTACTGCAAGTAGTTGTCAAATGGAGAGAACACACTAAGGGAGAGATAAGAATCACATGCATGAGTCAGGGAGCAAGTGAATTAGATAATTAGACTGTAACAATGCCCTGTATAGAAATATATAGCATCTCAAGCTAAGGCCACTGGACAGATTAGAAATCAGCACAAATGATTTACTTGGAAAGCAGGTTAATAATAAACATCACTGTAGTTTGGAGAAGAACAGTGTATGGTCTAGATAAGGTCCTGTCCCTTTCACTACCCTCCAACAATATGAAGGCTTAGTTTACAAATTATGAGAATTAAGTTTCTCCAAACTACCCAACTCCATTTTAGCTAGGTATTAGGTGAAACCTGGGAACACTAAAATAAAAAAATAAAAAAATAAAAAAAAATAAAATAATAAAATAAAATAAAATAAAATAAAATAAAATAAATAAAATAAAATAAAATAAAATAAAATAAAATAAAATAAAATAAAATAAAATAAAATAAAATAAAATAAAATAAAATAAAATAAAATAAACAATAAAATAAAATAAACAATAAAATAAAATAAAATAAAATAATAAAATAAAATAAAATAAAATAATAAAATAAAATAAAATAAAATGGTGAGTTCCGAGAGGGGGGTAACTCCTGAATTGCTTTATTTTCAGTCCACTCCAAACTTGTTCTCCACACTTCTCATTCACAAATGGCATGTGAAATTATTTGATTTCAGCAACATCCAACTCCAAATCAAACTTCATCATTAAATCTAAGAATAGCAGTACCATGTTAGCCAAATGGAAAAGCAGAAATGGGTAATTATTGGGGCAAAAATATCTTCTTCTTTTCAAGTGGATGTAGAATAACCGTAAGCTATCAGTGATGTCTTATGTTGTTGTTGTTATTATTATTATACCATCCATAGCAAGGACAATTTTTAGAGAAGGCACCCTTACAATCAAAACTAGGCAATCCTTCCATAGAAGGGAATCAGAAATATTTTCTGGTAAAAAGCATATGAAATTCTTGCAGCTGCTATCATATACACTGCCCCGTCTATAAGGACAACAAACTGAAAGTGGGGCTGTTCTGAGTCTCTTTCTCACACTTTCCACTTTCCCAGGACAGAGGAACTCTTTGGCCTCTTCCATTTCCATCTCAAGGGAAGAACTCATTTCCTCTGCATTATGTAAGGCAACAAAGATGTTTGTAAAGGACCCTTTTATCAATATATCAATATATCAATATATAACATCGGAGGATGTTGTATCATTCTCCAGAGTTTGAGCAGTTTGTGGGTGTAGGTGTGTCAATCTTAAGAATAGTTCTAGGCCTACCCATGTTGAACCAGGGGCCATGACCTCTTTCAAGTTTTTGTTTCCTTTAGGATCCTGAAGTATTGAAAGGCTATTTTGATTCTCCTCCTGCTTCTCCAGTGTTATTCAGGCAGACAAATATGGAGAATTGTATAAATTATTGATTGCATGAATTAAAGTGTTGAACAAGCACTTAGCTCATAATTCTCCGAGTTCTCGGTGAAGCATTTCCCTCTAAAAAACTTGATCTTAATCAGAGTAAATAGAACTGATAGCATAACCTAAAGAATAAAAAGTATATAGCCACCCTAGAATGATCAGTGAAAAATCATGTGTGTTTTGGGGGCCAGGGGGTTGTAGGAGGTTAAATAACTGACAAAATGGTGCATGGAAAAGATGGAATTGTTGCAAAGATGCAGGCTTTGCCCACAGTCTCCTAGATGCAATATTGATTTTAAAGATTAACAGTATTTCCAGAGCTTGTGGTTGTCAAAACGTAAGCCAGATGTCCAACTATCCAGCTCTACAAGACAAATAAAGCCTCAAATTAACATCTGAGTCGAAATAAATGCCCCTTTTGTTGCTTTTTAATCCCGTTAAAAGCTCTGGGGAGCTTTGCAATGCTCAACACCAATCTGCAGTCAACAGACAAAGAAAGCCCAGGTTGGATTAATGGATTTTGTTCCTCCATTAGGAATAGAAAGGTGTGTGTTTATGTAATGGGGGGTGTTCCTCTCTTCTTTTAATAATCCAACAGATCTGGTTATTGAAGTGGAAAGAACAGAAATACAACATATACATTAGGAGTAGGAAAGAGGAAGAGGTTAACCCACCCATTTAATATTTAAGAAGGAATAGATGTGGCAATCAAAATATGAGAAGTTGTTTTCCTGCTAAAAGAAGAGATTTATTAACCATTTGGAAGGAGTTGATCATTGGAAAACATGAATTGGATGGATGGGAGAGAGGGAAAAAGGAGTTTCCGGCTACAGTTACCTAGCAAAATGTGCAGGCTTATGATACTGCCCTGGACATATTTTGGAAGAACTTCTACTGTATCAGAATGCTTTTTTGCCCTCACTTGTTCTCATTGTTCAATTGTAAAAAATGAAAATAAGCAACTGTTATATAGGGGGCTTAATTTTTTAGTAGTTTCTCTACCCATTTCCCTATTAGTTGTGTTAAAAATGCTAGAAGAGCAGGTGGCAGCCGTGGCCAGGAGGGCCTTTGCGCAACTTCGGATTGTGCACCAGTTACGCCCATTCCTGGACCGAGATGCCCTCTGAACAGTCACTTATGCCCTTGTCATCTCCCATATAGACTATTGTAACATGCTCTACATGGGGCTACCCTTGAGGAGCATCCAGAAGCTTCAACTGGTCCAGAATGCGGCTGCGTGGACAGTTATTGGGGCCAGAAGATCGGCACATGTGACACCTCTGTTGCGCAAGCTGCATTGGGTACCAGTTTGCTTCCAGGTACAATTCAAGGTGTTGGTTATCACCTTTAAAGCCCTACATGGCATGGGACCAGGTTACCTGAGGAACTGTCTCATCCCCAGAATATCGACCCGTCCCACCCAATCAGTCAGAGAGGGCTTGCTGCGGACCCCATTGACTAAAGAGTTCCATCTAGCAGGATGGTGGTTCAGGAGGTGGGCCTTCTCTGCAGTTGCGCCCACCCTTTGTAACATCCTTCCCCCAGAGCTGAGGCGGGTTTCCTTGCTCCCAACCTTTCGGAAAGCCTTAAAGACCTGGTTCTGCCGGCTTGCCTGGGAGGTTAATGCCAACAGTTCCTCTTGGGGATGGCTGGTCCCATGAAGCCTCACAATATTACCATTTTTAACATCTTTTATACTTGGATTTTATATTATTTATTATATTGTAACTTTATATTTATGTTTTAAATATGTTTTATATTCGAACCGCCCAGGGTCCCCGATGGGGGAGATGGGCGGTAATATAAATTTAATAAAATAAATAAATAAATAAATAAATAAGCATTATAATTTGTACTATTCTTCTGCACCTTCCAAAATTCACTTTCTGTCCATACTTCTAAGTTTTAATATACTACTTTCATTAATCTATACACATCGACAGCACACCTTTTCTTAATAGATACATGTTGGCATGTCTTCTACTGGAGAAGCGTGTCTCACAAACCCAGAGAAGTGCATATTTCAGAAGACAACTAAGTTTTAGTTTGTCCTGTATTTTGAAAGTATACAACTAAGTTTGCATTTAGAAGTGAAGTAATTATTTTTCTCCCCATGCCTACATTCAAGGTCTCAAGTAGATCTGAAGCATACTAGAACATTTTTGAAAGAACAGCAGGGAAACTACAAAGGGATCCATGTCACATTTCTTCTAAATTGTAGACCGTAAGCCAGATTCAGAATTAACTTGGGGTGGAAAGATCTGATGACCACTCTCCCAAATAAAGGTTTGGCTCCAGCATTAATTAAAGTGGGGGAGCTTTGTTCTGCTTTATCTCTGTTTACTCTTGCTTCATCTAGTTCAGCCCACAGATAAATTGTTAGAAGCTGCACAACTGCAATAAACATCCCTGCTGTTCCTCTTAGCGCAGCAAGAGTAATATATTTCAGTGATTGGAGCACTCAGAACTTTGGGGAAATAGAAATTGCCAGGTGTCTTCATGTTTGAAGGATGGGAAGGAGGGAATACAATATAAGCTGGCCATGGATAATGCCCAAACAAAGAAGAACCTGCAACCGGGTCACATTATTACAAACGTCCTTTTGACTACTTGAAAGCAGTTGCAAAGCTAGACATAAATGAAGGCCAGGGAAGCTTTTGACAAGACATAAAAAGAAAAAATTGCAACTGGGAAAAAAAGAAGACACATCAAACATAAGTACTGTCCTCGAAATGCCAGGGGAGAGTCCTAATTGATTCGAATATCCCTTGACTCAAATATTCTAATTGCATGGGTCTGCACTCCTTTGTCTGTGTGCTAATCTAACAGAGCTAGGCTGGCTATTAATCTTCTTAATGGAAGTAGTTCACCTGCTGCACATTCGGTATTTGGACACAAAATTGTTAGCACGTTCAGGAAATTACTTTTCTGGTCTAGCTAACTTTGAGAAAGCTAGCAAGGGATGATGTACTCACAGAGTGGAAGAGGTGAAGCAGGTTTAACTTTTGGCAAAATGAGGCTCTGTCAGGACCCTGGAGAGTTCCCTGTAGTTGATTCCATGTGACCTCAACTTAAGTCTACTATGGTTCCAACATTTGTCTGTGGTCAACCAAAGACTTAACAAAGCTGGAAAGGCTAGGAGATAGTTTAGTTCTGCCCCTAATTCCTGCATCATTGAGTGCAACATTTCTAACCTTGGCAACTTCCAGATGTGTAGACTCTGACTCCCAGAATTTCCAGAAGTGATTATCATGGAATGAAGGGCTAAGGCATGGCAAGTGATGTTGTATGTGTCATGATGTGATTATACAAGTGAAACCAATTGTGTCATTTGTGTCAATCCCTTCCTAATGTCATGATGCAAATTATTACAGAGCGCCATAGAGACAAGAACATGTACAGAAAGATGCTTTAAGCCTGGGAATCAGAAGACGTTAGGGAGAGATTAAGTTGGCTCCAACCTAACTCCCTGCATGTAATATTCCTGGGGTATATGAGTAAGAGAAGGGAAAATGCAGTCAGGCTTTCAAGATTGATGTCTGCCCTTTGATGTAGGCCAGACCAGGAAACAGACTGCACAGATTTGACTGGAACTCTATTAATCTAGGGCAGTCTTTCTCAACTTTTTGACCTTGGAGGAACCCTTGAAATATTTTTCAGGCCTTGGGGAACCCCTGCACATTCAGGTTCAAATATAGGCCAGAAGTTACAAAATTATTATATTTGTTTTATGTGTAGGCCTGTCTACAGTATATGTATTAACAGTGTTCTTAAACTAAAAATAAAGAATGAAACTTACCTCTTTAATGTGAAGTTGCCTGAATTTCAAATAATTTTAAAATAAATCATGATCTCCCAGGGAACCCCTAGGGATCTCTCATGGAACCCTAGGGTGCCACGGAACCCTGGTTGAGAAACCCTGGTCTAGGGTATAGTAACAGTATCTTGAAAGCTTGACTATTTTTTCCTTCCTTCCCTCTTATATCCCATGGAGTTAGGGTACAGCCAGTTTGAGTTTCCTCCTCTACAGAACACTTTTTTTTGCTCCTCTCCCAGTGAGAAAAATATATAATCTTACATTACATTCTGTTACATTCAATCTGAAGAATAAATGGAGTTTGGTTGGGGGGGGTTAATTTGTTTTTGGAAGGGGGCAATGAAATGAGCTGAAGTCAGAATCAAGAAATGACAGATCTTTGCAATTTTATTTCTTTCAACATAGTCATGACCGCAGTTGGATTGTGGCAGAATAGTTTGTTTACTCCTTATTTTGGAGACAGTTTAACACCTAATCAGCAAGATGGGATTTTGTTGTTTCTTTTTAAAAATTAGAAATGGAAGCTGAACTTTGGAGTAACAGGGGTATAACTCTAACTAACACCAAATATGGGAAGCTGTCGATGAACCTTGAATGAAAACAATTAACAGACAGGGGAAAAAAACCTTTACAAAATCTTAATTTTCATGCAAGTCTTTGCTTTGACGGCAGGATCACTTCAGGCAGCCATGGAAATAAATTAACAGTGGGTGGGATTGTTTCCGAAGACTGCTTGGAAGCCAATGCAGAATGAATCTGAAAGCAAGGCATAGTGAGATGCAAAACAGACTTTGAGTGTTTTTAATAAGCCAGCATGAGAGGCAGCAAAACGTTGCAATGTGAAATGCTTTTGTTTAAGCTTCTGGCCACCTTGTTCTATTTTCCTTCCCCACTGCTTTATTTATCCCCATAACTAATGCAGTGTTTCTCAACCTTGGTGAGTTTAAGATGGGTGGACTTCAACTCCCAGAATTCCCCAGCCAGCAGCTGGCTGGGGAATTCTGGGAGTTGAAGTCCACTCATCTTAAACTCACTAAGGTTGAGAAACACTGCTGTAATGTATGCTAGTGCGTCACTGAATTAGTCTGATTCCTCTCCCATTCATGAATTCCATTCCACTGTTAAAGGAAAGATGGCAACATCATTTCCTATTCAGTTGATAATCATGCCTATAATCCAACTACTATGCATTGCACATTAGGCTGAGGACACAAGCGACATTAAGTCTGGAGATGTCTTCAGGGCAGGATGTGGGAGTCACATTGGCAAAAGCAGTGTCATGCCATTGTGACAAAAGATCCACCGCTTTTCTACCTGTGCTGTGAGGTCTTGCGCGTGTCTCCAAGGGGGTGGGATGTGCAGCATAATGCTGCTTTCGTCATTCTGAAGCTGCTGATTATGTCACACGTCTGAAGCTACTTTCTGCTCAGATTCCTCCTGTCGTCCTCCTAGGACAAGAATGTGCACTCATTTTTGAGACAAAGGTTCCACCTGGCTTTGGAAAGGCATCGTCCAAGCTTCCCTTAGGTTCTTTTCAATTCAATTCTGCTCATACATTTGATTCATACAATTTGTGACAAGTTTAGAAGGGCTGTAAGAACTGTCCTAAAAGCTTAGGGAGGCCAGGCAACAGAAGTGTTAGTTTTCTTAGTGACTGGCCATACTAACGGACAATTGTGGCTTCACATAACTGGAGGAAACCCTGTTGGGGAAAGCTGTGGCCCCGGTCCAATAACCCCTTCCCCTGTTTGCTGTCATGAAAAGAAAGAACAATCAGAGTTGCATTCCAATATGGGTTTCGTCTTTGGAACATGAGTTAAGAATGCTAATTCCAAAGACCCACCCTTGAATGTCTGCAGGTATTAATATGAGATCATAAGATTTGCATGCCATATTTGAACCCAGCCTGTGCCATTCATTCTTTCTTCATTTGAATGTACATTTTTCTTTCAGCAAACTACTAAGAAGAGGAGGTACTGTTGTTCTCCTTAAGCCCTCCAAACCCTGGGTACTCTGAGGTTACCACCTGCTAACAAAAGGGAATGGATTGTGTTGAGCAAAGCCTGTTCATTTGTAAAACCCACCATTAGTAAGATTCAGGATAGGTTCTCACTGGGGAAAACCAGCATCTCCAGCTGACAAGATCCCTTACATTCCTGGAGAGACTTTAAATGGATGAAACAGTCAACAATGTCAGTTTCAATTTCCCCGCCATCTGACCAAGGCTCAAATGATTAGCATCTACCGCACAAAGTCTCCTCCCTCCGAGAAATGAAAATTATTTTTCTCTTAAATAAAATATTACAGGAAGTTGCTGGTTATCTGACGTTATGCTCCAGGGTTGTAATTTGGAAGCTTTTTTTTCTTCCCAGGCGTTGGAAGCCCCCATGGGTTATAGAGAGAGAGGAATTAGTAGACGTTGAATGCAGGGATTTAGAAATGATTACAGTTAAAGCATGAGTCATTTGTGCTGATATATTTTTTTTTTCAAAAGTAGCTGAGGGAAAACCCTGGGATTTGTTTGTTTGTCTGTTTTGCTTCTTTCTCTCCATTGTGATTTAATTAGCCATTGCATGAAACTCTTTTGATCAGCCTTAACTAATTGGATGCCTCTCTCAGCCTATAGTGGGACCTCTTAAACCAAAGAGATTCCCTTCTCCAAAACTGATACTAAATTAAAGATTGGTTGGGAGAATTATACTCTCCAGAGCTTGTTGAACTACTAGGGTGGCCATGGGTGAGAGATACTGAGGGTTAGAATTTGCCACTCTTTGGTTCCTTCAGAGATTCTCTTTCATGTATTAAGATATGCTGGCTAGGTGAAACTTCAAACAAACTCCTCCTTTGGATTTCCTTAACTGCTATATGGTACAGGAAAAGGCTGAGTTGATGCTATAATTTCATGATTCATTCCCATGTCCAGAAGATTTGTTGTTGTTGCTGTTCAGTCGTTCAGTCGTGTCCGACTCTTCGTGACCCCATGGACCATAGCATGCCAGGCCTTCCTGTCCTCCACTGCCTCCCAGAGTTTGCTCAAATTCATGTTCATTACATCGGTGATGCTGTCTAACCATCTCATCCTCTGCCGCCCCTTCTCCTTTTGCCTTCAGTCTTTCCCAGCATCAGGGTCTTTTCCAGTGAGTCCTCTCTTCGCATTAGGCGGCCAAAGTATTTTAGCTTCAGCTTCAGTATCTGTCCTTCCAATGAGCAGTCAGGGTTGATTTCCTTTAGGACTGACTGATTTGACCTCCTTGCAGTCCAAGGGACTCTCAAGAGTCTTCTCCAGCACTACAGTTCAAAAGCATCAATTCTTCGGCGCTCAGCCTTCCTTATGGTCCAACTCTCACAGCCATACATTACTACTGGGAAAACCATAGCTTTAATTATACAGACTTTTGTCGGCAAGGTGATGTCTCTGCTTCTTAATATGCTGTCTAGGTTTGCCATAGCTTTCCGCCCAAGAAGCAAACGTCTTTTAATTTCATGGCTGCAGTGAATGTAGTCCAGAAGATAGCACATGCATTAGGTGTACAAGGTGGAAAGGGTCTGCGGCAGATTGAGGAGAACCACACAACGTACTTCTGTAAATGCCTTTAAATTGCCAACAGCCATTGCTTTAGAAAAAGCTATCTACATAACTAGGTATTAATTACAAAGGCAAGAATCCTGCCTTCAAACAAATGCAAATCAAACACTGTTTTTCCTGTAATAAAACTTCTTAGCCACCCAACTGTCCACTGGATGTCACTATTAAGTCAAGCAAAGATGGGCCCTTCTTTTGTCCCCTGCCACACACAGTTTAAGAAGAAAACCAACTATTTTTCCTGCCTAGATAAGCTGCCTAAATATTATGCTTCTGTGCAGGTAGAAGAGGGGAGCTCCCCAATAAATTGTGGATATCATCCAACACCTTTTAAAATTAAGCAGGACTGGAATTACCAAAAACACAACCACTGGTCAAAGGGACAAAACTGATCTAGATCAACTAAATATGAGACGGAGCAGATGGCACGGCAACTGATGCGGATCGACGGGACTACAACTGTTATATTTCCCACAAATGGTTGTCACTGGCTGCACTGGCTGAGGCTGATGGATAGACACCAAAAGACCCCCCCCCCCCCTTATCTTGCTCCTTGTTTCTCCTGTTCTTCCAAAACTTTCATCTCACATAACCCTGGGAGATTATCAGCGTGCCCACATTTTATTGACACCTAAACAGTGCTGATCGTGCAGAAAGACCTTAGCATTTATCCACTGATGTCAAGATGTCAATTTTGACCAATTTGTGGAAGGTTACTGCATAGGCTGACCGTACGTCCCGTTTTGAACGGGACAGTCCCATTTTTTTTAGCATTTTTCAACCGTCCTGTTGTTTTGATAAAAATCTCAATTTTGTCCCGTTTTTTAAACCCAGTGGGAATGGCGCGGAAGGAGGATCCAAGCCGGAGCTGCCAATTGGAGGCAGCCCGGAAGAGGAAGCCCTCCCACCTATCAGCGTGCAGCAAAGGAGGGCGGGGTTTGCAGGCGGGAGCCAATCGTGTGGACCGAGGGGCGGGGTTTGCAGGCGGGAGCCAATCGCGGGGACTGGGGGGTGGGGACCTGTCTTTTTCATGAATACGGAACTTAACATAACACCCCGTCCCGTTTTGCCATCCCAATGTCCCGTTTTTGTCTCGAGGAAATATGGTCAGCCTATTACTGCAATGCAAAATGCTCAAGCTTTAGTCATCTTTGGGATTTATTGGTTGGCTCCAAAAGCATTTTCTTGATTATTTGTAACAAAGTTTAAAAGAAAATTTTGTTCATTAAAAGTAAAGGTAAAGGTTCTCCCCACACATTTGTGCAGTTGTGTCCGACTCTAGGGGCTGGTGCTCATCTCCATTTGTTAGCCGAAGAGCCAGCGTTGTCCGAAGACGCTTCCACGGTCACGTGGCCGGCATGACGTGCGCAGAACGCTGTTACCTTCCCACCGAAGTGGTACCTATTCATCTACTTGCATTTGCATGCTTTCGAATTGCTAGGTTGGCAAGAGCTGGGGCGAGTGCGGGAGCCTACTCCATCACACGGGGCTAGGGAACCTCCAAACTTGCAATCTTCTGATCGACAAGCCTAGCTTCTTACCTGCTGAGCCACCACTCCCCACTATCATTAAAAGTAATGTGAGCTTAAGGAAACAAACAAACCAAAATAGAAGAACTGTGCCTGGGGAAATGTTGAAAAAACTCATAGTGGTCCAGGATGAAGTGAAAACATGGAGAGTTCATGAATAGGTTCAGCTGCTAAAACAAGACCCATAAGAACCATTTAAGCTAGGAGCACACAGCTGTTGTTGGCTTGAGGTCTACTCTAAAAGGAGGTAGACTGGTTTGGAGGGATTTTTAGGATGGATGGGTGACTTAAGTCTTCAGGGATCCATTCTACCACTTATAATCCCTATTCCAAAAACTGTGGGGGAAAAAAGGGGGGGGATTTTGATCCCACCCAATTTGGAAGGCTCTGCGGACTGCACAAGTGATGCCCTTTGTACTTGTTGCACCTCTGATTTGAGCAATCCTCTTTTGTCCTGAAAACCTTCCTTTTTCTGTAAGGATAATCCAGCCTTGGGAGGAAGGAAATTCTATAAAGTTAGTTAAAGGCTTTGGGGTCAGTAACTGAACCTTGAGAAAAGCTTGTGTCTTCATACTTAATTCAGACCCTTGGGATCTGAAAGGGAGAGGATTACATCCTTTATTTCACTGAATAAGAATTTCCTCCAAGGTTGAAATCTTTGGCAAAGGAGTTCCTTTGTTATTTCAGATAAGTAACTTAGTTAAATACTGAGCAGGCTTACTAGTTAAAACATTTGTTGGGCTTCAACTTTGTGTGCGCCTCTACTTAAATCCTAGCCAAATAGATAAAGGTTAAAAAGTAACATAGAAGCAGCTTGCAGCTATTCTGCAGTTTTGCATTAGAACTCCTGTTAACTGCTTCCCAGTTGCAATTATTGTTACTCAGGCTGTGAACAGATACTGAGCAAATTGTAATGAAAGCTGACTTCAGCTAAGATCTAAAGCAGCCTTCAGTTGTGTGAGTCTTCAGTTAGATGAGAAGAGACATTAGCTCATTATTTTTTAAAATAGCAAAACTTGATTAAAAACATTCAGCCTACTTTCAGGAAAGGAGATTGCTTTCATGCCCCACTAATTTTATGGTTCTGTTAAAACATTACGACCACCAAGATCATCAAGGAAGGAGAGAATAGGAAGTTCTCGACAATGCTCTCCAAACAGGGATCAGTTCCCAGGTTTATCATCAACATGGTCAAATCTCCCCAATTTCATTTTTATAATGGTTTTGGATGCTACACACTTACAGTAAGTCTCTCATATTCTGAGGATCTCTTGGAAAAAGAGTAGTACTATGTTTGTCTGCAGAGTCATCATAAGGATAGTGTAATTACCAAAATCTTAGCAAGTCCTCATTAAATAGATTCACTATGGAGGGGGAACGGAGTGAATGAGAGAGCAAGAGAGAGAATATTAAAAAAGAAAAGAAAACATCAGTCAGTTAATAGGCACTGCATTATTATGTTCCTTCTGGGGAAAAGCCCTTAATTTCTTTTTAGATTAGGTCCAGATTTTAAAGAAGAGCTGTGTTTGAATCTCAAGCTTTTTCTTCTTTTTTCTTCTCCTACGTTCCTTAGAAGCTCAGTAAGGTGGCAGCGCCTAGGTGACCTTGGTTGATTTCCAAAAGCTAAGATGTACACTATATTACATAACAACAACAACACCCAAGGGAAATCAGTGGCAAAGAACTTCTGCAATGCTGCCAAGGAGGTCACATGGATGTGTCCATGAAATCACCAAGAGCAAGTGCAACTTGAAGACGACCCTGGATTGCTTGCTACATTAACAGTGAGGAATCATGGGATGCCAAGAACTTGCATTCTGTGGAGTCCTTGGTGCTCTCTGAGCCTTGTTGTTTTCTTGCAGACGTTTCATTGCCAGGCTAGGCAACATCTTCAGTGCTAAAAGGGAGTGGAACTTGCTCTCTGTTTATATACCCTGGCTTGTCCTGCCTGTGTTGGTGGGGGTGTTGTACTCTCCTTAGTAGTACAATCAAACAACACAATAGACCCTAATCAAGGAACTATTAACTCAGTCAATCAACCAAGCAGCACACAACAACCCAATCAAGGTACTACTAAGGAGAGTACAACACCCCCACCAACACAGGCAGGACAAGCCAGGGTATATAAACAGAGAGCAAGTCCCACTCCCTTTTCGCACTGAAGATGTTGCCTAGCCTGGCAATGAAACGTCTGCAAGAAAACAACAAGGCTCAGAGAGCACCAAGGACTCCACAGTTCAACCCTGAGCTACAAATATTCTCTTTGATTAGAACTTGCATTCTGTTGGCAGGAAGGGAAGCCATTGCTTTTTGATCTCTTTTAGGTGGGCAGAGTGAAAAACATGACTGGGACTGTCTCATTGATGGTTCATTGTCTCATGCCCTCAGTCCTTTGACATTCTCTCCAGACTGCCCTAAAATACACCTGCCCTTAACACAGGCTTTTTTGTTGTTGTTGCATAATTGCTCTTCAGTGCTTTAATTTATTGCTTTAGTTAAATTTGAATTTCTGGTTAAATTATGCTTTTATTAATGGTTTTAACATATTGCTTGGAACTGTAAGTTTTAATTGCAAAGTGCTTCTGGATTTTTTTTTTAATGGGAAATGGCATAGAACTGTGTGTGTGTTTGTATGTGTATAAAATAATATGGAAGAATTCTCCACAGTAATATGTGTGTGTAAACTACGCAGAATTCAACCATAGTATTTCTCTATTTTGTTCTGTAGGATAAATAACAGCTTGGAGGAAAGGGAAGACATAACTCAATTGGAGAAAAGGTGAAAAATAATGGGTTAAGAATGAAATTGCATGGTTTTAAAAGGTCCAAGGAACATCAGTATGGGTTATGTCATCACAAATATCTTGACATCTTGCCTAAGCTGATCCTAAAACATCTTAGGCATCTTAAAATTACAGAAAGAAGGAAAAGAAAAAGGAAAACAAGATTCCATGACTACAGGGGAAGACGTGTACTCTCTGAAATTCAGACACACAAACAAGGGTGTCAAAAAGTTAGTGTAAGTCTTTGGAAATTAAAAGCAATGATATTTGCCTTTTATCATCCAATGCATTTTGATGCTTGCCAGAGACATCTGTGTGGTAGGGGATGGGGTGGCAAATGGCAAAATGAACTCTGCCTCTTTGTACATGCATTGTGACATCATACACACACACACATGCAAAAGGTGTGGAGCTGGGGTCATCATACCATGATGTTTAATTTGTCATTTTGATGAAAAATTTGATCCTGCAGATACCACTGATATCAGTATTGGACAATCACTGTTTGGCAAGATTTGGTGAATGTTTGCTAATTTAGAAGATTTTCCTATTCAAGTTTTGACAAAACCAAAGCAGGCAAATGCTATCTACAAAGAAAGCGTACAGACATGTCCCTTCATTTTGAGGTTCAGAGGTCTCAACTAACTCTCAGATGCTTCAGAATTTCAACCTGCAATTTGAAAATCTCACCCCTCTCTGCAAAGAGCTATTTCAGCTCCATCATTGCTTTTTCTCATGGCGAGCCTTGAAAAATTCCCTGCACCCTTTCTTTTGATTCACCCCAATAAAGATTTTGTTCTGCTGCTCTAAAAATCAAAATCCTTATTTTCTTTTTGGATGGGGAAAAAATCTGAAGCAAAACAAGGCAAACTGCTTACAAAGTCATCTCATACCACAACACAGCAGGTACAATTTCTCTCCTTGTGCCAATTAACTTGCCTCAACATCTACACTTTGAAAAAAGACTGTGATTTTTGGTGAGACCCCTGTTCCCTCTTTGCTAGAACAAAAGTAATTGGCCCCTTCTTCCCAGAAAAGAAAGAAAGAGGAAGGAGACCAGGAATCACACAGATATGCAAAGAAGCACAGGTATAATATCTAAACCCAGTCAGGAGCTTTTAAAGAGTTCTTAAATAAGTACTATATATATATATTTACTAGCTTGGCAGCTGACGTGTGTTTGTAAGTGCAGGACGCCACAGGGATAAAATGAGACGCAGCAGAGGGCTATTGAACACTATAAATTTTCACAGCAAGCCAACTGAAAATTATTTAGCGCTGGGTGGAAGCTCCAATTTCAGCAAGTTCAGAAAATGCAGCATTTTCTTATCCAATGGATGGGCTTTCCTCTTAGAGTCAAATTCATTCCTGAGTGAGTGTAGAATGGATGTACCCCAGTGCAACAAGGAATCGCCTTCTTGGCTACGTGCTCCAGCCTAGGAACCAACGTTATGCTGATGGAGGAAATGGTTCAAAATCTCTTATCAGGGATGCATTGTAACAGAAAGTAGGCCACTGTGATCTTTAGACATCACATGGGGGGCTGACATGTATTTTTGCTAGCATTTCGACCTGGGAAAAGAGTTAACCCTTTCTACAATAGATGTTGTTACATCCCCCGGCATCTGAAGATTACTGCTGATCCTACGCTTCCGATGAAGTAGCTTTGCATTAAGTCTTGGCTAAACCCTCACTCCAAACTATAAACTTGACTCCCTCTTTGATATTGTTCACCCTATGAATGTTAATGGAGGTCAGGCACCCCATTCAGAAAAAAAAAGGATGCTCATTCTTTAAGAATCCCGCTGAACTTTGCGAGATGGAAACATGAAATGAAAGGATTACGCTGGGCATTTTCCTTTTTGAATCCCAATGAAGAATTGTGTACTTTAGAAACCATAAACTAATAGCTTTTTCCATTGTACTGGGAAAATCTTCTGAAAGTTGATTTGTTAAAATTAGCAGTGGTTGTTCCCATTAGTCTTCCTATTATAAAAAAAATAGTCCCTCTTTAGGAATAAAATATTATTTCCTTATCTGACAGGTGAGGAACCTGCGGTTCTTCAGATGTTGCTGAGATATGGATGTTGGATACTGTTGTTCAGCAACTGCTGGAGAATCATGAGTTCTCCTGCTTCTGCCTTAAACGAAACATTCCCTGCCATCACCACTGTTGTTGTTATGGTCCTTCAAGTCAACCCTGATGCCTGGGTTGTTCCAGGATCAAGGCCTCACAGTTTTCTTGGCAGTATTTTCAGAAATGGCTTGCCAACACCTTCCTCCTAAGATTGGGAGATAGAGTGACTGGCCCAAAGTCTCCCAGCTGGCTTCTATGCCTAAGGCAGGGCTAGAACTCTCAGTCTCCTGGTTTGCCATTGGCTCATTCCTAGGGCTGAGAGAGAGGGAGTGGCCCAAGGTCACCCAGCCAGCTTTCATGCCTAAGGCGGGACTAGAACTCTCAGTCTCTTGGTTCGCCATTGGCTCTTTCCTAGGGCTGAGAGACAGGGACTGGCCCAAAGTCACCAGCTGGCTTTTATGCCTAAGGCAGGGCTAGAACTCACAATCTCCTGGCTTCTAATCCAATGCCTTAACAGCTAACCATGCTGGCTCTCACCTCCACCAAACCCATCAGTTATTAAGGTCATCCCTAACCCAATTAGATACTTATTCTTTGCATCAGAATTTACTTTCCCATATACACTGTTCAATAAGGACCAGCTAGGTAGCAACATCTAACTGAACTTTTGATCTCAAAAGGTTGATCAAGGCAAGGCTAGGTTGGTACTTAGATGAGAAATTTCAGGGCTGTAGAACAGAGTGGGAAGTCAGAAAAAAACATTATAGAAAAAAGGTGCTGGTTTTTGCCAAAGACAAATTGGATGTGCCCATGTAGTTACCATGAGTTTAGCTCAACTGAGACTACCTTTATTTCCTCAATAAGAAAGATAGATACATCTTTCTTATGCATTTCTGGATGTTCTGTTTTATGCCTTTTTACTACACATGTATGAATGCAAAGGATGGTTGTGAGTTTTGTCTGATTCCTGCACTGATTAGAACACATTTCTGAATGAGTAGGATGAAAAGAACTTTGATAAAAACATTCAAATATGGTAAAAAGGAAAACCAATAAATCTATTCATCAAAGCAAAATGGTTTACGTGTTTAACTTTTAGAACTCCAGGAATATTGTGCATTCTAAATGCAGTCTATCTTTCTGGTAGTGTTCATTTTCTTCTTGAATTTGGCCAACGTAGTTGGATGAAAATTTCATTTAACTAGTTATTGTGGGTTTTTTCTTCTAAAAACTGATCAAATGGATAGTTTCTTCATTGGTTAAAAAGATTATTTAAAGAATGGCTGCATTTATCTAGCCATTCATCCATCTCTTCTCTCTGTGTTTATATTTGTGTGTTTATGTGGGCTGCATTTATCTAGCCATTCATCCATCTCTGTGTGTTTATGTTTATGTGTGGAATAATAGAATACATGGTGATTTTGCTGAGAAGTTCACAGCATTTAATTCCTCTTTTCCTTACCCATTCTAGTAATTCTTTCTCAGAATATTCTTTGCAACACTGAAAGTCCAGCTTTCTTACATTCTTCTCAGCTGTCTACAGACTGTAGCTTTCACCACAACAAACACAGTCACTCAAAGAAATCTGATATAAGTGTACATCCCTTTAATCTTGACTTTCAAATGCTTGTGGAGCTCCAAGTGAGATCCATATCTACAAAGTTGGTGGGCCAAAATACTTGCTTTATTTTAAACTTGGATATTAACTTGAAGAATAATTATAATGTTGGCTGTGCAGATCCTGATAGATTCCCCCTTGTCCTTCTAGGTTCATTCATTTGCTATTCAGGAATGAATACAATTGTTACAGAGTTAAACCATGAATTTCTTCATGCCACGTCTGCACTCTGTAAATAGATTAATCTGTTCTTAATAATAGGAACATGTTCTCTCCTATGTCTTATTCCTGATGCCAAGCATTAATAACCCTGCAGTTGTTCTCTCATTAATTAAAGAATGCAGCACCAATTCCCCCTTGCCATGTGCCAATTGCATCCTTATTCTTTTCTGCTGTGTAACAGGGCAGGGTAAAAGAAGGCTATTCTCTTGAACCTTTCCCAGCTGTTTGCAAGTAGGAATTTGGGCAGGTGCATCATCTGCGGGGAGAAGAAAGAGAAAGGCCACAAGAAGACAGCAAGAGCATTTCTCTAGAGGAGCCTGTGGTGCATTTTGAAACTGTGCACAGCATCATTCCTGGCTGCAGGTCCCATCTGCTACTCTTCTAACCAAGTTCCAAAACATGTTGAATTTTCTCTTGGAGCTATTTCATTGTTACTTCCAATGGATAGGATAGGATTCTGAGCCTGACGATTGCCAGAAATTCAGACTGTATATACCAGCAGTGAACACTCTGCACCCAATAGGCTTTCTAAGTATTCCCCAAATCCATTTTGCTGCCCCAGCCTCCTGGAAAAAAAAAGAGGGGGGGAACGGTGGCACAATATCTACTGAAATAAAAACTAAAATAAGTCATTGAGGCTCCTGGTAGGCTGAACACACCTAAAGTGGCTTTAACTGCTTCTCTCCATTCTCTAATCAAGCAACAAAACTCTTTTTTAAGAGTCTATGAAGGTTCTCAGTCATCCAGGTGGAATTGTCTGTAGCTTGAATCATGTCAACTGGATTTCTATTTTCTCAGTGGAAACATTTCGCTCCTTATCCAAGGAGCTTCTTCAGTCTGAGCAAAGTTAGTAAGGGAATCCTTAAATATGTTTCTAGGTGGCTGTGTGACCTTGCACGTCGGGCTAGGTCATGGTTATTTTGAGATGTTATTTCTAAGTCCCTTTATCATCTAAAGGACGATCGTTAAGATCACCATGCTGCTGTTGAGCTTGCGAAATGGTCTTAATCTTCCTAGGCACAGAAGACAAAGCAGGAAGGAAAATAGGGGAAAGGTTGTGCCTGAGGCCCCCACCTCTATTCAAGGAAGGATTTTCCAAGTTGGCATAAATGGATTCCTTGACCCCTCTCTCAAACCACCTATCTTCTCTGTCTAAAATGTGAACATTAATGTCCTCAAATGAGTGTCCTTTTTCCTTTAGATGAAGATAAACTGCTGACTCTGGTCCTGTGGTGTTACTTCTCCTGTGTTGGGCCATCCTCCTGTACAAAGGTTGTTTGGTTTCTTTTTTAAGAGAGAGGTAACATTTTCTGGCCTGGCTCCTTTGGCATCAGTACTATTTCAGCCCCTAGAGATTTAGAAGAAATGGGGGGGGGGACTTTGCAGTCCAGCATTGAAAAAAAGAATTTTGTTTTCCTGATGAAGGACAAGAGGGTGCCTCCTACTTCTCCATTCCACATGCAGAAGTCAACCAGGGTGGCAGTGCTGGCACCACATCTGAAAACTGTATATACATTAACAATAGTGGAAATATTTTTTTCTTTCTTGCTTACGTTGATGAAGGCCTATTCCCCAATCAGCAATGTATCTGAAATGAGGGCCACAAGCATGGGGCCGTCTGGCTTGCAAGGCCTGAGATGAAGGCCTTTCTGCTTGCTTTCAAAGTCAGGGCCCATTGACCACCATGGTGGGACTACTAGGTGAGACAGTCAGGTAAATGTCCATCTGGTCCAACAGCCAGTTCAGGAGGTTGAAAAGATCAAGCAGGAGATATTAAGCAGAGGGCTTCTTCCATTTCCTTTAAGCATTCACTGCCTGAATTAGTTGCCTCACACACTTCCTAATGAGAAGGCCAGTTCTGAGTCACTGGGAGGGCTGCAGCAATGATTCCTGTGCTTCAGAAATGTGCTTCAAAATGCATGTCAACTGAAGGTCAGTTTCCCACATCATATTCCCTTCTTGCTCTACTGGGCACGCCATTGGTTCAGGACCACTCATATCTGCTCTACAATAGAAAGTTTTGAGCATCTGTGATTTCATGGTTGACTCACGGTGAGGGTGACCTGAGTCATTTGTTTATTTATTTTATATTTATTTTTGGTGCCGCTTTTTTGTACATGTTGATTACATGAAATACCTTCAGTCATTTTATAGAACTCAGGAGGGAAATTTTGTTTTAGTAAAGGGACATTCTTTAGCGTGCAGAGGGAAATCTGAGGGGAAAAAAGTTCCATTTATGCTGTTCATTGGTTTAAGCCACAAGAGGATTTTGTTGCAGTTTCTCCTAGTGAGAAACAGCTTTTTCCCCAGTGTGTTTTGGAGTGTGTTTTACCGAGGAAATAACCAGGTTCATAAAATCCACTATGAGATATGTTTCACCTGGTTTGGCTTAATGGGTTGTGTGAACCTAGACACTGCAGTTTGTTCAATAAGCCACAAACAAATTAAAGGCAGGATTGATCACTCAGGGGACTGGTGATTCAGTGGAAAAGTTCAGTGGGTTCTGATGGATGAAAAGATGAAGTCTGCCAGGGTCACCATACTACAGGAGAGACTGGTGAATTTGGGATGTTTCAAAATTTGAAACCACGCAGGTTCATCAGAGGCAGTTATAGCATTCCTGACCTCAAAATATTTGATTTCTTCCCTCAAATATGTGATCCTGGGCTATACCTCCTGACATTTAGCAACTCTTTTTGGAAAGGTTGTCCTTTAATTTTGATAGCAGTGAGACAATGGTGCACAACACTGCATTTGTAGCCAGTGGCAATGAAAAAGCAGCCAGGAAACCAGAAAGTGGAAATATACTGTAGATCCAAGAGATGAAAGAGGAAGAAACTTAAAGAGACCCTGTGATGTTATTTTGGTGCCATCCATCAATCCATTGTTAGGGAAGAAAATATTCTGAGAGGAAAGTTCCTTCGATATATATGAAAATCTGGGCTCAACATAACTATCTTGAATATGTGTATTAATCAATAGTTGCATCATTTAGGTTAATCCAGAAGAGTATAATTTTTATTGTCGTCAATGATCAGTCATTGCAAGAAACATAAACACAGGGACATTACACTGTGTAATTCAGAAAGGTGTGTCTGTATCAACCCTTCCCAGAGCTAAGAACAGAGAGTCCTCAGCTACATGGTTGTGCTTGGAATACTGTGCACAGTTTTAGTCAGCAAATCTTAGAAAGAGTATTATAGAACTGGAAAACTGTGCAGAAGTGTACAAGCAGAGGGCTTGATCTGAAGCCCTTCGAAGATAAGTTACAATGCAGGGGGCTTTTTTAACTTAGAAAGAAGGGAGCTTCTTTTACTGCACCTCAGCAATAAGTCTAGACATTGTTGTTGCCCTTACATAGTTTAACACAGGGCAGTTTCATGGTAGTGATTGGCAGATTCCTTGGAGTCCTTTACACTCCCATCCTACCACAACATATTGGGGAACTCTAGGTACTTCCTCCAGCTTCATTCCACAACCATCCTCTACTCCACCAGCTGGTCACCCAGCATTTTGGACTGTAGCTCATCCAAGAGATCAATCAAGTTTCCATGAAGAGATCAAGTTGGGATAGAGTTCACATGAAGATGAGGAGTTCTTGTCTGCATCATCTTTTCCTTGCCCCACTTGTCAGATTCTGGGGGGAGATCACTTGTCCTAGAGCAAGTTAAAATAAAATAATTTATAATTGTCCATTGGGATGGAGTTTCCATAGAGAATGACAAAACTCCTTGGTAGTAGTTTATTCCAGACTGACAAAGATTCAGGAGACAGTTGTGTGAACAACCAGCTGATTAGGCCTTTGAGATGATTTGGGTTCCCCTTGATGAGAGGCTTCACACCATGCAGACAAAATAGTTCTCTTGATCATAGCAAAGAGGTAATTTGATTTGCCTTAACAAGGCAATTCTTGTCATGCCCAACACTTTTAACGGCCAGAAAATGCTCCTGAAAGAGTGTGCTTGCTTCACGTAATGTTTAGATGGGGAAACACCATTTGGCAAATGCACTTCAGTTGTGTCTGGTGGGAGGGGGAGGTTGGATCACAAACACCCCACCTCAGAAGAGCATTGGTCATTTCTGCCATCTATGAAGGAATAAATGCCAGTATGTACCAAACCTGAAATGAAGACTTTGAAGTATTTCCAGTCAAAAAGGAGAATGTTGTCTTCATGCACACTTGGAAATAATCCCAATAAACTTAATAATTGAGTTATATTTTAGAGCTAAGGTATTGTTTAACTATCATTTGCTGACTAAACTCAACTTGCCAGGTTTAAGCGTAGTATGAGCTATGGTTTACAAACCACAAAACCTGGGTTCTAACAGGAGGGTCTGCAGCGATGGCCACCAGCTTCAAAATGGTGACTCGGAGCAGGCAATGAAAGCCCCGCCCCTTTTTAACATCTGTCGCATGCATTGTGGGCATATGAAAAGGGGTGGGGCTTTCCTTGCCCAGTTGCACCTTCCATTTTGAAGCCAGTGACTGTCATTGTGGATGTCCCTGATTCTAAAAACCCACCAGACGTATTTCAAATTATATTATGGCTGAGCTTGCTATGTGAACTCAGTAAAATAGGAAAACTCTGTTCTGAAGGGCAGCACAGCAATATTCAAAATACATAAATAAATAAATGTGTCAATAGTAATTGGGTTGTAAATGTGTTCTCCTTGAAGAATGCTCTTTAATGAATTTTAACTGTGTACTAGCTCTGTCCTTCTGGAAGAATAGGAGTTTTGAACATGAGGGGGATTTCCTTCTGCTTCCTCTGTTTTTTTTAAAGCTAAGCCTTAGCAGATAGTGATTGATTGATAAATAAATAAATAAATAAATAAATAATGACCATTCTAGCTAATATGCCATCAAACCAAAATGTCTCTGGTGCGTACAATTATTATTTTGCATGATACAAGGCTGAAGAATCTGTGGGATTCTTGGAATGCTATTAAATGCAATATTGTCCTGGAGGTAGTGGGAAAGAATTTAATAATGACTAGCAGAGTAAATTGGCTTAAAATAATACCCTGAAATTATAGGCTGAAAGTCTTTTCTTGAGGAAGAAAAAAAGTAAAATAAAAAACAGGGATGATTGCTGTATATGCTGCATTTAAATTAATTTACACGCTACACTAAAGAATCGGGTTATTCACTGCTCTGAGCAGATTAAGTGCATGGCACGATTTTGCTTTCCAGCTCAGGGTGGGGGTTAAGCACAGCTTAAAAAGAACAAAAGTTTATAAAGAAAATATTCAATTTGAAGCATTTTTCTGTAACACTAATGTGACTCTCTTAGTTTCTGCTGAATGGCCAGTTTGAACAGGGCAGAAGGAGACTCTTTTCCTATGCTTGATGTCTCAGCTATTCAACATCTGCATGAAACATCTGTATAAACAACAAGGTTACAGGTAGTCCTCGACTTACGACCACAATTGGGACCAGAACTTCCATTGCTAAGCAAGGCAGTTGTTATGTGAGTCACACCCGATTTTACCTTTTTTGCCATGGCCATTAAGCAAATCACCACAGTTGTTAAGTGGACCACATGGTCATTAAGAGAATCTGGCTTCTCCCATTGACTTTGCTTGTCGGAAGCTGGCTGGGAAGGTTGCAAATGGCGATCACATGACCCTGGGACGTTGCAACCATTGTAAATACGTGCTGGTTGTCAAGCACCTGAATTTTGGTCAAGTGACCACAGGGATGCTGCGATGGTCATAAGTGTGAGGACTGGTTGGAAGTCATTGTTTTCAGTGCCATTGTAACTTCGAATGGTCACTAAACAAATGGTTGTAAATCAAGGACTACCTGGATATATCCATAGGGAGATGGTTCCAAAAGTGCAAGGCCACCACAGGACTTGATATGTCATCACTTTTGCAGGTAAATGAGAAAGCAGAGTTTCAGAAGCTGAGCTTAATGCTCAAGGGAGGATTAGGATTACCTGACCCCATAGTGTAATCTGATTAATCGCTAGGGGAAGCAGATACTTTTATAATCCAGTGATACAGTAGGCAATGCATTATAATAATCTAAACTGGAGACCAAGCATTTTCTCCCATGGAGAGGTCATGAACTTTGATGGGAAGGGGACATTGGATCTTTTCCAAGAACCAGGAAGAAAATAAGAATAATACATCCTAGAAATAAACAAATAAAAGACGTATCTAATTTTATATCACTATCTCACCATTTATACTTCCCTCCCTGTCCCCAACATTCCCTTGTTCTGCATGTCATGTTAAGATGCTGGACAGTGATGATGAACTCTTGCTGGGGATCTTGGCGTGAACTCCAACCTTATCCATGAAAGCTCCTTGGGGCCTCTGGGACAAAGCACAATCTCTTAGGTTAGTCTATCTCACAGAATATAAACCTTAATCCCTACCTACCTACCTACCTGCCTACATACCTACCTGTTACATAACCAGCACTTTGGAATCTAGAACCTGGAGCTATGACACAATATTTAGGCTATTAATTATTCACAATGAAGAGCTTCAATACTCTGTGACCATGAGGGACTCCTCAAACTCATTGGCTGGACCATATTTGCAAGATCCTTTTATGAAGGCAACTGTTCCATGCCAGAGCAGCAACCTACAATTATATAGTGCTACCTACCAAAGGGAAATTCAAAACCAGACCATAAGAAATATTGAAGTAGTTGCCCATTTCAGCAGTTACAATGGGCAGCAACTAATCACTGGCTTTTCTTTCACATTCATAGACTCATCAGAGAAGGAAATGTAGAGTTACAGCCCAGCCAGAGACTTGGCCATTTAATCCAATCTAAATGAGATGAGGTTGAGTTGACTGGGGACTTTGATCTAATTCTGATATTCTTGGCCTAAGTACTGCTTCCTGAACTGTTACCGGTTGGCCAGTAAAGGTCTGTACAAACTAGCTTGAAATTAAATTCTTTCCCTTTAATTTTCCACTTCCATTTTCAGATGGTGAATTTGGATACATCTCATATTTCTCTGGCATATTCTTAGATTGAAAAATGTTTCAAATGAGGTTTTGGGGGTGGGAAGAAGCAGTGAATTAGCCGCATCCCCTCTCCGCTACTTTTCAAATGAAGAGAACACTTATCAATAAACATGAAGTCCCTCTCTCTCTATTTCTGTCTGTTTTATAAAAAACAAAGCTCGGTTACCACTGTAATAAACACCTCCCTGGACCTCACAGCTCTTCTCTGGAATGCCTGCTCCAATTTGGGGAAGACGGATTAATCCCACTCCAGTTACGATGGTGAGCGCTAACTATGGTGGAAATTCACGAACTATACACTATGTGGAAATGGACTCAGAAATTTAACACATCCTTCTAAAAGCAAATGCAGCCATGAATGGCAAAGGTATTTGTCAGGATAAGGTCTACACCAAGAAATAGTGAAATGAATTACAAATAGGATTCCTCCTCCTCCTCCTCCTCCTCCTCCTCCTCCTCCTCCTCCTCCTCCTCTTCCTCTTCCTCTTCCTCTTCTTCTTGCCTGCCAACGTTTTTTGCCTGCCACTGAGTTTCACAGATCAATCAATTACATCTGCCTATTTTGGCTGTTTCACTTTTTTTTCCTGCCAAATGGGTTAGAGTTGGGGTTATCGATTGATGGCTGACAGTTCCCTCTGTGAATATATGTACCCATGTCGGAATTACAACAAGGATATGGCAGCAATCAATGGCATCTGCAGAGATTTTAACACGAGTGGCTGGCAAGAAAGGAACGAGAGCCACAAATACAGAGAGGATACCCTCATCTAACAAAAGGTTGCTCAGTTGGTTGTTTCTTTGTTGAGTGTTGCATTGAAATAACTCTTTTGACCTCAATAGTGAGGCCAGCCCAAATATTTGCACATGACTGAAGTACACAATTTAGCATAAGAACCAAAACCAACTCCTGTGATTTCTGCACAAAGAGCCTTCCCGTGGAAACCTGGGGGCGTTGTCTGAAGAATAGTCTATAAAGGGACTTGAATATCTTCTATTTATCAATCAATGAGTTTGATTCCCTTGGCTGCTTCTTGGCCATGAATCATGTTGTTTTACTCTTGTGCGAAGACAGGCAGGGACAAGCACATTCGGCTAACGGCAGCTTTCAGGGGAAATTTTCCATGTTCCCGAAGAAAGACGAAAATGCACACGAGTTTTTAAATGTCACCTAATGTACTATAAAACTTCATTGAAAGCAAGACAGCTTAAAAGCTTTATGGATTTGATTGATGAACCACCCCGGTCGTATTGATGGCTGATGGCTTTTTTTCAGAACTTGTTATCCCTGCTTGGTATTGTTAACAAAGAAGTTTGGAACAATAATATATTTTACTAAAAAGTGTTTGGCTATTATACTGCTCTGCATGGATGTTAAACAATAACAATGCACAGGATTTTGCACAAAACATGTTCTCAAGGAAATACATTAATGGTGCTGATGGTTCCCCTTCCCCCAGTAAGATTTGTTTTAAATGCACCCAAAATTAAATGCCTTCAATGCCCAAAAAGCCATGCCTCTTCAAAGGCCTGGCATTGAACCACAGATATTCAATTCAATTCAATCTATTACGGTCACTGACCAATACAAGTTAGAATTCTACAAAATATAAATATAAATAATATAAATATAAATAATATAAATATAAATAATAAAAATATAAATATAAATAATATAAATATAAATATAAATATAAATATAAATATAAATATAAATATAAATATAAATATAAATATAAATATAAATAATATAAATATAAATAATATAAATAAATATAAATCCTCTGATTTGAAATAGTTTTAAATCTAACTTTGTTTGTTGTTCAGTCATTTAGTCGTGTCCGACTCTTCGTGACCTCATGGACCATAGCATGCCAGGCCTTCCTGTCCTCCACTGTCTCTCGGAGTTTACTCAAATTCATGTTCATTACAAGTCCCAATTAAATATTAAAATGCATTTAGATCACAATGTAAATGAGCCCCTTATCAAATTTAAAAACAGTCTTATTCATTTACATTTCCATGACTAATATTCTCTCAGTTGTACATAATTATAAAAATATAAAATACAAATACAAATACAAACCACAGATATCAGCTAAGTTCAGACTTCACCCTTAGCTATAATGTGGTTTCTTTGATTCCTGATATATAAGATATGGTTTATGGCTGTAATGATATGTCGGAATGACCCTGGGAGACAGGGCAACAAGACACAGCCAAGGGAACAGTCAGATAAAAGGCAGCTTAGCCCACAGCAGGAATGTGGATGGGGCAAAAGGCTCAGAAGGGACCCTCCCTAGTTTCTTGGGCTGTAAAGGGGATGGCGGGGTGGAGATAGACTTTCAGACTTGCAAGATTCTGTTAATGTAACCTTACAATAAAATAGAATTATGTATAGTCGAAGGCTTTCACGGCCGGAATACGATGGTTGTTGTGGGTTTTCCGGGCTGTGTGGCCGTGTTCTTGACAGTTTTTGTTCCTAACGTTTCGCCAGTAGCTGTGGCTGGCATCTTCAGAGGACAGGAACACAGCTAGAAGATTCTCTCTGTGCCCAAGTGGAGGGTGTGTGTTCCTATTTTAATTCTAAAATAGAATTAGCTCATCTGGTTGTGTTTCCTGTCTGGTCTACCTCATAAGGCTGACAGTGGCTTAGTGTGTAGTGCAAATTCAGACAATTATGGTTGATCCTACAAATAATGGTTAAGAAAACCATGACTTAGCATGATGAAGAGGCATTCATATCTCAAAACACAAACAATCAGCAAATGGGAGATCCTGTTACAGGCATATCAAATAAATGGAATCTTAAGTCATCATGCAAACATTTGGAAAGAAGAGTCCAAAGCATTCAGAGAGTCTTCTCTTAATGATCTCACCAATAAAGGAGAAATGTTATCTCAGATTCTGTACTCTAATCCCTAATTCTTGGTATTAAAACGCGTTAAAATCTTTGTGAATCTTGCTTTCTTGATCCTGCTCTGCAGTTAAGGGGCATGACACATTTACTGTCCAAAAGACTGAAAAAGAAAATATTGTAACGGTAATTATATTGACATGTAGTGACATTTAATGTGTACAACAAAGCTATGTGCCTCATCAAGACATGAAAGGAAATAGGAGTTATTGCAGTGGAAAGCAGGTCTTATCTAGTAAATTATCCTCTTTTTCCAACCATTTTGTCTTAGCCACAGTTTTCAGCCCATCAAGGGAAGGTAGTTGCTGCTGCCTTGCTACACTAGATTGAATGGGAGAAAATTATACTTTGAGAAAAGGAAAATCAACTACCTTATGCATTGCCCAATAAAATCTTTTGAAAACCCATCATGAGAAGAAACAAGGCCCTAAAAAATAAAATGGTGGTGACATGAGATACTTCATAGGCAGTTTTGCATTCAAGAAATTAAATATAATTCACAACCTGCAGTATGATTCATTCATTGAAAATTAAATGAATTGCAAATTTGGATATGGCATGAGTTTACAGTTTATGTGTATTAATATAAAGGTTCCATGGAGCATTATGATACCAAAGCTGATTGAGATATTGTACTGTATAAATTAAAACAGATGCTTCAAATTTGGTGCCAATTTTAGATGGGTTTAGACAATGTTCCATTACCACTGATGGACACATTTCTGAATTTCATGATGGCTGGTGGCCATCATTATATACTAAGGCAGTGAGTTTTGTAAGGCAGTGACATGCTGAGTGAAACATACATTATTTTATCTGTTTCTAAACCTGTTTCCATTACATTTTTCTAAGTGATCTTATATTTTACTCTTCTCAATTTCTCCTTTTGTCAAAACAAGTGTCTGCTCATGATTTTGTGCTCAGTGTCCACCAAAACTAGCTGCCTACTTCTTGTCTGACCTTGATATGGTTGACTCTTAGACTAGATTTGTTTTTGTTGACTTAGGTGCAATTTATTCTGAGCTAGACAGTTGCCCAGGACTCAAGCTAGTTAGGATGAAAGGCAAAGACTTCCCTCTAGGAACTAGCCTTACATCAGGGAAGACACTTTGCCACCTTTTCTCAGAGTGCCGGTCCTGATTTGTGAGAAGTTTCTAAGCTCTTAAGCAGAACTTTTTCCATTTTCTGCTACTTGCTGATCCAGTTTTAATTGGAGATGGAAAGGATTAAAACATGTTCCTCTGAGATGCAAAATACCCATTTTAGCCTCCTTGACAGTTAGAAATACGTATAACCTAGACAGCATATTAAAAAGCAGAGACATCACCTTGCCGACAAAGGTCTGTATAATTAAAGCTATGGTTTTCCCAGTAGTAACGTATGGCTGTGAGAGTTGGACCATAAGGAAGGCTGAGCACCGAAGAATTGATGCTTTCGAACTGTGGTGCTGGAGAAGACTCTTGAGAGTCCCTTGGACTGCAAGAAGGTCAAATCAGTCAATCCTAAAGGAAATCAACCCTGACTGCTCATTGGAAGGACAGATACTGAAGCTGAAGCTCAAATACTTTGGCCACCGAATGCGAAGAGAGGACTCACTGGAAAAGACCCTGATGCTGGGAAAGACTGAAGGCAAAAGGAGAAGGGGACGGCAGGGGATGAGAGAGTTAGATAGCATCACTGATGTAATGAACATGAATTTGAGCAAACTCCGGGAGACAGTGGAGGACAGGAAGGCCTGGCGTGCTATGGTCCATGAGGTCACGAAGAGCCGGACATGACTAAATGACTGAACAACAACAACAACATATAGAAATCTGTCTAATGTTAGATAAATTATCTTGAGTGTTAGGAAATAGACACTATGTCTAAAACTAAGATAAATAACTATAAAGATGTAAATTGTTGTTGTTCAGTTGTTTAGTCGTGTCCGACTCTTCGTGACCTCATGGACCATATCACGCCAGGCCTTCCTGTCCTCCACTGTCTCTCGGAGTTTACTCAAAAAAAAAACAAGACGTAAGTACTAGGATTTATAAAACACTATGAGAATGTAAAGCTATGCTAACTTATATTGAGTCTAACACTTGCGGAAGCCCTGCTAGAGATTGTTGGGATTATGACAGTTATGATCCAACCAAGCACAATGAAGAAATAGCAAAATAAAACATCGAATGGCATGTGTATCTTTAAAAGGAAAAATATGTGCTGCTGCTGCATTATGGTCTCCTCATTCTAAAGTTCATCCAGTTGCTAAGATGTTTATATGTTTGCCTTCCGAGGAGAAGCTATTTGTAGAGGTCCGTTTCATCGATCAAAAAGATACCGCTTTCTCCAGTGTAGTGTTACTCCTAAATTGTTGAATTCTTTTCCTTTACATCTGCCATTAGTCCTCTCCTTTCGGTTTTTAGAAAATATGCTAAGACACCTCTCTTTAAATTGGCCTTCTAAAATGCTTTTAGTGTTTTGCTATATTTTCATAGATTTCAGAGATGGTTTTAGTTTGCTGAACGTTGTTTTTTTATGGTTGCCATAAGAGTTCTGTATTAATCCATGACACCCCATGCATCAAATGAATTGGATTGTAACCTGTGAAACCTTTATGCCCTTATAACCGTATATATTTATAACTTTATCAGTTTGTCAAGATGTTACAGGAGCTTTCCGTTTCCTTTCTTTCCTTTCCTTTCCTTTCCTTTCCTTTCCTTTCCTTTCCTTCCTTTCCTTCCTTCCTTCCTTCCTTCCTTCCTTCCTTCCTTCCTTCCTTCCCTTCCCTTCCCTTCCCTTCCCTTCCCTTCCCTTCCCTTCCCTTCCCTTCCCTTCCCTCTTTTCTTTTTCTAGGTGCTTTCTTGGGGGGCCCTTTTTCAGAAAGACTGCATAGCAATGAATCTGGTAAATAATAAGTAAAAATTGAGGCAGGGGAAGTGCCCAGAACTCACCACTAGCACTCTTTTATAAGTGTTTTTACCTTTATGCCCATACAAATTAAATGGAAGATGCATTTTCCCCTGCTCCCCAACAAATTAAACATCTAGAAATTTTGAGGAATGGAGTTGGAAATTTAGGATGAATGAGGCTCAAGGGAAGCCATGATCTGAATATAAGAGGCGATATCAAGTCTTTGCTACTCTTAATGAATAAAGCTTTTTGCCGGCTCCTATATATTCTGCAAAAAAGGAGCTTCAGTGAAAAGTGTCAATTGAATACATCATAACGGTGCCTTTCTACTAACAAATGAGCCATTTTTCAAGGTGTGCATGATAAATCTATAGGCAGGTTGAGCTGATCCTGCCTTGCTAGAGTCAATGAAGCACATGACAAAAGTTAATTAGAGTGTTGTTGCCTGGGACAGAAATGTCTATTGAGAACTTTCCATGGCTCATGGCAGTTCAACCAAATGGTTACCCACAATGGTTTTTATGATTAATAAACGCATTGCACAGTAATTATAGACTTTTTACACACAGCTCAGATTCATCTCCGAAGCTATTTAAAAGATGGCACTGCTCTGAGAGAGACATTGAACAACATCTGCAGTGTTTTAGTGGAAGATGTGGGTACCAATAAAACGATTTGTTAGGCTTATAAATAACGATGTGGCTGATTTGGAATGCCTAGTGGTGCTCATTTTAAGTGGCACACCCTGATGCCAGCCACGCTCAAGGCATTTGGCTAGCTTGAATTTACAAGAAGCAAGTTGTGATTTCAAAATTAAGGCATGATACTCTGCATCTTCTGGGTTGCTTTTTGGATTCTTTCCATTCATCTTGCAACAGTTTCATAGTTTGTCTTCCTTAAAAGGATCATACAGGAGACAACCCATTTTATTGCACCCCTCTGTGAGGTAGATCATAGGGAGGGTATCACGATGAGCCCATGACCAGGCAGGCAGCTTTGTGGATTAGTGAGGACATAAATCTTGGACTCTAGAATAATTCAATACTTTCTACTTTTTCAACAGTGATCATAAAATGTTAGAGTACAATACCTTGTTTTGGGTAGGTATTTGCATTTATTGTCCCTCCAAGATATCCATCCCACCTCTCCTTAAATACCTCCAGTGAAGAAAGAACTACCACTTCTTATGGAAGTCTGTTCTGAAATGTCTTTAAGGATCAGCTGAAACTGACCTTCTTTCAACCAGCTTTTGTTCCCTTTTTGTCTCATACAACAGGAAAGCAGAGATAATAACCAACAGATCTCTCTATCTCTCATAAACTGAGTTCTGACATGATGTTAAACTGGAGTACAAAAAATGCACCCGGCTGGCATTGCTTTGCTGCCCCTAGGGCTCCACAAAGTGGCTGGGGCAAATACCCCAATCCATTTTTTTTAGTATTTGGGGAGTGGGTTACTGGACAGGATGGATGTCTTAAGATTTGTAGGTAGTTAAGGCATTATTTATTTCTTTAAAAAATGTATATGGCCACCCAACTCACTCACGGTGACTCTGGGTGGCTTACAGAAATAAAACCCCAAATACAAAACCCACTACACCCCCACCCCCTGGCGACAACCATACATTCAAACAAACCACTTGATGGGCTCTGCATCAACCTGGGATCCCCAGGCCCGCTGGAAAAACCATGTCTTCAGGGCCTTTTGGAAGAGTATTAAGGTGGGGGCCAATCTTATCTCTGTGGGGATGATGTTCCACAGGGAGGGAACCACCACAGAGAAGGCCCTTCTTCTCGGTCCCACTAGATGGACCTCCTTAATGGGGGGGGGGGACCCATAACATGTCAGAGTGTGTCCATGTCCACTGCTGCTGTGAAAGAAAAGCTGCTTCTATGCTGCTGTAATAGATTACAGAGTCTGTTGCTTTGAGTATATACAGACTTTACTATACACAGCACAGAAATATATACAGACACGATCCTTAACCAACTCCATACAAACTACCCCACACTTAATAAATCTCAACCACGATATATATATATATATATACACTCAATATTGCTGAGTCATTTCTATACACAGGTGTAGCTCATTAGCACTGCATCATCATTCCTTCAAGGATGGTGATGTCACCCAGCACTTGCTGCTGTCTACTTTGCACATTCTTATCAGAGCAGTAAAATATAAAGAATAGAATATATTTCTTTTTACATACACTGACATAACATACCCTGCCTCCCCGATCTGGTGGGTCAGGTAGATGTAACTGGAGAAAGGCGGTCCTTGAAATAACCAGGCCCCAAGCCATGTAGGGCTTTAAAGGTGATAACCAGCACTTTGAATTGGACTCGGAAGCAAATCGGCAACCAATGCAATATCTATTTCATGCCCTCAGACTCCTGGAACCCTTCCGAAGATAGGAGCTGGCTTCATCCCCTTTGGGACTGTGGCCCTTGAAATGTGCCTTGCAAAACCTCTGGTGGAAGCTGCATGCCCACGTGTTAATCCAAGGTTTATTAAACCATGGTAAGCCATAATGGCCTGCTATGCACCTAACACAATGAGTAATAATGGGGGATCTTGCATGCCATACTCAGCCAAAACCCATCAAGCCACAGGACATTGCAATGCACTCTGTGAAACAGATTATTGTCTTAATGCACACAAACACACACACTCCTTTCTGTAAGCCTCTTCTGTGAGGGAGGGGATTTAGTTTCCTTTTTGTAAAACAGCTGCTCTCATCTGTACCTGGGTAGAAATAGGCTGTTTGGGGGACCATTTAATTGTTCCCTCTTCTGATTTTTGCCAAGTCGACTACTTTCTCAATCTGCTTTTTTCACTCAGAGGGAGAAAGAAATCTGCCTGTGAAAGAAAAGCTTGGAGAGGGATCAGGGAAATTTATTTTTTAAAAAAGGACCAAATGACTTGGGGCACAGAGAGAATCTTCTAGCTGTGCTCCTGTCCTCTGAAGATGCCAGCCACAGCGACTGGTGAAACGTTAGGAACCAAATCTGCCAGAACACGGCCACGCAGCCCGGAAAACCCACAACAACCAAATTTCTCTTCTTCATCTGCCCTTCCTTCAATCAGATGTAGCCTGTTGAGATTTATTTATTTATTTATTTATTTATTTTATCAAATTTCTATCACCGCCCATCTCCCCCTCAAGGAGGGACCCTGGGCGGTAGGGTTAAAAACTGCAAAGAAGAAAAGAAGAACATTCTCCATAGCATGAATGCCATATCACAAAGATATGTATGGGAATGAAGTATAGCCTGGGACCGATTCATACGTCCCTTGGTTGTTCCAGTCGTATTATCACAAGGAAGCACAATGAGCTTAGAATTTGCTTATTCCAATCATAATGGTTGAGTGAAGGGTGCATGAAGTGTGCGCATGACGAAGGTTAAGAAACCATTGACAATCTGAGACGAAAACACAACATAGCCAAACAAACAATCAGTAAACAAATTAAGCAATAATAGAGTCAAATGCTTGTTTGAAGCGACCTTCCCCCTTTTAAGAGGATATTCCTGCTGGGAAATATGGGCAATGATTGCCAAGAAACTCTGGCATTGGTGCCACCCACTGTGTTCGTGAGATCATGTTGCCAACTCTTTTTTTCTGGCAAGCTCCTCACCCAGTATGAAACAGACCTATTGAATTTGGACTGATGCAGAGGGATGGAAGGAAAACAAACAACCCAACCAAAACATCCTTGCGCTTTAGAAATAAATGAGCATGGGAAAAAGAGAAGTGGATTCATTTATCTTTTCCTGTAACTCTTCTCGGTGCATTTGCATTACTTATAAATCCACCAGGCTTTTTAATGAAAAATAACCCAGCAGCAAACCCAGATTGTAAACAGAGAGCAGAAACTGTCAGCTGACACATCCCACCTCAAAATGCCTATGGGGGTTGTAATCTTGGAAGATGAAAATCCAAGTATATTTGCAGGGGGTTGCATAGACAATTAGGAAAGAGTTTCTGAATTATCTTCCCAACCTGGCATATACAACATGCAGGGCCTGGCTATGTGAGGGCAATTCTGTTCATGTAATTACTGATGTAAAATCCACATTTTGTTTTTAAATAGAAGCTTATTATGAAATGGGCTTAACACCACTGGATTTTCTCAGAAAAAAACCAAAACAAAACTCCAGGATAAATTCCAGATTGCATCCTTTTCATTCTTGCAAAAAAAACGTTGTCTCATTGTGTTCAAGTCCAAACCATCTGTTATCTATTGAGCCCCCAAATTCTTTGTGGTGGAGTGTGGTTGTTGGATAAAAAATGGACAGCAGAAAGGAACAATGTGTCCTTACACCAAAGGCATTCAAATCTAATCCTCATCTATTCTTATCTATTCTTGACCAATGCTAACCTTGGGACTGGTTCTAAGTAACTCAGAACTACCATTAACATATGCAAGATAGAGATATAAAAATTGTCACCATAAATTCTATTGGAATCAGATTTGGTTGTTCTATGTATAGTCGAAGGCTTTCACGGTCGGAATCCAATGGTTGTTGTGGGATTTCTGGGCTGTGTGGCCGTGTTCTGGCAGTTTTTGTTCCTAACGTTTCGCCAGTAGCTGTGGCTGGCATCTTCAGAGGACAGAAATACTGGACAACACCAACAGCCACTATGTTAGACTATACAGAGAAGCCATTGAAATACATAAACACCAACACAGTTTCAATAAAAAAGAAGGAAGCCTAAAGATCAGCAAAACCTGGCTGCCAGTCCTGAAAAACACAGCTTGCAAAAGGTTAACGAACTCTACTCAACCACAGAAATATACAAACAACTCACACAATAGATATGCTAATCCCACACACGACAGCACCACACCCCCTAATCACCACAAAGAACCCTCTCCCAATCTCTTGTAAATGACCCACAGAAGACACACACCCTCTCAGCAGCTATAAACACCAGCAGGAACACACACCCTCCACTTGGGCACAGAGAGAATCTTCTAGCTGTGCTCCTGTCCTCTGAAGATGCCAGCCACAGCTACTGGCAAAACGTTAGGAACAAAAACTGCCAGAACACGGCCACACAGCCCGGAAAACCCACAAGAACCATTTGGTTGTTCTGTTCCCACAAACACAGTGGCAGGAATATGAACATCACATCAGCTGTCATTCATCTTCCCTTGCTCAAAAATCTGCAAAGCAGTAGGTTTTTAAAAAATACACAATTGAAAGTTGTGTGTAAAAAGCGGCAGCTATGTTTTAAAAGAGAACTTAAATCAAGGGAATTTGCATCTTAAAAGCCTGCATTGGGGAAATCAAATAATTAAAGCAAGATAATTTCTATTTTTTAATATATATATATATATATATTGGGCATTTATATTAACTTAGGTTAATTAGGGGGAAATGCATAGAGACTCCATATGTTATCAGATTTTGAAAATGTGAATGGTTACTTAAAAACAATTAAATCTGTATGGGGGGGGGGGGAAACCAAGCTGAGCTACTGAACTTTGAATATGTCAGCCCCAAGAGTAGACCATGAAGTTAACCTCACAGGATGGGTATAACTGTACATTCTGATCCCTACCTCCACCAATAACATCACTGGAATGATGCAAAGATTCTCACAGTCTCTATGGGTGGAAGGGGCTTAAAACAAGACTTTTAAGGACTTTTTGAGCAAGTGGCAATTGAAACCTCCATCTTTTGTAGGAAACCATCCCTAAAGCATTCAGAATATGCTTCCCAAATGTTGTTGTCACATTTATTTATTTATTATTTAGACTTATATTACCGCCCATCTCCCCCAATCGGGGAGTACATTGCAGAGTACAGGTGGAGAGTCTCAGCAGATGTGCATGGAGTAGAGTCAGAAATATGGAAGCTTGCTCCCAGACCAGTATTGAAAATTTAGTCAGTCACCTAATTATTTTTTCTATCCTTGCTATTAAAACCTGAAAACCTCCTGACTTGATTAATGAACAGATTTTTCAACCATAATGATGATGATGATGATGATGATGATGATGATAATAATAATAATAATAATAATAATAAATTAAACTTGTATGCCACCCGACATACTCCTTAACAACTTATAAAGAGGCCATGTATGGATTGAAGAAAGTTTGGCCATGCTTGTGGAATAGGTTCAACAGAATAGCAATGATACTATGGCTGGGAGGTGGACTATTTTCCCCATTCATAGATGGTTTGGACATTTGGAGATCTTGGCAGGATCTTCTAATATGTACAATTCAAATACAAGTCTCCAAAAGACAGTTTGCTTGTGTCACAGCAATTTACAGTAGGTATAAGGTATTTGATGCATCAGAAAGACTAATGCACCCTGTATGTGCATCAGGGTGTGCAAAGCTTTCATCTGAAGATTTGATCCAAAGGATATTGATTTGAAACTCTGAACTGGATTGTCATTTTCAATTCTAGTATAATAATAGAAT
Source organism: Charina bottae (assembly GCA_023362775.1). Taxonomy (NCBI): domain Eukaryota; kingdom Metazoa; phylum Chordata; class Lepidosauria; order Squamata; family Charinaidae; genus Charina; species Charina bottae. The sequence continues at coordinate 21,687,250 of JALMGJ010000015.1, forward strand.
AACTCTATATAACGGCCCAAGACCACCTTGCATATATCTTTATGTAATTGCAACATATTTGAAATGCAACAGAAATACCATGAAATATAATCTCCCATTTATCACAGAGAGAAGGTCCTTTAAAATGTTCTACAAGCCTGAACACAACATTTGCCTACTATCAGGACACTTGTGAGCTAAAAGGAAAGAAATATAGCAAGCTTCTGAGCAGCCAGGACCGGTAGAAATTTTAAAAAGTACCACTGAAATGAAGCGGAACACTCAAGTGAATAAGTTGCCTTTGAATTGATTCGAACTATTTAGATATTTCTGCACATACAGTAGGCCCAAACGTTTTTCCCCCTTCCTTGAATCAAATCAGCTCCATTTGACAATTCTATTTAAATGTTCAAATCAAAGTTGATCAATTTTTCCAATCAAGTGAATGACTGAGATTCGATCAGAGAAGATTCATACATTCCTAATGCGTGTGCACACCTATGTCATTCAAATATTATCCCATGTTTAAATCATTATCAAATAAAGATGTTTCTTCTACAGCTATTTCATCTACAAAAGCACAGAAGAAGAGAAAAATAGTCAACATAAGACTAGAAAAAAGCAGAAGGGGTGAAAGAGGAAGGAAGAGGAGAGTTATTACTGAGCTACTGTATGATAAGAAAGAGAGCCAGTGTGGTGTAGTGGTCAAGGCATCAGGCTAGAATCTGGGAATCCGTGAGTTCTAGTCCCGCCTTAGACACAAAGCCAGCTGGGTGGCCTTGGGCCAGTCACTCCCTCTCAGCCCCAGGAAGGAGGCAAGGGCAAACCACTTCTGCAAAACCTTGCCAAGTAAACTGCAGGGATTTGTCCAGGCAGTCTCTGAGAATCGGACACGATTGAACAGAGAAAAAAATTGATAAGAAAGATTAAAGGCAGTTTCCCATCCAGTGAAATTCTAGCAAACAAGAGATCAAAGAGGTTAGAGAGTGCAAGAAGTGAGCTCATGGCTATTAAACTGACAAAAAAAAATCCCTATAGGAAGTAGAAATGAGACAGTCAGCGAAAGATCATTCCGTGCTGCAGAAAATAAGGTGATACTTTCCCCCCTCCCCACTTTTATCACCAATGGAACAGCAAAAGATGAGTTACAGAAGGACTCAATCCATGGATTGACTCTTGATGCTGAAAAAAAGATGCTGATATAGATAAAGCAACAATGCAGAAGAAATATGGACATGGTTCTGCTGGGATTTTAGTCACCGTGATGTGCAGAGACTGTCCCCAATACTGTTTCTTTATCCATCAGTCACTCCAGAGTTTCCCTGCAATATTAATGACCACCTTCCAAACACAACCGGAGGGATTATTCATCACTGAATCCTCTGCTTCGTCCAATCCCGGATAATGATGTCCTTTCATCCAATTATTGATACAAGACCAAAAGGCCCCGAAAAGTGCATATTAAGTCTGTTCTTGTGCCTTAACACTTCAACGACTCCAAAGAAATTTTGCTGGCTTTCATCCTGCATATTCACAGCAGTGAGGCCCATTATCCGATTGGGAAGGGGCAGAAACCCTCTCAGGGTGATCAGTGGTTTTCAAGATCAATGACTTTCTATCTGAGCAAACTTCTAAGTTCCCCTTTGTGATTGATACGTATGTTCAATGCGCTCAGGGCCTAAATCATTCCGTGCTGCAGAAAATAAGGTGATACTAATGGGTTGGATAAATGTATATAATACAAACTTTTGGTTGCACCTAAATAAACAACAAGGGGAGTCTTGCACCCTGGATAGTCACTGATAGGGCTAGAAGACACTTTAGGAGTCATTACACCCTACCAGAGGCAGAAATTATATTTTTGTTAATAAAAGTCAAAAGAATGTAAGAAAGGCTCTGGAGCAGAGCTTTCCAAACTTTTCATGTTGGTGACACACTTTTTAGACATGCATCATTTCGCAACACACTCTTACAGCAGGGCATCATTTTGCGACACACTCTTACAGCAGGGCACAAGGCAGTCACTAGGACCTGCGCGGAATCACAGCAGGTTTGGAGGCAGCCAGGCACAAGGCAGGCACTAGGACCTGCGTGGAATCCTGGCAGGGCTCAGAGGCAGCAGCAGCGGCGACACACCCAGACACTGCAGCCGACACACTAACGTGTCACGACACATAGTTTGGAAAGCTCTGCTCTGGAGAATCCCCTGAAAAGGTTATTTAGTCTGGTAGGGACCATCCAAATGCCTCTAAGGAAGCCCCAAGCAACTGCTGAGTAAAAACAATCATGCACCAACTTGTCTCCTTTGCTAGGAATTGGAATGATCTGAAGGTCAAGTTATGGTGATAGCCTCACTAACAATGGTTGGCCAGGACAACAAAAACAATGCTAGGCATGCATCTGTCCATCTTGGATGCATCTGGTAAGAATAAGTCTGCCCTCACCAGGGTATTCCTGGCTGGGATATTTTTGTTCCTGATATACGTATGTAGAAAACTCCTCCACATGTCCTTCAGCAGAAGTCTTGATCTTCTCAGGAGATACCAATCGAAGAGAACATTTGTAGCTCAGGGTTGAACAGTGGAGTCCTTGGTGCTCTCTGAGCCTTGTTGTTTTCTTGCAGACGTTTCATTGCCAGGCTAGGCAACACCTTCAGTGCGAAAAGGGAGTGGGACTTGCTCTCTGTTTATATCCCTTTTCGCACTGAAGATGTTGCCTAGCCTGGCAATGAAACGTCTGCAAGAAACCAACAAGGACTCCATTTCTTAGGAGGATTTGAGATGAGGCATAGTTTATTGTTTGCAATGCTTCAACATATTTTAACTATGTTTATTATGATGACATTGATGATTAAAGCTCTCATTTTTATTTGCATTTATTTTCACATCTTTCCTTACTTATTCCACAGAACTTTTAAAATGTTGACTAAAATTCTTGAGTGATTTGAAAAGTTTCACAGGTTCTTCCTTATGTTCTGAGTCCTTCCTGAAAAGCTGCTAACAGCAATATAATTGTCAGACATAAAATGAGTCACAATTAGAATAATCTGCCTTATCCTTAGTAAGCTCTCTGATTGCATGTTTTTTCTCTCTTATGAATGAGTGATGGGGCAAGAAGTTCATATAGAGCTTGAGGGAACAAAGGAAAGGTCCATAACCTTCTTCTTCTGTTGTTATTCAACAACAGGCTCTCAAAGATGACCTTCTAATGATTAAGAAAGCTGCATGTAACTCATATGCACTGATAGTCCTTTCCCCCATGGGTTTTGCTTAATGCAATTTTAAAGCAATCTAAGTGATTAGTATCAAGTTTTGCAACAAAATAACATTTCTGCTTGGGTGTCAGTTGATTCCATTATGTGTGATGTTAGCATTACAAAACCGAAAGAAAAACTCCTTCTCTTTTCTCCCTACTATCACCATCATCTCTTTGATCATGGAAACAATTGGGAATCCTTCCTCAAGCTACTGCTCCTGTAATTCCCAGTCAGCAGGAGTATTTGCCCACCAGGCAGTTGCCCAAATAAAATATCAAGAATTCTTCCCTATGTGGCCAGAGTATTGACCCATTAGCTCACTAGCATCAGGAAAGCCTGAAGTTGTATGGATAGTCCTTTACTACTATCTTGTCAGTATTTTAGTGGCTAAACTTTAAAAATCAGTTTCCTAATTTTCTTTAAGGCAATATTAAGTCTTTGGGGGAGGGGGATGGCCTCCCTCCCTCCTTGTCCTTCCTCCTGTCCTCCCTTCCTTCTCATATCAGTCTAGGAATTTGTATGCACCTACCACATAACAACAGAAATGCACTGCTTACCATTGACTTCATACACAGCACTGCAAAACATAAAAATGTCATTAAATGAAAAATTTAAAACTGATACCATAATTGGTTCCTTTTTTTATTAAGATGCCATGGGACTCTGATTGTTATTCATTAGAAAAGACATTAAGATACATTTTTTTTAAAAAAATAAACTTGGCATTCTAAATTGCTTTCTTCAGTGTTTTACGGCTGTTTCAATATTTTTAGAAGTGTTTTGCTAGTTGTAATAATTTTATCTAAGTTTTTGACAGTGAATTGGCATGGTGGCTTCTAAGAGAGATGGTTTAAAATAATAAATTGGCATTTTAAGGCTAAAACTAAATAATCATAAGGGTTATGCTAATTTGTGCTTTCATCATGAACTAAAGTTTGGGGGAGATGGGCGGTAATACAAATTTAAATAATAAATAAATAATAAAGTTGGAGTATAATTATAGATAAGAATTCTCTGTAACTTAATCGGATCCCTGGATATTTGGCCGGGGGGCTAAACTCATATTTTGGAACAAGGGAGATCATAAATGCCTGTAGACAGAGTTTTATTGGAAAGGTAGAAAACTATACCTGGACCATTGGTCTACTGTAAACCCCATCTGATTATTCTTCCTCATCCTTACTTTCAATGACATGGTGTTAACTGCCTTTGGTGGCCAAAGCACAGAAAAGATAAACATGGCAGTGGTTTTATTGTTATTTATTGGTTGGTGGTTGGTTGGTTGGTCTTCACTAAAAAGCTTTTAGTTTAGCTTTGATTTGTCTTTTAATCTTGTCAGCTGTCATGGGCTGGGTTGCTCCCAGTACACATTTGAAAAATTAACCAACCAATAAATAATAGAGATGGCAAAATTTATTGCAACTGGAGTAAGCCAAGAGAAGCAAGAATGTAAATATGCAACATTGTACAAAGTTATCAGCGAGTGAGTTCAGCTGGTCTTATGGGAAAACCCTTTTATGGAAGATCACATGACATTCCTTTGCAGTTCATCAGCATATCTGTCTGTCTAGACCAGTATTGTCTACTCTGCAATTAATTACAGTCTCATAAAAATGATCTCCCATCATCTGCAATCTGATCCTTTTAACCAGATTAGCTGCCTCTTGAAACTCAGATTTTCTGGAGGCAAAATAGGTTGATAAATTGTCTTCCCTTCAGCTGTTATTCCATATTGATGTCCTTCACACAGCATGCACACTATCTTGGCCAATGTGGATTAGTGTCAGTCTTCCCAGGAAGACCAGACAGGAAACATGACCAGATGAGCTAATTCTACTTTATTGTAAGGCTACAGTAACAGAATCTTGCAAGTCTGAAAGTACAAATCTCCCGCCATCTCTTTTTACAGCCAGAAAAGGTAGGGAGGATCCTTTCTGAGTTTCTTTTTATGCCCATTATTCAGCTGCAGGCTCCCCATTCTTTTATCTGATCATTCCCTAGGCAGCATCTCTTCCCCGCATCTCCCAAGGTCATTCCCACACACCATTACAGCCATGCAGATCAGCATCACTATTTTGCACAGCTTATTCTTTCTGAACTTTGGTGTTGGAGAATATTCCTTAATCTTTCTCCACCCATTCCCACTTTCCCTTTCCTACCTGTCTTTTTTCTTTGCTTGAAAAAAATGGGAACTATTTCCTGCACACAGGAAGAAATATTACGTATTTCTTCTATCTGAGTATTCTACATCTAGAAAATCATGTGTTAAAATGATATACAGGTGTTTTCCCAGACTAAGAGTAATTTATTTATTTATTTGTTTGTTTGTCATAATTCTCTACTGCCCATCTCACATACGACAACTCTGGGTGGCTTACAGATGATAAAAATGACATATTGCTAAAAACAATACAATATAAATATAAATACAGATGCAAATATAAAAATACAAGATATAAAATATAAAATTAAATTCATTAAAAGGAAATAATACATTAAAAGGAAATAATAATCAAGAAAATGCATAATGCTTGGGAAAACACAGAAGCATAGTGGAATTCTATTACTGTATCATTAACAGTAGTGCAATAGAAAAATATCATATTGACAAGAAAAATAGAAAATCCACAAAATCTCTATGTAATAGCCTTGTTCTGAAAAAAAAGAAAGAGTGCAATAAGAGAGATACTTCCTGAACAGGCTGGAACAAGAAACTGATTGTAAATATTATCACTGGATTGATTATCCACAAACACCAACTAGCAGTCAGAAGACAAGATGAAAACTCCTTAATCTCACAACACATGGACAGACTTAACCATACTTTCAACTGGGAAACTGTGACCATCTTAAACCAAGCCAAATCCAAAAACGCTAGAGAATTCCTGGAAGCTTGGCACTCAGACAAAGCAGCCATCAACAGACACATAGAGGTAAACAACATTTACATACCATTCATAAGAGACAATAGAAAAGCCAGAAGACCAGAACACCTCCTTGCTAGCAATCATCACCCAGATATGCAAAGATTAACACCAGGATTAGCACCAGAGGAACAATCAAACAGCACAATATACCCTAATCAAGGAACTATTAACTCAGTCAATCAACCAAGTAGCAAACAACAACCCAATCAAGGAACTCCTAAGGAGAGAACAACACCTCCACCAACACAAGCAGGACAAGCCATGGTATATAAACAGAGAGCAAGTCCCACTCCCTTTTCGCACTGAAAATGTTGCCTAGCATGACAATGAAATGTCTGCAAGAAAGCAACAAGGCTCAGAGAGCACCAAGGACTCCACGGATTGATTATCATTTGGATCAGTCTGTGCAGAAATTTGTACATTAAGTCAACATGCCAAGAGTAAGAATTCAGCTTTGTGAAGTTCCCTGGGTTTTTGAATGGGAAACCCAGCATGCAATTGTGGGTAAATAGTACATGACATGAAAACATGATTCTGATAATTTGAATAAGCAGGTCCTTGAAGGCAAGATGACTGTCCTGCAAAATATGTCCTGAACAGAGGGCAATCTGGACCCCCAACCTGTGGTTCTTCAACCCCATAGTCTCATGAGAGGCAGTTCCACCTTTCTTCTGAAGAAGAAATGGAGAACAAAAAACAGAGATACAGGAGTCCTACCATTCTGCCACAAGGAAGGTACATCAAAGCAAAACCTCTCTAATGGAAGGCAAACCTTCTACTGAGGTTTAAAGCCATTGCATCTGAGTTTGATTTCTTACTGACATGCTTCCATGCATGCATATGGAAATAAACCATGTTCTAATTATGTAAAAATAATATAAATCAGGGTTTAGAGTCTTCCCTTCTAAGAAGTATGGAAGGCAGAGGGGCTGATGAAAGGGAGAGGACAAATAAGGGTCAGGTCTCTTCTGGAGAAATTGACTTTGGAAGCTACAGATTCAGGGTACCATGCCAGGAGAGGCTGGCTTTATGAATCCATGAATGTGATCTAGAGGTCCTGGATGTAGCTTTTGGTCCATATATTCATGCTTCCAAATAGTCTATGTCTCAACTGGTGGAAGAGACTAAATGAATCACTGAGCAACCAGAGAGAGAGGCTGACACTTCAGTGATTGCCTACAAAGAAGCCTAGTAAAGGCCTCAAAGAAGTGAGTAAAGGCTTGGAATTAATATCCTCCTCACAAGAGGGGGGAGGAGCCTCTTTATATGGTCAAGATTTTCTGTTTCTAGGAAACAGAAGGCTCCTGGGAGATTACCTCTGCTTGAAGCTGTCAGTGGTGGAACAATGTTGTAGACTGGCCCCTGGGCCCCTTTGGTCTCCATAAACTTTGATGATTGATCCCTGGTTTGTTTCCTGAGTCTGTCATGGACTCTCTCCCTGCTTATAGCCTATTAAGATGTTTAATGCCTGAATCAGGCTATGATTTCTGAATCCTATGCCAACAGAAAGACAGATTGCCTCCTAAAAATGTCTCAGTGCTCTGTGCATTTTTTTTTCTTTCTAAAGAAAAGGAACAATTAATATAAACCAATTCAGAAATATCATACAATGTACAGAATTATTATTGTGGATGTATTTCTCCCTCCTAAAAAGATTGCTCTAATTAAACAAGGAGAGATTATCAAACTTTGTCTAGAGCTGATAAAAACCTGCTACAAATTAAAATGGCGTGTAAAAGCTAATCCATCACAAACTGGAAAAAAAATAAGCTAATGTATTTGCCATCTAAAATGCTCTTTGTCCTTCATGCAACTTCTTCAATTTGCCATCACTACCATCAAATGAAGCATCCTAAATTGATGGGGCTATTTTGAACAAAAGATTTTATGCTGGACCATTGTATTAAAAAATAACTTCTGGAATTGCCTTTATTCAGCTGAGAAGCAATACCTAAGTTGTGGCTGGAATCTACTGTTCCCACTCAGCTTTTTGGGAAAAGCAATTTTCTAAAGGGGTAGCTCAAAGCCAGCTCTCCAGTTAGGCAGAGGGAGAACAGGACCATCTCTTTTGGTGGGGAACAGAGATGGCAAGTCTGAAAACAATGTTCTGTATTTTATAAGCTAGTCTGCTGAACTCCAGTTTGAGGAAGGATGCTAGGCCATCCCAATGCTGGTTTGGTTGGACTGAATGGGGCTTCATTTTCTCCTTTGCCTCAAGCAACCAAAACTTTTGTAGACATCTAGTTGACCCCCTCAGCTGGTCTCAGTAGATGTTCTCACACCCTTTCTCCTTTTTTTTTTCATATATTGGTGCATTTAGGCTGGCAGGTGGTCTCCCACTGAACCACACCTTTCTCAACCAAGGCACTTGTTCAAAACCATCATTTCCTGGGAAGCAAGAACGTTGTAGCCTATTCAGAGAGTGCAACAAAACTTTTCATTCACAGCCACATTAAAAACAAACAAAAGCTTTGAAAAGTTTTATCTAATGCTTATCCAGGGCCCTAAAGATTTCACACAAAGAAAGCAGGGAGATTTCTAGATTAGGCCATTTCCAGTCTCCCTGGCCCAACATCTTTTGCCAAATGGCTCCAATGCCAGCACGATTCAGTCCATGGCATGAATTATTTACTGAACCGCAATCACCATTGCATATGCATTATAGACGTTTTCCATGTGCTCTACATGTGTTAAACTGTTGGAGCAATCAGGCCCTTGTCAATACAGTTTAAGAACAGAAATCCTCTAAAGTAAATATTCATGTTTTAAAATACGTATCAATGGGGTTGATTGTTGTACTTGTTGGCTTATCAGCACCAGCAAAGAAAAAAACCTTAGGGCATATATCCATTTGGTATTTAGGCAGATATTCAGTATTGTGTTCAATGTAATAACTCTTGTGAGTTGGGACAGAAGGTTACCATTATAAAATACCAACATGGAATTTAAACCTTTCAATTTTTTTTTATCTAGACCACAAATTAACAACCTTGCTCCCCCCTCCCAAAATCTTGAGTGTAGCCCCTAGAGCTCTTCCAATTTATACTTTAATGTGGGAGGAGAGAATGATTAAATACATGACTGGAGAGTATTTGTTAACTACTTCTTTTTAATGATGTTCAACAGGAATGAAATCAAAACAAAATTAAGTGTTGATTGAATGCAAGGGTAGGCCACTTGCCAGTCCTAAGTTTCACGAAGCCTATGATGCTCCTTTTTGCAACTCTCAGAACCCCTACTGATCACTGATAGTTTAAATTGAGGGCATTTTGAGGTGAGCAACTTAGGAAAGTTGTTGTATAAGCACTAAAACAGTCATAAAGTTTCCTTTGAGTAGAAGGAATTCAAACCCAGCTCTTGAGTGAGTCAAAGGAGGAGATCCTGAGTATGTGGATTAGACTGTAAGAGTTCTTTGCTTTCCAAGGACTGGACACACCACAGCATAGGGGAGCTGTACACAATGTTTTATTACAGCACACACCTTCCCCAACAACAGACTATTGCTCTCCACCCTTCTAGGACTTGCAAGGAGATGTTGCCATGTAAATATGTCTTTAATACTCAGTCCTTTAATACCAAAGTAGTATACAATCTTTTTTTAAAAAAGGTAAAGGTTCCCCCACACCGTTGCGTCCAACTCTAGGGGCCGGTGCTAATCTCCATTTGTTAGCCGAAGAGCCAGCGTTGTCCGAAGATGCTTCCGTGGTCATGTAGCTGGCATGACACGCATGGAATGCTGTTACCATCCCACCGAAGTGGTACCTATTTATCTACTTTCATTTGCATGCTTTCAAATTGCTAGGTTGGCAAGAGCTGGGGCGAGTGCGGGAGCTCACTCCATCATGCGGGGCTAGGGATTTGAACCTCCGAACTTCGGATCGACAAGCCTGGCGTCTTACCAGCTGAGCCACCACGCCCCCATACAATCTTTACCTCCTTCCAAAAGTTCTTATGCTAGTTGGGTTGCGGTGCTTCCTCAGTGCGGTTGTTCCTCTTCTAGTTGCTACTGAGCTCCTGGCAAAGCTCCAAGCAAGATTCCCACCAGGATATGCTGCTCACCATAGCTTGTGGTCCTGGCAGTTGACTGATAGTCCTGTTGCCTGCTTGTAATAGCTGCCAATCTCCAGACATTGCCTCTGCTTCCCCCATCTGCATGCTGTTTTTTAATCTCCTTTTCTCCTCCCCACCTCCCCACTCTGTCTTAGCATTTGCTTTTGTAAGCTCAGGGCCTGGGTGGGGTGAGGCTGCCTCTGGATGTCAGCACGTCCTTGAAAACACCAGGGTGTGGCTCAATTATTACAGGCAGCTGGAACACCAGCTTGGATGCTTGTGAGTAAAGCTGTGAGTGAGTGAATGAATGAATGAGGGAAATGGGGTGGGAAATGTTTCTGCCTAGCTGCAGCCACTTTTTCCGAGCACAGACAGCAATCCCAACTTCACTCCCTCACATAGACTAGGAAGCTGAAAAAAAAATGACATAAGAAGAAAATGGCAAGAAAACTACATGGATACGTCCATGAAGTCACCAAGAGGTGAGCTGATCTCAAACAACACTTTATTTTTACCTTTTTGTGAATGTGCCACTGTGTCTACGGTGCATGACACTCATTCTGTCCTCCCAAAGCAGCTGCTATTTTAATTTCTCATAATGTCCCAATTATGGGACACTTCAGGTCACTGTAGTAAATTAAAATGATGTCTCCCACACAGCTCTGTTTAGAGCACAGCTGACCTCTGACTAATTTCTGCCCAAAATCTATCTTGCACTTTCTCAGAAGCATCTTTCTCATCTTCTCAGCAAGCCTGAACATTTCTTTCCAATTTCTCTTGTCAATGTTTCCAGCTGATTTGATAGTTGGAGATGGTGAAAGGGGTTACTACCAATTTCGTAACACATCTTTCTATTATGCTCAGTCTTCCCTAGCTGATCACTTCCCGATCTGAATAAGCCCAATAGGAGAATCCTCTTCACAATGTCCTTCTTAAGCTTTAACAAGACTTGGAAGCTAGGTCTGTAAACCCCCAGACAGATGATCATATGAGGAAAAACATGGCATTCTCACAGACACCTTCACTGCTTCGTAACTCAGTACAGGAACATCATACCACATCCCCAAAGTTAACTTTGTGTTTCAAAGAAATGTCATACACCAAATTTTCTTTCATCTCTTTGCATGACCTTCTTTTTAAAAAATGCAGGAGACTTTTTCTGCATGGCAGAAAACATTGCTGCCTACAAGACAGGATACTTGGCAATGGGTTTACTCAGCGCTGGTGCTGGATGCTTTTTGGAATCCAGCTGTTAAGAATGGGTGTCTTGTACAGTATAATGGAAGAGAAGTGGATGTAAATGGGAGAAAAGAATAGAGAATTAATGTGTAAACAGTAAGAAATTAATCTGTACAGGAAAAAAAGCCGAGTGTGCCTCTGCTTATATTCCATGTAAACCAATTTCCTGCTGGCAGGTATACAACAGTGTTGTCTGTTTATTTATCGGCCGAATGGGATAGATTTCTTCAATCCTGGCTTCTCAGTGCCAGCAAGATTTTGGCAGACTCTCTTGCTCCAATAAAGAAAGTGCCCATTTGTCTGTGGTTTACTGTAAGAAGACCATTATGAAATGTGTTTAGTTGATTCACCAGAATATTGCATTCATGTTAAATTTCCACTTTCAGGAGTAAACTTGTTGGAGGAGGACAGGGGGAAGACCCACACAGGGAGGTAAAGCTGTACCCTTCCTTAGTAAATAGGGTGCATAGTGTGCGTGTTTATGGTAATTACGTCTTTGTGCTGGCAAGGGAGAGAATGCCGTTAATGGAAAAAGGTTTCTCACAGCCTGGTCTTTTGATAGGCTTTGTAGGGTGGTACAATAGTAACAAAACAACACAGTGCAGCAATTGCTGCAGAGAAACATTAACTTTTTTTCCAATGCACTTATCTTAACTGATCCCATTGTATTCGGTTATTACAGCTTATGGTATCCAATAAATTAGGCAGTTCCCCTACTGGGATATAAATGACACCAACAATTTCTCCAGTTCTCTGCATCTTTTTACTCATAGGATTAGCCAATGCATATTATTATTATTATTATTATTATTATTATTATTATTATTGCTTTTTTCAGGGACATAGTTTTTTATTCCAGTGTTGCTCAGATCTACCAAGCGTCATCAAAGCTTCTTATTCATTTGGGAATTCATTATTATATATAGTCAAGTAGGAGAAGCAACTTCTTATTCCAACACCGGCCCCTAGAGTCGGACACGACTGCACAAAGGTGCGGGGGGAACCTTTACCTTTACCTATTTCACAATTAAGGATTTAGAGCCAATGGACCCTTAAATCTATTCTAAACCCTGAATAAGCAACTCAGAAGAATCGGAGCAGAATCTGCTGATATGGGTGAATTAATGGCCTTATTTTGCCTAATAGTAGGGCTGACCCTGTGCAGGCAAACAAGTAAGTAGACCATTGATTAGCCTCCATTGCAAAGGACCAGTAAGACAACTGGGTACTTGGTGGACTATAGTGACATAAATTGTTTAGGCAAAAAAGAGATTGGACATCCCAGAGATATTTTTTGAGGCCACCAAATGACACCCATGTGAAATCACTGAAAACAGAGACGGAGACGTAGGAAGTTGGTTGCAGATATCTCCCCCCCCCCCGCCATCCCACCCATGTTTATCACAAACATGGTAACCTCTCAGCATGACTCTACTTCTCCAGAATCTCTAGTGCTCTGTGTTGTGTGTTAGCAAAAGTAGTTTTCTATCCAAGGGCAGAAGCAGAAGAAAAAACAGAGGCGTTTTGCTGCCCATCTGCTGCAGTATTTCTCTTCCCAAGCTATTTGTTGAAGGGCAGGTTGAATCTAAGGTGTTTTCCATGGTCTTAGCCAAAAAGAGTTCAAAGGCTTGTGCAGTTGGTGGGCAATGCAAAATGCATGGGCAGCTTGATGTTTTATTGATGAAGCTCCCTTTAAAATGGTGCCCATGGCTGTGATAATTGTGCCCAATTGCTATGCATGGCAAATACAGCCATTATCCTTGCCTATTTGTGATGCGATGCTCCCCAGCTGAGCCTCAGGCTGGAGGTACATCATCCAAGTTGTTGTTTTCCAAGGAAGTGCAGAATGAGATGATAACACCACGGCGTATCTCTCTACCTTGACCCTCACTCTTATGCAACTTCTGGAGCAGAGTTGTTGGTGGGACAATAATTCTCTCACACAATAATTCTCTCACTCTCACAATATTTGTCTCACTTTCAACTGGAGCTGAGGGGAGCATCCACACTGTCATTTACATCCATCCTAGCCTTTGCTTGCATTATATATTTAGGCTAGCCTACTTTTGTGTGTGTTTTAATCTTCATAGCTGCTCTTGTTTTTGCAGCCTGATACCACAGATTTATATAATATCATCTTAATGCTATTTTGGGATGCCATTCCATCCCGTGAAAGGGCATGGGAGAAAGACTGTTTGCTGAATATTTGAAAACTGTCAACAATATCTCCCCTTAATCTTCTTTTCATCAAGCACATTCATGCAGTCTTTCCCTCATGTGACTTGTTTCATTAGCTCCATCAGTATCTTGGGATCAGTATCTTGACACTGGTCAATATCTTTCTGGAATTGGGGCACTACCAGGAATAAATCACAGCCAACAAAGAACAAACTTTTTCCCTCTATGAATCTTATGTTGAGGTCTTCTCAGAAAAGATTGCCGCATAGGTCCTTCTTATCTCTTCTCCCCCACACTGAGTTTTGTTGAACCTTCCTTCCTGCCTCCATTCACGCCAGGGAAAACACCTCCTAAGGAAAAGTTCTTTTTCACAAACCAAGTCTGTTCATTTTCATTTGCTTGTCTTGCAACAGAAGGCGGGTGCATATAAAGAAGGTAAAGTTAAAGGTTCACCCCACACATTTGTGCAGTCGTGTCTGACTCTAGGGGCCGGTGCTCATCTCCGTTTCTTAGTCTAAGAGCCAGCGCTGTCCGAAGATGCTTCCGCAGTCATGTGGCCAGCATGACGTGGGTGGAACGCTGTTACCTTCCCACTGAAGTGGTACCTATTCATCTACTTGCATTTGCATGCTTTCGAATTGCTAGGTTGGCAAGAGCTGGGGTGAGTGTGGAAGCTCACTCCGTCATGCGGGGCTAGGGATTCAAACCTCCAAACTTGCAATCTTCTGATTGATAAGCCTGGCGTCTTACCTGCTGAGCCACCACGCCCATATTGCATATAAAGAAGCAGCTACCATATTTTTGTGCAGAATGGTCTGAAGTATCAGCATGTGTGAGTGAGAAAGAGAGAGAGAGAGAGAAAGGCTGAGTTCAAACAGAGAACTCAGCTATCATGGAGACTGTTTGGTTTCAGTTTATAAAGTATGATTTATGACTTAGCAGGTTTGTGAACCCAGCCAGCGGTGGCTTATTCAACAAGCCAAGGTAAAAATAAAAACAAAAAACTTTGGCATAGAATGATGGATGACCCCAGCCAAAGAGAGAGAGAAAAAAAGAATCTTTGATGAAATTGGTCCATCTAGAATCCTGTAGGCTTATAGCGAGCAGGACAAGAAGTGGTTATTCTCACAACTAACTTTTTTTCCTCTCCTTTAAACTTCCCTAAGTATATATAAAACGACATTTAATCATCGAAAATTTTGTGCAGAAAAATGTGTAGATTCGGAAAGTGAAAAGCCAATTTCTTATACTGCCATCTTCATCTAGTCCAGGGGTGGGGAACCATTTTTCTGCCAAGGGCCATTTGGATATTTATAACATCATTCATGGACCGGGGGCGGGGTTTGCGGGTGGGAGCTCCTAGATTTATTGAATTTCAAGTCCCGCCTGCGGTTGCCTTGGCAGGGCCAGACCAAATGATTTTGCGGGCCTTATACGGCCCGTGGGCTGGACGTTCTCCACCCCTGATCTAGTCTCTTGGCCCGCTTACAACCAGATTGCTTACTTCTGGCCTTCTGGACTATTGGCTAGGGTTCTTGGGTTTGAGCTAATCATTTCCCTGGACCCAGGCATTTGATTTTCATCTTGTGGAACCCTCATAGGTAGATAGGAAAGATGCATCAGGCTTGGAGGAAAGGAATCTAAGAAATGGAAGATTCTTAAGAATGGGTGGCTTTGAAACAAGGGAAGTTAGAAGGCTGTGGGATGACTTTGGAGAAGTTTAAATCAGAAACAGAGGGAAGTGCTAGAAAGAGCCAAGGGAGAAAAAAAAGTAGGGAAAGTTCTTCTGATAAGAAATAGGGAAGAAGAAATCAACAAGGTACTGTAGGTATTGTTAGATATGATGGTCAAGGATGCAGGGGGGAATTCAGCTTGATTTGAAAGAATCAGCCAAACTTCTGGTTCAAAAAATTCTAGTAGCTGCTCAATTGCCATGGGTCTCTGTAATTGAAACAAACCTGGCCTATGAAGTCCTTGGTGCTCTCTGAGCTTGGTTGTTGGCTTGCAGATGTTTCATTCTGGTAGATGTTGCCTAGTCGGGCAACAAAATATCTGCAAGCAAACAACCAAGCTCAGAGAGCACCAAGGACTCCACAGTTCAACCCTGAGATACAGATATTCTCTTCTATTTAAATCTGGCCTAATTTAGGTGAAAAGTGTTTAAGAAGTTCGACCAAACTGATCTCATTCCTGTGTGTTACTGTATCTGCCTGCAGTTCCACATAACATATTTTAATGGTTTCTTTGTCCCTGCTGCCTGCATCGGTAATCATACACAGCACCCATGATGTAGATGTGACCCTTTCTTGACCCATCACACAGAGGAGAGGAGCAGGGTCTGATTCTGCCCATAAAGCCAATCTCTCCCACCTAATAGCACACAATTTGCAGCCATCATAAAAAAAGGAAATAAAAGAAATATGCCACCAAATGTATTGTGTGGTTATATAATTCAGAGTTCAGAAGGTTTCAGGGTGTGCACTCCTCCATCCCATTCAGCTGAATTGCTTGGAGAAGCCAATATTTCATGCCAAACTACCAATAAATGGATTTTAGGGGGAACACACACACACACGCACACACGCACACACACATACATGCACAAACACAGATCAAAGCAAAAGGAAACATCTCTCATTGTTCTTGGAGAATTATGTGTCATGGGCACATAAAACAATAGAGGACAAACATTTCAAACTATCCAAATGAATCTTGATGGGAATGCTTGTTTTCTTTTTTATATGCAATGCTCTCAACCATCTTTATGGGTTTTTTAAGTTTATTTACACTTTGTACTCTGTGTATCTGCCCACCATCCTTGAGTAGTTACAGTCATCCCTATGATATCTTCCTTACTATTCATAAAAGTGATGTATTGTTGGCACCACAGTTGTTGAACAAACGATTTCCAAAAACACCTTTCATGCAGTTCATAAAGAAGCCGTGGGACTCCCATTTTGTGTGAGTGGTTGGGATAGACTCCCCTTTCTGAGATGTCACGTCTTTACAAAATATCTACAATAAACTATAGCGCCTTTGTTGGGGAATAATACTTCTTTGAATAAATAGACACAATGCATTTCATCCCCCGACCCAAAAAACAGGTAATATAGGAATATGGGGTAATGCTAGCCAACCCAATCAAAAACATTGCTTTATCAGCCTAATGTTACAAGCAGTAGATGCAAAATTATTATAGTACAGCAATGCTTTTCTTACCTGCATATTCCTTGGCACTAGTACTGCAGAAATAAGGGAGATAATAAGTATACTGGGGCCTATTAAACCCTCAGTGAAAGAAAAGGAAGAAAATTGAGTCACAAAGTTCATGGCTTCTTTGCCAGTATACTAGTGCTCAAAGTATGGGAAGTAAACAAGATGGACCTGAACTTTTATTACAGGAAGGCAAATACAATTTAACAGGTATAATTGAAATGGGATGTGACAAATATTGTGATTGGACTATAGTGCTTGAAGGATAGAATTTGTTCATGAAGTCTTCCAAAAGCAACCGACAGACCTTTCAAAGTGAAGTTACAGTTATGCGGGACTTTAATTGCACCAACATCTCTAGGGAGGCAAGCTCTGTCAAGCATGGTCCTTCAAGAAAATTCTTGACCTGTCTTGCTAGTAATTTTCTCCTTCTGAAGGAGGCTCAAGGGGATCATTTGTCTTTCACTTGACCCCAATCAATGAGGAAAACTTGTCAGACAAAAGAGAAACAGTCAGAATTATGGTGGACAGTGAGTAGGTAGTGCTTTTTTTGATATTAAGGGAAATTAAAACTGACCATAGTCAAATGTGTAGCTTGTACTTTAAGATAGCCAATTTTAATCAAATTAGAGCAATGATTAGCGGGATTCAGTAACAGGAGAAGCTCATTGTAGAATAATAGACACCCAGGATAGGTGGGACTTTCTAAAAAGGGAGACACAGTAAGTACATTCACAATGTCAATGAGTAAAAACCAGAAGAGAACAGAAGAAGCCCATGTGGCTGCACAAAATGCTTTGTTATGACCTAGAAACAAAAAGTGGGAAAGGCCACCAAGGAAGAATAGAGATAGATGACCCAAAACTCTAGAGATAGTGTTAGAAAGCTCTGAATGAACTGAGGTTGGAAAAGTTGCTCTGAACATTTAAGGTTTCTTTTCAGATGCGTTCTGTATAAAAGGATTGGGGGGAAAACAGGAAAAGAGAACTCTTTTACTAGCTGCTCAGTGAATGCTGCAAAATAATTATGGGTAACAAAGGAAAGTTGGAATGACTCAACACCTATTTCAGCCATCTCTGAAAATTGTACTGAAGATGAAGGACCAGGAGTGAAGCTTGTGACTGAAAGAAACATGGGCGAGGAATGCCTATTAACTCTGAATGAATTTAAATCTCAAGGGCAAGATGAATTTCATTCTAGAGGGCTGAAGAAACTGCCTGGCGGAAACTTTATATACTATCTCTGAGAAGTATTAGAAAACTGTTCAAGCAGCAGATGAAGGAAAGAGATGGGGTGTCTGCACAACCATCCAACCAAAAGGGTGGGGCTTTGATTGCAGGGTTGTGGCCACCAATCTGACTCTTTCTCACACACCCTGCAGACACCCCAGCAGGACAGCAGGGGGAGCCGAAAAGGGGTTCTCCTAAATTGCATTAGCTTGCGCCCCTAATCTAACAGATCAGGAAGACTTTCAACAGCTCCTTTCCAAGTGTCCTGTGACCGTTGTGACCAGCAGATAGACTTTTGGTGAACCAAGATCAGAACCGTGTTAATTGCATCTTGGGAAATTGGAGGAGACCCAGGCCAGAAAGGCACTGCAATTTCCATTCTTCAATGAGTTGTCTAGGATGATTACTAAATGAAGGGAAAGCAGAATGTGATTTGTGGTTTCTCTGCCATTCTGTCTCTTATTTTAACAGCTAGCTGTGCTTCATACGTGTGTGTGTGTGTGTGTGTGTGTGTGTGTCTGTGTGTATATCTATCTATCTATCTATCTATCTATCTATCTATCTATCTATCTATCTATCTATCTATCTTCTGTTTATTAAAATCTAGGGAGATCACACAGGCCCTCCGGCAATGTGAAAATGAATGTAAAAATTTCCAACTCTGCACTGACCAGGCACATTCAATCTCTCCCTACCTAGTACAAACAATACCATCCAGCAATTTGCATCTAATTCCAGAAATGGGGTTGGGGGAAGGGAGAGAACAGACTGAGCAGCAGCAGCAACAGGCAGCCCATAAGATCAACTCTCAGTGTGGAAGCTGAAGCAGTATGGCTGCAGCTTACAGACATGAAATGCAGAGCAAACCGGCATATATAGCCAGCAAGCAGAGGCAAATGGATTAATGTTGGAATCGCATTGGTTGTAAGGAGGACATTCAGATGTGAATTTCTGCAATGGAGTGGCACAACAGAAGTCAATATATTCTGCTTGGAAATGTAGAATTTAGGAGCATTTCATGTAGAACAACCACATTCCCAGGACAATGTACTTCAGCTTTGGCTTCAGGGGTGTCCACAGAGTGTGGCCAAAAACAGTCAAGATGGCAGCCACAATGGTGCAATTGAACCCTTTGGGGGAAGATGGGCGGTGATAGAATTTTAATAGATAGATAGATAGATAGATAGATAGATAGATAGATAGAAGCTTTGCTACATAAAAAATAGGCAGAACTTCAATTGCAGCATCCTGGCCACCACCTTGAATTTTTTTTATCATACCTTGTGGACACCACTGCAAGACTTCGATTGCTCATAGTTTGTTGTAAGGAGTCTTACAACCAGATAACATACATAACAGGTAACCTAGTTTCTCCAGATGTTGCAAAGCTACAAGTCTTTGCATCCTTCATGTTGGCTGAGGCTGTTGGCAGCTATAATTTATCACCATCTGGAGGGACACAGTTATCCTAAGAGTAGGACTGACATGTTCCTACCTCTAGGAGTTTATAATCTAAACTGAAAAAATTCCAGTTGCAAAACCTTGGATGTGATTCCCAGAGTCCTTCTCAAAATTCCTGATAATTTTTTATAGGGGAGAGAGGGAACATTATTATATGTAAGAGGAGTATTCATCTTATGCATATTGAATAAATTTAAATTAAATCAAATTTAGTTTGGGTTCTGACTGTACTCACTTCATTTAACTTATCCCACCTACTCATACTTTGGTTATGGTTCTTGGTCCCCCCTCCATCCCAAATGTGTGCACCTTTGATTTAGGGTAAAGAATGCATGTGTGTGTGTGTGGGGGGGAGGTCTTTCCCACTTAAATATCTGCCAGAAATATCTGATTTTCACCCTACCTGATGCTGAATGGAAAGAAGAAGAGACAGACAGTAGGCATGCCACCAATGACCCCATTGTCCATCTTAGCCCAATTCAACCCCATGGAAAAGCAATGTCTGCAAAATGAGAAGCAAGAGAGCAAAGGAGAAAGAGAAAAGGCAAGATGGAGATAGATAGATAGATAGATAGATAGATAGATAGATAGATAGATAGATAGATATATCCAAGCAATTTTTTATCTAGAACAGTCCATGTCTTGCTTAAGTCTTTTCCATTCCCGGCCCCCATCAATTTCCTCCTGTGGGAATGCAACCTTCTGCAGAAAAAAGAAAATATTGTGTTGGTATAAACTCTTCACAATGGACTTTTGTAGGAAGTGGCATTAACCTACAAAGAAATCCCCACTTCCATCTGTATAATATTGGAGGATGATATATTAGAACACCAGATAGGCTCTATGAAATGGCCCCAAAGCAGAGGAATGAATGAAAGCTGATAGAGCAGATATTCAGTAAAACTCACAGTTCTTCCTTGTAAAAGAACAGGACATGTTATTTTCTACAGCAAAACACTGGTTCTCTCCCATTATGATTTTGTATGAAGTGTGAAGAGTTTTGTCATGCCTTGGACTGACAGGATTGTTTTCCATTAGGACAGTGAGGTTGGCATACCTGCCTATTTCTGACACCTTATGAATAAACATATGTTCAAGTATAAGTCCTTGTAAATCTCTATTCACCTCTATGGAATAACTCACATTTTTATGCGATGGAACAAGCCCATGTTCCAGAAGTCAAATCTGTTGGTTTTCAAAGCTATTTCACTTGACATCACCTAAATTCCCCCACCCCAAAGTTTAAGAAGAGCCAAGCAACTAATGAATGCTTATTCTTCTCCAAAAGTCCTTAACAAGTAATTCAAAATTGTCCTCCAAAATAAGAATTGGAGGTTGTTCCTTTGTTTTCTAAAGTCACAACCCTCTTCCTGCCAGAGGCACTGGTTTAACAGTCATGCCATGCAGCTCCTAAATCCCAGGGCACCAAGTGACAAAAATAACTGTGGCCAAATATTTTCATCCATGCCATTTTCCAAGTTCTGATTGTTTACACTTCCCTCTTTCTCTAGAGATGGCTTAAGGGCAATATTGAGTCGGATGCAATGGAATGGCTACACAACAGTCACACAATCATGATTGACTCCAATTAATGTAGGCAAAATTACCAAAGCATACAAGAAGGATTAAGGGCTGAAAGAAAGGAATTTGGAAAATATAGTTTTTAGTAGCACTGGCATAATGTGGTGAAGAGCATCCCTTGTTTGAATCTTGTCTCAGCATAATTTTTCTAAGTAGCCATAGAAAACACACTTTGATCTCCCCTCTGCAATATGGGAAGAATACAAAACTTATACAACAAGGATCAAATTTATAGTCGAAGGCTTTCACGGCCGGAATCCGATGGTTGTTGTGGGTTTTCCGGGTTGTGTGGCCGTGTTCTGGCAGTTTTGGTTCCTACCATTTCGCCAGTAGCTATGGCTGGCATCTTCAGAGGACAGGAGCACAGCTAGAAGATTCTTGGGCACAGAGAGAATCTTCTAGCTGTGCTCCTGTCCTCTGAAGATGCCAGCCACAGCGACTGGCGAAACGTTAGGAACCAAAACTGCCAGAACACGGCCACACAGCCCGGAAAACCCACAACAACCATCAAGGATCAAATTGTTTAGTTCAATACAGGTGCTGCTGTTTCAGAAATGCTGCAGTTAAGATCCAGTGTTTCTGTGCATCTTCCTTTCAGTCAGTTATTTGCATGTACTGTATTTCCCCCTCCTTGTGAGTAGGCAGCATTCATCTAGTCAGAGACCTTCCAAGAGGCATCACCTTCTTTCCATGGGGATGATATACAAGATCCTGAGAGCTGGTTAGGAAACAAGGAACAGTTACAAAGATGTACAACCCTCTAGCTGTCATGCCATGATCCAGATATCCTTTTGGAGCACTGAGTTTGCAAAGTCTGATCTTTCTGAATATCCTTTGAGAAGATTCTAGACTCCAGGCCAAGCTGAACACTGGTTTGCATTGGTCAGAAACAAGGAAACTGAGCGTGATGTTAGCGCACCAGCTTCAGTTGGATAAAGTCACTTCAGGTCAGAGATGATCTTCAGCATTCAGAAGCAAACGGGGGTCCAGAAAGGTTCCCCACATTGCTTATCTGATTCTTCAAAAAACAACAACAATGAATATTCCCACCAAGGAGCATTTTTGATATGACTGGATTAAACATCAGGTTTTTTGTCCATTTCCAGTCCACTATTGACCTCAGGCCCTGATACAGAACTGCGAGACAAACTGATCAATTGAATAATTCCCCCTGATTTCAGCTATATGTTAAAGAGAAATAGTGGGATTAGAGCAGGGGTGGGGAACCTTGTTTCTGCCAAAGGCCATTTGGATATTTATAACCGGGGACCGGGGGGGTGGGGGGCAGAGTTTATGGGATTTCCACGGACCAGGGACCGGAGTTTGCGGGCGGGAGCCAATCACAAGCACTGGGGGGCGGGGTTTGCGGGCAGGAGCCAATCGCATGGAAGGGGCGGGGTTTGCGGGCGGGAGCCCCGCGGGCCTTAGGCGGGAGCCCCGCGGGCCTTATACGGCCTGCAGGCCTGGTGTTGCCCACCCCTGGATTAGAGGAAACCCTGCAATTTTTGTTACAATGTTCCCAAGGTGTGTTCCAGACAAACAGTTCAAAAGCATACCATCAGCGGAGACATGAGAAGTTCTTGAGATGACTAGGAGAACCAATGTGGATAGATTCTTCTTCTGCTCTATTTAGCAAAAAGCAATGGGAGTGCTCTGAATAAGTATGTAGAAGCCCCCCTGTGGGGCCTGAATACCAAGCAAATCTTCATCCTACTTTTAACACCTTTAGACTTCTGCTTCAGAGAGAATATAGATTTCCCCTCCCATGCTCTAGAAAATATTATCTTTTTAATTTGATTTTTGGGAGGAGGGGAAGGGGGGACAGTGTCACATCCCAATATGCTATAGACAGAGAAACATATTTTGCTTGATAACATATTGACTTTTAAACATTGGCATGCAAAGCTTTTAGCAAGTGCCAAAGTTCAGAGATGGATGCTTACATTAAAAAAAAAAAGCCACAACAACAACCGCGATCTGAAGGAAATTGTCGATCATCTCAACTGAATAATGAATAGCTGGGGGTGGGGTGGGGGTGTTTCAGAGGGGCAGCAGAAGCTAGTTGTCTTGCAGAACTAAAGGCAGAGTGTACGTACTAGAGATGGACGGATCAGTCTCTTTCTGCTCTGGGTCAGTTTCATACATATTTAATCATAGCTGCATTCTACCAATCTCCATTTCCAGAGGGGAAAAAAGACACAGAAATGGCATTTATTTTCACATGAAGGCAATTTCCTCTAACATATATATTTGGTTTGCAATTTTCTGAAACATACTAGTTTTAGGGCACTGCTTTCTTGGACATCGGCACACATATTCTGTGTGTCGTCTGCCAGATTCTTTTCCGTTTCTCCTTCTCTTGAACCGGATAGGAGAGCTGCACACCACTATGCACAGCATCCATAAGAAGCCGCAGCGATGTCGAAACGATAGCACGTGGGCCGTGACATTGCACAAATGCTGTGATTATGCCCCTGCCATCATTAGCCTCTCCTTATCCATCTGTGGATGTTCTAGGGGTCAATAGAGTTTCTGAGTTCATAAATGGGCTGCGTGGTGGTGTGGTCAGCCAAAACCTCAAGAAGTTAGATGGAGCAGAAAATCAACCAGAGGGCACAATGGGAAGTCTCAACAGACGTGGATGTTGTGTTGTGAACCATACATTTATTATTTAAAGAGGAAGAATAATTTTAAGGGACTGAATGCTTTTTCTCTTTCCTACTTTTTGAAAACATGTTGCTTGATGACAAGTTTTGGGTAACTCAAATACTTCCATACTGTTTTGTCTTTTGGTGAGCCCTAATAACTATGGGTTTTTTTCCCCCCCCATGGACCAACATGGCTTATATTGCTTTTTAGACACATTTTTTACAAAAAAGCTAACATTTTTATTCTCATGAGGGACTTTATCATACAACCTAGTGATTACAATGGAGGCTATTTAAAAGTAAGGGTGTTTAGAATTACAGCCGATACCATCTCAGTGAATAGAGTTTCAACAAATAGCTAAACGTAATAGCTGACTTTTGAGCCATGCTCTGACCACAGAAGATAGATAGCTCCATCCTATTTATAGCCCACTATTTAAGTCTTTACCGCTTTACCCCTCTGGCCGATGATCCGTTTGTATAGGACAAAATATCTTGACCTATTATGTGGTTACTCTAAACAGTGAAAGAAGAATACAGGACATTATATCTGCCCTCTTTCCTTTAGGTCTGCAACTAAACTGCTCGATATGATGCCTATTGTAATCAGGGAGGAAAAGGAATGGGTCCATAGAGATATTTCCAAAATTCTGCCAGTATAAGAAAGAGCAAGCATCAAACATCTGTCAAAATGGATATCCTAGCGAGAGCTAAAATTGCCATATTCCCAGAGGCCCCTGTTTTTCTGCTTCTGTATTGTTGCTCTGGGGCAAGAATATCCTGCCTTAACCCAACCACACAAAAAGAGGTGGCTACAGCTGCTAGGTAAAAGGTAAAGGTTCCCCCCGCACAGTTGTGCAGTCGTGTCCGACTCTAGGGGCCGGTGCTCATCTCCGTTTGTTAGCCGAAGAGCCAGCGTTGTCCAAAGACGCTTCCGTGGTCATGTGGCCGGTATGACGCGTGCGGAACGCTGTTACCTTCCCACCGAAGTGGTACCTATTCATCTACTTGCACTTGCATGCTTTCGAATTGCTCGGTTGGCAAGAGCTGGGGCGAGTGCGGGAGCTCACTCTGTCACACCGGGCTAGGGATTTGAACCTCTGAACTCTTACCCGCTGATGCTAGGCCTACCATAAATGCTGTTGGACTCTGAAGGGTTACTATTGTACATGGCAGCCAAAGGTTAACATTTTTGTGGTTTCTGGTGCCCTCTAGTGGTCATATGGATTTTTGCAGCCCAGATATGTAGTCCTAACTGTTGGTATTGTCCACCTTGCTAGGTAGTCCAGACAGGAAGCATGACCAGATGAACTAATTCTACTTTATTGTAAGGTTACATTAACAGAATCTTGCAGATCTGAGACCTTTACAGCCCAAGAAACTAGGGAGGGTCTCTTCTGAGATGTTTGCCATGCCCACCTTCCTTCTGCGGGCCCAGCTGCCTCTTATCTGACCATTCCCTGGCTGTGGCTCTTCCCCCTGTCTCCCAAGGTCATTCTCACATACCATTACAGCTATAGGGATGGTAAATAATAAATAATGAGTATTGAAAGGTATAATTGAGTAATCATATGTGATATGAATGAGTAAGTAAGCAGCCATGATAAGGAAAACAGGGAGCTGTTAGTCACTGAGTTAATTGTCTGGCTTGAACCCAGACAGAGAAGGCAAGGGGTGGTAGAAGGAGGCCCAGAGGCCATAACCAAAGTGCTCACTTAGTTCTGAAATTCACAGCTCAAAATCTCTCCTTTACCCCACCACCTAAGTAGCAAACAAACTTTGAAGGTGGATACAGAGGTAGAGAGTTAAAGAGTCAGAAAATGATAGGTAGGAGAAAGGGGGGGGAGAGAGAGAGAGAGAATATAAAATATAAAATAATATAAAATATAAAATAATATAAAATATAAAATAATATAAAATAATATAAAATATAAAATAATATAAAATAATATAAAATATAAAATAATATAAAATATAAAATAATATAAAATATAAAATAATATAAAATAATATAAAATATAAAATAATATAAAATAATATAAAATATAAAATGCGGGGTGGCTCAGCGGGTAAGACACCAGGCTTGTCGATCGGAAGATTGCAAGTTCAGAGGTTCAAATCCCTAGCCCCACGTGACGGAGTGAGCTCCCACACTCGCCCCAGCTCTTGCCAACCTAGCAATTTGAAAGCATGCAAATGCAAGTAGATGAATAGGTACCACTTCGGTGGGGAGAACAGCGTTCCGTGAATGTCATGCGGCCACATGACCACAGAAGCGTCTTCGGACAACGCTGGCTCTTCGGCTAACAAACAGAGATGAGCACCAGCCCCTAGAGTTGGACACGACTGCACAAATGTGCGGGGGGAACCTTTACCTTTACTATAAAATATAAAACATGAAAAAAACCGGGAACCTATAGTATTCATATTTTATTTATTTGTCATATTTATTTACCGCCCATCTCATGTACGACTCTGGGTGGTTTACAGACAATAAAATATCATCACTAAAATAATACAGAATAAATATGAGTATAGATCTATATAAATATAAATATAACAATACAGAATATAAAATTTAAAATTTAAAATTGAAGATGGCTGTAAAGATCTTCTCGTTGGCCCCATTAAGGAGCCAACCAACCCCATGAATGGCTATCCCCCCTCCCACCCCAAGGAAGGTGGTACAACCAGGTCTTCAACCCCTTCTGGAAGGTCAGGAGAGTGGGGGCCTGCCTTACCTCCAGGGGTAGCCTATTCCAAAGGGCTTATTCCCACAGTACATGTTTCGAACACAAATATCTAAATATCCTGACTATACCCATAAGATACTGAGATAAGATATTGATGTCTCTCAACATTGACCCAAACAAATTAACTTTAATCAGTTGCTGTCTTGTAGTGCAGGCACTGACAGCCTCTAGAAAGAAAATGTTATCTATCTATCTATCTATCTATCTATCTATCTATCTATCTATCTATCTCTATCTATCTATCTATCTATCTATCTATCTATCTATCTATCTATATCTATCTCTATCTATCTATCTATCTCTATCTATCTATCTATCTATCTATCTATCTATCTCTATCTCTATCTATCTATCTCTATCTCTATCTCTATCTCTATCTCTATCTATCTCATCTCTATCTCATCTCTATCTCTATCTCTATCTCTATCATCTCTATCTCTATCTCTATCTCTATCTATCTATCTATCTATCTATCTATCTATCTCTATCTCTATCTCTATCTATCTATCTATCTATCTATCTATCTCTATCTCTATCTCTATCTCTATCTCTATCTCTATCTCTATCTCTATCTCTATCTCTATCTCTATCTCTATCTCTATCTCTATCTCTATCTCTATCTCTATCTCTCTAATCTCTAATCTCTTGATATCTTTTAATGATCTATTGAGATCACTGCTTTGTTATTTTATTTAGAGATCTATTTTTCTCTTGGTGGGGATGATGGAAATAGAAATGAAGTCCCTTTGAGCAGAGCTCAACTCCTTGAAATCAGCAATACTCAGCAACTATACAGAAGTGGTTTGCCATTTCCTTCTTTGGGGACTTTTGGACTTTTCTAAACCTGCCAATCTAATCCAGAGTCCCACGCTTTGTTGATAGTCTCCCATCCAAGTATTAACCAGATCTGGCTTTGCTTAGCTTTTTAACATTAGCCAACACCAGCTGGTGCTCTCCTCATATAAGCTTTTTGTGTTTTTGTATTAAAATGATGTATGCTGCAAAGAGAGGAGGAAATACATCCAGCTGCTGTCGTGGGAAAAAGAAGGTGGTGGTGGTGGGGAATGTGTGGGTTTGGTTGGCTGCAAGGTAAGTCCTTGGGTTATGAAGCATTTCAGTTTGCTGCATGGTGAATTTTTCATTTTGCATGGAAGACAGAGATGGACGAGGAGGAGAGGAATGCTATTCTTGGAATCCAGCTGAGACTTACAACCCTTTGGGGGTTCAAGCGTGTAGCATATTAATTTGCATTGACTCTGAAAGGTTAATCCAGATTCTCTGCTTTCTCTCTTTGGACAAGGCAAACACACATTCCAGCACTATGCTTAAAAGCGTTACCTATTCCTATGTAGAACTTGAATTCAGTACTTGGCAAGGAAAACAACTGGGTTGCAATGCAATGCAATGCAATGCAATGCAATGCAATGCAATGCAATGCAATGCAATGCAATGCAATGCAATGTAATGCAACACATACAAATATAAATATATGTATACTCATCATGCTGTTCACTTTCAAGGTAAGCAGTGTTGTGTACATCATGAAAAAAGAAAGAAGCAGTTAATGAAACAGAGATGAGATAAAAAGAAAAGGAGACACAGCTAAAACTGGTTTACATGACTACCTTTCATTCTTCTTCACCATATCTTCCCTTCCTTACACAACATCGTTGCTTCTATCAGATCCCTACATTACTAAACAAAAAAACAAAAAAAAAAACCTTGATATCATAATAAGCACTTGTGGGTGGGTTCATACATCACACTAAAGCAAAAGCAAGCAAGCACCACATTACAGCTGAGTCTAATGTAGAACCACTATTTCTTTTTGCAGAGGGCTAGAAGGACTTTTGATATTTTCCTTCTGGAAACAGAAGGGGGCAGATGCATCACTGAGACTGTGGACACAGACCTACAAAAGAAACATGAAGTTATAGATGTACATGCAAACTTAGAAATAATTGAGAACGTGAAAATTGGGGTCTGCTACTTTTCATCCTAATGAGTATGTCTGTTCCATCTGCCCTCCAGTTATTAATGGTTGATGGGCACCTTCAAGTTCTCGCCCTCCCCTCAAATTCTCCCTTCTTTAGGTTCTTGATCAACCTGATTTGATTTGCCTGCAAATGGAGAAGACAGCTTGAAAGAGAAGAAAGACAGTCCCATTCTCTGAGAGTCCTTCAAACAGAATATGGGGCTTTACAAAAACATAGACGGCATTCACTCAAGGCACTTGACTTACTGCAGTTCCTGAAGTAAAATATTTTCTGGATGTGCACGGTAAACTCACTGGGGTTATACACAGAAAAAAACCTCCTTAAATGCCACCTCCTTTTCCCCCATAAGTAGATCATTCCCCATTTCTCCTGCTCACCTAATCTAGTCTTATCCCACTAACATTGGCATCCAGTAGAAGCCACCATGACATCATTGTGCAAACGATATGATATGAATTACGTAATTTATCACAACTACTGAAATTATCTAATTTGTATTATTTGTGTAATGAAGTCACAATGTGTGTGATGTCACTCCTTCCCGGTAGATATCATTACCTACTAACTGTACTTTTAATTGCTCCATGTACTAGATATTGGTGTCCTTTGGACGTTAAAAAGGCCATACAAAGACTAATACAAAGACCAAGGGTATTGTATACCCCAAGAAGGAATGGAAGACAGAGATTCAAATCCATGGTATGGCGAGATATGTTACTCTTACATATCTGGACGAAAAAAAATAAAATCAAGTCTCCTTTAAGCTCAACACCAGATGACTTCATAGACATATCCGTGTAGTTTCCTTGGCATCAATACTAAAACAATTTTCTATATTCCCAGTGGGGGACAATGGTGCTGGTGGGGAGTTTGAGATCATGCATGCAAGATCCAGTACGTTTGCTTCTGAAAAGGTTGATGTCCAATGCACTAGGAATTTGCTGACTCTTTCCTTCTCAATTTTGAACACAGCAGTTCTCAGTCTTTGCTAATGCCTATTTTTTTGTATTGGCTGTCCAGTGAATTAATTTTCACAAAGCTGCCTTTCATCTGCTATTCCAATGCTTTCTCTGTTTTCTTCCTTGTTAAAAAAATAAAAATAAAGGTAAAGGCACTTTGTTGACTATGTGGACACAGCCATGGAATTTTCTCTGCTGCAGTACTGAAATGATTTGAAATTGCCTTTTTCCAGGATGTATTTCTTTTCAACTTCCCAGTTCAGTTTATGACCATGGCATTCCCTGGAGGTCTCCCATCCAAGAAATAACCAGATCTGATCCTGTTTAGCTTCCGAGCCCAGACAAGATTAGCCAGGGGCTGCTGAGACTAAGCAAATGAAGAAAAGCTTTCTCAGTGATACAGTTCAACATGTGAAATGTTGCGACAGCATTATGGAGACCATTGCACATAAATCAATCCCTCCATTTTCTCCTTGCAAAAAGTCTTCCAAACCCACATTATCCCCTTAGCAAAATAAAATCTGGACAAAGGAAGTAGCTATGAAAAAAAAACAACAGGCATAAGTTGCTTAGCATGTTGGGAACATAGATTGAATTTGGTGCCATATTTGGACTATGTACAGCTTCACGGCATGTGTCTAGTACCTCCACAGCATTGACTGGATCAAATTGCATCCCTGATCCTGCAGGTTTTCCTGGAGCAAAATCTGCTCGCACATTTATTCCCAGCAGCAATTTGAGGCTCGCTGAGCAGGATGCGTCCTTGGTGAGTTCACAGAAAGCACATTTCAGCAGAAGGCTTTTATCTCATGGTTTGGATGTAATACTTGTTACAGACAACATTCCCCTTCCTGCTGTTTGCTGGGATAATGTCCCATTTCCCCCTATGTCTTCTCTGCATAACCCATGTCTTTTAGAGTCAATTTCTTGTTGCTGGTCCAGGTTTCCCCCTCGACGTGATTATGTTACAGTGTGTGTGTAGGTGTGTATATATAGACTCAACCTCTGGAATCTATCGACACAGCTTACTCTATTGCATGTCTGAAGTGCCAAATGATTTGCAATGAGAGCAGCAGATGTCGAGGCAACACTACCAGCCAGGAACAACTTGTAGAATTACTATTGCTTTCTAAAACAGGAGAGGAAAAAAATTCTAATGGCTTCAATGCAGCTCACATCTTTGCCTACCTTTTTTTTCTCCCAAAAACCTAGGCCTTAGTCTGAGCCATCCTAAAGGATATGGTGAAATGTCAGCTTCAAAAGTTCGATCTGGATGTTGCATTCAAGCCGCAAGACCTTTCAAGGAGAATTAGGAGCAGTTCAGAGAAACTGGGGATGGTAAGCTACATTGTGGGAGAGAGAAACCATTCATAGTATTTGGAAACTCATGCAATTTCTTCAGTCCCAACCACAATTGGTGTCAAGGCTCAAGTACAAGAGAAGGTAATGGGTCTTGAGATCCACCCCAGACTGCAGTGCAGCCCCATTACCTTCATAAAAATGGAGGTTAAACTATAGATCAGAGCTTTCCAAACTGTGTCGGGACACGTTAGTGTGTCAGCTGCAGTGTCTGGGAGTGTCGTGGCGGCTGCTGCTGCCTCCGAACCCTGCCAGGATTCCGCGCAGGTCCTAGTGCCTGCCTTGTGCCCTGCTGCCTCCAAACCTGCCCTGCCAGGATTCCGTGCAGGTCCTAGTGCCTGCCTTGTGCCTTGCTGCCTCCAAACCTGCCCTGCCAGGATTCCATGCAGGTCCTAGTGCCTGCCTTGTGCCTTGCTGCCTCCAAACCTGCTGTGATTCCGCACAGGTCCTAGTGCCTGCCTTGTGCCCTGCTGTAAGAGTGTGTCGCGAAATGATGCCCTGCTGTAAGGGTGTGTCGCAAAATGATGCATGTCTAAAAAGTGTGTCACCAACATAAAAAGTTTGGAAAGCTCTGCTATAGATAATAATTGAAGCTGTTCAGGAGAACTTACTTCCCTGTATCTACATATCAGATGGTGTTACTTGTTGTCAGTAAACATTAGTAACATCAACCCAAGTAAGATCATGCTTCCCCTGAAGAAGTTGGTGTGGGATTTGAGGGTCCTCCTGGACTCGTGGCAAGCCTTTACCCAGCTTAACTAATTTAAATTAACTGAACTAACTAGTTTAACTTAACTAGCTTAACTAGTGCTAGTTATGACACCACTTAGATCAGGAGGCTCAAGATGATAGTGATTCCTATCCTGATCACTACTTGGACAACTGCAATGCACTCTAAATGGGGCTGCCTTTGTAAATAGCTCAGAAGTTGCAGCTGATCCAGAATGCAGTGCATAGATTGCTGATAACCCCCCTTCCCCCACAGAATAACACTTCTGGCCAATTCAAAGTTCAGATTATCACCTTTAAAGCCCTTTACAGTGTAACTGGGGGTTACATCAATCACCATCTTGCCAGAATTGAACCTGTCCATCTAGTTCAAACATGTAGAAAGGGCCTGCTAAGAATCCCATTCTCAGTATCTTGGAGGTGAGCTAAACAGACGGCCTTCTCTATTATATCCCCATGCTTTGGAACATGCTTCCTCTGGTGTTACTTCTGGCCCTTTCCTTCTTTGCATTTCAGGAGGCACTTAAAATCATACTATTCCAATGTGCACCTGGCTTAAACAGATGGATTGTGAGTGTTTGTTTTTGGGTTTGTTTTTTTGGTTGTGGATTATAGCCTTATTCTGCTTTGTTGTTCCCTGCCCAGAGTCTCAACTGATTGGGGTGGCTTACAAATTATGTCAATAAATACAGTAAATACATAAATCAGTGTTGTCCAGATGATATGAGATGTAGTGAAACTAATTAGAACCACAATCAATGAGTTAATTCCCTTCTCAAGAGCTAAAAGTTTGTGCTTATGCAGTTAAATTAGCTGATGTCATTTGAATAATTGGTTTGGGCTTCCCTGTGCTATGTGATTTCTCCAGGACATTCAAGGATAGAATTTCCCAAAACTTAGGCAAGAGAGAGAGACTGTTGGAAGAAGCAAAACAAGGTAATTATTAGGGATATTTTTCAAAAACAAAATGAAAGCTAGTGGAAATCCACTTTGGTCATTCTAGTTAACAGGACTCTTGAGGAATGTAGGCCCCATTTCTTCACAACTTGCAGTCCAGCTATGGCTAATTATGAACTTAGCAGACTCACAGGAGTGCTCTTTACTCTTGGAGAAATTTGGAGAAATTTTCCCAAGGAAGAGAAATTTGAGAGGCCATTGGCTCACAGGCTTTGAGCTGCAGAACATGCTTTAGGCACAGATAGGAATAAGCCAGGAAATCAGAAGACGTCTACTTCTTGGGAGGAGAGCAATGGCAAATCTTGATAAAATAGTTAAGAGCAGAGACATCACACTGACAACAAAGGTCCGCATAGTTAAAGCAATGGTATTCCCTGTAGTAACCTATGGCTGCGAGAGCTGGACCATAAGGAAGGCTGAGCGAAGGAAGATAGATGCTTTTGAACTGTGGTGTTGGAGGAAAATTCTGAGAGTGCCTTGGACTGCAAGAAGATCAAACCAGTCCATACTCCAGGAAATCAAGCCAGACTGCTCACTTGAGGGAATGATATTAAAGGCAAAACTGAAGTACTTTGGCCACATAATGAGAAGACAGGATACCCTGGAGAAGAAGCTGATGCTAGGGAAAGTGGAAGGCAAAAGGAAGAGGGGCCGACCAAGGGCAAGATGGATGGATGATATTCTGGAGGTGACAGACTCAACCATGGGGGAGCTGGGGATGGTGACGGCTGACAGAGGGCTCTGGCGTGGACTGGTCCATGAAGTCATGAAGAGTCGGAATCGACTGAACGAATAAACAACAAGGGAATAAGCCAGTGATAAGATAACAGTTTGACTTCTCTGGATTAGCCAAGCTAGGGTAGCTTTTTCTTTATACTTGCCTAACAAAACAACAACAAAACAAAGCAGTATTTTTTCTGCAACCCAACCTCTCCCAACAAATTTCAGGGCTTTCATTCTGGACCAGACATTCCAACTCCAGAATCAGATTTGTACTTTCAGACTTGCAAGATTCTGTTAATGCAACCTTACAATAAAGTAGAATTTGCACATCTGGTTGTGTTTCCTGTCTGGTCCACCTAGGAAGGCTAACACCAAGCTTCTTATGAGGAGCTAAAGGCCTTTGCCATGAGGCTGGCTGAAAGATGAAATTAGTAAGCACTGATTTAAGCAAACTCGCCTGAACAAAACAAGGTTATTGACAGCGAGCGGAGTAGAAATTAATGGATCTTAGACTTCTAAACACTCATCTCTTGTAGGCCTGATGTAATTTCACACTTGTCTAAGATGCGTTCGTTTCTCAGTTCTAATCAAAATTATTCTGAGTGGCACGTTATTAACGGTCGTGGAAAAAAGGCAATAATTGCTCTTTAGAGCAGGTGCACCACGAGGTTAGAAAGAGCACCTCAACAATCCTTAAGCATCAACTAAGCCGCACAGTTACCATCTAACTAAAATTTAGCATCTATCCTCTAAAGCAGCAAACCGCATTATAAAACAACATATACATTTAGAAAGGCATTAGCCTTAGCTCCATTCAGCAACTTAATCCTGTATTTTAAAAAATGCCCCACTCCATCCCAACCGTTTGGATCTAGTTATGTTGCATTTTGCCCTGATAGAGTTTACAATAATCACCCTTATTTGCAGGAGTGGATTGCCTTGCACAGGTTGCCGTGACAGTTTATTGGTCAATTTCTCAGTGCAAATATTGAGGGCAGCTGGTAAAGTTGGGTGCCTCTATCGGCAACAGATGTTAAGTGACTCCATTTAAAAGGATTTCCACTTCTATTTTACAGATGCAGCCTTGAGATCCTAAGTCAGACAATCATTTCCTTTAACACCTTGTAAATAAGCTAGAATGAAATGTGGAATTGAAATGAATACATATTCTTCCCCTGTTCAGTCCTTTCCTTGTATTCAATCTAGAAATCAAGACTTTCATTGAAAGATCTGCTCGATGATGATGATGATGATGAAGATTTGCAGAGTTGTGCATTGCTTTTAAAATTATTTCAATGAGGTCCCTTGGAAGGCACAAGAGCCTGAAAAATATGCAGCTGCTTTAATGTGTAGCATTATAGAAAC
This sequence comes from Charina bottae, assembly GCA_023362775.1. Taxonomy (NCBI): domain Eukaryota; kingdom Metazoa; phylum Chordata; class Lepidosauria; order Squamata; family Charinaidae; genus Charina; species Charina bottae. The sequence continues at coordinate 21,721,853 of JALMGJ010000015.1, forward strand.
AGTTCCTTTGAAAAGCTGCTATGCTGAAGGATTTCTTCCAACTGATTTTTGAAGTATGCACAGCCCTATTAAAGGACTGAGGAAGACTTCTAGTCCTACCTTGGGCACAAAGCCACCTGGGTGACTTTGGGCCAGTACTGACTCTCTTTCTCAGCCCTAACAGACTTGTCCATGTAGTCACCAGGAGTCAAGACTGACCTGAAGGCCCACAAAAAGTCATTTCAAATTTTTGCTTATTAAAAAAAATTAATCTCCAGGTCACTTTGTGTGCACTCAACAGTATCTGACTAATAGTTCCAGCTGGAAACAGATGATTGAAAATTGTCATTGTAATATTTCTTAGTTATCCCTTCCAACAAAACCAGGAAGTACTTGAATAATGTATCTATATGAATGTCAGAACATAGACGGGAACCATGCTGATCAGACCAATATTCTTCCTTATGGGTAGGAAGCACTCCAGATATTTCTGGACCACAGCTCCCAACTTCCCTCCTACACTGGACCTTATGTTCTGACCTTCCATCTTATGCCCTATTGCAACAATACCTACTGCCCTGGAAGCATGCATCTGTACTAATAAAATTATTTTTTTAAGATGAAATGATGTCCCAGTCCTATTTTTCCAATTCAGTGTCTAATGACTATGGAATCTAGGAGAAAGGAAAGGTTAGTTTGGACATGGGAAAGAGACAAGGTTATTTTTAAATGTTAAAAGCCTTTGCTTGCTGAGAAATATAAGTAAATCAATCAGAATGGAGCTGGTGGGTAGAAGGATTAAATGGGCAATAAAATGGATACATGACTGACCTCCCATAGAAGAGTGAGCTGATAATGAGATAAGTAAATCTTATAATGATAATAAGGATATAATTATGGTAAAGTTCAAACTACTAAGTACACACTTTGAACCTTGGCAGATATAAAATTTCAGGATAGTTTGGCAGCAAATGATTATTTTCCATGCCCCTCTCTATGAGCCTTGATTAGTGGAAATATGTGTGCATGTTAAACTTTATCTCTCATTTATGGTGAAGAATGTAGACAGGTGTTTTTTTTTAACAAGGCTTCATTTCAATGTGGAGGAGTCTGGTGAGGAATGGAGAGATCCTTGACAAGACTTGGTTCCTCTCCTAATGTTTAGCCTTGAAAAGTCAAGTTCCCTTCAACTCCTGCTCAACTCCTACTGACTTCATGGATATGCCCATAGAATTCATTGGGCAAGAATAGAGAAGTACGTGGTGATTTCCTTCTTCTAGTTTGTTGACTTCCCAAGCTAACCTACATCCCTGGGATTTCCTGAAGTTTCCCATCTAAGAACATACCTACCTACTCAATACATACCTGTCTGACCTTGTTTAACTTACGCAAGATCAGCTAAGTGCTGCTGATAAAGATGAAAAAGTCTCAGAATAATGTGGTCATAATGCACATAATCAAATGCCCCCCTTTCTCCTGGTGTTTCAGAAAATGTGAGGGTGACCTTGGAAGACGGGGAGAAGAGATGCTGCCTAGGGAAAGATCAGATAAGTGAGAAAGGAGTCCGCGACAGTGTAATGGCCAAAGGAAGAAATTTAGGAAGGACCCACCCTAACCACTCAGATGGTAAATAGGGAGGGAGGGGCATTTGTACTTTCAGACATGCAAGATTCTGTTAACGTAGCCTTACAATAAAGTAGAATTAGTTCATCTTGTCGTGTTTCCTGTCCGGTTTACCTGGGAAGGCTGACAGAAAGTTGGTGAAGATTTGGTGATTCCATCAAGCTTTGGGGATGGGGGCTGCTGTGAACTATCCTCTGAGATGATGAACTGGCTTACTGTATTAAATCTTGAATCCTGATTTTATATGGTTATTTACAATGAATGGTTTTAGGGTTCAGTTTATTTATCTGTTTCTTCATCCCAAATGATGGATTTGGGCCCCTCAGAGTCTACCGATTGGAGCAGCTTATAAGCCCTGATGATAATTAATGAATGAAATAAATAAATAACTAGCACTGCAACCCTAGCAACAATATTTTCTATTAACAGATATTTGCAGACTATCTTCCTAGGCAACATCATGTGTAACACATTTCAGTAATTAAGGCAGGAGTTAACAGGACTTCTGTTCGGAGAGAGATTGAAGGCTGGATATCTCTATTCAGGTAGGATTACATCCAGCTGAGGCCAGAGGGGGTGCAAGCTTGTTTTTCATAATTCTATATTGCTATTCTTTCTCCCCTTTTCTGTCACAAAATGCAGAAGTTAAAAGAACGAGTTGCTAAATTGAGTTTTCATATTGCAATCAGTTGATGATACTAGTCCTAGAATTGATTTCTCACCACCCACTTCTACTGTTGCAAAGAGTGAGCCTGCTTTTTGACAGATCCAAACACTTAAAGACTCTCTTTGACTTCAATCCCTACCTGCTATTTATGCTTATAAATCAGAAGGTTGGTTTCATGTTTTAGTTTTTGATAAGTTTCCTGCTACGATTGGTTGCAGCATTAGCAAAATTGTCCTCCTGTTGATTGCCAGTGCAGATGTAAAGGCTGTTTTGGAGAAGAAGGCAAAAAGGGGGGAAAAAAAGGAAAGATGAAAAGTATAGCTTGTGTTTTAAGGAAGGCTAATTTTCAAGAGATAATGGAAGTGTTTAGGAAGGGGAAAACAGCACATAAAGAATGGGAGTCGTATTTCAGCAAAATGACAGGTACATGATTGAATAAAATAAAAGCAAATGTGGCAGACAACACAAGGTCTGGGTAGATACAGTCGATTTTTTTTCATTTTTTCTTTCTTTCTTTTTTTTAATAACATGCAAACATAGCCCAGAAAAGGGGCCATCTAAATAGCTGTCAATCCAAAAGAAGTTTAAAGAGGTAAAAACAATGATAAGTGTAAATGTTCTTTTCAAATCAAATTGCGGCTTGGGGAGATTCCCCCCTTTTCCCTTCACAACTGTCTTACGCAGAATTATGCACATAAACTGTGCACATCATTATGGCGAGCTGCATGCAGGTCAGGCTGTAATGTACGCAAATTAATACTTGGATGAATAATCTTCAATGAAGCAGTGTGACTGGCGTGCACAATCACCTGGAACTCACACAATCAAATTAGGTCTTGCCTTAATCATGTTGCCATGTCAAGGGAGGCTCATGCACCAACTTTTGATTGACTTAAAAAAAGGGGTGGGGGCTGCTACCTTAGCTGGGACATCTCATCTACAACGATGTCTAAAATATGTGAAATATTAATTTGCAGGAGGATGACTAAAACCTCTATGATAGGCATTTCTACAATCATCCACTCTAGGCTTGGATTATTTATGAACTTTCTGTGACACCACAGAAGATTAGCCAATGGCTGGAGAAGCTTGGGGAAATAATAGAGCTATATTGTTATCAGCTTATTATGTGTAATTTTGTTGTTGTTGTTCAGCTCATACTAATATTTACTGACTGTGCTTTTCCTTCTAAAAAATCTTGCTTTTTAAGATTTATTTTCACAACCTTATGGATTTCTCTCTGTCAGGAAGCTTCCTGTAAAAGGCCCTGCCTATGAATCTCCAGGCCTGCTGCTGACTTTCCCCCCCTCTCTGTTGTTATACTGCACAGATGTCTCCAAAGAGACAATGTGTGAAGATGCCAGATGACAGAGATGCATTGGAAAGAAGCTTAGACAGAAATAAGTCTTCTGCTTAACTTATTTCTACAGAAACAACAAAAGGGGTTGAGCAGAGAAGTAATGAGTCCCAGTTTCTACCTCTGCTTCTGAACTGAGGGGAGTGGTAGGAGTAAATGTCAAAGGGAAGAGATCTGTTTCATTTGTCAGTTGCTCCAGGGAGGTGTGACTTTGGAGGAAAAATATATAATTGTAATTGGAGCTTGACTCTACTTGAGGTGCAACTGATCCTCCTGCACACCCATCATTTACTTTAAATGAGTCAACACCGGAGGAGAAAGGAAACCAACCTCTGCTGAGTTAACTGTTTCTTTGGCTAGGCTTGGCTTGGCTTTCTAGGTCTGGTATCTGCAGTCACTTTTGTCTCTTCATTTCGTCCCCAGGTCACAGGGAAACGGGACTGCTCATGTCCAGCAAGCTTAGTTCAGAACAGGTACAGTACAGTCACCTCACAGCAGTGTCAGGCATATTTGGCAGAGATTATTAAGACCTGAGACAGAGCAAATGCCTCCTGAAGGTTCACCAGAGTAGATCTGCTGTTGGCCTTGCTCCCTTGAGGAGCTACATAAACCCTTAAAGGGTCATTTGTCCTTACAGCTTGATGTGACAGAGACACAGGAGTCGGTGTTCTGAATAGGGGAAGCAATGTCCTTTGGTCTGGCAGGATTTGGATCAAGATAGTTCGGAGAAGTGCTTCATCAGTTTCCTTCCCTGGGCATAAGACTAGAGAATGTGACCAGGGTATCTCTTCTGCCAGTAAAGCCTTCTTGGAGAGCAGATTCCAAAGCATTCTAATATTGTAGAAGCAGTGCCCAAGTGGATGAGGATGTATGCATGTCTTTAAATGTTGAATCATGCTATGTTGTACTATATGTTGACAAGCTAATGAAGATGCATATGGAAATCATATATGATCTTGCCTTCCTTTGTCTAGGGCAGCCTTTCTCGAACTTTGACCCTGGAGGTGCTCTTGAAATATTTTTCAGGCTTTGGGGAACCCCTGCACATTCAGGCTTAAAGATAGGCCAGAAGTTACCAAATTATTATATTCGTTTCATGGGTAGGCCTGTATATATGCATTAACAGTCTTCTTAAACTAAAAATAAAGAACGAAGCTTACCTCTTTAATGTGAAGTTGCCTGAATTTGAAATATTTTTTTAAATAAATCATGATCTCCCAGGGAACCCCTAGTGACCTCTCACGGAACCCTAGGGTTCCACGGAACCCTGGTTGAGAAACCCTGGTCTAGGGCATCATTGTCCATTAGTAACAAAGTTTTGTTACAGTTTTGTCATAGGACTGTTGGTCTTTTGCTAGGAGAAACTCTTTCCCCCTGATAGCCTTTTATTCTGATTTAAGTTAATGGTGACCCCAGCCAGTATTAAAAAAAAAAAATCCCAGTCACTGAAGAATGTTATGTAAGTTCCCTTATAAATGACCAGAATCCTAAAGTTACCACATATTGCTACTTAGCCTCACCGTCACCGTCATGGGATAGAATGATTGTCTGCAGCAGTAAGCATGCTCAGATACTGTATGAAAATCGTTGAATGCGTTATTATATATCTGATTTTATTTATTATATTGGATTTCCATTCAAAAGCCATAATAAAGGTTTGATTTGGTTTGGCTAGAAAATAAATACCCCAAGTTCAGGTTTCCATGGCTTGGTTCTAACACCTTGGAAGACTTTCATTTTAAAGTTGATCTGTGACCTTTTCGGATACATTTCCATACATGTATTTATTTTCAGCCCAACTTCATTAAGTACTTGATTTTTTTTTTTTAAAAATGAACTAGACATAAGTGAGCAACTCCTTAGACTGTTCTCTATTTTGCATTTTGCTGGAGGAGATATCTCCTATGAGCTATGAAATATTTATTGGCACACTAATGCATTAGCCTGGTCCTACCTCTTCAAAGGAAACATTTTTTGGCTCAGCTCTCAAGAGACTGGTTTGCAAAGCAGGCAAACTAGTAAGTTACTTATTGTGTCATTAATATATTGGCCATGCCACCTTCTCAACTGGAGATCACTTGTATTATTGAAATCCATGTCAACCTAGCCTCAAATGATATATGGCTTTCTCCCCTTTCTTCTATTTTTTCCCCCACTTAGGAGAATAGAGAATTAGGCTACTGAGATTATAAAATGAAAAGGTTTGGTACATATATTGAACATGTACTGTAAAATAGCAGCTTTAATAGTTAAAGAGATGATTCAGAGAACAAATAATTCATCAACTGTAATCTATAATGGAATGTGTTGTCTTAATTGTTATTTCTTATAGAAATAATGTTTATCAAGGTTTGGTTTAGAATAAGAGATTAATGTATTAATATTTGTGTTCATATCTGTGTTGGAGAAGGTCAGATGTCACTTCTTTGTATTTCTTCTTAATTAGTTCTTCACTTTCTTAGTTTGTCTTTTTTTAGTTCTTTTTAAAATCTTTCCTATACTTTGTATTTTATCTGCATTTTGAAACTCTAATAAAGTTTTTTTTTTTAAAAAAAGAAATGTGTTGTCTTATTGGCAGCATTAAAGGGGGCTTAGAACTCCATTATTAGTTCAGTTTTTACTGTTAAAAAGAAAAATAACAGCAGACATAGTATGGGGTGGTAGTTGAAGAGGGTCACATGCTATCCTAAATCAGAAAAGGCTTTTGGGGATTTATGCCCTCAACCTCCCTCATGTGGTCTTTTTCTGCATGTCTTTGCACCATTTATCTGTTTTTTGTGTCCTCTAGGTCCAATGTGAGCTACAGTATCTTGGGTGTATTTAAAAGGCGTTGCAGAACATGATGCTGCTCCTACGTTGTAATCTGGGTTGCAGAAGGATCTGGGTAATAAAATAGAGGCAATCCAGTGGTCAAAAGTTATGAGACTATGTAACCCTCCAAAGGTTGGCCTTACTATACATTGTTCATTGTCTGAAAGTCCTTGGGAATGTATGGTTCAATGCTCAACTCCATCTTCCTTTTAGGAAGACTTTTTAATGATGGATAGCGTAAATTATTTTAAGGTAATTTTTGTCAGCTAGAACGCATGACAAAGACAAATGTAAGCAATGCCTTTTTAAGTGCAATGAATTAATGATCACCTCTCCTCCTGTTCCATTGCCAAGTTCAAGATGTTAAAATAAGTGGATACTTCCTTTGTTGGGTTTTAAGAGTTCCTGTTTAGGGAGTCATGATAATCTCCGTGCTGGGCTGAAAAAACAATTTGTATTTTTGCAGGCAGTGCATTGAAGTATACATAGAAGCTTTACAACTCTAATGGGTGCCCAGAAATAAATAAATAAATTTATTTATTTATTTATTTATTTATTTATTTATTTATTTTTCAAATTTTGCCACGGCCCATCTCCCCCAGAAGAGGGACTCTGGGTGGTTTACAATAGAGATAATAATAATAATAATAATAATAATAATAATAATAATAATAATAATGCTGGCAAAAGCCCATTTGTCAGAAAAGTCTCAAAAAAGCATTCCACCACCTCATCACCCCTCAAGCAGCAAAATATAAGCAGTGGAACGGCATGAAACACAAGGATTCTATCCTGCCTGTTAAAGTGAAAATTACACTGTTGAGCGTGCATAAAAATGTCATTTTCTACAAGAATCATGAAAATTCTCTTAGAAGAAATCGCGTTGTTCAAATCTTCCCTGCAGCTGAGTCTTAGAAATAAACCAATGGAAAATACGCATTCATGGTTTGCAACTTGCTCTAAAGTTGTTTGCAACCTTCTCTGATATACCCAGTATCTAAGTTGCAAAGGATAAATACTTCTTTGTATAAAAAAAATATAGGCTAAGGGACTCCATTCTTTGTTCATCCATGCTATGCCTATTACAGAATAGTTTTCAAGTTATAGTCTGGAGACCACACAAAAACTGCAAGTGATATTTATTTATTTAAATTTATTGGCTGCCTAACTCCAGTGGTCCCTGGGTGGCCCACAAAAGTTTAAAAAGACATAAAAACAGCTAAAGATATTAAATCAACAGGCAGGGAGCCCAGACTAAAAGGCTCTAATAACAAAATCCACAAAACAACTCAGGGGCCATTGAACAAATAACAAATATCAGCCCCAGGCCGGGGACCAAAACCAGGTTTTTAAAGCTTTCCGGAACCCTAGGAGAGAGGGCACCATCCTTATCTATGGATATGTAAGAAAATATTCAGATATCACAAAATCTCATGTTTTTGGCATCTTCACCCAAAATCTTAGGAGACTGCAGCTGAGAATACCAAAATCTCAGAAGAGGTTAGCAGTTTATTTTTTTTAATGTTTAATGCTGGGGTCCTGGGACTGGTGAATTCCAGGTTCATATTGGAAACCACTGGCTTCCATGATGCTTCTCAAAAGTTTTTCATGATGATATAATGGACATGAGAAAGAAAAAGATAGACCATGAAAAAGTTCACATTTCTTTTTGTTTCCATTCTAAACAGTCTGAGCTTCAGTGACGTCCCAGATTCCATATTTTCCGGCTTAAGGTGTACCTAAGAAATAAATGCATGGGAGTAGACAAATTTCACTGGGAGGGAGAGAGGGATGAATACAGACACACACACATACACACTCGCAAGCACACACATATATTTGTAACACCTCAAATTGATATCATAGCCCAGTTTTGCATCAAGTGAATTTCAGTGTTAATTGGTTGGTTCCTACAGAATATATGTGTTGCCACTGTATCGCTCTGAGAACAAATTATTTATATATGTAATGCAACCGTAGGAAAATTGGAGCTAATATAACATTAGCTATTATATTATTTCTATATGTTAGTATGCTGGCAAGGTTTAGTTTAGAAAGTGCTGCTGTGATTTTTTATAAACTGTGCTTCGGATAATATATATATATATATATATATATATATATATATATATATATATATATATATATATAAAAAAGACCTTAAAATGACAATAATTTAAGACATTTAAAACCAAGAGGATTAAAAATACAGATTAAAAGTAATAAACCCTTGGGAGATATAGAAGATATACTCTCTAGGGGGCATTAGGAGCTCATAATTAAACCGTTAATAATTAAATCAAGGAACAACTGACATAGCAAATAAATTGAAGAGTGGAGGAAGTATTTACATAAAGGGGACCCTCTTTACATTTAGAATTATGGACCACTGAGTTGCTGAATATATAGAGAGATTGTCTGAACCAAATTCACATATCTTTTGCACACAAAGAATTCATTGACACATCACATTAAGCCAACCTGTGACATGTGTGCTATTTGATTTTGGCTTAGCATGCTATGCAGAACCAGCCATTATAGTGTACCATGGTTTATGCCTTAGCATGCCATGAATAAACAAGCCATAGCTTAGGATGATATGTGAAACTAACAAGACTCATGTCTGATTTTATCCCAGGCTTATGGGCAATCTAAGTCTGTAGAGTGAGGAAGAAAGCTTTTAGCTGTACATGTCCTTAAATCACCAGTCATTCCCATTCTCTCTGCCCATCCCTGTTGTGTAGGTGTATAGCGTTAAATTGCAATCTTTTTATGTTTCCTAAAAATGAAACTTAATGGGGCAATGGATTTACTTTTAAGGAGACATTCAAGCCAATTGTTCCAGGACCAACTTATGACGTCAAACAATCCAACTGACCCATATTTAAAACATGAAAGTAAGATGGGGATAGAGGTGTGGTGGGAGGAACATACGTTTTCCAGATACCACTGGAAAATACATAGGACATTGATGAATGAGTTAGATTCTGCCTGGTGGGCAGGCTGCAGTGATAAATCCCCTTGGCTTTTCCAGGGATCCTTTTGGTACAATAAACCTCATTGTTCTCCCTAATGCATGGTTCTAAGAATAGGATTCATTAGCTTTCACTGCACCGCAGCCAGGAAGGTTGCGTTCATTTTCATTAGTGTTGACCTGAACTCATCTCCAAGCCCACATGGTTATAATCATTAATGATGCACTAGAGAGGTATTACTATTAGCATGATGGAAAAGGCAGTAGCCAGCTTGTTTAGGACTAACGTTTATTAAACCATCAAGGAACAGAGAATTGTTTGGCATTTTTACCTGGCCAGTGGGTTATTTTGCTATTTCATATTTCTTCTTCTCTACCTACCTAGCTTAGAATCCTTCCTTCCTTCCTTCCTTCCTTCCTTCCTTCCTTCCTTCCTTCCTTCCTTCCTTCCTTCCTTCCTTCCACTGAATAGGTTTTCAATTCAGCTTGTTAATTTGTTTTCAATACCCTCTGAGATTCCATGGCTGGAGATGAACTTGATTCTGAGGTTCCCACTCCTGGTCTTAACCACTGTGCCACAATGGCTCCAGATGTTGAAATCCGCTCAAAGTATTCACATTTCTTGCTACCCAAAAGAAATCCACATCTTGGTAATTGATGCCAATGACAGAAAGTCAGGATAGACTCAGCTAATGGTATCAGCTTGGGAAGGCCCATTTACAAGACCCAAAAGTGGCGTTAGAGCCCACTTCTGCAATTGCAAATCAGGACTGTGTTGACCGGCTCTTCCCCTCTTTTAATAATTTGACAAGCAAGAGTGTTAGGTCACCTTTAATCAATGGATTGTTTGCTCTCTGATCTTAATTATAGGGGACAGCAAGAATGTATATGTGGCAGACGATAACAGACCCATGGCTTTAAAAAAATCTATTTTTAAAATATGAGCTAATGTATCCTTTTGCCCATTTATTGAGTTTAGTCCTTAATTACGCCACAACGAAAGGGCTACTGCATATTAAAAATGCTTTTATCACTCTATTCAGAATAGCTAATAATTAACAAAGGGAGCATAAGCAAAAATATGATTGGTTTCTTCAAACTGGCCTTGTTTCTCTGGAAACACAGTCCTAAGGGCCTGTCATTTTCCCCCCCTGAATATACATGTTAATTAGCATGATGCGAAGTGTTCATCCATTTATATTTTAAGGATACAAGCACAGTTTCCAGGAAGGGAGGGGCTGAAATTATCCCTAAATTCTTTCTTAGTGTACTTCTTTGGGGTGGGGATAGGGAGATGATATGTTGCTACTGGTCACTTTTATAGCCCCTCCTTTTTACTATTGCTTACATACTCATTTTCCTTGATGAAGATCTCTTTCTCTTTCTGGGCTAGCCAATCAGAGATCATGTACTAATCAAGATGACATACAACACTACGTGTTGTATCCAGCCTGTTGCATTTGGCAGCCACTGCAAATGAAGAAAGATAGCATCTGAACAGAGTGTTTTCCATCTCACTCATATCATTCCAGCCAACTGAATGTGCCAGCCAAGGCAAAAGAAATGCAATTTCAGGAACTCTTTTAGTTGGTGAGCCTCACAAGAACAAGATGAAGTCAGCCACGCAGAAGGCCAACTAGGCAAGGATGCCTCATTCTGTCTTGCAAAGCAGTGATGAGATGCTCAGACAATTAGGGAACACCGAACTTATAAAGTTCTGCTGTAAGAATAGCTGCCTCTAAGTGGGGTACAGGAAACCCCACTTTCTACTTTGCTTACTCTTCCATTCCTCCTCTCCACCAAATCTATGTCCCTTAGAACAGGGGTCCCCAACCCCTGGGCCGCAGACCGGTACTGGTCCGTGGCCTGTTAGGAAACGGGCCGCACACTTCCGTCCATGCCATCCTGTCCGCTTACCACTTCTGTCTGCACCATCCTGAAACCATCCCCCCCCCCCCCGGTCCGTGGAAAAATTGTCTTCCACAAAACCAGATGCCAAAAAGGTTGGGGATCGCTGCAGAAAATTCAGTTCCTGATTAAACAGAGGTCAATTGTTTTTTTAAAATAAAGTGCCCATGAGCTTTCATTAACCTTTGCAACTGGAGGAATTCAGGCATATGGCATGTATTATCCAGTGTGGCCAAGATTGTTAGTGCTCTAACATCTATTGTTTACTAGAAGAAGCGTTGATTGATTCATGCTTACCAAGTTCATTGAAGAGGCAGAGCATTATGGAAACTCTCCATATTCCTCCGTGGTTGCCTTTTATTAAAAAGTAGTTAAGCACTCAGTCTGAGGTGGCAATGCTAAACATAAGGCTGTGCATATGCTCTCAGCTCCCAGATGCTTTAAATATGATAGTGTGGTCCTTTGGGAAAAGCCAGTGCTCAATTAACATGTCCTGTCTATTGAGGTTTTATTTGGTTTTATTGATGCTCTTTCTCTTTGGTAAGTAAACTAAGTTTTACGTTTATGCCTTTTGCTCAAATTAATTCCTAGAAAATGCTTATTGCCAACAGGTTGCAAGGAACATCAGACAAGCCTTGTTGGCTCAGAATGAATCCTGCATCCAAGCTTTTCTACAATGTCTCCAGTTTCCTTGGGTGGCAGAAAAAGCTTCTGTTTTTTAATTTCATTCTTGGGATGCTTAGAATTTTGGTGTTTAAAGCTTGCTTCACTGCAGAGTGGCAGAGATTGCTGCAACTGTTGTTATTTTCAATTGTTTATCTCTTCATAACTCTGAAAGCTCTATGATAGCTCATATTGGTAGCTCCATAGGATACTTTTTCCCCAAATGCCTGAAAAGCAACAGAGCCATGGAGAGAAAGTTGTATAATGAAAGCCAGGTCACCACACATCTTTTTTTTTTTTTACTAAGCTAAATGAGAAACCTGCATCCCATTTACCACATTTTCCCTAAAATGTTTTTGTCCTTGGGGGAAAGAAAACATTAAATCAAGTTCTTTTCTATCAAATTAAATGAGAATTGTCAACAAAACTGCAGAAGATGCAGAAGACTTCTGAAGTTGCAAAAGCAGGCTATTTTAAATTAAGGGGAATGAACAATCTTAGCTTGTATGAAGACTGCTCTAAAAAGTAACTCAGTCTTAAAAAGGTAAAGGTTCCCCCCGCACATTTGTGCAGTCGTGTCCGACTCCAGGGGCCGGTGCTCATCTCCGTTTGTTAGCCGAAGAGCCAGCGCTGTCCGAAGACGCTTCCATGGTCATGTGGCTGGCATGACGCATGCGGAACGCTGTTACCTCCCCACCGAAGTGGTACCTATTAATCTACTTGCATTTGCATGCTTTCGAATTGCTAAGTTGGCAAGAGCTGGGGTGAGTGCGGGAGCTCAATCCGTCAGGCAGGGCTAGAGATTTGAACCTCTGAACTTGCAATCTTCTGATCGACAAGCCTGGCGTCTTACTGGCTGAGCCACCACGCCCCTCCCCGCTCAGCTCAGTCTTAGTCCCCTCCTTTTCTGAGACATCAAGAATGCTCCATGTAGCAGCTATTGATGTGAAGTAGAAACAACAAGAAACCAGCCAAAATATGTGGGGCAGGAAATGAAGTTTCAGGTTGTATCTTCCAGCAGCACCAAGCCAGATAGGGGTATATTTAAATGTGTATGTGAGTGTGATGAATGTTATGGAAATAAATGCAGTACATAAACTTTCCAGCTATTTGCATTTCTGTAAAACTAATATAAATCACTGAGGTGGGAAGAGATCTTCAAAGTGTATTTGAAACAAATGGCAAAATAAAATGGGGTGAAAACTGTGGTCACTGAGGAAAAAAAGCCACCTTATTTTCGATTCTAATTATTAAAATTTCTCTCTCTCGACAAGTGAAATGAACATAGTCATTCATGCATAGTGGAAAAGTCAAATTGTCTGTGAATTAAATCAAAATAAAAAAGGGGAAGCCATAAAAAGTGTTCAGATCCACTACCAAAGGAGCCATCCTTTTGCAGTTGACATTTTGCAGTAGTCCTGGAGACATATGTTTTATCTTTCTAGGTGAATCATGCTCACAAAACAATGTGGAAATAATAGAAATTATGTGTTGCTTTTAAACAAACATGATCAATCCTGGACGGCTGGAACAGTTGGGTGAAGACAAATGGAAATGCAGAAAATTAAAACAACATGAAAAGTAAATACAAAATTTCCCACCTTAAAAACTTCTTGTAAAACACAGACAGTTTTTAAAAAGAGTATTGGTCTTAAAAGCTTGTTTTAAAAAGTGCATTTAAACCCAGGCATAGAACATATATTTAAAAAGACATGGTGTATCTCCAAAGGTCCTTTAGATAGTAATATCAACACATCAGGAAAAAATGTACTGTAAATAATTGGCATCTGTCTGATGGATTTGGCCTTAACATTCTAATCAGAAAGTTGCAGAAGCTAAAGATAGGGAAATGGCTCTGTATTCTCCCCTATTTTCCTTGAGTAATTGTGCATAAACATGGTTTTCATGGCCTTTAAAGATAGAAATACTAATTCTTCCCTTGGGTGGCAAAGTTTTCACATCTACCCCAAAAGGATAATGATATATTCTAGGCTAGAAAGAGAGACTTAACAGGATGCATTTGTATTTTAAGCATCTCATGGATGGAAAAGGAAGAGGCACTAGCATCCTTGGTAGATGTGAACTCATTGACATAGTTCAATTAGGACAAATCCATAGATCCTCTTATTTCAACATCTTGAAATGGGTCAGTGAGAGGTTAGTGTGTTCTAGGAACTCCAAAAATATGTTAATTAAGTGAGTCAGCTAAACACAAGAAGATTACATTTAGCCCTAAACCCATCCTAGGCTTGCATCGGGTTAAGCCAACTTCCCCTTTATCAGCTGGGTTGTGCAAACTGCTGACCATGGTCTTAAATAACCCTTATCTCTTTCAAGACCATTGTGAAATAGTAGAGAATTACTGGGAAAACAGATGCCCTCTAGCCATTTCTGGTTTCCCCTTTCAACCCTCTTCCCATACAATCTCCCCCCAATCACACAGGAGGTGAAAAAGTAGCAGAAACTATAAGATAGGAGGTAGACAATCCCCTTTGTCCCTGGCTGCAGTGATGACAACCCTCAACGTACCACTGTGGATTTTTTCTGGATTTTTTTTTTTTGGGGTGGGGAGGGGTGGTGGCTTGGGGAGGGAGAAAAGGGAACTGTAGAACAGAGAGAAACAACCACCTCCAACTGTAAGCTGCAAGCAGGCCAAGAGAAGAGCTAACTCGGCCATTCATGTCATAAGAACAAGGCCAGTATCTACTAGGTATTATTCTTTGTATACAAGCCAGAGTTCAAATATAGGTGCTTTGTGTAGAAAGATTCCATGTCGAATTCCGGGAAGAGTCAGAGGAAAACTCATCCTTAAAAGCATGGAGAAGTGTTGCGGACAAAGTAGTGTAGGACCACTACAAAGCCAATTCTTTATGCCAATATGACAAACTGGTACAATAATGTCAATCGAAGAGAATATTATTATTATTATTATTATTTATTTATTTATAATTATTGACAATAATGTCAATGGACAGGTCAATATGAGAAGGTGGGAAGGAACAGTTTGTGCCTTTACAGATTTCATAGATTGGACAGCATTTAGGCAGGAATGAAGCAGGTTTTGGTTTCCTCTTATTGCAGACACAAGATTTCTCTCTCTCTTCACCATATGGGAGGAAGTAAAAATGTTCACAAGAAAAGGAAGTGTAATAAGAGAAATGCACTGCTTTCTAGGATAGCATCATACATTAGGGGCACTTTAGTGTAGCTTATTTCTATTATCTGTTTTGGAACACACACATATGCCAAACCATCTTGGTAGAGGAAGACACAATGGCTCAGGCAAATCCCAGCTTAATTGGCAATCCTGGAGGTGACATTCCTTTTCTCTTCCACAGCCAGTCACCATTATGACAATACTTGAAGCCTTTGCAAACTGAAACAGTTTTTCCACCTCCCTACATCTGTCAGGTCCCTCTCTAATCCTGTTGACCATTGCAATTACAAAAGGACTTGGAGGTTTTTTCTTAATTGTAAGTCACATTTAAATGTCATCTCGTCAGCTTCTGGGGTGTGTTCCTTCTGTGGACTCAGAAATCAAGCAATTGCACGCCAAACAGATGGTGTGAAGTCAATCTTTTTGAAAATAACAGAGGCAGCCTCTCCACACAATTCTTACGAAGGAAAAAAATATATACGTATTTTTTTTCCCAATGAAGCAAACACCAGATGTATTTTGTTTGCAAGAAAATTTATAAAGCAGGTGCTAATCACAGAGAGCATAGCTTGCTACTGATTCTTTTTTATAAAAAAAAGCCTTTATACAAATTGTCCATTAATTGCAACCAAATCTGCAGAGTTAAGCCCTCTTCTTGAAATGAAAGGGATTCTCATTAAATATTTTGCAATTATCTGCCAAAACAGACTCTTGCTTGACATAGCCAAGTACCATATCACTGTCTCTGCCTTCCTCTCTCTCTGTATTCTTCTGGGTTTGTATTTTTGCATGTGTGAATGTGTATGAGTGTGTGTGTGTGTGTGTGTGAGAGAGAAACAGGAGCTTTGCTCATAAAGTTGTGGTTGTGCATTTGGTGTGAGATTAGCCTCACTTCCCTTATGATAAAAGGGAATCCAGCATTGCTGGATGCTTTGTCATTGAAAGCAATTCCAGTTGTTTCTTTGAATGGAGAATGGAGTTTCAATGCAATTAGCCCACCAGAATAAAGTGATATCTGAGGCTTGACATTTTCTTGTTAGAAACCCCCAGCCAATTCACACAACGACCTAGTGGGGGGGGGGGAGTGAAAAAGAGGAGAAAGAATCTCTCTCTCTCTCTCTCTCTCTCTCTCTCTCTCTCTCTCTCTCTCTCTCTCTCTCTCTCTCTCTCTCATCTACTGCTCTGTTGGAAATGTTTCCTTCCTTCCATAACAGAAAGGGAGAAGATGACACTCTATCTCTCCATTCACAGAGATGCATCCTGCTGCCTTTGTCCTGGCCAGCCTTTCCTGTGTCTTCTCTTGTTGCATTTTCCAACTGCCTTCTTCATGCCCAGCCAACTCCATATCCATAGTAGATCAGAAGACAGTCCAGCCTCAGAACCTTTTACCATCTTTGGTGGACTTGTGAGAAGGCTAAAAAGTTCTGGGATCAAATATGTATTATTATTCAAAAGATTCTTAAAGTAACTATACAAAGAAAACCAGAACCTTTTCTTTTGGGATTGATGGAAAAGGAATTAGAGAAACAACATGGAGTTCTGATTTTATATATGATTACGGCTGCAAGATTGTTATATGCACAACGATGGAAAGATCCACAAATACCTATGGTTGAAGAATGGATTGTTAAATTAATGGACTTGGCTCAAAAGGCTAAATTAACAGCTTTAATAAGAGAGCACTCTATTTCTGCATTTATATTAACTTGGCAACCACTTTTGGAATACTTGCTTGTAATAGAAAAAAATGAGATTTTGATTTTGGGTTTTAGAGATTAAATGGTTTGTTGTAATAGAAATAATGTTATTATGGGTTAATTAATTGTTCTTTTTTCTTTAGTTCTGTTTTCTATCTATTCTATAGTCTTTTTTGTATCTTAATTATATTTTGAAAATAAAAAAGTTTTTATGTCAAAAAAAAGAAGACAGTCCAGGCTCCTAATCAATATCAGTTGCCTTTTAAAATGGCTTCCAAAGAGTTGTGAGGCACAAAGGCTGAAAGCATCATTGTCCTTACAGGAAGATGACAACATTCTGAATAGATCTGCTTTACATAGATCTACTCCCATGACTTTGGTCTTCAAACAGCATTAATAGCGTCTTATGGACAAGACAAAAGGAATGTTTAATAGTCAACCGCCACTGTTGCTTCTCAAGAGCTAGTGTTAGTTCTGATGTATCCCAATAGGATGAAACCAGTCACATGGTGCCTCCTGGTGGCTCAATGATTCTAGTGGTTAGATTTACTCATAATCACAACCATGTCTTTCTTCCTTCATATTTGTATTGCCTTGCCCTTCAGAGGTATACAATTAGATTTAGAGCCATTTCTTTGGAGATAAGCTCCCCCAATCATCAAACTCCACCAGGTTGTGGAAATCACTCGTCAGATGATTAACTGACCCATTCCAGCACTCGTGATCAAAATTAAGTCTTAGGGAATGAATGGGGTTACCCTTGATATTCTGCCTTTGCGGACATTGCAGGGGTTGGCTCCCTGGGACCCCCAAAAGAGAGTGCCATATGTGTATGATCTGCTTACTTCTGTTCACAGTGGTATTGAACTGATTGCAGCCCTTCATTTTTTTTAAAAAAAAACCCTTTTTGACTTTTGACTCCATGGTTACGTGCTGCCAAAACTACCCCAAGGAATGCTGTCTGAGTTAGCAGCTGCCAATAAAGCATGATATGAGGACCAGACCAATAAGTCCATCTGCGAGGAATAGTGGAAATGAACTTGCTCGGCTTTGCTAGGTGTTCAGTTTTGCTTCGTTTATTTATCTGACAAGGAACAGCCTCTCCCAGCCCCACCTTCTCAATTCTAGGCAAGGATCTACCTTGTTTATTATATGTCTGCATAAAAATGGAAGGTGCACCCTAAATTCCTGGAGAGAAAATGATAGCTTTATACAGGTATTTATTTCTCCCTCAACAACTACTGATTTAGCAATGCGTTCTTCTAAAATCCTCATTTGTGGGGCCCATTTTATATTAATTTTTTAGTATAGATGATTTGAAACCTATGAATATTCATGCTGTCTAATTTGCTTGCTCCTATTAGAATTATATCTCAACTCTCTCTCTCTCTCTCTCTCTCTCTCTCCCTCTCCCTCTCCCTCTCCCTCTCCCTCTGTGTTTGTTTTATCCCTGCGTTTCTTTATGGTGCACAGTTTCCTCCCTCCCTTTTCTTCATGTAGCTCCTATTTTGAGAGCCTCTTAGCATCCTTCTACTTTGCAATCTAAAATTGCTGCATCTTTGCTAAGCTGCCTTCATCATGTTTGTAAATGTGTTCTTGGTTCCACAGGCAATTTGTTTGTCCTAGCACCTCTCCAGATAAAGAAAATCTAACTGATGCTACCTGTGAATGTATGTGAATCTATGACTTGCAGCTGATTTCTATGCATTAAAAAATAGAACTGGTTCCAGTGGACATGAAAAGCATCTCTCTGTGTGTTTACCAGGGAGTGAGTCTCACCTATGGCACTGACTCCCTCAAAAAAGTCTCAAGGACTATCATTTAAGATGTTTCCTCTCCCTTTTAATGAATAAAGAAGCCCAGGTAGTTTCTGCATTTGATGTGCAAAAGTATTTATCAACATCTGTAACCATTGTTCGGAAGGAAGGAAGGAAGGAACTCACAACCCACAACACACCCACAACATTTAGTCTGAAACACAATGCTACCCAATGTGGATATGTTTTTACTATTTTGAAGGCAGTGAAAAACCACTTATCAAAGAACTCAACAAAAACTTCAGTTCTGTCATAAATATACAAATGGAATGGAGACAAATCTATTGGTACATTTGCACAAAGGCCGATGTAGGAAGATTTCCTTTTCTTCCCTTCAGATGGCTGTTTTTCTTATTTTCCCATCTTTAGTCTTTCCCTCCATTGTAAAGAACAGGAAATGGAATAGTGTTTTCTGGCCTGGTTTTTGTTGTTTGCATCCAGGAGCAGCCTATATAGTCTCAGTTCCTGAGTTGTGAATGTGTGTGTGTTGTTTCATACACATACTGGCCCCTTATCAGCCCTTTGAGATAGTCCTGGCAGGAAACAAAAACTATGACTACTAACACTATCTTGATTGTTAGGTTACAATAACCAAATCTTGCAAGACTGAAAAGTATTCCCCCCTCCTTTCCTTTTAATTTCCAGAGAACTAGGGAGGATCCCTTCTGAGATGCTTTCTATACCCCAATTCCTTCTGTGGGCTGAGATATCTCTTGTCTGACCCTCATCTAGGCTATGGCTCTTCCTCTTGTCTCCCAAGGTTATTCTTACAGCCCATTACATCCCTTTCAAACATCTGGTGCTGAGAATCAGGATCAACATGGCTTCCTCTTCTGATAATTATGTGCTGGAACAGATATAAGTTGGACTGGTGTAGTTGTTCCATTGTAGCCTGTAGGCAGAATCTGATGAAATCCCCAAAGCCACAGTGTCATGTTGGGCATTGGCTGTTTATCGGCTTCCCATTGGCCAAAGGAAAGGCTCCAAGTAACCCATTGTCCTAACCTGGAGTGCCCAGGAAGAGTAATTAGCAGTGGTTTAACTCCTTGACCATTGTTATTGTGCATTGGAAAAGGCATCCCAACAGCACTTGGAAGCACCAGGAAGAAAAGATGGAGGTTGTTATTGTTTTTTCAAGTGCCTGAATGATGATAGATCAGTGTTTCTCAGCCTTGGCAACTTTAAGATGTGTGGACTTCAACTCCCAGAATTCAATCTGAAGAATGAATCCAAAGGTGATTTAATCCATTCAACGATTCAGTTTGGATTTCCAAACAGAATTGCCAAATTCAATCAAAGCTTTGAACTGAATCAGTTTCCTGCAAGTCATTGGGATCAAGCCCAGTTCAAAGATGACACAAGTTTTCATTTATGCGCAAGCACTTTTTCCCCCCTCTGAATGAGTTTGAAAGTTTGAGAGGCTTCAATTCGATTTTCCAAATTGAATCCAAATAGAGAATCAGACTGACGTTGAAAATCGATTCACTAAATCAAATTGGAACAGGGTTGATTTT
Source organism: Charina bottae (assembly GCA_023362775.1). NCBI lineage: Eukaryota > Metazoa > Chordata > Lepidosauria > Squamata > Charinaidae > Charina > Charina bottae. Next base: position 21,742,020 of record JALMGJ010000015.1, read on the forward strand.
CATTTCCCTAGTAATCAAGTGATAGCAGAGTGCTGAGGAAAGTGCTTACCCATTTCCTAGTAGCAAGCCATTTTTCAGACAATTGGCCTCTTTCCTTGATATGCAAAAGCAGAATTACACGGATGAGAGGAATGCGTACAGTTTGACTTAGTTATGGAATTCTGCTGTCCTTCATGCAAAATTCAGCTATCCTGTGAATGCAACCTATGAACAACAAAACAGGAGGAGCAGAAGATAGGAAAAAGTTTAAAGCAATGTGTCATACAGAGTGGAGGTCGAGCTACACAATCTTCCCTGCCTGATTTCTGGCACTACATTTTCTGAAGATGCAATAGAGTTAAGTATTTATACAATGACTTACATTCTAGGCCAGCTGTAGGGTAGCTCTCACTGCTCAATATAGGAACATTTTACCATTTAAAAAAACAGACAGACAAAACCTCTTTTCCTTTCTATTAAATGTCCTCCTGAACAATCAGATTTTGATTAATATCCAACAACAGTAAATCCCTACAGGGCATCAACTTGGAAATATTGATGCTTGGATTTTTTATTTTTAAATAGCACTGACTTGATTCAACCTCTTTAATTAATACAGTATATACAAGCATAGGAGATTTCATCAAACCTGACTATCTTTATATGCTGCATTATTACAGGGACTGTAAAAGCAGCTGAAGGCTCTTGTAATCAAGAAGAGATCACTTGGTTCTTGGGTGCATCTGGGGCCTGAATAATATCCAGCTATTCAAATGCATCACTCTGCATTTTAGGTCTGGTTCAGAATGAAAGCATGCTGCCTAATGGAAATGTTCTTAAGCCATCAGAGAGCTGGGGTTCACTGGGTGCTGAGAATAGAAATACTATTCTTCCAAGGTGATTGTCATGGAAGTCTTGGTAAATCAAATGAGGAAGAAGGCATGAAAAAACTGCTTTTGTCACAGGGAGAGAAACCAACATTAGCTTCAGCCTCCATGCAAGAAAGATTTTTCCTCCTCCTCCTCCTCCTCCTCCTCCTCCTCCTCCTCCTCCACCACCACCACCACCTCCACCACCACCTCCTCCTCCTCCTCTTCTTCTTCTTCTTCTTCTTCTTCTTCTTCTTCTTCTTCTTCTTCTTCTTCTTCTTCTTCTCCTCCTCCTCCTCCTCCTCCTCCTCCTCCTCCTCCTCCTCCTCCTCCTCCTCCTTCCTTCTTCCTTCTTCCTTCTTTCCTCCTCCTCCTCCTCCTCCTCCTCCTCCTCCTCCTCCTCTTCCTTCTTCCCTCCTCCTCCTCCTCCTCCTCCTCCTTCTTCCTTCTTCCTTCTTCCCTCCTCCTCCTCCTCCTTCTTTCCTCCTCCTCCTCCTCCTCCTCCTCCTCCTCCTCCTCCTCCTCCTCCTCCTCCTCCTCCTCCTCCTCCTCCTCCTCCTCCTCCTTCTTCTTCTTCTTCTTCTTCTTCTTCTTCTTCTTCTTCTTCTTCGCGTTTTCCCACTATTTTTGCAGGGTCTGCTTTTCGGATCTTGAAACACCACTTTCCCCGATCATCCGCATCCTCAGGGCATAGCCCATCAATTTGCATGTCCTTATTGATGGTATCCTGCCATATCTGTTTTGGTTGCCCACGTGGCCATCGATTTTAAGATGGTAAGCTATTTTATATTATAAGAAGCATTGCTAATAACAAGGCAGCAGGAGACGACGGTATCCCAGCTGAACTGTTTAAAATCTTGCAAGATGATGCTGTCAAGGTGATGCATGCCATATGCCAGCAAATTTGGAAAAAACAAGAATGGCCATCAGATTGGAAAAAATCAACTTATATCCCCATACCAAAAAAGGGAAGCACTAAAGAATGTGCAAACTATCGAACAGTGGCACTTATTTCACATGCCAGTAAGGTAATGCTCAAGATCTTGCAAGGTAGACTCCAGCAATTCATGGAGCCAGAATTGCCAGATGTACAAGCTGGGTTTAGAAAAGGCAGAGGAACTAGAGACCAAATTGCCAATATCCGCTGGATAATGGAGAAAGCCAGGGAGTTTCAGAAAAACATCTATTTTTGTTTTATTGACTATTCTAAAGCCTTTGACTGTGTGGATCATAACAAATTGTGGCAAGTTCTTGGTGGTATGGGGATACCAAGTCATCTTGTCTGCCTCCTGAGGAATCCGTATAACGACCAAGTAGCAACGGTAAGAACAGAGCACGGAACAACGGACTGGTTTAAGATTGGGAAAGGAGTATGGCAGGGTTGTATACTCTCACCCTACCTATTCAACCTGTACGCAGAACACATCATGCAACATGCTGGGCTTGAGGAATCCAAGGCTGGAGTTAAAATCACTGGAAGAAACATTAACAATCTTAGATATGCAGATGATACCACTCTGATGGCTGAAAGCGAGGAGGAGTTGAGGAGCCTTATGACGAAGGTGAAAGAAGAAAGTGCAAAAGCTGGGTTGCAGTTAAACCTCAAAAAAACCAAGATTATGGCAACCAGCTTGATTGATCACTGGCAAATAGAGGGAGAAAAATTGGAGGCAGTGACAGACTTTGTATTTCTAGGCGCAAAGATTACTGCAGATGCTGACTGCAGCCAGGAAATCAGAAGATGTCTACTTCTTGGGAGGAGAGCAATGGCAAATCTTGATAAAATAGTTAAGAGCAAAGACATCACACTGACAACAAAGGTCCGCATAGTTAAAGCAATGGTATTCCCTGTAGTAACCTATGGCTGTGAGAGCTGGACCATAAGGAAGGCTGAGCGAAGGAAGATAGATGCTTTTGAACTGTGCTGTTGGAGGAAAATTCTGAGAGTGCCTTGGACTGCAAGAAGATCAAACCAGTCCATACTCCATGAAATAAAGCCAGACTGCTCACTTGAGGGAATGATATTTAAGGCAAAACTGAAGTACTTTGGCCACATAATGAGAAGACAGGATACCCTGGAGAAGAAGCTGATGCTAGGGAAAGTGGAGGGCAAAAGGAAGAGGGGCCGACCAAGGGCAAGATGGATGGATGATATTCTGGAGGTGGCAGACTCAACCATGAGGGAGCTGGGGATGGTGACGGCCGACAGGAAGCTCTGGCGTGGGCTGGTCCATGAAGTCACAAAGAGTCAGAAGCGACTGAACGAATAAACAACAACAAAAAGCTATTTTGGTGACAGTGGAAGGTGCCGCTCTAAGGACATGTCCATACCAATGAAGCCAGTTTTCTCTCATCTTCTCTGTAATTAATGACACACCTAGCTGTTGTCGAATGGCATAATTTGTGACGTGGTTGAGTAGGGAGATGCCCGATACCCAATGGAGCATACGCATTTCCATAACGTGGAACGGCTGTCTACACTCTTTGTTGCTGCCCAACACTCGGTGCCATACAATGCCACAGGGTGGACAATCGACTTATAGATCTTAGATTTGAGATGGATTGGCATTTTTTGTCACAAAGCACACTGGTGAGTTCTCGCCAACACAGCCAGGCTGCATTCATCCTTGCTTGCACATTCCCCCCCCCCTCCACTCTCTCTCTCAAAAACAGAAGAATCTAGTTGATACGATTCATCTGCAAACTCTACACAATGCAATTTCTGTAGACATTTGCAAAGTCTAATTGAAAGAAAACAAACTCTTTGTTTCAAATCTGCTCTTTGGAAGGCCTTGCCCCAGCCCCCCCTTTCTCTGTTTTGTCCTCTTGTCCTCATCCAGCATGATGACAGAAGCTTTATTTCCCCCCCTTCCCTCATTTTATGTACTTGAACAAATGATAAGATTTAGGATTGGCTTCAAAATGAAATTCACAAATGAACTGTCATTGAAAAATTGTTCAGCCAAGATGAGTAACCCTTGATTGAAGTCAAAAGACACATAACAGCCCTGTGGGCATTCAAACCCAACAGCTTTTTTTGCTTTCCACTTGGGACAGAGGTATGAAGTTCTAATGCCCAGGAATCTCCTGCCAATCACCTGTGCAAGAAGGGGAGTGGGTTTTTCATATGCAATCCCTATCACAAGTACAATGAAGAAACACTAACTATGGTAGGCATCCATCACAGACTCCATGGATCATCAATATAAGATGAAGCATGTGGGAAATACAATTTATTCTGAATTAATCTAATGAATTTGTTGTTGATGTTAATCTTCAGATACTTGCAGTTTCATGTAAAATTCAGAAGGGCCACAATTCCTGATCCTAACTATTTCACATGTCTATCAACAATGAGGTTGATCCAGAGGTAAGTCTCTATGGAAGAGACTTCAATAGAGTATGTAGCCCTGACACATGTATTTGTGTGTTAGGGGGGAAATTTTGTGATTGGCCATAAGAGAACAGGATTCACTTTGAAACTCAACTTCTTAAGGATCTGCATATCCCTTTTATCATTCTTCCTTTAGAAATAGAGGAGGGATACTCCTTGGAGGATTTGGGGAGGGGTCCATAACTGCTTAAACCTTTGGGTCTTCTTTTTCCCATACATCATCAGACTTCATGCACACATGTCCTCCATACTATCAGGTGTAGAAACTGAGACAGGTAAACAACCATCCAGCCAGGCTCGTCACAATTAGCCCTTGCTGCTAATGATGCAGTCCTTCAAGACTAGGGCTTCCAGAGTGAGTATGGCTGAATCGCTGAATGGCCAGCTGCTCAGATGGTTTTGACTCATTGTTGAAACAACAACTCTCTTTCTCTCTGGGAATTAGCAACATGTAATATCTGTGATGCAACTTTTTATTATGCACTTTTCCAGTTAATGAGGAAGATTCTTACATCCTTCTGCTTTTTCCTAATTCTAGTAGCAAGCCTTAGGCCATTTCCTCCCCAAAAACTTATAGCATGTTCTAGAGTCCAACCATCATTGGGCCAAAATACTAGTAATGAGGACAGGTTTTATATTATTTTAATAATGGAATAATAACAGCTCCAAAAGGAAGACTAGGAGTAGAAGCATTCCAGAAAAAAGAAGACCCAAAGGTTTAAGCAGTTATGGACCCCTCCTCAAATTCTCCAAGGAGTATCCCTCCTCTATTTCTAAAGGAAGAATGATAAAAGGGATATGCAGATCCTTAAGAAGTTGAGTTTCATAGTGAATCCTGTTCTCTTATGGCCAATCACAAAATTTCCCCCCTAACACACAAATACATGTGTCAGGGCTTCATACTACATATAAGTATTAAACTGTCTCTCCCACCCTGTATTCCAAACTGGACACAAGAAGGTAAAATTAATAGATTTAGTGAAGATTATTAGATGGCTGTAACGAATTACATCCTTTATCTAACAGCAACCCAGAATCCTCTCTTCTGTATATGGTAGTCCATGGATTTGAATCTTGGATGGCCTTCTCCTGTCTTTTTGAGTAGGTACAACCATAGAGCTCCTCATTTTCCAGCCCTTGATGTTTTCTGCCATCTGCCCTCACCAGTTTCAAATGTATACCAAGTGCAAAAGTTGTCTATTATTACTATTATTATCATTAATTAATTAATTAATTAATTTTATTTTTATCCGGCCTTTATTATTTTTATAAATAACTCAAGGCAGCAAACATACCTAATAGTCCTTCCTCTTCCTATTTTCCCCACAACAGCAACCCTGTGACGTGAGTTGGGTTGAAAGAGAGTGACTGGCCCAAGGTCACCCAGTCGGCTTTCATGCCTAAGGCGGGACTAGAACTCTCAGTCTCCTGGTTTCTAGCCCAGCATCTTCACCACTAGACCAGACTGGCTCTGCTTTGGTTATACCACAACTTGGCTTTTGGAATATATTTTAATGGAGGACAACTTTGAAAAGTGCCTGGTAGCCTCCATTTGTTCTAAATGTGGCAGCTAGGTGGCTGATGCTGCCCAGATAGCTTAAAAAGGGAGAGGACAATTTGAAAAGATCCTTGTTTTCCTACTCACTGGACACCTCAAGGCTGTCAAAACTGCTTTTCCCTATGAATTGCCCCACCCTCTTATTAGAAGAGGCTGCTTAACTACGTAACTGTTAAGAGTCATCTCTTTAGACTAGCTAGACCATTACACATTAATGATTTTAGTGTTGCTGATTTAAATGATCTTATTTGCATCATTTTATGCTGTATTTTGGTAATTTTAAAAACATAAATGTCTATAAATAAAAATTGAAAAATGAACAAATAGTCTTGTTAATTATCATACCAGGAATTTAATCAAGCTGGTGTTGAATGAAGATTTCTCATTAGAGAGCCAAACCTAGAGCTGAAAGTGATAGAACACAGGAGGTGAATCCATGGCCTCATTAATGCATTCAGCTATATGGTCATCTGAATTCAGGGACACAGCTGACCTTTGTGTACAACGACGAAGGCCTGGCTAGGAGTTCACATTTCAAACAAGCTCTTACAAGAGCATCTTGCATGTCCTCCCCTTTTCCTTTTAGACGGTAGTTTCTATCCTCTCTGAAACTTCCTATTAGAGCACCAACATCTTGTTGAGATGCTGAATTAGACTTCCAAAAATATTTAAGGTTTATCTGCCCTTGCAAAATGTCAAGCTGCAGTTCATGAACGGGATGTATATTTCCACTGAGAATTTAAGTAATGTGTTCTGGAAGAAAATCATTGTCCAACAAACTGCTTTTATATCAACACATTAGCTCCCTCTTAGTATTCTAAAAGGAGCAAAGAGGGTAAGATGAAACAAATAAATAGCTTAATGAAGGAAGAAGCTTTCTGCCCAACTCTCCCCCACCCCAGCTTTTTGTTAACTTTCCATTCATACATCCCCAATATCCCTTTACATTATATTAAAAGGGCATTTATATGAAACAGTGGAAAATCAAAGATTTAAGTTCTTGTTCTCTTGATTGCAGTTACAGGGTGACATTATTTTATTGCCTCTGTCAAACCTAGTCCCTAATTTACACCACCACATGAGGCTGTCTCTTGAGTGCATAGAAGCTAAATTATGGTTTTAATTGTCAAAAAAGCTCCTACTCTAAAGTAAACAATTGAAAGCTTACTGCTCAAACACATTTGGAAGCTAGCCAGTAGCTAGCCAATGATTTAATTAGAGAAGCTGATCTTTCATATACTATAACTAGGAACCATGATAAACTGGATTAACCAATGATCCATGGGGCCAGTGTTTTGGACACTAATTGGCACACTTCAGTAGATAGATAGATAGATAGATAGATAGATAGATAGATAGATAGATAGATAGATAGACAGACAGACAGACAGACAGACAGACAGACAGACAGACAGACAGACATAGAAGTATTAAGCTTTCCTAACTCTTAACTGGTGAATTAATTCTGTCTTATTTCAATATGGAGTTCTTCCTTCCATGGGCAACTTCTAAATAAGTGAACTTCCATTCCAGAGCTCCCCAGCCAGCATGGCCATTACTAAAAAAACCTAGGAGTAGAGCTCACCCACATGGAAGTTGTCAGGTTTGGGAGAGACTTTGTCCTACACAAAGCTAAATTATTTAAAAAATGCATTTATTTATGAAATGGGGCACCATTCTTTACTGTTTTGCAAACTCTCTGTGTCCACAATTCCTAGAAATGGAGAGTCCTGCTCCGTGATGATATATATTGCCAACCAGTGATGATATAAATCAGAGCTTTCCAAACTGTGTGTCGCGACACATTAGTGTGTCAGCTGCAGTGTCTGGGTGTGTCTTGGCGGCTGCTGCCTCCGAGCCCTGCCAGGATTCCACGCAGGTCCTAGTGCCTGCCTTGTGCCTTCCTGCCTCCAAACCTGCTGTGATTCCACGCAGGTCCTAGTGCCTGCCTTGTGCCTTGCTGTAAGAGTGTGTCGCGAAATGATGCATGTCTAAAAAGTGTGTCACCAACATGAAAAGTTTGGAAAGCTCAGATACAATAGGCTTATCCCATGGACCAATGGGATCAGATAGATTTCATTCCCCACCCCAGTAGTTTTCAGTCCTGTTGTAGGATTCATCCTTTCCCACTTACTCTTTCTTGTTACCAGCCATTTCTGCAGCAGAAGGAAAGGAAAAACAAGGTAGACTGCCTTCTTCCCATTTCTTCCTTCCTTTCTTTTTATGTGTTTGATCACCCAGCCATTCTGAGCAATGGACATAATAAAAACAAAAACAGTGAGACCAAGGGAAAACAATAATTCAAAACATAAAAGAAGCCACAATAAAATATAGTGGTAAAACCAGTTAAACTGTTGAAACTCTCTTGCCATCCTGTTTCAAAAGAAATTTGCAAATTTTGAAGTTTTTGTTAAACAAATTCCTTCATCCATATTATCCACCTCCTTTATCAGTAAAGTACAGCTGAAATAGACATTACAATTATAGCACTTTCTGAGATGGATGGATGGATGGATGGATGGATGGATGGATGGATGGATAGATAGATGATAGATAGATAGATCGATCAGGGCTAAGATCCTGTGGGACTTCCACATCCAGATGGACAGGCAGGTACTGACCAATCAACCAGACATTGTGGTAGTAGACAAGGACCAGAAGGCAGCGGTGGTGATAGATGTAGCAGTGCCAAGTGACAGCAATATCAGGAAGAAGGAGTAGGAGAAACTGGAGAAGTACCAGGGCCTGAAGGAGGAACTAGAGAGGATGTGGAAAGTGAAGGCCAAAGTGGTCCCAGTGGTGGTGGGAGCACTCGGGGCTGGGACTCCTAAGCTGGGAGAGTGGCTCCAACAGATCCCAGGAACAACCTCAGAGCTCTCTGTCCAGAAGAGCACAGTGCTAGGAACAGCTAAGACACTGTGCAGAACCCTGAAACTCCCAGGCTCTGGTAGAGGACCCAAGGTTGAGGAAGACACATACCACCCATAGGGGTGAGAAGGGAATACACACACACACACACACACTGAATACACATCTTAGAATAATCTAATTCTCTGTTTCAGTTCCTTCAAATCTCTTTCTATGTCTCTTTCTCTGAAAAGAAGCATTCTTCAGGTGGGGTGAGGTGGACCTCTAAACAATATGCTTGATTGTTCCATCAGACAGACTTTATAAAAAGATCTATTTGCATGACTGTGTTGCATATTTTTCACACACACACACACACACACACACACACACACATATATATATATATATATATATATATATATATATATATATCTCAATCACACTAAGAGAAAGAAATCCAGATTGTCTCCATATTTCAACGGGATCCTTGTAAATGCAAAGAATGCAGCTGTGAAAATAAAGCATTATTAAGATTATAAAATCTTTCTTTCTTTCTTTTATTTTTATCCAATACAGAAGTTGCTGAATCTTTTCTTGCATACTTTAAATTGTTGACTAGCTTGCAAAACAAGCTAACAAGAACTCCAAGAAGTTTTGGGAGATGGTATTAAGCTGTCCCTCCACAAATAAAATCCTTCAAGTGGTCATGTAATCTACCCTTAAGCCCCCAAAGAAATATAACTTGGGCCTAAACTGTCACTAACAGATGTTTCTGTATTAATTTTAGTAACTGACCCCATTCCATGGGCAATGGAATATTAACAATATTGCAGAACTTTCTCTTGAGTGGATTCATTACTAATTCATCAAAAAATAAAATAAAAGAGATCAACCTACAATTAATTAAGCAGGCATCAGTATATTGTCCTACAATTTCTCTGGCTTTTATTCCACTAACTGAGGATTGACTTTTCAGTCTTATCATTTGGATGACCAGGTCTTCTGAGGCTGGGATCTGCAGAGAGAGCACCTCAAGACTTTATCTCACTCTGATGGATTCCTAGTTCCTTGAACAAAGCCTCTGCTGGGGAAGTATGGGAGTTACAATGGAGCAACGGTGGCAACTTTGGAGATGTCCTGCAGGAGAATTGAACCTACCAGGCTCCCTTGATCAAGAGAACCTAATCTTTCATGCTTGCAGAATCTAGTTGTTCGAGCTCTTATATCTGGGATCATCATCTCCTCTTTGGTCCATGGAATAAGTCTATTTTCATTACCTCCCTAAATTGGGTCAGGTTCATATATCACAGTTCATATACTGTATCACCTGATGTCTTTAACCATGTTTTATTGGATAAGTGGGTTCACACATCATGCAAAGCCCTAAATTATGGATTACCAACCAGAAGGTCTAGGTCCAGATGTCACAATCAGTCGAATACTGTGACTGGCAAATCGCAATGGCTGAATTTCACAGAAAGCTGAGCCAAAACCAAACCAGCAACATTATGGCTTAGGGTGATGTGTAAACCCAACTAGGAAGAAGAGAACAACAGATGAGGTAGCTCAGCTGTTCATTTACATTGAACGGTTTTCTGGGTGCAGAACAGTTTTGAATAGTCAAGGTTCGCCATGTGCAATACAGCCAAAGTGGACAAACATCATTTTATACCAGGGGTGGGCAACGTCAGGCCCACGGGCCGTATAAGGCCCACGGGGCCACCGCCTAAGGCCCGCGGGGCTCCCACCCGCAAACCCCGCCCCTTCCACACGATTGGCTCCCGCCCACAAACCCCGCCCCCCAGTGCTTGTGATTGGCTCCCACCCGCAAACTACGGTGCCCAGTCCGCAGAAATCCCAGAAACCCCGCCCCCCACCCCCTCAGTCCCCAGTTATAAATATCCAAATGGCCCTTGGCAGAAAAAAGGTTCCCCACCCCTGTTTTACACCCTTTTATCATCCATCACTTATTTTTAAATGTTCATTACTCATCATACCAACCCTCCTTAGTTTTAGTAGGTCTGGAGAGAGGCAAAGCATGACGTAATTAGAATTTGCTAATAATGGGTTTATAGAACAAATCCATACCCCCTCCATCTTTGGGTAGTTTGCTTTGTGTCTCCTATAGAAGAAAGAAAAGCTTGTCTTTCACTTTCCCATTTGTGGGAACTGTGTCATCCTGTGGGAATAGTTCTAAGTTATTTTTTTCATAGCTGAAAGATTCCTATTTGCTACAGTACTGCCTTTGGCTGATCAACAGTTTAAAGGCTGACGAAGCAGATTATCTATGTTTGCTTGCACAATTGTGCAGTTGTTTTTAGATATATTGTAATGTGTTTTGCTTGTGGTTCATTGTGTTTTATCAGGAGGGACATTATGGCTTTAACATTTTGAAGTGCTAGCTTTAAGATAGATGTATATGAAGATCCGTCACATTTAATTATCTCCTCCATCAAATTCAGTAAGTGGTCTATTAAGAGAGAAATGACTGGTTCATATACTCATTAGGAAAGGAAGATTTCAGGGTACAACAAAGAGGGAAGAAAATTTTATTTCTGACTCAGCCTGGAATAAAAAGGGAGGAAGGAGATTAAAAACAAAACAAAACAAAAAACTACAAAAAAACACCTCAACACAATGTTTAAATAACAATGCTATTTTTATTATTTTGTTAAGAACAGCCTATGGAGGTTTGAAAACATTTATATTGACAGAGAAAACCGGGGAAGACTCCCTCTTGATATGCAAAGGAAACCCAATTGTATAAATGATAGGATTGGGTAACCCATTTAAGACAAAGGAAGTAAGAATTTATTCATAGCATCATCCAGTCTGTGGAATTTGTGGCTAAAAACTGTTATGATAGATATTATACAAGATGTTTGTGACCAATCAGGATGTATCAGCCACTCTCACTCATGCTGCGAGACCACACTTCAGCATTATCTAAATGAAAAAAAAATGAAAACCCCAATGTTTGGAAGTGTGCCCTAGAGAAAATAAAGAATAAGATAGCATAGCAGGGTAGGGTAGGCAGGTGGGGCAGAGTAGACAAGGAGATGGGGAACCACCTCCCCAATTTTCCTTCTGCTAAGTCTTGTATGACCATAATGACATCCATCCAAGGAACAGTCAAGCCCCACGTTGAACCATTTTGAGAGATATGCTTTTAAGATGTCTAATTTTGAAAGATGTAGATTAGGACATCTGGGAATTGCAGAAGGAGAAGCATTCAATAATGTTAAATTGCTCAAGATTTGACCCTTAATATAACACAAGTCCAGGAAAAAAATCTCTCCTACCAATATGTTGGGATATTTTTCTTTTGCAACAGAAAGAGGAAGCAGTTACCTTTGGATTTCTTTTCATTATTTCTGATACAACCCTTCAGAATACACACACACACACACACACACACACACACACACACACACAGGTCAAAAGGAAGAAGAAAAGTAGCCAAACACTCAAGATGGGATGAGATCCAATAGAAGTCTATTAGAGTAGTACTTCAAACAACACCATTTCTTTCCCTTTATTCTTCCCTCTTATAAATAATGTTCAAAGAGCTCTTGCTTGATGTAAGCAGTGGGAAGTTTCTCTACACATTAAAGGGAAATTAGCACGTAACCGGAATATATGTTCAAGGCAGTGAAGAGACAAGGTGTTTAAAATACAGAGCAAGCTAGTGAATGATGCCCCCATTTGGTGGGCAAGTAAGACCGTACTTTAAAAATCCCTCTGGGAGAAAATTAATGGTAGACAGTACAAGAGAAGACAATATATGGGAATATCACATTAATATCAGCTCATGTCAAAGATGGTGTCAACAGCTGAAAAAGAAAAGTTGATGTTAGACATGCAATGGTATTGCCCCCCCAAAAAAGGTAAGAACTGAGTATCAAAGAAAATGGAAGTCTGAAAATACATGAAATGAATGAATTCTTTTTCTATATTTCTTTTCACTTTCTTGTTACTTTTCTTTATTCTCCCTTAATTCAAAATGTGTACTGTTTTTAATTCTGTTGAAAAACATCTTCAATAAAAATTATTTTTAAAAAAAGAAAATGGGTTCTGATTGAAGCAGCAGTTACAGTTAGCATCAAAAATGGTGGACTCCCCTTCTTCTTGGGTGTTCAAGGAGAAAGTGGAGAACCATTTATCAGAAAAGGTCTAACCTGGATTTCTGTACTGAGCAGAGAAATGGATTTCATCACCTCAGTGACCCCTTCCAAATTTTAAGAATCCATGTTGGGGTTTAGGCTGCTCATGTCAATAGCATAAAGCAATCCTGTTGTATTTGACATCAACAACAGGGAGCTGTACCCAGTCAATAAGGACCATTTCTTAGTTTCATTTTGGCTAAAATAGGTCTTGTCTTTGCAAGAAAAGAATTCTACCATCTTCCTTTTCTTAGCCCAAGTCTCACATGACTTGGGAAGCTTGAGAAAAATCAAATTGGCTGCCTCATGTACCACTCCCTATATTGGGAGATTATTGTCTTACAGAAAGCTCATTTTTACTGGGAGCTTCCACATGGGAACACAAAACCAGTTCAAAGGCAGTGATGGATTTCCAGTGATCTTCCCTCCATTTGTCAGATGAACTGATTTATTTCTGGCTCTGTTGAGATGTATTTGAAACCAGGTTAAACCCATTTTTCTGAGTCTTTCTGCATGAGGGTGTGTATTTTAATTGAAAGTGGCATATTCTAAACTAAACAGATTGAATCACCAGTGACACAGGAGAAGATTTCACAAAACAACTGTTTTGTGAAATTAGTCATCAGTTTCACACAGTTTTGGCTGTATCACTGTTTCTATAGTACATTTTGGTGTCAGTCTTCCAACAAGATAGCCTTCTTTCCCCTAAAATTCTCCCTTTCTAGGAATACTATCTTAAGTATAAGATACTTAAGTCGGGGGAGATGGGTGGTGATATAAATTTAAATAATAAATAAATAAATATCACATTTAAATATAAATTTAGGTCTTTCCCCCACCTCCCTCTTCATTTTTGTTTTGGAAAATAGGAATGAATACCTATACACAACAACACATTTGGCTGTAAATATTTACCCCCATTGAGGCACGGTGTCTTAGATAAGACAATACAGCTTTTGAAATCCCAGCCTGGTTACAGGTGTTGAAACAATCTGTGCAGGAAACTGCAAAATGATATGTGCTAGTTATATATAGCTAATCAATGAAGAAAGAAGGCAAAACAGTGATGTCCTCTCATTGGGCAAGCCTTGTTGATGTTGTTTTGCAAGCCTTACTCTCCATACTTATTTGTAATCAACATACAGAAGAAGCATTCTTGCTCTTGTTTGTTAATTTCCTGAAAACAAATATTTTGTCATCCCCCTTAATTCTCTGGGACCTGTTTCGAAGCTGCCTGCAATTAGATTAAGCTATCTGTGAAAGAGAAGAGGTCCTGGCATTGACCCATCCAGATGAAGGAAGGGAGATCAAGGAGACGGGCAAACTCACTCCTACCTTCAGGTATCAAAGCTGTTGGGGTCCATGATGTAACATAATGATCATATGAGTAATAATGGTGAGAAAATGTAGGGAGTTGGCAGTTGAAAATGCTCCATTGGAAGAGTACATGATCATTATGGAAGATGTCCTTCTCTGCAGAGTGGAGAATTTTCTTTTCTTTTCTTTTCTTTTCTTTTCTTTTCTTTTCTTTTCTTTTCTTTTCTTTTCTTTTCTTTTCTTTTCTTTTCTTTTCTTTTCTGGACAATTGTTGGTATTTTTCTTTTTTTTTTTGTGGAATTATTATACTAGAGTTTGGACATAAATGGAGTGATTAATACTTTGTTTTTTATGACTTTTATGTTGGGACTGCTGCCTGAAAGAAGAAAACCTTATTACCTTTTATATATATATAAATTTCTCTTTTTTCTTTGAATTTTGAATTCTGTTTGGATTTGCTTTTTTGGAAGAAGCTAAGCTGTTGTTTAGGGGGCGTGGTGGCTCAGTGGGTAAGACGCCAGGCTTGTCGATCAGAAGATCGCAAGTTCGGAGGTTCGAATCCCTAGCCCTGCATGCGGAGTGAGCTCCCGCACTAGCTCCAGCTCTTGCCAACCTAGCAATTCGAAAGCATGCAAATGCAAGTAGATTAATAGGTACCACTTCGGTGGGTAGGTAACAGCGTTCCACGTGTGTCATGCCGGCCACATGACCATGGAAGCGTCTTCGGACAACGCTGGCTCTTCGGCTAACAAACGGAGATGAGCACCGGCCCCTAGAGTCGGACACGACTGCACAAATGTGCGGGGGGAACCTTTACCTTTACCTTTAAGCTGTTTAACGTTCAATTTAGATTATTATTTGGAATGTAGAGGTTTTTTTTATATGTTTCTGGTAACATCGTAAAGGGAAGATGTTACCAGAAACATATAAAACTTGTGGTTGGATTGAAGAATTACAAGTGGGAAGGTGAAACCCTGGGAATATTTACTATTCTTATCTTTGATTTTGACTTCAGGAGAACAAAAAGTCCCTACTGGCTTTTTATCTTGGGTGTTTGAAATACCGTGGATTTATATATATAAAGGATTACAAATGAACTAAGAGGAACAAATTTTTAAAGGAGCTTCCTTATTTTTTTACAACTCTTTGGATATTTGCTCTTTTTCCTTTTCCTTTTTCCTTTTATTGTTTTAAAGGACTGTTTTTGCCTTTTGTATGGATTACAATCCTGGTGTTATGACAACTATTTTTTAAAGGATTGTTTTTATTTTTGGTATTTTTCTTACTCTCTCCTTTTTGTAAATAATTATTGCAACAATTATTATCTCTTTTTTCCTTTTTTTATTTCTCCCCCTCTCTTCTCCCCCTTTTTTTCTTTTTACAGGAATATTATCTACACTATGACGAATATGGCATTGAGGATGAAGAGAGACAAAGAGAAAAAAAGGGAACTGGAAGTGCATCTATAGAAACTCCACCTGCAGAAGAAGAAAAAATTATGGATGCAATCCTGGATGCAATTACTGTATTAAATTAAAAAATGGATGACTTGGGCCAACAAATCAACAAGCGGATAGAAAATTTATTTACTTTAGAAAAAAAGATGGAGAAAAAGATGGATTTATTGGGACAACAAATAGTTAAGAAGAAGGAAGAGACGAAAGAAGATCCAACCCAGGAAATAGAACAAGAATTTGAAAAAGATGTGCAAATAGTTAAGGAAGTGGCTAATACCTTATCAGGGGGATTTAAAGAGATGCAAGGTCAGATGCAGAAATTAGAGGTCAACTCAGAAAGTTTTATTAAAGAAGTTGAATATAACTCAGATATTATTGTCCTTGCAGAAATGATAGAAAAGGTACATATTTGGAGATTGAGTGCACCCCTAGAACAATTAAATGAAAAAGTAAGAGAAAGGACTATCTTTGAATTAGTTAAATTTCTAGAAATAAGATAACAAGATGTGGATTTGGAAATAGATAAAACTTTTAGAGTTAATCCATGGCATGCTAGAGAAAAAAAAGTGTTTAAAGGATACAAGACAGATATGAGGGATGCACCAGGAGAACGTAAGAAGCATTTCATAGATAGAAGTAAGGAATAGAGGTAAATGACCTATAAGGACTTCTTAAAAATTAGATTTTATCAAGGATATAAGATTGCATGTAAACTATCGATGGACTATTTGTAACTTACAGGGGGGGGGGGGTAAAGCCTATATGGGGTTATGAAGACTAAAATATATACTATTATTTTCTTAATGAGTGGGAACTATTAATAGACTATTTGCAAAATGCAGGAGGGGCAAAGCTTGTATGAGGATTGGAAGATCAAAATATATATAAATGGATATATTAGATAAGAAATGTTTTTTAATATTATATATAGACCTAGCAAGTAAGATAAATTCTTTATATAACCATGACCAGAGATAAGTCGGAAGTTGACCATTTTCTATGCTTCATCTTTTTCACTTTTTTTCTTCTCTTTTTGATTTGTATTTGTATTTCTTTTTCTGTTTCTAACTTTTAACAGTGTATAATCAAAATTCAATAAAATATATACAAAAAAAAAGAACTCAAGTAAAGAACTCATAGGCAATCTGGTCCAGAAATGCCAAAGAGAGAAGAGAGAGAGAGAGAGAGAGAGAGAGAGAGAGAGAGAGAGAGAGAGAGAGAGAGAGAGAGATCTTTGGTTAACATCTAAAGAAGGTAGCTTGGTAATTAGATCAAAACAGACCCTGGAGGTCCTATCATTCAGAAGGTTCTGCTCTTGACCACTGCACTGTAAGCCAAACTCATCAGTGTTTATGATCGTTATCCAACTGTTTGAGCTGCGCTGTATCTGGACCATGTGTTCCACATTTCCTGTAAGAGCTTCTGTTGCTTTCTTAAGCAGAGTGATGGACCTAGTAACTCTATGCCAAAAGATGCATGTCTTGGCCTACTTGCTTGAGTGATGCTGCAAAGAGATCCATTCCCCATCTGAAGTGGCAATTGGATACAACTGGAAAAGGGTGAGAAATAAAATACAGTGCCAACCAGCCACAAACAATTTTGACAGATGGCCAAACTGTACCTATAATAGAAGGCCACGCTAAGTTCATCCAATAGATACAAAAAGGTCAATGTGTGTGTGATATGAGAGAGCCAGTTTGGTGTAGTGGTTAAGGCATCAGGCTAGAAGCTGGGAGACCATGAGTTCTAGTCCTGCCTTAGGCACAAAGCCAGCTGGGTGACCTTGGGCCAGTCACTCTCTCTCAGCCCTAGGATGGAGGCAATGTCAAACCACTTCTGAAAAACCTTGCCAAGAAAACTGCCGGGACTTGTCCAAGGACTCCACAGTCTCCGAGAATCGGACACGATTGAATGGATTAAAAAAAAAGTGTGATATAGAAACAGCATGTATGCCTCTCTGTGTATGTAGAGCATCATCATCTCTGTTTGAAAAGCACAATTAAAATAAATTCAGAACACATATGCAGAAAGCTCTGTTCTGCCCAGGAAGTGGTAACAGTTATACGTGATTTTTCTGTTGCAGTTTTTGGTTCAGGACCAATTTGTGAGTAGCCAAGCCATTCATTAATAGAAGAGATGGAATGGCCTCATACTCTGCTTATCTGAAGGACACCAGTGCATATACTAACCCTAATAACATTTTTAGGTACCAGTGCATTGAAATATGGCAACAGCAGATTTACTCATCCATTTCTAGAAACATATCCTGCTAAACCTAAATGTCAGGAACAGTATGTGTCCTTGTAATCAAAATTGGCTCAATTAGAGAGTGACTGCAATTTCTTTTGATGAATTAAATATTTGGCCAATTGAATGGCCCCAGGAAGGTTGTGAGATACAACTGAAGAAATCAGAGTAACAGGTGTAGGATAGGGTGAATTTTCTCTGTTCTAACACACTTGTCTTTCATGCACTCCTCTTTGAAAAAGCACATTGCAATGAATCCAGCTGGATGAAAAGTAACTTTTAAGTATGTATATGCAAATGTTTGCTAAATTGACAAAGCTGCAAAAATCCAGGTTTTCTTGACATATAATTGGCAACTTTAAATCTAAAGAGGAAGGGAAAATGTGGTTCAAGATCACATGGCAAACCTAACTAAGTGTCAAAGTTGTTGGAAAGTCTACTAAATAATATAATTACATAATTATTGCTGCTTTCTTGGGCTTGCCTGGCAGATACAGACAGAATGTATGCTTTGAAGAACAGATGGGCCTCATCTGAGAAACAAGATTTCTTTCCAGAACTAGCTCATATTCTATAAATTATTAGCTGTACCATTAGAACCAAGATATTGAATTGAATCAAATGGATCCAATGGATGGTTGGGTGCAAACTTCATGGACAACATCAAAATAGTACTGAAGTTCAATATAGTTGATGCACAGCTGTTGTGTTGTTTTTGTTGTTGTTGTTGTTATTGAATGGAAATGATAGGGATCAAATTTCAGCCTGAGTTATTTTACTAACTGAGGAAAGACCCTCTCATTTTACATACAACTGGACTGGATGCTGATTCTTCATTCAACTATAGAGAGCCACAGAAATGACCTTGGAGAAACTATGAAGAGGCAGTTCCAAAAGCATGTACAAAAACATGTTTTAAGCACAGGAAACAAAGAAAACATTAGGTGAAGTTCACCTTAACTCCCTGGAGTATAAGAGGAAGGGAAGGGAAGGGAAAACAAAGTCAAACTTTCAAGTTTCTGTTACTATAGCCTGTATCAATAAAATATAGTTCCAGTCAAACATGTGGAGTCACTCCCCTGGTCTGGCATACCACAAAGGCCTGAGATCAACCCTGATAATGGGGTAGCATTTCCACTGCATGTGAAGGTTGCACATCAGCTTAAGGAATGCAGGGTAAGAGATTTGGGGTATAAGGCACGTACTGTTTGGTTTCCTAAACTCATTTGTCCCCTAAAGTTCCAGTGGGAAGAATACGTTCTTCGGCTACATTCAGTTCACCACCTTTATAGCAATTTTTTAAAATACATAGATATATACCTAGATCTAGGAAGCAAGAACTCCATAGTTTTCAGCAAGGTATTTTTAATGGTAGTCTAGGGTAAAATCAAAATCTTGGAAACTGTAAGAAGAATTTACAACCCTCAATGGTGGTGAGTTCATGAAGGCTCTTTCAGTGCTTGGAAATGCTTCTTCTTAGGTTTCTTGCTACCTGGGCTAAGCTGCCATTTAGAAGATCAGTTGTGAATGGACTTAAAGGTTAAGGTAAAGGTTCCCCCCGCACATTTGTGCAGTTGTGTCCGACTCTGGGGGCCGGTGCTCATCTCCGTTTGTTAGCCGAAGAGCCAGCGCTGTCCGAAGATGCTTCCACGGTCATGTGGCCGCATGACGTGCGCGGAACGCTGTTACCTATCCACCGAAGTGGTACCTATTCATCTACTTGCATTTGCATGCTTTCAAATTGCTAGGTTGGCAAGAGCTGGGGCGAGTGCGGGAGCTCACTCGGCACGCAGGGCTAGGGATTCAAACCTCCGAACTTGCGATCTTCCGACCGACAAGCCTGGCATCCTACCCGCTGAGCCACCATGCCCCTTGTGAATGGACTTAGAAGGACTGTTTTTGTCCACTCTCCCTTTCATCTCCTTTCTCAGCCTCCCCACAATTTCTCACCTATATTATGACCCAGTTTCTATGGAACAATCCCATCATACTCATATCTGTATGGAAGATCTTTCTCTTTCTTTTTTATCTCCAATTCTAAAATATCACAAAGAACTACCAGAGTGATGAAGTTCATGGCAGAAAACCAGACAATCTAAGAGCACCGAAATCAAGGAACACAGACTTAAATCAACAGAAAGCCATCTGGGTGTGAGCAATTACATATTTGAGAACCTTTTCAGAACATTTATCCAATCAGGCATGAAAAGGGCTGTAATGTTGTAGGACATGGATTCTAGGATAGGCAATATCCAGAACAATCTACAAGCCAAAATATCTTGCAGCAGTCAAAACTCTTAAACCTCCAATAGGCTGCTGCTGAAGATCATGGTTTAAGGACTTATGGCCATTTTAGAAAGCAGCCAATTTCCAAGCGGCAGCTTCAAACTTCATACGCCACAAAATGTTAAATATTGAAGGCAGTTTTTTGGCAAGCTTTTGCCAGTTTGGAACTGTAGCAATTGCTCTTTAGCTGACAGTTTGAAGCCAAGATGATTAACAATTAAGAACAGACATGACAGCTCGTTGCAGTCTGTTGTTTGTTTCCGAGCATTGAGAGCACATATTCCCCCACACAGACACTTGTTGTAGGACAGTGGAAGTTCACTACAAATTACCATTATGACTAGCAAAAGACTAGAGCTGGGAGGTTGCTAGAATTGGGAGGAGACAGAGAAAGGGGCTTTCTATCAGAGAAGGCATTATGGCTCTCATGTTTTCACCCATTGTATTCTATCATGTCCTAGGCAGACATACACTGTGAGAAGTCCAGTTCTGGAGAAGGCAAAGGTCCAAAAAGTCAATGGAAATATGAGGACAGAATGATTGGGATGGGGAGAACTTCCAGAATTGGCAAGGATTGAAATCCAGGCAAGGATTGAAAGAAGCAGAAGGCTTAGCAGAAGACATGCCAGGAGTCTCATTCCAGTTCAGAAGACAAAGAACATTCTAAAAAAAAAAAGGCTGTTGGAAATCACAGCCTAGCTCTTACACATTTATGTACATGGATGCGCGCACGCACACACACACACACACACACACACACACACACACACCATCAACTGAACATTCATGCATCTGAGAACTGGACTCTAATCCACCAAAAATGCCCTGAGAAATCAATGACTCTTTAATATGTCAGAAGATTCTTTCCTGTATTTGGGGTAGCAGATTGAAGAAAGCTATCTCTCTGAAAACTACGTCAATATATTATTCCTCCCCTCACCAAAATAATTAAGCAAATTCTGCAACAGAATTAGTAGCATACAACACTCCTCTGTTTATGCCCTTTTATGCCCTTTTTCAGGAGGCTCCATTTCATTTATTCCATTCCATTCCCCAGTCTTTTTCCTTTTTTCCCTCTCCAATAATAAAGGTACTTAGGCCTCACTTGGCCTCACTTGTTCTGTGTTCCCCTTGCTCTGTGCAAAGGTTGACATTCCTCCTACTTTTATCTCTTGCTATTACAGGGGTGATGCTTAGCTGGGTGGTGGCACCTAGCAAATCTTGGCTGCAGGCTAGACCCAGAACTTGAAAAAAACATGATGGAAGAAGAAAAGGCCTAGCCATGGGTTTTATTACCAAGAAGCTGAATGAAGTTACTAGGAACAGAGTTCCACTGGACAAAGACTATTGTATAGAGATGATAGTAGCCCTGCGTGACGGAGTGAGCTCCTGCACTAGCCCCAGCTCTTGCCAACCTAGCAATTCGAAAGCATGCAAATGCAAGTAGATGAATAGGTACCACTTTGGTGGGATGGTAACAGCGTCCCGTGCTTGTCATGCCGGCCATATGACCGCGGAAGTGTCTTCGGACAATGCTGGCTCTTCGGCTAACAAACGGAGATGAGCACCAGTCCCTAGAGTCGGACACGACTGCACAAATGTGCGGGGGAAACCTTTACCTTTTACAGTACCCACACGCTGAGAAATAAATTCACTATTACTATAGATGATCTTAAAGTCCATAGTTCCTAGTTCCCTCATGAACATACACTTTCATTCAATCATATTAGAGAGAGAGATTTCCTTCCTTCCTTCCTTCCTTCCTTCCTCCCTTCCTCCCTCCCTTCCTTCTTCTCCCTCTTTATACTCTACTCCCCCTTTTGTCTTTAGAAAGTGAAAACCAGAATTAGACCATAACATGCTTCTCTCCTATAATGAATAGCATCTGATTCCACATTAATCCTCCCCTCCATTCAAACGTATGTGCTTTTCTGCATTTGCCCATTGGTTCTTTGTGGGATTGGGACATGCATCTTTTTGCTTAGTCCCCATAATGGTCATCTTCTACCCATTGTCCATATAACATTTGCTTATAGAGTATTCTAATTAAACTGATGTAAAGGTTTTGTCAGAGAATGTGGTTAAAGTTAATGAGCTGGGGCTGTAAAGCTGGAGGCCCTTTTAAGATCACATGGCTAGGTTGGTAGTTCAAAAATATTGAAATGTGTTCAGTTCACCTGGTGGATAGAGATCTGTTAGGAGCAAGGAAGGCTTGGAATAGGCTAGCTAAATCTTTAGACTACAAATCTTGCCACAGACCATGGGGTATGCCACATATAAAAGGGATCCACTGGTATGAAATTGCCTTTGATCGTCCTGCTTTAGTTCTGGAGCCTATTACTCAAGCGATCAGTGGCTTCCCCCCCAAGTGACTGTGCCATAATTAAGCACCATTAAAACTTAATGCTTGGGCTTTAACTGCTGCTTTCTGGAATTGCTACCTTGCAACCATAATGATGTGGGAGGGCATGACACTAAATAAACTGTTATTAAGTCCCTGATGTGGAAACTAACTTGCTAACTATCTCTCTAATTCTGTTGTTAGGGAGTGTTTACTAAGTAACTTAGACAAGAATATTGCCAGGAAAATTTGGACAGCTTTTCGCTTCCTGTACCACCTTTACTCACAAGGCCCCTTCTCCTCATGTGTGCTGGACACAGGGAAACAATTTGGACATCTGTGTGGGGCAACCATCTCTTTTCAATCTTTTTTTTTAATCCATTCAATCGTGTCCGATTCTCAAAGACTGCCTGCAGTTTTCTTGGCAAGGTTTTTCAGAAGTGGTTTACCACTGCCTGCTTCCTAGGGCTGAGAGAAAGTGACTGGCCCAAGGTCACCCAGCTGGCTTTGTGCCCAAGGCAGGACTAGAACTCACGGTCTCCCGGTTTCTAGTCCGATGCCTTAACCACTAAACCAAACTCTCCTTTCAATCTATAGTCACATGCTATATTAGTCTGCTCCGAGGCCCTTTTTTTTTTTTAAAAAAAAAAAGTGAACAGTGCTCCAGTGAAAAAGTGGAAAAAAAAGTGAAAAGTGCTCCAGTGAACACTGGGGAGTTTGGAGACAAGCTGAATTATCATTACTATGAGGGCTGTCCCCAGACATTATGTGAAATTTAAAAAGTGAATTGACCGATATGTCCATGCAGCCCTGTTTTTAACGTGTCCTGCGAGCCAAATCTGATACAAGATTTTTAGCAGTTCCAAAGTGATTTGGTTCTCAGCTCTGAAGGCCCTCCAAGTCTTCCTGGTTCTCCTCTGTTTGAAGGGCCTCAGACGGAGCAACACCCAGTCTTGCCTCATCTCACCCCTGCCTTAAGTCTGCTTTGGAAAATTGGTGATGGGAGGGTAGCATATCCAGACGAGCTCCTGATCAAGCCCAAAGAAATACAGTAGGAAAAGAATGTAAGGAGCAATGTTTAATCTGCTATACAAATTGATCTTTTAAAAAATACCTTATTGCATAAAAATGAGCTCCAAATTTATCAGGCAGTAGATCAGAACAGATAGGGAGAGGAAGAATGAGTGATACACAGAATATTATCTACCCATTCAACTTATCTACCTCCTTAGCAGCCTTCTTACTACCTACAGATACATGGGCACACACGCAGCAGATGGCATCATTTTAAAAGACTCATTCTCCCTGCTGTGAATTATTAAAAAAAAAAGACGCATTTTCCTTCAGAATGATTGATTTTTCTCCTATGCAAATTTAATCAATTTTTCAGTTAAAACCCATACAACTAATTGATTAAGATTTCATTCAGTGACAGACATGTTAAAGAGTCCCACTTGACACGCAAAGGCACACAGATGGGTACCTAGGTTAGGTATCGGGAGCATTAGATTGCAATCCTATACATGTGTCCTCTGAAATAAGCCGGATTATGCACAATGGGACTTATGCTCAATACTTTCTTTATTGAAAGCATTTTTCCGAGGCTCAAGCAAGTTATTTTCACGCATAAATAAAGCAACTGAATCGATTATATAGTCAACTAACAATCTAGCAGAACACAAAAAATGTGTACGTGGTTCTAACTGCAGGAACCTGCTGCACCAAAAGCTTAAACAAAAAAAAAGCTGGAGTATTTTATTATATTGATTTGATTTTTATATCACTGCAATCATACAACTCTTGGCAAAGTACTGCAATTTTAGTACTCCTTGAGGTTACTATATAAAGGTGATGCTTCTATAGTTCTGTTTGGGACAAAGTGGCTATATATCTTGCACCACAGAAAGCAGTCCTCTATCTAAAAGTTTGTTGGAGAACAGCCTCCTGTTTGATGGCACACTCCATTTAAAAAGATATCCAGTTGAATTCAGGGTTGAAGAAAAAGCAACAAAAGAAGGGAGAAGCTTGGAAATTGTCCACAAACATTTAACATCTGGGCAGCAGACTGAGCGGGATTCAAATCACCTCATCATACTTTCTGTCCATCAATGAGATTTCAATATAGTTCAATAGTAGAGCACGGAAAAGATTCCAGTTCAGACCCAGTGTTTCCTAGGTCTGACAAAATACTATACTGAATCTTGAGGAATCTCTTTCAAACCAAGTCAACAACATCTGGAATACTGTCAGTCTGGCACATGTCAAAGCAACTTCCGGTGCATTTTTAATCTAATAGTTATGACTATATTTATATTCCTTGCATTTAAATCAGGTTAATTTGGGAGGCTGATTAGAACCTCAGTATTGATGTGATTTCTAATGGACATCCTTGGTTACCTCTCCTGGTGGTCATCTCATTTTTATTAGGGAAAACTGACAGCTTGATGGTGGACTCTTCTTTGCTGGGGTGTCTTTAAACGTAGTCCAAACAGACATCTTTCAAGGCTGTTGCATTTTGCAGGAACAAAGCTGACTAGCCAGCATGGAGTAGAGGTTAAGATAATGGACTAGGGCAGTGGGACCTCTGACTCAACTCTATCCTCAGTCACGGAAAATCAATAGGTGATTTTGGGGTAGTTCCTTTCAACCCTTCCTACCTCACATGGGATTGTTGTGGAGAGAAAATGGGAAGAACTATTATATTGACCACCTTGAACTTCTGGAAGAGAGGTGGGATAGAAATCTAACAAATAAACGATTAAAGCAAAATACATAATATCCAAAGTCTTTTCCAACCCTAAAACTTTATGGTTCATTTTTATTAAAATTCAACTGATCATTTGGTTCCTCCAGATATCTTGAGTCAGCTTTTCTTTTCCCAACTCGTAATAATAATCTGTGGCTTGACTCATTTCTGTTTGATCATTTTTGTTTCAGAGGCGTAACCTCCTTAAAATTGCGTGCTTCATCTCTACTTGGGGATCACATCCATGAAAAATAGTGAACTGTGACTGCCATATTGATGCAGCTTTTTAGCATATGCTAATGTACATGTCAGTGTTGCTTAAACAGTTCTTCTTGTGGAGCAGTTTTAGTGAACACACACAAGACATCGCCACAATGACTAACTCTGTGTATAAAGCAAGGCACGCTCAACAGATGATGACAGAACTTTCATTTCAGAGTGTTAGAGATCGTTCCCAGTCAAATGTGCTGCAGTGCTGGAACAAGGCCAACCAGGCGTGAAAAAATTTCTCATGACAGAAGAAACAGATCTTTAAAGGATTTCCTCATAGAATAAAGCAGGTAGGATCTTGCACACGAGATTTCAGGCACCCTCTTTCTGAGCCAATTTGGCAGCTTGAAGGGTGACGAAATTTCAGGAGGTGTCTTTCTGCAATGCCACCCTAACCAGTGGACATGGATTTAATTCCAATTACCCATTCTTCTTTTGTATTTATACAGCGAGGATGAACAACAGTTTTTCTGCCAAGGGTGTCATGGGGGGCTCGGGCTCGGAGTCCATGGGGGTTCAGGCTCGGAGTCAGAGTCAAATGATGAGGACGGGCGGCCAGCCTCTGACGTAGAGATGGAGGGCAAGCAGACAGCTCTAGGTAAACGGCCGCCTGAGCAGTCAGAGGAGGCGGGGCTGGTCAGCGAGCAGCAGGCACAGGCACCGCTGATTGGTGAGGATGAAGACTCGGAGCTGCCGCCCCCTCCCAGTGCTCGAGAGGGGAGAGCGGAAAGGAGGGAGGAACAGCAGAGGCGGGTGGGGCTATGCATGAGGAAGCAGCCCCGCCCTCCTAAATAAGCTCCACCCAGGTCTGCCTCTATGTAAAGGGAGCCGCAAGCCCAGACTGGTCATTGGGGACAACCGTCTGCTTACCGGACTCCATGTGCCTGGACTCCTGATCGGAAAACCTCATGACCTGACTCTTGACTCTTGGACACGCTTGACTAATCGTGTTTTGAACGTGAAACTCCCTTAAGGCAAGCTTGTGGGACTTTTGTACTTGGTTTTATAGAGTGTGTGTGTTTGAGCTCACACTCCCTGGCCACCTGTTCGTTACCTCACAAGTTTACCTGACAAGTTTCTCAGCAAAGTTTATGTCACAAGTTTACCTGACAAGTTTCTCAGTAAAGTTTATGTCACAAGTTTACCTGACAAGTTTCTCAGCAAAGTTTATGTCACAAGTTTACCTGACAAGTTTCTCAGCAAAGTTTATGTCACAAGTTTACCTGACAAGTTTCTCAGTAAAGTTTACGTCACAAGTTTCTCAGCAAACTTTTACAACTGCCTCCCTGGTGTATTGGGTGTGATTGGGCTGGGACAGGACAAAGGGTCATATTAAAGAGCTGTGCCTGATAGGCTATACTCAGAAGTGGGCTGTAGGACAACTGAGTCTTTCTGACACATTCCTTTTACTCTTCCTGACAGCCCCTTTCCACTCTTCCAAGCAATGAAGTTACTAGAAAAGGGACAGATCTCCTTTTCCTGAGCTGAGATGTGGTCACTAGCAGAGGTAAAAGAAGGGTTACATTACATTAAGAATGTGTTACATTACAAACTTTTATTTCTTGGAACAAGGTGCATAGAAGCCAAGTGTGGGATCTCTTCTGGATGGGCTGCTTGTCTCTCATACCTGTTAAAAATGAACATTAAATCAATAAAGAGCAATATCTGTACCTCTTTATTATGCCGAAATATGCATTTTTTTTAAAAAAAATCTACCATTTGGAGGCGATATTTGCATTGAATTCTCCCTCCAAAAAAGGGATACATTCTCCAAGAGATTTTTATGGATGGGCTTATCATTAGCAGCAACACAGTTTTCTTCCTCTTCCTCTTCCTCTTCCTCTTTTTTCGCAAGGATTTTTCCCCCTGCTACAACTGCAATTGGTTATAACCTGAACTATATTTGAGTGCAGGTGTCTAAGATGTCACTGTAAGGATGCCCATTTTCTTGGGATTAGGTCCTATGAGAATTGCTTCAGAGCAGAAATGCATAAGAGGATCTCATTCTGGCCCAAAACGGGGTAGAGGTTTCTTGGGACTTGTATTCAAATCAGGTGATGACCATGTTCATAAAATGCTTCTGATTTGCATGAATAAACAGCAACGCAGGCTAAATTTGTGGCAAAAGTTCTATTGCACTCATGACTTCCAGAGATTTACCCGAACATCCCACTGCATGAAGTATTAAAGCTGGCAAGCTGAAATTATCCCCAAAGGAAATCCCGCACACACACACACACACACACACACTTTGGAACTATGCCTCAGATCAAAACTCAAAATACGCTTGGCACTGATCCCTGCTAACTGGCGTCCTCCAAAGACAATTGAACAGTTACAAATGGTGCTTTACATTCAAGTCACCAAAGGAAAATATTTTACAGTTTTTGTTCCATTGATATACCCAACAATGTTGTGGGATAGGCTAATAATATTAGCGTATGTCATTATTCATATTAGTGTTAGTAATCATCATCATTATCCTGGTTAAACGAAAACACCCTCCTCCCCAATTTTACAGCTGCAGTGTCAGCTGCGACAGATATCTTTTTTTCCCCCTATAAAACTTTTGTGCCATCCCTGCCCACCAAACCGCCCCTTCCTTCATCTCACCAGCTGAGGACAAATGAAGTCGCCCATGTGAACACACGGGAAACCTGGTTGTCCTTCCCCCATACGAAGGGTGCATGAAGCTGAGCATGGGAAAACCATGGGCTACCACTGTGCCAGGAATGCCTTCCACAGCATCGTATGCAGAGTTTCAAAGCAGAGTTGAGAGTTAAGGTATGAAGGAGACAGAGTGAACTCAGGCTGACTCAGAGTAGGGCAACGCCAAAAATGTCTCCTGCAATTTCTTTAACAATTCTCCAAAAATCATTCCAAAGAGAAGGAAACCCCAGAGGTGAAATAGAGGGTCCTTGGTTGTACATATGAGTATTGACAACAGAGTATATATGTGGATGTCCTATTTTGCTTCTGCATGAGAAATTCTGGTGTTGTTTCAATGGATCCCACAAAGGAATCCCAGCTGAAGATAGTATGAAAACTCTTACCAATCAGCTCTTTCAAATCAAGAAGGATGGGCAGTCAGGGGAACTGCAGTTTCTATAATCTTGCAATGAGAAAGCAAGCTCAGAAGCACCACCTCCTAAAATTCTGAAGCAACCTGAGAAGACGGAAGAAAAACAGAAGCCCCTTTTGCCTGTAATCCAAATATGAAACTTCATTCTCTATTAGCTAGAACAGAAGTAAGTGCTGGGATTGCATGACATGCTAGTTTGTAGTTTCATGTGGTAGACAATCTAACCAGTGTGATCAGTTTGTTGTGTGATTCTAGATAATGGAGCTAATTCAGTAAACTTTGCTCCATTTCTTCATGTGTTACACTGTAGTATGAACAAACCCAATGCATTTTTGGCTTGTTCCTTCCTTGGCTAGAAAGAAATGTTCCTACATTTTGAAACACCTGTTTTGTATTAAATTAGGACCTTCCTGAGCAAAGGCTGATTCTCCGCATGTCTTAATGCATGAATCCCAAAAGTCCACTAATGATTTAGCAGGCCAAGGTGAAGCGACTAATGGAAATATTATGCCAATGTCAGAGGCACAGCATGCAACAAGGTTACTTTCCAAAGTGACTAGGTGTGGTAGTCAGAAGAAAAGAAGACTTATTTGCAGCCAGGAGTCACATTATGGAGTGGAATGGAAGATATCCGAGTGATGACATGACCAAGAAGACAACCAGAGAGAGGTATTTTGGACTGCACCGGGAACAACTTTGGGTTTGGACATGGAAGATGCACCATTTATTGCTGTTTTGCTTATTTACAGTTATGTTTGAAGGCAAAAGTTAGACTTTGCATGGACAAGTATAACAAAATATGGGACTCATAATTTTTGTTTGTTTGTTTATTCGTTCAGTCACTTCCAACTCTTTGTGACTTCATGGACCAGCCCAAGCCAGAGCTTCCTGTCGGCTGTCGCCATCCCCAGCTCCCCCACGGTCGAGTCTGTCACCTCCAGAATATCATCCACCCATCTTGCCCTTGGTCAGCCCCTCTTCCTTTTGCCTTCCACTTTCCCTAGCATCGGCTTCTTCTCCAGGGTATTCTGTCTTCTTATTATGTGGACAAAGTACTTCAGTTTTGCCTTTAATATCATTCCCTCAAGTGAGCAGTCTGGCTTGATTTCCTGGAGTATGGACTGGTTTGATCTTCTTGCAGTCCAAGGCACTCTCAGAATTTTCCTCCAACACCACAGTTCAAAAGCATCTATCTTCCTTCGCTCAGCCTTCCTTATGGTCCAGCTCTCGCAGCCATAGGTTACTACAGGGAATACCATTGCTTTAACTGTGCAGACCTTTGTTGTCAGCGTGATGTCTCTGCTCTTATGTATTTTATTGAGATTTGTCATTGCTCTCCTCCCAAGAAGTAAATGTCTTATACAGTAGGTTAAAATAAACATGATAGTTATATAAGTGTATTAGAAATATATACATACCTGAGTAATATTTGCATTAGATAAGTATATATAGAATTGTATGTGTACTGTTATGAT
This sequence comes from Charina bottae, assembly GCA_023362775.1. NCBI lineage: Eukaryota > Metazoa > Chordata > Lepidosauria > Squamata > Charinaidae > Charina > Charina bottae. The sequence goes on from JALMGJ010000015.1 coordinate 21,772,054, forward strand.
ATATCATACTATTTGTTTTCTTTTTTTCCTTTGTTGTATTTTTTTCACTTTTTGTTTGAAGCACTGTGTTTTTTTCCTCTTTGACAATGTATGTATTTCTATCACCATTATCTTTGTGTTGTGTTGTGTTTCTTTTATTTTTATTTTTTTGTTATTTTAAAAGCAATAAAAGTAATAAAAATGTTTGAAGGCAAAAGCAACTTGGAGATACAACATTCTTGAGCTGAGATGTCTTTGGAAATGGAAGAAAAAGGAATGGGAAGTGCAATGGAGAAAATCCTTTAAAAAATATTGGATGAGATTAAGTGGCTTATCTATAGGCAATCATCTTATTGGCTTTTATGGAGCAAAGTATATGACCGTGTTTCAGGAGAATGTTTTATTTTTTTTTTTATATATTCACACATGCATGCTCACATACCCCCTAAGAGATGCGAGCTCAACATAGAAGCTTGGAGGTGATAGATGCTGGCAGATGTTCCATCTAGATAATATTGTTGTGACAATAATGAGACAGTGGGATGATTGCTTATATTTGTTTGCCCTGCCTTGTCTTCCAAGCAGCTCAACATGTTGTTAGACAGCTATTTCCACTGTACCCTAACAACAACTTGTAAAATAGATTAGATCCTTCTCTTCTAAATGTGCCAACTTCCAATGACCAGGTTGGCTGGTCTGGGAATGGAGTTGAAACATTTAGAAGTTGTCCAAGTTGGGAAACACCAGGCTGTTTTATTTATTGTAATTCATTAAAAACAATTACTATTTTTATTTATGAAAAACTGAGCTAGACTGAAAGGCAGTGTGTAGTTCAAGGATATTCTTGGGGACAGAGTTAAGAGCTTTCATGGTCTTCCAGTTAGTCTTCACACCCTCCCCAGATAAACTGGGAATACAGATATGTTAAGACCATCCATTTGGTGTAGCTTTAGCAGAATGTTTCAAGCCATGATTAAACAAGGTTTACCTAAGCTCACATCTCTTACCATGGAATAGACTCATATAGTGATCCAGTAGCGTAAAAATATTTCTTTAATCCATTTATAAGCCACCTCAATCCATTTATAAGCCACCTCAATCACTGAAGGTACTCTAGGCAGCATGCAATAAGTGAATAAACAAGAGAAACTGAATAATAATTACATCAATATTGGACACCATGTGGGGGAGAAGGAAACAGCCCCCTCAATAAACCAACCACTGAAGAGCAAAGCTGTTTTTTCTGGGAAGAAAAAGGCTAACCAAGACTAACAGATCTTCGAAGTTATGTGTGGCATGCTGAAAAGTGCTGATTATTTGCAGCTGAGACTCGGGTGGATCTTGGAACTCAGGTCTGCTGATCTGGAAGCTGATCCTTTTTTTCCAGAGTTCCTTTGTATGATTTCACATGCCGGAATAAGCAGGTAACTGAGTGGGGCTTTGAACAACGCAAGAGAGTTGTGGTGTAGAGCTATAGTGTTGGAAGATGTTGTGTAATTTAGGGAAGAGACATTGTTAGGAGGACTCCAAAGATGGAACAACAGAATGTTGGAAGCAGCAAAGGTTTGTTTGCAAAGACAGAAAAGATATAAGCAACTAGTACCACAAATTGGGTCACCTGACCTGGTTGAGCTGAAAAGATATGATTCTGAAGGGTTAATAAAATTTGGTTGGTTGGTTGGTTTTAGTCTAATAAATGTACCCTTGCCTATAATTTTATGGATTTTATTTAAATCTAGTAAATTGTACCTCTGTTAGGCATTCGTAACATAAAACAGAAAGGAATGCATTTATTGTCTGCTTTCTAACTAATAGTTTCACCAACTTTAGATTGGTGAACTGTGTGGCATTTCAGTCTCTTGCAAGGCAGGAAAAAAGCAGGCCTAAAGGAATGTTCTAACCCCCAAAATAACCAAGGAGTAGAGAAAAATGACATTAAAAAAATGTACCCACTGTGTCAGGCATCGTTTCCACATAATAAATTAATAAAAGATGATGTTGGAGCCTAGAGAAAGAAGCCAGCAGCTTTTACTTTGCCTTGGTTATTCTGTGTCTGAAAAAAACAACAGCAGATAAGTGGCCCTTTAAACAACCAAGAGTTTTACTTGGAATAATGAATGTTCACACAAAGCATCCTGAAACATTAGCAACAAAACATCATTTTATTTTGTGCCATAATTATCATTCTGCCTCCCTGCCCTCCCGTCTCTTAATTATAAAAGCTCAACTTTTGGGTACAAGTTCATCAGAAAGGGCGATTAATTGTATCCATGTGTGATGGAACGTGAGGGTGGCCTTGGGGAACAGAGGGAAGAGATGCCGCCTAGGGAACGATCAGATGAAAGGAAAGGAAGTCCATGAGAGGGTAATGGTCTAAAGAAGAAACTTAGGAAAGACCTGCCCGGACCACTCAAGCGAGGGCGGGAGATTTGTACTTTCAGACTCGCAAGATTCTGTTAATGTAAAAAGGTAAAGGTTCCCCCTGCACATTTGTATAGTCATGTCCAACTCTAGGGGCTGGTGCTCATCTCTGTTTGTTAGCTGAAGAGCCAGCATTGTCCGAAGACGCTTCCACGGTCATGTGGATGGTATGACGCATGCAGAACGCTGTTACCTTCCCACCGAAGTGGTACCTATTCATCTACTTGCATTTGCATGCTTTCGGATTGCTAGGTTGGCAAGAGCTGGGGCGAGTGCAGGAGCTCACTCCGTTACACGGGGCTAGGGATTCGAACCTCCGAACTTGTGATCTTCCGATTGACAAGCCTGGTGTCTTACCCGCTGAGCCACCACGCCCCTTTATTAATTAATTAATTAATTAATTAATGTAGCCTTACAGTAAAGTAGAATTAGTTCATCTAGTCGTGTTTCCTGTCTGGTCTACTGGAAGGGTGACATCAATCTTGCAAGTCTGAAAGTACAAATCTCCCTCCTTCCCTATTTATCACTGGAGTGGTCAGGGAGGGTCTTTCCTAAGTTTCTTCTTTAGACGGTCACCCTCTCTCGGACTCCCTTTCCTTTCATCTGATTGTTCCCTAGGCAGCATCTCTTTCCTCTGATCTCCAAGGTCGCCTTCGCATTCTATCACACCAATGGAGAACACCTGGCTGTGATGGCTACAGAAATGCTAAAGTATCCATCACCTAGCTGATACCCTCCAAGGCTTTGGGGACTATAATTCATGACTGTGCCAGCTGTGAGCTCTGCGACTTATAACCTAAGTACATCTGGTGAATAGCAGGGTACAAAAGAACCTTTAGAGATGCTGCACCTGCACAGAAACACTGGAGTTCAAATGAATCTTTTCTGTTAATTTCCTTTCCTTCTCCCACCAATGGAATAGCATAACATATGCAAAGCAGTCTCTTGAAATTACCTTGTCCTCTTGGGTATTGAACAGAAATGCTACAAAGGAATTACTTCTGTGGTAGGTATACCAAACAAAACATTGCAAGATCCCACTGGAATTAAGTTAATCCTGATTTATTGCATATTGAGGACTTTAGAGCTGGCATTCAGGTTTCTCCCCTTTCCCAAGAGTATCCTCATAATAATCCTTTGAGGTGGGACAATTAAAATGGTGATTTGGTCTTAGGCTTAGTCACTGAGCTTCATGGTTCCCTTAATGGACGACCCCAAAGTTTCCAATGGAAGATAAAGTCTAGATGATACCCACATTACAGCATGTCTCAACTTCAGTCATTGATAGACCTCTGCCTCATATTTGATGGAAGACTTCAAGAAGCCATTGGACTTATGGGAGTGTGAATCATTTCAGGACCTTTTTGGGACCCTAGAAGGCTGTGATGTGAGCAGAACATTTCCTCTTTCTTCTCACTAGATCAATGTAAGTTTTGTTTCCATTGGCTTTGATTTGTTAGCATTAATAGCTCAATAGCTGGGGAAATCTGTAGAGCTAAAAATAATTCTTGATATTATATATTAATTGATTAGGTGGTTGCCTTGAAGAAAATGTTTTGATACATCTGATCATTTCAATACTGAAATATACTTTGAAACCCCCCTTCCCAACCCTCCAACATGTGGGGGCCTGGAACAATAGCCTTCACCTCACTTCCCCTTTAAAAAAGGCATGGATTGATTTAATTTAGAAAATTATTTGGATCGGATGCTTTTAATCAAATTACTGAACTGATCCAGTTTAAATTGGAGTTCCAAATTGATAGAAAAAAACCATTTTTTTTAAACTCAAGTCAGGGTAATAATTATGAATTGAATTTGAGAAGCTGCCTTGAACTGGAGTTTCAGTCAAATTGCTTTTCAGACAAATTTCTGAATAAAAACTTTAGTCAATTCTACCGTATACACAGTTGTAGTTCCTTCAAGAGGGACCCTCTGATTTTTAGCCTACTGTTGCCCCAAAGAAATTGAGGTGTTATGCAATACTCTTTTCTATAATTTTTTTGATAGGTTGGTTAGATTAAAAGATAATGACTGGTCACATTGAGCCCAACTACTTTGCCTAATCATGGTTTATTGAAAAAAAACACAATTGGTTGGATTCACATATCACAGCAAGACAAAATCAAATTAAACACAGTGTATGTCTTAACACAGTCTATGAACACAACTAGTCATTGATTAACTCATAGTCAACAGTGCATGGAAGTTTGAAAGCACACCTTCCCTATTCCCAATCCACGTGTGCAGACATTATACCACACTTCCTCTTGTACTGTTTGCCCCCTATGAACAGCAGTCACATTTCTTTCTGTATGACTCTATTTCCAGGTTCCTTAAATGCCATTCAATCTAGCAGCGCTTAGGCATGTATTGCCAGACTGGCATTTTCTTTCCTTATGAGAGTTTCTTTGAGTTTCTCCTGAGTCGCCAATCCATTTTACTTTTCATTTTATTGCTATAACTTGATTGCGTACACTGATTTGTGAGGCGAACGTGCCTGTGTGATAAAATGTGATTAATATTGTTTTAAATTCTGCTTCTGCAGGAATCGATCTTCTGTTTTGCCTCTCACAATCAATCTTTCTCCTTCTGAGCTAAGCTCGGGCATTTATTTATTTATTTATCTATCTATCCACAGTGCCTGGCTTTACATTTGACCAGGGTTTCTCCACCAGCGTTCCTTGGCACCCTCGGGTTCCACGAGAGCTCACTAGGGTTTCCCTGGGAGATCACGGATTATTTTAAAAACATTTTCAAATTCTGGCAACTTCACATTCAAGAGGTAAGTTTCATTCTTTATTTTCAGTTTAAGAACACTGTTAGTGCATATATACAGGCCTACCCATGAAACGAATAGAATAATTTTGTAACTTCTGTCCTATATTTGAGCCTGAATGTGCAGGGGTTCCCCGAGGCCTGGACAATATTTCAAGGGTTTCTCCAGGGTCAAAAGGTTGAAAAAGGTCTTTTTGACTGAGAAGTCAGCGATGGGATTGGGGCTGTCTTTATTTAAAGGATTACATAAGGGGGCCCCCACCCTTCCTCCCACCACTAACATAAATGCTACAGGAGATGTCCTTTCTTGATGCTATTCCATCAATATACATGAGGATTTATCCATTACAAGGGGATACTGTCTTCCCCAAGAGATTTCCAGTCTATAATTTGGTGTGGAGGGAAGTGTTCATGGAGTGAGCGCATGCTTTGCATACAGAAACTGGCTGTTATAAACTTTGGCAATGATACTTTCCCAGCATTTGCTCTGTATCCTAGTCCATATTTATGAAAGATATGCTGATAGTGGCACTGGAGAATGCAAATATTTTTGGCCTCCTTTTCCTCCTGAACTTTGGATAAGGAGGGTGATTCTCCCAACTTCCCATGAAGAAATGGGAAAATATGCATGCTGGGCAACTATTAACAACATGGCAGAGTTTATTTCTGCTGAGCTTGCTCTGACTGGCTCTTCATTTTGTCAGTGGGCTCAGCTGCATTGATTTGGCTCAGCAGACCATGCCTCCATCTTTTTTTTTTAACTTTTGGGATCCCAGCTCACCGCATAGGTAGTTGGGAAAACTGTGTTTAGAACTCATCCAACCCTTCTGGAATTTTGACAGTCTCCTGAGATGATGCAAAATTATTGAGGAACATTTCTCCTTGATGGTTACCTCATGTCAGCTACTGGAGAGGCTGCTGGAAAACTAGGCATCTGCATGGCAACAACAGGACTTGAAACAAGAGCAATCCAAGGTCAGGAACAGCAGTAGAAACTTAAAGCCCAGGGCTGGAAAAGATTGAAGCCTGAGTATAGCTGCCCTGGGCAGAGTAGATAGTTATCCAAGCAAACTCTGAGACTGAAGCACAGACGTGCCTTTAAATTGGTTCCACTTCAGTCATAAAATCAGGCGATCACTCCAAAAGCCAAAAAGAAGTTCCAAGAAGTATGCCAGTTGCGCTATGAAATGTGGCAGGGCAGAGCTTCGTTAGGCAAGGAAGGTGATTGTCAGGGAGATAACGGGCGGCGGAGGAGGGGGCTCCCTCCAGGAAGGGAAGCGCATGCGTAGAACTGAATCGCTATGTTTCCCTCCCAAGAGATTGAAGAAAGCCCCGCCCTAGGTTTGTGGACTTATTCTTTGGGCATTGCCATTTCATGTTTAGTCTAGATGGATTCTGTTAGGGTAGTAGGATAATAAATCACTAGAGCTTGATTCCAGCCTCAGCATGTTATTTCTACGCCCGAAGTCAGGACAGTGATTTTGTCACAGTTATCAAATCCAATGTTTCTACCCATCTTCTCCCCAGTAGTTTCTGATATCTGTTGATATCAATCAAGTTTATTGTTTTGATCAAAGATTGCCTTTTGGCTAAGATCAAGTATAGGACCTGTTGATATCATCTCTCACTCCAGTTCAGGCCAAAAAAACTTGTATAAGAGACTCTTTTGGGGCATGGTTGCATAGCCCTTAGCTTTTGGTGTCTGTAGGTCTTCAGCTGCAGCCCTATTCAGATGCTTGCCTCCATACTAAACCTTTGGCCAATGGCCATTTCAAAGTTCCTTTAAATTATCAGTAATGAAGCATGGGATAAGGTTCTCAAAAGCACAAGAAAAGACCAGTTTTGCAAATGTTTGGGGCTGTGCCTTCAGGAAAAAAGATGGATCTAGAATCCCAGGAGCAAAATGGTGGTTCTTATTTTGAGACATCCCAAAATAACCAGGATAAGCTCCTTTTAGCTTGAGGCAAATGAATTTGTAGCTCCAGAGGCTTCTTAATCGTTTGTCTAACATGACTAGAGCAAATATTCCCCAGAGTAGAATTAAGTCATCTTGCATGTCATTCCAGGATAATTGAATTTCCTTCTTTGACCTAGACAAAAATACTGTAGGTCTCACCATTCACTGAGGAATGATAGTTCTCTGTAATTACAATGGGAAGAGACAAAATAAACAGTTGTTACATAATGTTTTTAAAACTGTTAGATATTTATATATAACCAAGTGTGAAGCTTGCTTTGGCAAGTCCCTTGCTTCCAATTCTCCCTCTTTGGCCTACAACTCTGTAACAGTGGAAATCAGAGTGGAACAGAAGTCAATTCACTGACCTTGACTCTATGGCTTAGGATAACCAGGAGTCCTATTTTACAAAAGACATTCCTCTATTTGAAGGCCTGTAAAGTTTAAGTCTACTTTAAAGATGAAGCAAAAATCAAGAGTAGAATCCTTGAGGTTGCTCATCAGAAGTTAATACTTGAATGGCAGGTACCTAGTTCATTAGAACATTGTCTTCTCCATTATGAGGAGAATCACTTCTTTTCATTGCTACATTTTTAAAAAATGTATAAATTACCCTAGACAGATCTGTAGCCTTGTTCATCATCTTTTATGACAATGCATATGTGACTATTCTAAATTCCTTTCAACCTCCTGGGCTGCATCCAGTCCCTATCAATTCATTGTTTTATCAGTTCAGCATCAATGTTTTGTTACATCCATTCTGGTAATAGCATTTGAAGGAATTATTTGTTTAAAATTGTGTGGGTGGGTGGGTGGGTGTTTGTGTATGTGTGTGTATTTGAATGGATGAATTATGAGTTGTAGAATCCCACCTCATCTTGCTTTGCAAATATTACATGCCGCAACATTCACAGAAAATATGGAGCTGATTCCAGAGTTCGGGTGAACTTCCACAGCATTCATTCATTCATTCCTGAAGGATTATTTTAATGGCTAAGGTTAATGGTGTTTCTAATAAGTTTTCTTCACAAATACCTGCTTGCCCTAGTAAAATCTGCATACTTGGCTGATTTGAAATTATTATTGCCTTTAAACTTGCTAGCAAGTTGCTATTCTTGGAGAAATGTCAATAATAGACTCTCAAAATAACAGAGGTGAGGGGATTGTAATGTGATTCCCCAGTTAGACACTGACTACAAATGCACTGAGCCACTTTAAGATACTTTTGATGTCCACCACACCCCTTTTGCTAATCCAGACAAGGAAAAGAAAAGAAAAGAAATATTCTTATTCTCAGTGGCTCTGTAAAAGAGCTAAAAAGTGGAATAATTGATCATGTCATATGCAAGCTCACCTAGTTCACAGTATTAATATTTGGGTTTGTGAGTTAAAGGTGAAAGAACATTTCTGTTCCCAACCTATGTCAATCTATTTAATTCTGTTCCATTTGTATCTCTCTCTCCCTCTCTCTCTCCCTCTCTCTCTTTCTCCACTGTATTATTTAAAGTCTCCTGCAAGTCAAGTCAAGTTTGATTCCTGGTTACTTCATGGACACATCCATGTACTCCATGTTGCTTTCTTGGCAACAGTATAGAAATGGTTTTTCACTGGCCTCTTCCAGAATGTTTTCTCGACTTCTTAATCTAGTGGCCTCTCATCTAAGGACTAGCCAAGTCCTCTCCACTCCTTTTGAGATCAACCAAGATCAACTAAATGCTATTATCTTGTGTAGTCAGCATAGTAGTGTTGAATCTTCAAATGCAATCTTTAATCTACAAATGCACATTAAAAATGTATTTTGGTAACTGCATTACATTTGGAGAAGAAGAGCTCCAGTGGATATTTAAGCTCCATTTTCCGCATAACTCCACAAGTTGTGAGTACATTAGTATTATAAGGTCTCCTTCCCACAATTAATACTTTGGTGGATGGGGAATTCTTGAAAACTGAAAGCTTTCCACTATTTGAGAAAGAATCTTTTATTGCAATTCTTTCTAATAAGGTGTGTTATTTTTGTTTTGTTGACTTCTGAATTAGAATTGACTTATAGCCACTACACAGACAAGACCCCGAAGACTTCTTAGGAACTTTGTCAGAAGTGGTTTGCCATTGTCTTCTTCTGATAGCAGCTATCTTCTTTTCCAAAGTGTATTATTTTTTACTTTTTATTATTTTTTTATTGATTTTTCAATCAATTCTTCCATTGCTTTCAGTAGAGCTAAATTAAATATGGCAATGTTAGATCCAACATGCAATCCTCAACAGAAGGGTTCCAGCTGTATATAAGAATAATATGATAAAGATACAAGGTACTTCAAAGAAAGAAGGAAAAAAGGAAAAAAGAAATATACACCAGGGAAACCAGATAGTATTGTTTTATGTCAATTGTGAAGGAATATTCAAGCATGTGAGAAAATGCATTAACCCAAAGATGAGGAATCTCCCCCCACCCCCACCCCCAATCCTTATGTTGTGTCAGGAGTAACTATTGGAAATTGTATGCTGTAGGTGTAACTAATATAGGTTGAAATAGCCACAGCCTGAAAATCAAGTTCTCAACCCTCTTCTTATGGCAGACCTATGCAAGTACTGTTCTGGTCAGTGCAAACACTTGTCACCCAGCAACAGGAGAAGCATGGATACAGTCATACAATGTCATTTCTCGGTGACTTCAGAATCTGCTCTTTGAGGGTTTCCCTATTTCTTTGAGATGCTGAGTCTCATTTTCTTTCATCCTGCAGCTCATAGGAGCATGCTACTACTGCCTATCCCATTGTGGTGATGTGGGTGGGTGTACATGCCAACACAGAGAATTGAGTTTCATGCACTAGAATAGGAAGTGTGTGGGTTAATGGAACGGATGAATCCATTTTCAGCTTTCACAAGCAGCGAAGAAGGCAGCAAACCTACTTATCATGTGTGGTTCTGTGGATCGGGCATTCAGGAGGCCTGAGCGTTGTAGCTATTCTGGTCATGCATATACAAGCTATATCCAGATACACATCTCAGCTGTTTTATGTGCTGGACAGCAGAGGGAATCTTTTTGTGCTGTTGGTAGGGCCTGTATATTACATGGAGAGTGATTTGAGAAGCATTAAAGCAGTTGAACTGGACACCCTGGGTTTTGAGCTGTGTTGCCCCAGCTGGGGGCTGTCAATTCAGAACCACAGAACAAATGTGGAGCTGATAAAGGTAATGACTGATGTGGTTGGAACAGGAAACCCTTATAGTCTTTCCTGTTAATGAAACAAATTATGGCTAAGCGAGGACCCAGTCAAAGTGTGACGTGCTTTTGAGTGGCCCAATGAGTTTTGCAGTTTCATCCAGGCTAGATCAAAATAAGTCAGAGCATGCAGGTTTATAGTTGATGTGCCTGGTGGTCTTTGTATGGGAGTGGCAAACTCCCTGTGGTTTGCTCCCCAATTCAAAGGATGAACATTTATTCCTGGTATCTTGCCTGTTTGCGTCTAGATCACAATCTGCTCAGTTGGTTATATTGCGTAAGGGGGTCTGACTCTGGGCTGAAAAAGAAATGGGAGTCAAAACTCAAAATCTCAAAACTGTAATGATGAGCAAGTGGATATGTCATGGTCCTTCCTATCCAGGAAAAAAAAAAGGATCATTAGCCCTTTGATCTTGCATTCTGGGGGGAAAAAGGTTCAGATGGCTCTCAGAGACCCTGCCTGAATGAATGCACTAATAAATGAGTGCTGGAGTTTGGGCTTATTCAGTTTTCAAGATTTTGTATATTAATCTGTTACCTTTTTGACAAGCAACCTAATCAATGAGACTCATTGTGCACCTTTCCTTCTGGGCTGTATTCTGTTCTTGGGGCTTAACATAATGTAGTAGTTAAGACTACCACACTCTACAAAATTACTGCGGTCTTGGTGCTGCAGCAATGCAGATTCAAAGAGAAAAGTGAAATTCCATCACACGTCAGCACATATGGAGCACCTAAAACAGCTGTATCTTTTCTAAGACTTGCTTTGATGTTCCTGGGGTTGATGTGCAATCCTAGGAAAAGATATGTTTGGTTTAAGGCAGAGCTTTCCAAACTGTGTGTCGCGACACAAAAGTGTGTCACCACACACAGCGTGGTGTGTCGCCACACCACCGTGCATGCACGCCCCCTGTGCCGCCGCCGTGCATGTGCGCCCCCCGCGCCGCCACCGTGCGCGCGCGCGCCGCCGATATGTCGCCAGCAGCGGCACTTTGGAAAGCCCTGGTTTAAGGTATACCTGGCAGGTGTTATGTGTACCCTGAATCATATTTTGCTTTCCAGATTCAGTTTACCCCACTGTTGTTCTAGAGGCCATATTGGCTTGGCATACAGGTAATGCGAAACCAAGGATTTTTAACCATGATTTGTTGATCAGACCATAATGCCCTGATTTACATATGATACTAAGTTTCAGTGGATAGATTTGCACTAAGCCATAATGGGATCACTTGGGCTAGGCTTAGTGCAATGTGTGATTCACACTTATTTTGGAATAAATTTGCACAGAGATTGTGATGTGCAGTTGAGTTTAGAAGGGGAATATCACATACTGTAAATCAGGGGTCCCCAACCTGTGGGCTGCGGCCTGTTAGGAAGTGGGCCACACAGCAGGTGAGCGTTGGTGTCAGGAATGAGCCTGTCCCTGCCGCCATGAGTCGGAGGAAGAGCAGCCGGTAGCAGGAAGAAGCTGGGAAGGCGCAAAGACAGAGCCTGAGCTGATTGGTGGGGACCCGGAAGGGGAAACACCTCCACCTATCAGTGTGTGGCAAAGAAGGGCAGAGAGGTGGGCCAAGGAGTGCGAGGCCTGATTGGCCCCTGCTCGCAAACCCCACCCCCGTCCACGCGATTGGCTCCTGGCTGCAAACCCCGCCCCCCGGTCCGTGGAAAAATTGCCTTCCATGGAACCAGTCCCTGGTGCCAAAAAGGTTGGGGACCGCTGCGTAGAACCCAGCAATTTTGGCTGGGCTGGGGGGGGGGGGGAAAGCTAAGCAGTTTGGTTCTGATTAGTATTTGGATGGGAGCCCAGCAGAGAATCCCAAGGATACAGAGTTATTGTCACTAAGAAAACAGTATGGTCATAAAATAACCCGGAATTGATTTCAATGCTAAGAAGACTTTTTTTTTAGTTGAGACATCAGATTGTTGTTGAGTAAGAAGGGAAAAATGTTGGGGGTTGAGGAAGGAAGGGTTAAAATCCATTATACACAGAGCTCAATTTAGAGGAGGGTCTGCAATGATTTTGAAATAAAATACCTTTTTCTCAGCTGCAATTCCTATTTGTTGTAAGATGACATTGGTTTGCTTTGCAGGGTTGTGGTATGTAGGATAGAAATAAGCACTGTCTTAACATTCCAGATTCTGTATTCCATATCACAACCTGCTACATGGAGTTTGGTCCAGTGGGCAAACCATTTCTGTTCTTCAAGGACACGGACTTTTGCAAACTGTCACCCAGGATCACTGCTCTGAAAGACAAAGTCCACCCCTAACTCTGAGCAGTTAATAACATAAATGGCCCTGGGTTGGATTTTTTTCATTAGGTCAAATTGATCTGTCCCCCCTTTAATTTGTAAGCTGAAGTACAAACCCAGTCAGGACTTCTGGTGTCCACGGAAGGACTTTGCTGTGTCAGACTTTCAAACACTTTGGAAGTAACCAAAGACCATGGTGGCCATTACTTCGATTTATTCAGAATAAAGCACTCCCAATTAACATTTTCGTAAAGAAAATGCGATGTGAGGAGTTGCGATGCCCTCAAGTGCAAATCTGGAGCGGGGGAAGAGAACTCTGCCTGCCTTCCTGAGATGCGTGATTTCATAAGCAGCTACTTCTTCCCTTCCAATGGAGCCTCTCTTATAGCATTGCATTTGGCAAGGGGAACATGCCCAAGATGTGTGATGCAAAAAGCAGGAACATTTGTGAAGAAAGCATCCTTGTAAAGCTATTGGTTCTGGTCATCAGCCTTTATCCAATGCTTTGGTGGTGATGTTTCTCCTCTATTTGGGAAGTTGGCGAGCTCTCAAGACTGTCTCCCTCTCCCTCTCTCTCCCCCCCTCTCTCTCTCCCTCTCCTCAAAGACTGTTCCACAGCGAAAATATGCTCAGTGCCGCTGAGTGCATGCAGAAAAAAGCCTCCGATATCTTCTAGGCTAACACGATGCAGCACAACATTCAACTTACGATTGCCTTCTTCCTGTCCCAGGTAAGGAATCTGCTTCTTGTGATTTGGTCCTTGAAACTGTACATGTATTTCTCTATCATTTCCTCTTTTTTTCCCTCTTTTTTTTTGTTGCGGGGGGGGGGATTCCTCTCTCTCTCTCTTTGCATTTGGCTCTTTGGAAGTGTCTGATTTCTCAGTGACTGCACGTTGACTAGAAACGCTGTGCCGTGGATGCGAGAAAAGAATCTTCTATGGCAGAAATGCTGGGTTAGTCTCCAATAACAGGAACAAATGCACACACACACATTTATATATATTGTAGCTGTGTGTGTAGCTGTGTGTGTATGTGCAGGCAAATGCAAATTGTATTTTATTCACATATTTACAGGAGTGTAGCAGACTCTTGAGGGTGCCTGGGTAGCAGCAGTGAAGATTTTCAGCTGCTCTAATATGCTTCAACTTTGATTTGCTCCTTCTTTCCACGTCTTCTGCCGGGATCAGTTACAAGCAGTTCCTCATCTTGCTCAGCCCTCCCTTTATAGAAATGAAAAATGGGGAAGATTTAACCAGAAAAGAAAAGAAAAGGAATGAGGTTCTAGCAGAGCTTTTTCTTCTACTTCTCCTCCCAAATCCTTAGTGGATTTGCAAAATCAAGCAGTAGTCAGTATGGCTGTTGTGGGTCTTCCGGGCTGTCAGTATCCTTCCCCCGTTTCTTCTCAACTATAATAAATCCTCCCTCTTTCCAGAAAGGCAGCGAAAGGGGTGGGGGGAGACACCCAGCCTTTCAAAATCGAGAGGCTGTGGCATCCTGCTGTTGCTGTCTATCAAAAGCAGAGGAACGAGCAAGGCTCCAACTTCTGAATTCCCTGTTGGCTTCTTTCACTCTCCCTTCTGTGAACATTCCTACAGATTTAATTTTTGAAGGTGTTGTGCTGCACTTCAGGGTGATTTGTTGTGGTCTGGCATGGTGCTCTTTGAGCTAATTTTCCTCGCCTTGCCTGCTTCTCTTAGGAGGTTAAACTATTCAATTATGGTCTTGTTCCATTCCAGGGGAGGATACTCTGGGTAGAAAAATAAGCTAATTCCTTTTTAGGTTTGGGGATTTGACTTGCTTTTGATTTAACCCTTGAGGTTAGAATCACCAGAAAAAGCTGCCTTCTACCAATTGGACTGTGTGTCCAACTAGCCCAGTATTTATGTTGCATTATGCTCCAATGTCCTAAGCAGGGAGAGGGATTTCCCCCCACACCACCACTGCATCTCTTGCTATCTGATCCTTTTAGCTAGACATGTTAATGTTTAACCTGGAACTTTCAGTATGCAAAGCACATGTTCTCTTCTTGCACTATGGTCCCTTCTTGGAGGAGGGGAAGCCCCTGCCTAACTTCTTTCTGTTCTCTCCATTTATGGTATATCAAAGCAGTCACAAAGCATTGTCTGTTCTGTTGCTTTTATTGTACCTATGCTGCATTCATGCTTCTAAGGGATTCTAATACATAATCTACAGGCAGAATAATATGGACTCAAAATAAAGCAGGATCCTCATCTGTCCAGGAGGCAATTTCAAAAGACCCATTCTCTGGAGTTTTCTTGAGGACAGATTTGGGTACATTTGAGAGGCACCACAGCCAAGCTGTCCGGCCTTAGATGGAGACTGAAGGTTCACTTTCCTTAGTTTTATCCAATATGATGAAGAATTTTCAGAATGTGGCAGACTGGAATCTTGGCAGATAGTGTAGCAGTCAATGGTTTCAGCAAAAGTGCCAGCCCTTTGTGGTGGGAACTTTACTGCAGTGTCTTAATGTTCAAATGATGGAGTTGTGCAAATTGGCTGTTAAACACAAACAGTGATGTTTTGGGCTAGGGAGGCAATATTTCGTCATTCCTTATGCAACCTGATTAGGAATCCTAACCAGAATGACTTGGAGAGATTCATTGTTAAGATAAACTCAGCTTTTAAAGGTTATGGTCTAACGTAAAGCTAAGCAATAACCTAATTTGCTTAGTTTGGGTTTAGTACATTATTCAAACCCACCTATTGTGATTTCTAAACCATAGCTTACAGTTCAGTACTCCAACTGCGCTTTATGGAAGAAACTGGGATTAAACAAACCATGACTTAGTGAGATGTGTGCACCGAATGACAGAATGGATTTGCTCTGCCAAGTGTGTACACTTGAAGTCATCTTAAAGCAATGAAAATGCTATTGTTTTGTAGCACACTTTTATCTGGAGAATTGGCCCTTTTAGGGTTTTGATAATTTGACCCTCCAAGATGAAAGAAAAGGAAAAAGGTGTTAATATAAGATTCTGTATTTCACACTATTCCTTTGGTCCTCTCTGAAACTTCTTCAGTGGCCTTAGGCAAGTCACTACATCTCAGCTTGACCAATCTTGTAGGATGGTTGTAAATGCCACTTTGAGTTCCTTTGAAGAAGGGTAAGCAGGATCCACAGGCAGAATTGAAGGGGAAAATCCTGTGCTGAGTCATTTCCTATTTCATATCAGTTGATTCAAGTTTCTGCTCTTGAGCCAACAATTCCTATGGAAAATTAAAATGAAAGGAAGCACATTCACTTTCTCCTTGCCCATATTTCATGGCATTTATGAAAAGATCCCCATTGTCATCTCTTAAATGTCACTGATTAGGAAATTGAATCATGTGGCTTTATAAGTTCTAACTTTATTTAGGATGTTACCCCCAAAACATATTTTATGGTGGGAAATTAACATGGAACAGCTGAACAAGTGAACTCTGATTATGTGCCAATATGTCTGGGCAGGGAGGAACATGGCTTACACCCTGCAGTAGGAAGTTACTCCCCTTCTGTTAGAAAGTAATGACAGTCTGCTTGCAATGTTGCACTTCAACAAGTCTTACTATGTGGTAGAAATATTGGGAGAAGGAGTCACTGATGAGAATCTGGGCAACAGCTGGTGAGCTGGAAGGGGAAGGATAATATCATTAAAAAACCATAATATCATTTGTTTAGGTTTTTGTCCAATGTGATATATGGAACAACACTGTGGTTTGCAAGCTAGAATTAATAGCTTTCAGGACATTGGGTGAACCCAGGTAAGGTAAAGGTTCCCCCCGCACATTTGTGCAGTCGTGTCCAACTCTGGCCGGTGCTCATCTCCGTTTGTTAGCCGAAGAGCCAGCGTTGTCCGAAGACGCTTCCACAGTCATGTGGCCGGCACGACACACGCAGAACGCTGTTACCTACCCACCGAAGTGGTACCTATTAATCTACTTGCATTTGCATGCTTTCGAATTGCTAGGTTGGCAAGAGCTGGGGCTAGTGCGGGAGCTCACTCCGTCACGCGCAGGACTAGGGATTCAAACCTCTGAACTTGCGATCTTCCGATCGACAAGCCTGGTGTCTTACCCGCTGAGCCACCACGCCCCTTAATGGGTGAACCCAACCAATTGCCAATAAATAAAAGTGGATAATTATTTAGTTAATACATGAAGGCCTTTTAGAATATGGAAATAATATATCGAGCTTTAATTGCAAAGGGAAATAACACTAAGAATGATGTACTCCGAAGGGTTTTTTAAAGAAAGACAATGAATTATAAAACACACACACAGATATGCCTATAAACCACCAACTTTTTTATATTTCTCCAGAAGAGGGCTCCCTGCACAGCTTGAAATTTAGAAAGCCTTGGAAAGAATGGCTGAAGCTGCAGTAGGGCAAGAGAAAGGAATAGGTATTCCTGCAATCTAAATAACTTGGAAAACTGAACACAGGTTCTCTCCTCCCAGTTTGGTTTCTTCTTGTTCATGCCAGCCTAGTAGATGATTTATAGCTTTCACAAAGATGTGTGTGCAAGGAACAAGCATGTTAACAGCTTGTAGACATATCCATGTAAAAAACAAAAGGAACTGAAATGGGGCACATGGTGAATATCATCTGAATGACCTTTGTACCTAGGGACTCAGTGGTGTTCTATTCGATGGGGAAAACCTGAATAGAAATGTTTATTGGGGGGCTGAAAATGAATATCCCCAAACCAGCAGAAAGTTTGTGGATTGTATTGCTGTGTCTGCCCAGTGAAGCTGAATGCAATGAATCTTCACTGCCTTGGAGAACCCTTTGATGCACAAGGCTGCAGTGATCCAACACTGGCTCTACCCTTACATGTTCTCACAGTGCTGTGGGGTCTCCAGTGGTCACTGCAGGCTGAGACAATTACCTTCAGAAGCAGTGAAGGTGGATTGACTGTGTTTCCTTTGCAGCTGTGGGCCAGGTGGTTCCTCTAGAGTGGCATTTCATAACCTCAGCAGCTTTAAGAGGTGTGGACTTCAACTCCCAGAATTCCCCAGCCAGCATCCTGGCTGGGGAATTCTGGGAGTTGAAGTCCACACCTCTTAAAGCTGCTGAGGTTGAGAAACACTGCCCTAAATATATGTACTTTAGAACTCCATGTATCAGTAATGTATCAGAAACTTCATTATATCAGGGATTATTTGATCCTCTTCCTGACTGTCCCTTGAGGCAGTGGGGATGTTGCTAATCACTTCTGTGATAGGAGAAGATTGTGCAGATATCTTGGCCCTGTAATATTTTGCAAACTTCCATTCATTTTCCCAGGCTCTGAAAAGTGTATTATAGGTTATTTTTCTGAACCCTTGAACAGTGGGTGTTTTCCCTCTTTACCTCAACACACAGGCACACAGACACAATTCTGGTGAGGGGATGAACTCTTGGCTAGACTATTTTAGCACTTATTCATTGGTGAGCGGGAGAGAGCATTGGTTGGCTGAAGGGGGAAGAAGGAGAAGATCCTTGTAGAACATGGTCCTGGTACGAAAATGCTGCAGAGAGTTTTGGTGTTGAAGCTGGTGGCAATGCAGACAGGGCCACAATTACACACAATTTGCACAAGTATGATTCAGAGCTCCATGTTGAACATCAAAGTTTGCCTTTGCTTAAGAATGTCCAAAGTTGCAATGTTGAGGTCCACAAAAGAAAGAAAGAAAGAAAGAAAGAAAGAAAGAAAGAAAGAAAGGAAGGAAGGAAGGAAGGAAGGAAGGAAGGAAGGAAGGAAGGAAGGAAGGAAGGAAGGAGAAAGAAAGAAAGAAAGAAAGAAAGAAAGAAAGAAAGAAAGAAAGAAAGAAAGAAAGAAAGAAAGAAAGAAAGACGTATTGAAAGTTAACACCAAGTAAGCGATATATTTTCTAGATCGCTAACAGTGGCTTTTCTTGGCATTGATGCTAAGTGTTGATGGGCAACCCTTCTTGGGTTGTGGAATTTTTAAAACATGTATAACCTGGATTTGGATAGACAGCCCTTCAGCCTGACAAAGCATTCAAAGAGAAGGGTGTATTTTTTGAAGCAAGATATGACTGTTCTAATCAAGCATCCTGAGATTCCCAGCTCTCGTGTTCTGCAAATTCTTAAGAGTATGAAGAGGGACTTGAGAAGAGGGTTTCTGCAAAAACTCCAAACTCAGAGAGGGTGCTAAACTAGCTTCCTAGGGACCTGGTGATCAATGTGTGCAGAATTGAACACAGACAGCAGGATTATAAATATTGGGCCCCTGATCAATTCTTTTTTTAATAGTAAGTTTATTAAAGGTAAAGGTTCCCCCCCAACATTTGTGCAGTCGTGTCCGACTTTAGGGGCCGGTGCTCATCTCCGTTTGTTAGCCAAAGAGCCAGCATTGTCCGAAGACACTTCCGCAGTCATGTGGCCGGCATGACGCACGCGGAACACTGTTACCTACCCACCGAAGTGGTACCTATTAATCTACTTGCATTTGCATGCTTTTGAATTTCTAGGTTGGCAAGAGCTGGGGCTAGTGCAGGAGCTCACTCCATCACGCGGGGCTAGGGATTCGAACCTCCGAACTTGCGATCTTCCGATTGACAAGCCTGGCATACATTACAATTGTAATTACAATTACAATTGTAATGTTTAAGTTTATTAAACATTACAATTAAAGGGATAAGAACTAATACAAACTAAGAAAAAGAAAAGAAAAAGAAAAAAATAGTGCAGAAAATAAAAAAGGAAGGAAAATAGAAAAGGAAGAAAAAATAAGAATATAGTAAAGAAAAGAAATATATAAGGGAATGACTTCCCGCTTCATCACAACAAGTATAAAGTTTTAGCCCCTGATCAATTCTGTTGAGCTGTTGAAAGAAGATATAGTAGACTCACCCAGTGAACCCAAAGGGGTGGTGGTGGTATCTTTGTGACCGAATGGTCCTATTTAAAAAGAAACATCTAGACACAATAAGCAATCCATTTCTAAGAGCTTAGCAGCAGCAATGAAATAACAGGCACTATAGTTAAAAAAAAAGTTTCAATGTTTGCCAAATTAGTACTATCTTAAGCAGCAGGCTTTATCCCCCTTATAATTAGTAGAAGCCAAGCCCATTATTAAATAGCAGCTGAATGGAAATGGTCTTAATTTGGGGGTCCTCTCTGTTTTCTCCCATGAATCCTTTTCTCTCCAGCACTCAAACCTCTCTCTACTAGGTGTAACTCTATTCAAGACATGGGGCGTATCGGAACAGTAATCTGCTTTGCCCTTCTTCACAGCCTCTGGGCCAGTCAGAATCCTTTTCCGTGCATATGTTGTTCATCATCAGCTGATAGAACAGATAATTTGGCTTCAGACTGTGTTTTGGTTGGAGTTGGATGCGTTCAACTTCCCATTAGGTCTGAATTTGGATCCAACAGCTTTATGATGCATTGGCAGCTTTCCTCCTGACCTTCTCTGCTGCTGTTTCCACTAGGACAAAACATTAAAACAAACAAGCAAACAAACAAACAAACCAGAACCGCATCATGCAAAACACGAAGGCAACTCCCAGTAATGCAGCAAAGACTAAACCAGCTCTCTCTGCAGAGTTTACAAGAGTTTGGATTCTGCTTTGATCTTGAAAGCAAGCCTACATTTGCGGCTAGTGGTGTGCCAAAAATTACTCCTGTGTTTTTGATTGCTCTCCTTCAACACAAAAGAAAAAGAAACCAATTTCCATGTTTTTCTCTCTCACTGTCTTGTCTCTTTTAAGCAAAATGTTGTTGAAATTCTCATGGGGTCACATTTGAAATTCTTGCAATTTCCTTAGTGATGAGTTGAAGCAATATTACATAGTACACTCCTCTCTCCCCTAGACTGTAGTCTCCTGGGCTTCCAATGCCTCAGTTTAATCCCAGAAGGGAGACATAAGGAGATACAAGTAGTCCTTGCTTAATGACTATTCATTTAGTGATGGTTCAGACTTACAGCGGTGCTAAAACCCCCACTTATGACTAGTCCTCACACTTACGACCATTGCAACATCCCACAGTCATGTGATCTCCATTTTTTACCTTCCCAGCTGGCTTCCGGCAAGCAGAATCAATGGAGAACCACATTATTTGCTTAACAACCTCATGGTTCACTTAACAACCATGTGATTCACTTAACAACTGCCACAAAAATGGTTGCAAAATCAGGTCAGATTTGCTTAATGACCACATCGCTTAGCAACCTAAATTCTGGTCCCAATTGTGGTCATTAAGTGAGGACTACCTGTAAGTCCTCCCACATTTTCCCCCTGTTCAGGAAGTACAGGCCAAGGAGGCTGCATAGTAATATGTAACAGGATAATATGTATCTTCCATCTCTTGACAATAATAAAGCCATTGATAAATACCACCTAATGAAGTTTTAAAGAAATTTTAAAGTATCCTGAAAACGAAGCAGAAAAACTGAAGCTGATTTTGGGACAAATATAGGATCTATTTGAGCACAACATTGATCACCACAGTTCCATCTGTGGAATACCACTGAAAACAACACTCTGGGGGAATAAGAAGTGTCCAAGAAGATGGAAGTAGATTGGAGCTATTGGAAAAATGTCATCTTTGAGAAACCATAGGGTATGGCACGTGTGATTGTAGGAATTGGCCTCATAGCATGGCAATCAATACCAAATACCAATATTGCCTAACCCGGAGGGAGACAGTCTTTTGGGATCAATAGATTCATTTGAAATGTTGACAATGTGTCATGGCCAGTGGCATCCATGAGGGAAGGGGGATGTCAAAAAAGTCAAGATGGCTCCTCCCATAAAATGAAGGGTCAGAGTTCCATTTCAAATGGAGGGAGTCACTGGATGAGCAAGGCTTTCTGTGCATATTTGAATGAAGAGCTAAAGTTGAGAACAGGAAGCAACTTATCCCCATCGCTTTCATGTTTGATTTCTTCTAGGTCACCCTTACTTAACTTGGTGCCCTATAGGTATGCTGGGACTTCAACTCCCTCTGTCCATGGTGGCTGGGGATTCTGGGTGCTGGAAACCAAGGGGCACCAGTTTAAGAAACTAGTTGGAATTCAGAAAATTGGAATGTGAGAATCAACTCAGCTCAGGTCTACAAGGGATACAAATCCCTATTGCTGAATATTCCTCCTTTTTGCTCCTGAACTTTAATAATTGTGTTTGGTCCCTTTAAGGCCTTCAACTCTCATCCTTTTAGTACAATAGCAAAGTTCTGAAATCAAGTAATCTCACTTTTTCCTTCCAGAAGTTGTAGCAGCTTCCCAGGGGAGAACAAAGCTCTGGAAAACAGCTTTGCTGAGCCTGTTTGAATACATGGATGCTTTGCCCTCCAGGCATCTCAGCAGACAAGTTTTCCTGCTTCTGAGTATTTTTACACTCCTGCTTTGTAAGGAGTATTCTACTAATTTCCCCAGAGATGAGCCCTATGTTTTCCCCTTGGGAGCAGATTTTACTGAGTAGGGCAATCAAAGCTATGAGAATTAGCAACCTTTAGAGCCAAAACAAGTATACTTGGATCTACAGAAGTTGAAGGCACATTGCTTTTGAGAGAATGAGAAGTCATAAGCTAATGGAAATCTAGCATTCTTGCACAGAATTTCATCTGGGTCTGGGACAGGATGTTGTTTCCATGTCGTGTCTCTGGTCAATCAACCTTCAACAGAAGTTCAGATGGTTCTCCTTCTCCAGGTAGTAGGAAAATAAAGCAAAAACCAGTGACAGGATCTGTGCAGTCTGCCTTTGTTGCCATTCAACATACCTTCCTCCATTGACATTCCTTGCCCAAGCAGAGCCCACCCACCCCCATCCCCCAGTCTCAAAATTTGGCTTGGTAAATAGGCTTTCAGCTCAGGTTTCTAGCCCTGGTGACAACAAGTTTCAAGGCTGGTGGGTGGGATTCTCTCTCAATCTTATCATATTCAAAGTAATTTCTTCTGCATTGTTCCTTGGTTTCTGCCTCCACACTGGAAGAACCTACTATCCATGGGATTCTCATTCTTTTCCTGAGGATAGGGCAGAAACCAATGGGTAAAACTTTACAGAGGGAGATCCAGATCTGAAATGATGAGTAATTTCCTGACCATGAGTGGTATAAAGCAGTCGAGCATTCTGCATCCTGGAGTTGTAGGTGCTCCATCACTGAAGGTTTTCAAGCAAATGTTAGACAGCCATTTGTCTGGGATGATATAAGGATACCTGCCCCCTGTAGAGGTTGGATTAGAAGCCTTTCAAGGTCCCTTTCAATCCTATGATTCTATATGTCCATGTGACTCATGCATTGGATATCTGTCCATCTCTTTTACTCCTTTGGAAATTTATTTGTCCTATGCAGATGTGATGATGCTACATATGGCAGTAGGTTTGGGCATGGCATGTGAGCTTTCAAAGGGGGACTATGTGTATCCTTGGAGCCTAGATATCTTTGAGGGCCCAGAGGTTGCATGATTGGTCTATAATAATCTTCCATCTCCTGGATCTCATGTAGATATTGGAGAACAAGTAAGCTCTAACTTATCTGGCATACTTGCTAGGACTTTCTCCACCATGGAATGATTAAACATACAAGCAGAAGAAGCCTGTAACTGGCTTGAGCTGTGACTCATAGATTACAGCTTGTTTGTTTAAACACCAATTCTTTGCCTGCATGCTCCAAATTCTACTGGTGCATTAGAATGAGCAATGAGTGAGCATTCATGATACATGATCAAATTCTTCCCACCCACAACCTGGCATGCTCCATATTGAACAGTAGCTCTCCAGATTCTCAATATGTGCTCTGGTGCCCTTCTGAGATATGCCATAGATAGAGCGTTGCTTCTGAGCCATGGGCATGGCACCTGCAAAACTTAAATGTAGACCTTGTAATATGTAGCTTTACTCCCACATACCTCATCACTGGACACCCAGTTGGAACAATTTGGCCCCATTCCTACTGGAAGCATCATGACACCTGCCTGCTTGAAAATATGATGCGGTGGGGGGAAAAAAGCTTTTGGAAAGGTGGAAGGAAAGAGAAAATGTCAAGCGAAGAGTAAAGTGAAATTGCTGTGTGACTAGGAAATGGTTTCCCAGGCTGGCATTTATATCTCTGTGGGGTTAGACTGCTGGATGTGGTGTTTCGAACAGGTGGCATTTTTATCTCTAGAAAGCATGGGCCATAATTGATGAACTGATTTGAACTGGTGGATGATGCTTTGAACTCCATAAATTGTGTCTTGTGCATACGAAGAACCTTATTAACCTGCCGCAGACTGGCTCAGTGTCCTGAATTCCAACTTGCCCCAAGCTGAGCTCTTATTACTAGCGAACACGTTGCTTTTCTTTGGCAAGAAAAGAGGTTGCCTATTGTGTGAACAAGACTATTAGCACAGTGTCCAATTATGACTAGGTTGGCTTTCGGAAGGGGTCTTTTAAGAGAGAAAAACTGAGAGTTGTTTTTTTTTTCCAGTAGTGCACTGATGTCAGAACTGTTCAGTTGATCTCTTTTGCTGTTTCCTTCCCTGAAAGAAAACAGGAAGCAGTTGATCATGTATTTTTGCTCATTGCACATTCTGATGTGCAGGTAGAGTTTGGAACATGCAGACAAAGAACTTGTGTTTCAGTAAAGAAGTTGTAAGCTATGAGTCACAGCCCAAGCCACTTAGAGGCCTCTTGTCCTTTTGAACGTAACTGATCATTCATGGTGAAGCAAGGCTGTGCCTCCCCTTCCCTTTCATTTTGCAAAAGATGGTAACAGGTGGGCCACATCCCTTCTCTATCAGGAAGAAAGGGCACAAGCTACAGAACCATACATTTGTGCAATGGCGTGATATAGTTGTTTAACACATGACTTTGTTTCCCACACTTTGAGAAGCCCTGGAATGTAAACTAGTTGGTGAACTTCTCAAACTGCAAATCAGAGTAGAATGGAGCAGATATTTGCACCTGGGCTTCTCAGTTTTGTTTTTCCAGTGGTAATTAATTAATGCACAAGTACCCAATATTCTAATCATATTTACATAATACAGTGCCCATTAATAAACATTATTTAAGCATTTTTACATAATGTGCATTTTAATATCTGCTAAAATGATCGTCAATGCTTGCTCTCTTTATAGTAAGAAATTGCAAATAATGCAAGTTGAGAAATTGATTTTACATTTTCTTCTTCTTACACTTCAGAAAGGAATGAAGCTATAAATAAAATGATTTTGACCTGCTCATTTTAATACTGTATTAAATAAATATACCTCTTTGTGCAATTTAGAATGGGACTCCATTTTTTTCCTATCTCACAGTTTAAGCTTTTTAGTCAATTTTTACAACTTGTTTTATATGCCATATTCCACTGTGGTTTTCCAATCGCTTTTAAAGGGCAAAGTGGTAATGTAGGCCCTCTGTATGGGAGGCAGATAGATTTTTCTGATCTTTAGAGTATAAGAAAATATGTCTGTGTGTTTGGTCTATTTTCTTGTATGTGCAGAGATAACAAAGACTATGATCACAGTTATCCTTCTAGGAATTTATTGATAGTTGAGAGTTTTCCCCTCTTTCTTTTTTTGAAATGTAGGAAGACTTGTAACTCCCTCAGAACTTATGCATTCTATGTCATACCACTCAATTTGGGAACTTTTCTTGCTGTGGAGTGACTGGAATGTCATTAGCAGTGTGTATTGACCTAGACAGCTTCATATATGTGGACTTCTGTTCCCAGAATTCTTAGTCATAGCTATATTGGCTAGGAAATCTAGGAGTTGAAGTCCACACCTATAGAAGTTCCCCAAGTTGAGAAACACTGGTGTTTAGGAATGACACATATCATCTAGCATCTTCCCAGGTGAGACTGCTGGTCTCTTGAACCTGGTTCTTGTGTAGGTCTGCACACATCCTGAATTACTCCTCTTTCAAAATTGAATGAGTTCTTCCTTCCTAACTAGTTCTCCATAATGTCAGCTTTCTATCTCAGACTTCCGATTTCGGATTTTTAATAGGAGGGAACAAATGGGAAAGATCAACCATTTTAATCTTCACGTAGCTTGCTGACATGACTTGTTCTGTCTATCCGGTCAGCTACTAGCATTGTACATGAAGGCTCTTGATCCTTGCATGGCGTTAAACAGATATCCTTGTAAATCTTACCCTGTGTGTATACATTTGCCCCAGCCATTATACCTGAGTTTTTCAACAGGCCAAGAAGTAGCAACATTGTAAGCTGTTCTTCCTTTTAATATGGGGGTTGGTTCAAACTGAGTAATTTTATGGGACGCTGGTTTTAAGCTGTGATTTGCACTGAATGTTGTGTTGTTATTGATTTGTCTGTTATTTTTTTCCAATCTTATTTATGAATATAGGATATGTAAGATGCTTAGAGTTGATATTGATTAGAGCAGCATATAAGACCAATAAATAGTCATCCTCATGATCATCATCATCTCAAGTGGATGAATGGGACTTCAGCAGTGTTGGTTTTCCATATTCAAAACAGTCTCCGTTCCTATAGCAATGCTTCTTTAGCATTAACTTTGACGTCTTGCTGCATCTGTTGAAAACTGTCCTAAGTCCTCTAATATGGCCCCCAAGCTGCTTTTAATGTCAGTAAATTTCTGCTGTTTAAGACATGTTTGTTTTTACTGTTTCAGGGGCTATTGCTTAACTCTTCCTTTGCTGTTGCTTGATGATTTTTGGAAGCTACCTTGGTAATAGTTGATAGGCTGAGAGTGATTACTGCATAGAGGGAGGAACATTTTTCGATAAGAGAACAAATATGAAGTGGGTGGACTTCATGCGGATTACGTAAGTGTCATCAGAGCAAACACTCTCCCCCACCCCCTTGCAGTCAGCCCTTTGAGGTAGACCAGATCAGGAAAAAGAACCACATGATCTACTAGAACTCTACTTTATTGCTATATAATGACAGAGTAACTCACAGATTCTTTCTCCCACCTCTTAAAGGGAATCAAGCTAGGGCAATCTTGACTTTTTTCCTCTCCTGTCTATCTGGGCTAAGCTAATGTTTTCAGCAAGGCTTTTGCATCTTGGACTTTCAGACCATGCCCGATAATTATTATTTTCAAGAGGGAGGCTACAAGAAAGTCTGAGGTTCCATCCTGGATGACTGAAGATAGGGCTGGAAAAAAATCTGAAACCCTAGATGTTTGTTTACCAGTATCAATGATCTAACTCACTCTGAGAAACCTTTTATTTTTTAGATTTTTTAAATCCCGCCTTTATTATTTTTATAAATAACTCAAGGCGGGGAACATACCTAACATTCCTTCCTCCTATTTTCCCCACAACAGCAATACCCAGCTGGCTTTCATGCCACTTCCCACCTTAATAGAGATAGATCATGTCCAAGAAGATATTTATCTGCAGTCACTCAGTTCTGAAACTGGGCCCCGTATTAACAATTGGATGGTATAAGATGGCATCAGACCCCATGTGAGTCAAAGACCTGTTTTTTTTTTAAAGAAGTTGGTTTCTATGTGTCAGAGTTTAAGTCCATCTAAAGCAGGGGTTTTCAAACTTTTTCAGGATATGGAACCTGTCTGTCTGTCCGTCCGTCCATCCGTCCATCCGTCCATCCGTCCATCCGTCCATCCATCCCAGAACCCCTTTCCACTGTGCCTTGGTAACTAAAGGGGAAAAAAATCTCTGCAAGGGACTAAGAACTTCTCTACAAGGGATTAAGCCTTAGGGACTAAGCCTTAATACCATTTTTCTTTAGTCACTTGTGGAGGGTTCTCCGCAAGGAACTAAGGGGAGGGGAAAACACTCATTCAGAGGACTAAGGCAGGGGAAAACCCTCTCCATAAGGTAATAAGGCTTAGTCCTTTATGGAGAGGATTCCCCCACCCCACCCGCTTGGTCCCTTGTGGAAAGGGTTCCCACCACCCACTGTCCTGCAGAACTCACTCAGTTCCTCATGGAACCCTACGGTTTCACAGAACCCAGCTTGAAACCCTCCGATCTAAAGAATAGACATAAAATGCTTTAATAACACAAAATGGATGTGGATCTCGTTCTCCACTTCACTCTGTATTTCAGATCTTTCTAGCTTAATGGCCTTGCTCTCGTTTCCTTGACCCCAGCTATTGTACCTTGATTAAGTTGTCCATCTGCACTTAAAATCTTAAACCTTTGGTACATTCCTAGCTCGACCATTTGCTATAATATTTGCACCACAAAGGTGGTGGCGGGGGATCTGTTTAAGATACTGGAAAGGCAACCATCTCACGACAGTAATATATAGAGCTTGATTCTTGCTGATGTAGCTGCTGAACTTAGTATCCCTTTTCATGTGCTGACAGTGGAGCCTGAGCAAGGAGATAAAAATTGAACATATTGAAAACTGCAAAACAAATTGAAGAATGAGCTTTTCTTTTCTTTTTTTTTACTTTCAATCTCCATTTTGTTGTTGTTGTTGACTTGCTGTTTAGAGGACAGGGGGAGAAATGTGTCATCTTGTACTTGATGATGTATAGAGGGCTGTAAGAAGAATAGTTAGAGGTTTCTGACATTTGGGATTAACCCCAATGACTTAAAATAAAACGCTTTGGGATTGCCATGCTGCCGATTCTGATCTATGGAACTGCCAATATTTGTTCTTCTTTAGCTTCATTAATCTCTGTGTTCCTGACCTGGGACCTTCTGTCAGCCACCATAAGGGGCAAGTACCCTTCTGTAAAGTGGGTAGTGTCATCACATAACTGGAGGAAAAACAAGGGAAATACATTGAAGAGACCTCAAGGTAGATATAGGAACTACATATATAAGAGAGAAAATCAACCAGGGATGGAGAACCGTCTTCCTTCAGTCTGAGTTTTTTTATTAATCATATTTATACCCAGCCTATCCCCTCCCTATCGGAGGACTCTAGGTGGCTTACAACAACATTGCAAATTCATATTATACAGCCATATTATTACCGCACGCTAAGGGGGAGGGGTAAGGGGACCGACTCTTCTTCCGTAGGTATTGGACTACATGTCCCAGAATACCTCGCTTCCGAGTCGGCTGCTGACGTCCTGGATGTTGCCGATCGGGTTCCGTCGTCCTCTGCCGCCATTCACGGGATTCCTGGGATCTTCTTTCCGCTCCGAGGGTGACCCCCGACTGACAGGATGCCGGCAAATTCTCCCACTTTAACGTGGTACCCATTTATCTACTTGCATTTAGCTTTCGAACTGCTGGGTTGGCAGAAGCTGGGGCAAGTGACGAGAGCTCACTTCGCCATGCGGGGATTTGAACTGCCGACCATTAGATCAGGCAGTCTTACAGCTCAGCGGTTTAGTTTAACCCGCTGAGCTACCGTGCCCCCAAGACCCCAAGAGTTCTCCAAGACAAAATATTGGGTTCCCCTGGAAATAAATTTTAGGGCAAGGCAGCCAATCAAGCTTACAAAGAAGACAACAGTGAGTTGGTCGGCATATGAATATTTATTTATTTATTTATTTATTTATTTATCAGATTTCTATCACCACCCATCTCCCTCCTCCGGTCATCATTATCACCCCACCCAAACCCGTCTCATAGAGAACTGAACTGGGTGTGGCATGAAATCTTCCTAGCCCAATCTGATCTACCAGCCATCCGTTGGTAGACCCATCAGTTTCCTTACAGTATGTGGAATGAGCAAGCCAGTCTGCAGAACAGTAGAAATGTTCTTGTGGGAATATCTCCCTGCCCCAAAGATGAGAAAGAACATGAAACAGAGTAAAAGGAGAAATGAAAAGTACAGGACCAAAGACCTGTATGATCAACTCATTCCCCTGAGCAAAAAGAAACTCTTGGATTTAAGGCTTTGGAAGACAGCTCCTGGAGGCCAGTTCTCAGCATTTTGTAATTTTTTCTTTATTTATAAAAAAGCAGTTAGAAGCACAGGTGGAAGCACAATTTAAAATGCTCTAGCAGAGAGTCAGAATGTTATTTCTTTATACAGTATTTATACTGCTTTTTTTCATTATTGAAAACAATCTCCAGCTGCTGTTGCACTTTATAGAGCCTCAGTCTCAGTTCTCTGATGGGTTCATATATCACTATATATTTTATTTTATTTATTTAATTTTTTCCCACCTTTATTATCTTTATAAATAATTCAAGGTGGCGAACATACTTAATACTCCTTCTTCCTCCTATTTTCCCCACAACAACCCTGTGAGGTGAGTTGGGCTGAGAGAGATTGACTGGCCCAAGGTCACCCGGCCAGCTTTTGTGCCTAAGGTGGGACTAGAACTCTCAGTCTCCTGGTTTGCCATTGGCTCCTTCCTAGGGCTGAGAGACAGGGACTGGCCCAAGGTCACCCAGCTGGCTTTCATGCCTAAGGCGGGACTAGAACTCACAGACTCCTGGTTTGCCATTGGCTCCTTCCTAGAGCTGAGAGACAGGGAATGGCCCAAGGTCACCCGGCTGGCTTTCATGCCTAAGGCGGGATATATATTATACAATCTATAAACCATGGTTAGTTGGTAGCATGATGTATAAGCCCCCCATGTTCTTGAGTTTCGTGAGGCATCTCCAGCTATTTCCTAGTCACTGTAGTTTATTTTATACAAGAAGGAGATACTTATTTATTTAAATTTGTATTACCGCCCATCTCCCCCATCAAGGCAATCCCCAATATTAGCCCCTTCTCATTCAAACTCCCAGTCTTGTAATAATGCTATATATCTAAAAATACAATTATAATCCAATAAGAATAAGGCATCCTTTTTGGTAGGATTGTATTAATACATATTAACCAGGCTGATAATTTCCATGATCCTTCCAAAACAAAAGTTGTGCAAAGTTCAAAGGAAGAAACTGGAATGGTATGTGGGAATGACCTTGGGGACAGGAGGAATTGCTGCAGACTAGACAATGGTCAGAGAAGAAAAGTCTTGCTTGTGGGAACTAGATCATTCTGTTACATTTCTCAAGGCTGTTAGTTGTTTCCAGCACTGAGCTGAGTTAAACAAACCTTTGCCATCAAATCTTGTGACTTAAGAAACAATTAATGTACTGTTGCAGCATCTCCAATATTTACTTCTAACTCTCATGATTCATCTGGCACTGCTGGAGTTTAAGTGCCAATAAAGGAATAAGAACACAGAAGAGTTCAAATATCTTCAACTTTATATTGCCAAGAAATATCGGAATATTGCTTAGCTGCATTAATTGCTGTTGTGTATCACACAGTTTGCACTAGAAAGAGCTATGTCTCTTGGAGTTGCAGAAAACTTCACATAATTGCTGGAGGGTTGAGCTGTTCCCACTATCTAGGGTTTTTTTCTTTAACCTTCTCAAGGTTTTTTGTTTCAAAAAAGCAGGTATTATGGAGAAATGCCTGCATTCCGTTAGTTAGAGATGTGTGACTAATCACTCAAGAGCTTCTCAAGACCAACCCAAGTTGTTTTTCAGATCCGATGTTCATCCTACATTTCAGAAGGACTTCTGCCTCTTTCAGCTACAATCACATGAAGAACGAAGTTTTGAAAGCATGTACTTGCTCCTGAAAATGTTGGTCTCTTTCCTTCCTGTGTATATACTTCCTCAATATTGTCTCCAAAGAATCTGCAGTATAAATAGTAAACAGAATCTAATCAGAAAGCACAGGATTTAAGGAGAAAAGGAAGCTGGATTTCAATATATGAAGGAAAGATCTCACATTTGGTTATTTTTATAATGTAGTAAGAATATAGCACCTCCCCCCACACACACTTATATTTAATTAACATGGTGTAATCTTGCTTTCTGGCCCAGTGGATTTACAAGGTGGCTTACACCTGTTTTTATAAACTGCTAGGTATCTGCCATGTTAATTATGACTTACAAAAATGTGGATTTTTTTTTAATGATTCTCATAATTTGGAAACAGGACGACTGTTGAACCAATTTAAGCTTATGGTACATAAACGACCAATGGTATATTTTGAGGATTGGATAAGATTTGCAGTCTGCTCCTCCATGCTCTTCCTTAGAAACAACTCTGTTGTGACAAAACTCTTTGTTTCATCTCCTCTCTAAATTTCATCTAACATCATTTTCTAACTATTTTTTTGTTGTTGTTCAGTCGTTTAGTCGTGTCCGACTCTTCGTGACCTCATGGACCACAGCACGCCAGGCCTTCCTGTCCTCCACTGTCTCCCGGAGATTACTCAAATTCATGTTCTAACTATTCTAACTATTCCAACTATTCTAACTATTAGTGTTCCTCAATTGAACGTGCTGTATTTTGATGCCACCTGGGAGGCATAATTGTGTAAGGCCCCAACTTATTTTAACTGGAGTGTTACCCTCTGGCCTTGAGAAAGGATGAGCAATTGTATCTTGGAAACTTGGCAGATGGTGGTTTTTGTGTTCTTTGTTTCCCTCTAGAGTTCTTGTACTTGGCTGCCTACTCTTAACCCTGTCATTTTGTAATGTCCCTAAATTGCAGCTGGGTGACCAGCTAGGCATTTCAGACACTTCTTCCTCCTTGGACTAATAAACATGAAAGTTCAGTGAATTGGGTCTGATTGGAAAGTTTGAATCCCTTTGGACATTTGATTCAATTTACATGTTTGAATCAATTAAGAAAATGGATTCAAATTGGATATTCAAATTGAGCCAATGAAACACAGGCATGGGTGAGCAGAAAACATCCAAATCGATTGAAAAAAGATTTGAATGCAACACCGTGAATCAATTCAAGTCAACTGGTGCACTGAATATTCTCACAGACCTGGTAAACATGTTTCTCAGCTCCTGTTAAAAAACTGGGTCTTATGGTTCTTTAAAGAGAGCTTTATTGCAGCATATAATATAATATAATATAATATAATATAATATAATATAATAATAATAATAATAATAATAATAATAATAATAATATGCATATTGTGATCATCCGTCACCACGGGATGAGGTATCATCAATATGCTGATGATACTCAATTATACATCTCCATCCCAGGTGAAGTAAGTGACGCGGTCGCTGCCCTGTTTCAGTGCCTGGGGGCTGTGGGGGTCTGGATGGGAAACAACAGGCTTCAACTGAACCCTGGTAAGACCAAGTGGCTGTGGGTTGATGGCCCCTCTGTAGTAGGAAGTTGTCATCTTTGGTTCTGGATGGGGTGGCACTGCCCCATTCAGAGCCAGTGCAGAAACTGGGGGTCCTCCTGGACTCACGACTCCTGCTCGAAGAGCGGGTGGCAGTTGTGGCCAGGAGGGCCTTTGTGCAGCTTCAGGTTGTGCGCCAGCTATGCCCCTTCCTGGATCAAGAGGCCCTCCGAACAGTCACTCAGGCCCTTGTCCTCTCCCATATAGACTATTGCAATGCGCTCTACGTGGGGCTACCCTTGAAGAGTATCCGGAAGCTTCAGCTGGTCCAGAACGCGGCTGCGCGCGCAGTTATGGGTGCCCCAAGGTCGGCACATGTGACACCTCTGCTATGCGAGCTGCATTGGGTACCAGTTTGCTTCCGGGTCCAATTCAAGGTGTTGGTTATCACCTTTAAAGCCCTACATAGCATGGGGCCAGGTTACCTGAGGGACCGTCTCATCCCCATAACATCGACCCGTCCCACCCGGTCACACAGAGAGGGCATGCTACGGACCCCATCGGCAAGGGAATTTCATCTAGCGGGGTCCAGGAGGTGGGCCTTCTCTGCAGTGGCGCCCACCCTTTGGAATATTCTGCCCTCAGAAGTGAGGCAGGCCCCCTCGCTCCCGGCCTTCCGGAAGAATCTGAAGACCTGGTTCTGCCGCCGTGCTTGGGATGGGAAAGGTAACAGCTCCTCCTGGGGGTGGATGGCGCTGTAGTATCCTCCCTACTATACGACATCATATTCCCACTTGGATTTTATATTTATATTTATTTATTTGTATTTATAGTAGTTGATCTTATATTTGTATCTTTTTTAACTATTGATTTTTTTGTAAACCGCCCAGAGTCCCCCGTTGGGGGAGATGGGCAGTAACAGAAATATGAACAATAAATAAATACATAAGTGTTTGTGGAGTGTTACAAGGACTAATGCAATCTTGATCTCCACTTCGTCAGAGACATGAAGTGTTAAATTTCAAATACACAGTTGTAGCAAGTGCAAAACAGTATTTCCTGAATTAAAGGTTGCAAGTCATGTTTGAAAGACATTTAGAAGCTAAGTCTAATTTCAACACTTATTCATACGACAGACATACCCTTTGGGACAAACTTAGTTTGAAAATTGCAGGTAGATAATTTTTTTGGGTGGGGGGAGCCATGGATAAGCCAGTTAGAGTCCATTTGGTTCTTAGATCAGGTTATGCCCAATTCACAGGTTATGGCCAGTCTTGTTTTCACACCATTTAAGTTATTGCAAGAGGAATTTTGAGTGCCCAAACTTTTAAAACGATGGTATAGTCAATCAAAACATTTCTCAATTTCACAGTTTAGTCCAGATGCATTAGCAGCATGTAAAACCCCTTGGGAGCATTACAATGTGTTTTGGATGATTTGAAGTCTAAAGGTGTGTGTATTTTAGATAAAGAGTATCATTTGAGGAACCACAAGTAACTTTAGATGTCCGTGTCCACCCTTTACGTCTGATCCTGAAAGAGACACAGGCAAGATGCATTTCCATCACTTGGAAATGTAACTTTTAGATTCCCTTGAGGGAATGGAAGACTGAAGATCAAGTCTTTGGACTTATATTAAACAATTGAACAAGGCAATCCCAAAAGGCAAGTATGAGGGTAGCAATTTACCTGTGGCATTTAACCAAAAATAAGGACTGTTAAAGGTAAATTGTGATGGATGGCATGTAGACCTTGGAAACAGCATCTCTTACAAATTGGAGACTTTCAACCTGGAAAGGTGGGACAGAGTTATTTCAAAGAAAGAGGTGAAATTAATTAAATAAATCCCAGCCTCCCACTGGGGTTCCTGAAAACCATTTCCACTGCCACTCTCCTCTTCCATTAAATTGGAAAAGGAGATGGTGGAGAAAAATCTTGAATTACCACTGGCTGCAATGGATCAATTGCTAATCAGAAGCAACTTTGGAGAAGTTTAAACCTGATCTGATATGAAAAAGAGGCTGGTTACAGATGCTGGCTGGGTCCTTATATCCAAATAAGTTATGAAGAGATTTGATTGATTTGGACTTAGCATAATATATGAACCCAGCTATTGCAGTTTATCTAACAAGCCATGGTTAATGAGACCATAACTTAGAAGAATGTAACAGTCCCTGTTTTCCCAATTTTTTCTATTCCATATGCTTTAAATTAAGCTAGTACAATTCCAAGGAGCATGTCTCTGCTTTTAAGTGAGAAGATACATTTCCAGCATTTCCCATAATAGGTTATCCTAAATTGCACCCTTCTGAATTTCTGCCAACAGAACAGGACAGTCTAATGTTTATGGAAGTGGGCATCTCACCAAATTGCTTGTGCTCTATTTTTACCCTTGAACATTTTAATGCCAATAATTTTATCATAGCATTTTTTTCCCCAAGGAAAATGCTGCTGCTTTGAAAGTGCAGTTGATTTCTCAGTTTGTCTTCTCCCCTATTCCTACCCCACCCTAAGATTTCAACAAACATAGTCATTTTTTCCAGTGGGATTATTCATACTCCCTCAACCCCAGGAAGCATGGATAATTTGAGGCTGATGGTGTCATGTGCAAAAAATGTACCAGGGCTTGTCTGTTTCTCATAACATGGCACAGCAAACCCCCCAAAGCTTGCCAGCTAACTGATGTTTGGAATACCAGTTCCAAGGGAGGCGGCCTGCAGTATAAACTAAGAATAGTTTGCAGTGGGGCCTGAACTACAGAGTTGATTGTTTGTGTTTGTTCTAAAAGAGCAACGCTCCCCCAGGCTGCAGGAAACAGCTGCCCATTTAAATCTTTTATGTCTTCTGGTGAGATAAGATTTTTGACTATGGAAATCAGTGGGGTGTGCATGGGCGTGTATATTTTGTTAATAGAGGCTAGGGCTGCACAATGTTTCAAAGGAATGCTCTGTTTTTGTGATTCCTGAGCGAAGCACCCCTTCAAAGCGGCTTTGTGAAAAGGAGCTTGCTTTTAAAGACTGGAGCAAAACGGTCACTTTCTTCCAAGTCACATTCCTCCAAAGATCTCTTTCTGCCCTTCGGTGTGCCAATGCCTCTTCCATTTACTGAAGAAGAAGAGAAGGAGGCCATCAGAGGGACAGGCATCACCCCTGGGGTGCAGAGCACCTCATCAAAGCAAATCACAGCTACCTTGCGCAGGCCCAGTGCAGACCAACTGCCCAGTGGAAGTAGAGAGACCACATTGTGTAGGAGATAAGTGTAATGGTATGTGGGAAAGGCCTTGGGAGACGGGGTGAAGAGATGCTGCCTAGGGAATGGTCAGGTAAGAGAGAGCGTAGCTGGATAGTGGGTGGGGCAAGAGGCTCAGAAGGGACCCTCCCTAGTTTCTCAGGCTGTAAAGGAGACGGGGAGAATTGTACTTTCAGACTTGCAAGATTCCGTTAATGTAGCTTTACAATAAACTGGGGTTAGCTCATCTGCTGTGTTTCCTGTCTGGTCTACCTGCTAAGGCTGACATTAAGTTAGACTTGTACTGGTCTCTACCTTATACAGTTTTGGCAGAATGCTTGCATTTCCCGTCAAACACTGCTCATGAGAAAGCTCTGTTTTTCTACCAAATGCCGCCTCTGGCAGTGGAATCCAGAAGATTCGTGTGCTGATAGGTTTTGGAAGATGACTGCAGTTGAGGGACAATGAAATGGATGGTTTCATGCAGAAAGAAGCATCCCACCCATCAAAAACAAAGTGGTTAAAGAAAGCAGATTTGGGATAATGATGCAATTTAGAACCAATGTTTTCTGTGCAGAAGACACTAGATTTAATTTGGAGTTCTTGGGCACTGAGAAAGGTGTCCATCGGAGTTCAGTGTCAGCCCAAATTTGAGTTCAGTATGGACAGTGGCTCAACATACGATAGCTCCAAAAGCTGATACTAGAATGTAGAAGATATATAGGAAATATAAATGGCTGTGTATTTTATATTCATATATATATATATATATATATATATATATATATATATTATCGAAACATAAAGTTAATTCGATTTAAAAAAAAAGATTGGCACTCTTATATTTATCTTTTTCTGCCATTCCATTGTTTCAGTGCCAAAATGTATCTCACCCTCTGTCTTTGCTTCCTACTGAAAGTACACTGCTGCTTGTCTTAAGCCAGCCAAGAATATATCTTTCATGCATGTAGTATAGAGCAGTTAGCAGAATGTCATCACCTGCAGGGAAAGTTTTAATATTAACATTTTGTTCTTGCTCAATAAACTGTGAGTATATTGATGACATTAGCTCATTAATACATGTACAAGAAAATAGGAGTAGAATGAGATTCCAGTGTCCCTTTAAGCTTTCATCTTGTGCATGATTTACTTCAGATTATAGTCATTAAGGCTTACTTATTCTCGGAATGTGCCAGACATTGTGGTCATGTAAAAGAATGTGAAAGAAAGAAAGAAAGAAAGAAAGAAAGAAAGAAAGAAAGAAAGAAAGAAAGAAATTTTCGTGTTTATGTCATATTTTTAGAACAGCAGAGAGAGAAGAAAGAAAAAGAAAGAAAGAAAGAGAGAGAGAGAGAGAGAGAGAGAGAGAAAGAAAAAGAAAGAAAGAAAGAAAGAAAGAAAGAAAGAAAGAAAGAAAGAAAGAAAGAAAGAAAGAAAGAAAGAAATCCCCTCCACAATACAGATTGGCAAATGCCATTAATTCTCCCCAGGATGCTTCTTGAAACAAAGATGTTGGGTTTCAGGGCCATACAAAATTAAGTTGGGTACCAATGGCTGTTCCAAGTTCTCTGCCTCATTTGTGGGAAAGAAATTGACCTCTTCAGGGGAAGAAGAAACTTTCCAACAATTTTTCAAGGGCAGGACTCCTCCCGTGGTGACAGACAAGCAGTGTAATCCAGGGAGCCCCTGGGAAGAATTCTCTCTAGATGTCAGAAGATGGGGAGGCTGGAAGCCGACTAGAGACAGGATTTTTAAAGGAAGTAAGACAATTGCATCCATCCCTGGTCATCTCAAAGAGGTGCAAAATCTCCATATACCATCTATGAGTAATTGTCTTCTCCTCTGAAGTCCCTTTGAGCACAAATTTTCTTTCATTAAATTGAATAAGAACTGGGAGAATGAAAATGCAAGAGAACTTGTCTACCCAGCACAAAAAGGTCCTTTTTTGTTTTTGTATAAAGCAAAGCAATTACCATTCAATTCAATTAAAGCAGATTTCTTTGGTTCTGTTTACACAAGGCAACCCAAACAGTCAAAGCTTGGCTGATCCAACATTAGGATAGTCAATTCTATGCTAACGCCAGATCCATTCCAGCCTAGTGGGTGGGCAATAGGCTTCTCGGGGCTCCCATCACATTCAGTGTGTGAGAAATTATTTAAAATTAGCTTCAGCCAGGCCTAAATGTGAGCTGGCATTGTGAGAATCTCCACAGGCCAGCTGTGGTTCGAATGTGGCATCAGCTTGACTCTTCCTTTCCCTGTCTTATCTCAGATGCAATTTTGTACTTCTGATAGCAAATCCAGGGTTTAGCAGGCAGAAGGAGTTTTTATCTGGTAGAATACAATTTTAGTCATGGCAAGTGGTCTAGCTTAAAGCTGTGCAAATTACTAAAAATCCTTCTGCTCTATTGGGTTGAGTTGAGGGTGTGGTAGCATTCCACAGTGTTTGTGGTATTTAGCTGGCTTCCCTTGAAATTGCTCAAATGTTTCACCTGGGCTGAATCCTCTTGGTTTGGTTTTGCATTCTGCTTTGGTTTTGTTTATTTGCTTATTCTAATAACTTTTTTTATCCTGTCTTTCTCCACCTAAAAGGTCATCAAAGCAGCTAATGAAATTTAAAATGTCAAGTAAAAATGATCCAAGCAATTAAAACAGCACAGAAAAATGTGTGTGGGTTTGTGTGGACTACAAATTACTCTGTTAAGCTTTACTGGGCTCGCTCTTTTAGAAGTTTTGTATGTGTGTCTTGTGTTTTAATTTTTAGTAAGCTGCCCTGGGCATGTGCATTGTCACACTCTTTCTGTGTGTGATGTGAAAAAGAGCAATAGTATAATATACAAAATAAAACTGAAGCTTGGAGCAAAGGGCATCTAAGCAATGGTCAGAGTTATATACTTAATTAATGGCCTTTCCACACTTGCACCTAAATCACAGATCACAAATATGGCCTGGTGACATCTTTTCTTCAGCTGTGTCCCCATGACATTGCCGTCTTCTCATCCTCGGCCTATGAAGGAGACAGCCTTAAGTTGTCCTTAGAAATACCAATGCTAAAGTCATGTTTTCCCCTTATTCCGATACAGATTCTGTATAAAATCTATGGAAAGAAACCAAGAGACTGACAGAGACAATAGAGGCAGGATAGGGATCAGCAATGGAGACAAGTTTCATGTCAGCATGGTGTTCTTCCAGTTCAAGGATGAGCAGAGAAGCACATCACCTCTGCAGTGGGAAAAGGCCTTTAGGCTGTAAATCTACCCAATTGGCCTTGATTAAGCTTAGAAAACACCATGGCTCCCTGCTTCTAAAATGTGAAATAAAGGTGCCTCATAGTTTTGCTTCTGAGGTGTCCTCTTTGAGTACATTTAGTAGCTGTAGAGTTCAGAGGTAATGCTAAGTTCTTCAAATCAAGCTGACCTACCAAGACAAAGCATAGCTGCCTCACAGAACCTACCTCTCAAACCCACTTGAAGTAAGGACAATTGAGCAGAATAGGGCCTGCTCCTGAAGAGACTCATGTGCAATTGCTTTATTAATTTGTCCATTTTGACCTGTTGGTGACTCTAGAGGCTAAGCCAATAAGGTTGGTGAAACGGATGATGAAATCAAGTCATAGATCTTGGGGTAATGCAATAGTTGAAGATTCCCAACTATCACTTTAAGATATTAATTTCATGAAAGGAGAAAAAAATTGCTATGAACTATGTGGAGCTGGGAGGAGAGAGATTGTGTGAAAATATTGTAATCTCGTTTCTGATCCTGAAAGAAAACTGTCTATGAATTCTATTGGCTTTAAGATGCCCTTTCATCAGTTTCTTGTGGCCAATCCCAGTCAGCAGATCTTGAAGATCTTCTTAAAAAAACAAGTCATTCTCTGAAGGTTTTGGTGGAACACTTTCTGAAAGTAGAGTTTGCAAATAATTTTCGATCCTTACTTTATGATTAAAGTTATAAGTATGTAATACAGCTCTAACAAGCTGTGGATGTGTTTAAAAAAAACACCAAAGTGGCACGTCCTAATTTAGACCTAATTTTAATTCCTGTAACACTACTTGTAATAATGTCTAAAGTCCTCAATATTAATTTGACTGGAAAAATTCCAGAAGGACTTTCAATTTTTTTGAAACATTATAGATGTCTTAATTAAGCTCTGTTATTAATAGTAATGTTGCTCAATTTAAGCTTACACACTTGAAGATGCCGTTACCTCCAGCATGATTCGTTAGATGAGAACCGCCACGCAAGGGTGCACACTACAGTTTTGAATGCTGCCAGATCTTTATTGGTCCTGTCTCTGTTAGGGACTGGAAGATCATCTAAACTTTTCATTGATTTAATTCAGTAGAAGGGTGGAATTGATTTGGGCTAACCAATCTTACTATTTATTACTGTGGATGCTTGTTCGTTCTTCATTCAAAGTGGGAATTACCCACTTTGCTATCATTTTCCTAGTTATTTTGGGGGAGTGGGACTAGGAGTCCTTATCTTTCTTCCCACTCCTCTTTCTACTTATCTCATCTCTTTAGGACAAATTTCCCAAATGGTCAAGTTGAGGTTCCTGTTTCTCCCCTTTGACCTCCCCGCGCCTGTCGTTCCTTGACAAGATCCTGGGATGGGTAAATAGATATTAACAGTAAGAACACAAAGAATTGGCAGATTCACTGGTTGGTCTTGTGTGTGAGCATAGCAGCCCTTCTGAATTTTCCAAAATAATTAGGATCCCTTTCCTTGGAAATACTGCAGTTCCTCAAAAGTTCATTTGCCCCATCCCTACTCTACTCCCCCAAAGTGGCAAAATAATTCTGGGGCTGAGGCTTCCAGAAATGATTCTCAGTTGCCTTCATAGAAACTTCACCACCATAGCCACCATGACCCACACCTTTCAGTACTCCTTAAAGGTCCCACTTCTTTGCTCCTTCACTCAACTCATCAATTTCCAGGGCTAAGTTTCTCAAAACAGTGTCAGGGAACAAGAGAACTCTATGCTACTTCTCGATGTTCAGAAAGGCTTCTTGGACTGTGACTTCCAAATTACTTGTGAAGGAGAATGCTTTGTCTGCTTTGTTTGCACACTTGCAGCTTTTTTTTTCTTTTTTCCATGTATTTTCTTCATGCAACTCCTGTAGCTTTTTTGTAGTGCTGAAATTTGGAGCTGGGATGGAAGAAAAGGCTTTAAAGGAACCAACTGCAGTCATTTGTTGCCTTCACCCACTTGTTACATTTTACATCAAAAACCAAACCTTTGCACACCTCAGCTGGAGACTCTGGAGGGGCACAGCTGGTCAGAAGGGTCAATTATGGGCTACATGGAGAGTCTGACTTGGCATAATGTAGCTTTCAATGTTCCCAACTTTTGAAAATGTTCATAATGCCCGATGCCAACAGAGTCTCAGAAGAGCAACTGAAAGGCAAGCCTTATATTTGTCAAATAAAATCAAATCAATGTTTAATATCCCTTTGGTGCTGGTATTCAGCCTAAAGGCAATTTATTAAACAGATCTACTGGCTGCCCATATTTAGCAATCAACATTTCTAATTCAGTTGAATATTAAAGTTAGTAACAGTAAGAATGCTTTAACAATCAGGCCAATTTCTTACGGAGGGATGTGTAGTGTAAGACTGGGGGAACGCAGGCTCAAGTTCACCTTCAGACATGGAAACTCACAAGGTGACTTTGGGTCTCTCTCTTTCTCAGCCCAGCCTACTTTACTGAGTTGTTGTAGAGATAAAATGAATGGACAACCCCATATACGCAGGTTATAGTCAGTGCCTGGAGAAAAGGTAGGATGTAACTCAAACATAATAAGAATGCACTTTATCACAGGTTGGGAATCTTTAAGCAGAACCTGGCTGAACATTTTCTGAGCTTACCTTTGCTTAGCCTTCCCCAACCTGATGTCCTCCAGATGTGTTAGACTTCAACTTCTGCAATCTACCATTCATCGCTGGTGACTATGGGTATCAATCGCCATCTATCCACCAATTGAACACTTGCTGATTAGGATGGGGGGCTCTGTCAAGGTCATTTTAACTAGCTACATGATTGGCCCATTTTCATATCAATTGCATTTTTCAAATTTATTTATTTATTTATTATTTTAATGACCCTACAGTAATTATATGCATTCTTGTTCCTGTCTGTCTTTGTATCTATCCCATAAATAGGGGTAAAAATCAACTAGACAACCTGGGATTTACAGATTAGCAAGCCCTTCCCCCTAAATGAATTATTTCTCTGTACATTTCCCCTAATATACACATTTTCATATGCACTTTGAAAACTTTGAAATTAAATAGCTCCTGTTTACATACTTATTGCAGAATTAAATAGGTTTGCTTCAAGAAACAAACTGAATTTCTCAGCCAAGTCATTCCATCATGCTCCATGAGATGTCTGATTCTTTGAAGCCCTTATAGGAATGGATAGACTCCCTCCCTGTTTTTGATTGCCCTTATGTGAAATCTAGCGGTTACT
The DNA here is from genome assembly GCA_023362775.1 of Charina bottae. NCBI lineage: Eukaryota > Metazoa > Chordata > Lepidosauria > Squamata > Charinaidae > Charina > Charina bottae. The sequence goes on from JALMGJ010000015.1 coordinate 21,814,335, forward strand.
TTTTGTGTTTGTTCTTCACTGACCCTTTAAAGTAATCATAAAAAGCAAACAATACCAACCCGATTACCCAAATCTGATTATTGGATGCTACTCCCAGTTAATGTTCATCTGCATCAAAGCTGAAGTAGATCTGAAGGAAATGTGCCAGTGCATTTTTATGCACTGCATAAACTACATACTATGTAGACAACATCTCTCACGTGGACATTCAAGGTGCTTAACACATGAGAGTGAAGTACGAGGTGCTTTTATAATGGGGAACATGCAGCTGATTTGTGGAACAGAAAGAACAGTCTAACAAGAATTGATCAGAATGCACCTTTTCATCATGGTAGCATGGTTTATTAACTGTAAAATGAGTAGCCTGTCTCTACTGTACTTAAAGATAGAGATGTGCAGAAAAAGTGGTTTCGCAGGAAGAAAAGGTACATTGTTAAGCAATTAATGTTTCAGACAACAAAGAGTTCTTCAAATGGCACCGGTTTTTGCCTCTGTTCTCTGGCGTGCGTAATAGTACGCTATAGAGAGTAGTTGGGTGTGAAGTTTAAAAGGCACATTATGATTTATTAATAATTGGTTTAGAAGTAGGGCCATCCCTTTATCAGTATGCAGTTTTGGAAAAAAAAGTGTACTTTTTTTTAAAATTGAGCATAATGTTGCATATCATTCTGGAACATCTGGCTGCAATTCTTAGTAGCAGCTGTTTAGTTCCCAAAATATAAGCTAAACATTATTGTGTTCATTGGTGATGGTGAATTATGTTATTTTGGATGTCTCTTTAGGTGAAGGGTGTATGCCAGGCTGATAAAGAACAATATTTAAGAGATAAGCATAAATTCATCAAGTATTTTTAAAAATCCTATGTTATATAACAGGAAGGGCTAGCTGACCTGAAAGGTCTCCTGATTCTGTGCTTCTAATCAGAATTTCAAACCTCATGATTCAAGAGGACGGTCTGTAAAAAGAAAAAAGAAAAAGAAATCCCATAGCTGAATCATAATCTCTCTGTCTTGCTGCCCTTCCTTCACCCCAAGTGAATACTTTTGATTGGTTGCAATTAACCAGTGTTACATCTGCAGCCCATTCCCTCAAATTGGTGGGTCAATCAAGCCCGTTCTTGCATCAGAAGCAGGAAATTACATCCCACATGTGTACACCACATTTCTACTTGGGTTCACGAGAGATACAAATCATATCTAGAAAATGCTGAATAGCTGAGTTAAGTCAAGCTCCTACCGGCTTATTTGGTGTGCAAAGGAATTGGCAACAGTGGCAGATTGTATAATGAAATAGAAGTTATTCATACCCATTGAGAAAGACTGCAGCACACTGGTGAATTGCAGAATTCTTTGGTTTGCTCCAACGAATCTATTTAAGTTCATTCTGATCCCAGATACTGGGAGAAGGACTTTAGGGAGATGGGCAAAATCTTCAGTAACAGGTAAAGAAATGTCCTGTGTTCAAGTAAATGGCATTATACAACTGTTAACTCCTTTGTTGTTCTTTGTACAATTCTCTACTCCTGTAAATGGGTAGGGAAGGGAGAAGAATGTGTTAACTCAAATCCAAGCTGGTATAAACTTCTACCACTGACTAAAACATGAGCTGAGTACCCCCAGATCCAGCATTCACTTCCTGTATAATGTCCTCCATATGTTACAATGGCTCTACCCACCCCTCACAACAAGTACTGGCATACATTTTCACAATACTGTGCAGCGATGGTGTTTAGCTATGGTTCGGACTTACGATGGCACTGAAAAAAACTACTTACAATATATCCTCGCACTTACGACCGCCACAGCATCCCCATGGTCACGTGATCACGATTCAGGCGCTTGGCAATTGGTTTGCATTTACAACCATCACAGCATCCCACAGTCACATGATTGCCATTTGCAAACTTCCCAGCTGGCTTCCAGCAAGCAAATTCAATGGGGAACCGCATGATTTTCTTAACGACCATGTGATTTGCGTAATGACCATGGTGATTCGTTTAATGACTGCTGCAAAATAGGTCATAAAATCAGGTAGGATTTGCTTAATGACCGCATCGCTTAGCAACTGAAATCCTGGTCCCCATTCTGGTCGTTAAATGAGGACTACCTGTATATACTGTATTTGTAAACCGCCCAGAGTCCCCTTTGGGGGAGATGGTGCGGTGATAGAAGTTGAAAAATAAATAAAAATAAATAAAAATACCACAGCATGTATAACCTTAAAGGTTTAACAGAGCTCCATCCCAGCTACCATAGCAGTAAAGGAAGGAGGGCAGGTGTCCTAGATTGCAGTTTCCATTCTACAACTGAACGCCCCCCACCCTGCAGGGCATCAAGTCCACAATGCACTATGAGCACCAAAAGGTTCGTGGACTTGAAAGAAAAGACAGATTGAGGTCTGTGAGTCTTGATACACAAACAGGAAAAAAAATGTGCATCGTATCACTGCACGCACTGGTACAGAAGGCAGGCTATGACCTGCAACATGGTCATGTTTCAGATGTCATGTAAGGCAAGGAGACTCCTACTATGAAAGCTTGGATCCAAAGAAGTTAGTTTACGAACCTAGTATCGAAGTACTCTTCTCTCTTTTTTGAGGTTTCTTTCCGACAATGATTAAAAGTCACTTTCCTGGCATTCAAATCCAAGGACACTGTGCATCTAAATACATTTGCCCTGTGGTTCCTTGGATGCACAGATGCATTTTCTGATATATTCCAGACATATTTAACAAATCCTTCCTCCCTCCCTCCCTCTCCTGTCTCTCTGTTAATTACTGTGAAATGATGTTTTAATACATTATCTGGAGCCCCCCTCCCAGCAGACTACCTGCCATTGATTTAAAAGCTTCGTGCTGCAGAACATTGAAGTGTAAATATTTTTTATGTGGTGGTGGGTGGCAGAAGGAATATGCAAACCAATATTAAGCAACATTAATTTCACACTATAAATACATTAGGTGTTCATTTTATGTAGCAGAGGGATGAGAACTACAAGAAGGTCACTTGCACCTAATTAACTCTAAAAGAAATCTGCACAGCCCTGGTTTCTTAGATAACGTAGCAAAAATCGGCTCTTTGATTCTTAGGGAGGTAGGGAACTGTTAGGTATTACTACGCATTGTTCCTAGTTTGTAATGACTGTATTCATGCATCACATTACACCATTCTGTGATTTGTTTTATCTTGCCTTAGGGTGAGCCAATTATAGTTTATTCAGTAGCCATGGTTAGACTAATCATGACTTAACTCATCAGCGAATGACTTGCAGCCCAGGGCAATAATGAGCAACTGAACTCTTTTGGTTTTAATATCTCCAGAGCTTCCTCTGACCTCAGTTCTCCTGGGAAACACTCAGAAGCTGTAATGCAAGCCTTCCAATTAGCTTAAGGAAGTTAAAACTAAAGAAAACCTCCTTACCTGGACATCCAAGGTGTCCTCCTCCAGAAATTCCTGGTTCCACATATTTTGCATCATCATCTTATGCACTGCAACCCCTTTCTGAAAGATGCTAAATGCAGTAGCTCTTAGTCGTTTCCGCTGAATACAGCCAACGTGTGCAGGAAGTTTTGTATGGGGAGGGGGGGGACATTTTTCATTTGATTAAAACAACCAAAATGGAATCCAGTATGTGCCTTCTCAGGAAGTCATGGAAATTAGATGGTGCCTCTTCCTAGTTCGAGTAAACAAGCTAGCAGATTTGTAGCACAATCCTCCAACGCTTTAGGTGGCACAACATCTCCCAACCTACCTGCAGGCAATGCAAGGGAAGCCTAAGGCCCACAGCTTTGGCTTCAGTCTTCTGCTTGCTGTCCCTTTCCTGCATCAGGCACTCGAGATAAATACTTCATTCTGCATTAAGAGTAGGACCATCCCTGGCCAGAAACCCAACTCATTCCCGTCTCTTATGGTGATTGCCTATTTTTAAAGCAAGAACTATTTGCCTGATAAACATTTCCATTATTATAAGCTCTCTTTTTATACTGCTCATCCTCTTGAAGGAGCCCATAGCAGAATACAAAGAATCTCCCAAAAGCAGCTTGGTAAGGATGGACATTGGAAGGTGAACATACTCTACAAGATCCCATACGTCTACAGCATGGCTCAAGGAGAAGAGCACAACCGTCAACTCAGCTGAGCAATTGCCCCAATCCTGTCCTTTCCCTTAACTGGACCTTGTGAGGATTCCAGGTGTAAATTGGACATGATTGACGTAAAGGATTAGCATGGCCAACATCTGCTCATCAGCAGGTGTCCAGTGCTTGTCCCCCCATCCGTCTTCTCTTCTGGTTCTTCTTACTTCTTGTACCTGTTGCCTGACCTCTCCAAGTGTGAAAAGAAGATGAGAAGAAATGGAAGACCCACTTCACTTGTGGTCTTTCTTTGTGCTACTATATGCATCTGTGGGTGTCACATCGGCACAAATACAGCTGGAAGTTGTGCACATAAACATCGCAAACTGATGGAAGAAGCAGAGACTTGATCAGTCTGTTGAGGATGAAATGTTTAATCCTTTCTAGCATGCTTGTTGTATAACCCTCCTGCCTGTTCCCCTTCAAATCATTCACATATTCTTTTTTTGTTCTTTTCTTTTCTTCTGTTTGATCTGTACACTGATTTCTCTGCTTCTGGCCAGCAGAAGAAAGTGTTCTTCTTTGCCTTTCCTTTGACTAACTGCTGGTTTTACATTTTAATCTCAGTTGCCTTCTGGCCCCCACTTGCTAAGAACTTGTTAAAGTGCTGAAACAAGTGATGTCCTTACTGGTTTGGCTGTTTGATCTAGCTTCCGCAAAATTGTCCATCTATTAGGATTGACTGGATATAAATGGATTTGCCTCAGTAAGATAGTAAATTTGCCATCACTCAGCAAATCTAATTTTACTTGCCACAGATGGAAAATAAAAGTAAAGAGGAATTATAGCAAGTGAAGGCTAAATCATGGCTTTCAGCTTGCTCGCTCCTCTTCTGAAATGTATAAAGCTGAAAGTGTTCATGAGCATGACAGGCTCGTTCTAAGGAGATAAACAATTTGGCTGTGTTGCTTTGCTTTGCACAGCTCCAACTGCTTTCTGACTGAAAGAGCCTTCTGTGAATTTTGTATGCATGCAAAAAATCCTCTTCTTGCTATTGGACATGCCAGAAAAGAAGTTGGAGTGACGTGGAACATCTCAATGAGTTGATTTGTGTCCCTCCACAGCATCTCATCAAAACAAATTGCAACTGCTTTGCACGGGCCTAGTAAAATCACAAATCAAGTTTGTGATGCAACTCAACTTAGCTTGATCATGCCGAATAGACTTTATGTTATATCATTGATTTTAAGAGAAAAGGCCCTATCTTAATGGTAGAACTCATGCTTTGGATAGAAAAGTTACCAGCTTCAATTTCTACTATAGACTCTGTGTGAGAGTGGATGCATGTGTGTGTGTGTGCATGTGTGTGCATGTGTGAACAAGAACATCAGAGCACAAAGCATAGCATCAATGCATGGATTCTGCTTATGTCCATCATTCTCCACTCAAAAAATTCACACAAACCCACACAGCTCTACATTTGAGGACAATGTGTCTAGACAAAGAACACACTGTATACATACATATATCTTTGGAGACAGCTGCATTAAGCAAGCCAACTTTATTTATTTAATTAATTCAATTTAGGCATTGCCCAGCTCCAACCGACTCTGGGTTGTTTCCAATAGACTACCATAATGCCTAATACAAACTAAAACAAGGTGGGATCTGGGTGCACTGTACAGACAAAAACAGAAATAACAGGTACATCCAACAAGCGGCCCCATCCATCTCAAACCCAGAGAATGTTTAGGGCCAGTTTTGTACTTTAGAAGACGTCAAATGCCACTTTCTATGTTCTAAGGAGATTTGCAAACAAAACTAAGTGCATTAAGGAAAAAAAATAGTTTTCTTCACTTGTGTATGTATCTGTAATTCATGAAAACTTTGACAGAATATAACAAAGCAATGACAGCTCCAGATCTTCTCAGATCAGTTGAACAATGGAAGGAATATATAGGCAGATGGTTCACCGGGTAGGACTTTCTGAAAGAACAGTGAAAGAATAAATAGTATACATGGAGGAGGAACTGGGAAGGAGGAAAAGGGACATGTAATGGCTTATGGACAAAGGAAAATACAGTGGGGGGTAGGAAAGGAAGAATGGGAGAAATAATGGGAACAAAATGGTTGAACTACATTTATATGAAAGAAGCTTATGATGATGTTACTCATAGTTCAATCAGACACAGTCCTCTATTTTATCCTCAGAACAATTCAATAAGGTTGTTTGGCAGGGATAGGAGGTGGTTGGCATGAAGACACCCAATCAGCTTCATGAATCTCCAATTCTAGACCCAACACTGCATCTGCTTGCTCAGACATGGTAGTTAATCAAGTGACATTCTAAAACCCTTTTTGAAAGGGTCAACTTTGATCTTCTGTCTGCTATTTCTGTCAATTGGGTCCTATGCCAGTATATCATTCTGAGAATTCTAAGTAGCAGATGTGTACATCTGCATGTTTTGAGCCCTCGAGAACCATAACATTCGATACCTTTCTTTTTTTGGAATCAGTGTTTCAGCTGTGTCTGATAAAAATGAATGGGGGAATTTAAGTGAGATTTTATTTCAGAAGGAAGTGTAGTCTTACCTGTTGTATCTGCATAAAGGCCCAAGGTAACCTGTGATCTGTCATTTGGGGAGATGGAAATGAAGGCTCTGACAGTTGCTGAGAGCTTAACCCTCTTACCTGAGGAAGGAAAAAAAATGGAGGACTGAGTTTTTTGCCTTTGAAAACTCTGTTTGACTTGCTGCATTGTTAATCAATTGCACAATTAATTCCTTCCTTCCTTCCTTCCTTCCTTCCTTCCTTCCTTCCTTCCTTCCTTCCTTCGAACCATAGCTATATGATCTGTCTCTACTTTGAATGGATAACTCCAGAGTTAGAAAAACAAAAGGCAGGGTATGTGTTTCATGGGATTTCATAGGCTTCAAAAACATTGATCGCTTTTAGAAGAGTAGATCCCTAGAAAGTTAATACACAAACAAGATCAGAAAGCTTCAGATTTGTGTGAGACAAGAGTTATGAACTGTGTTCAAGCTTCAGCTGAAAAGCTGTCTCTTCTCTTGCTGTCTGAGAAAGCTATAAATAAAGAAAATATGAATGAGTAGTTCCAACTCATCCATCTATATATAAAAGCTAGGAGAATGAATATTTAGTGGTCTCTAGTGAATATCCAATTTACTTAGTGATACCAGTGTCATCAAAGCAAATGACAGGAAGAAATTAATTATTTGAAGCAGGAATGGAAATACTGTCTATGGAAGAGTATCAACATCAAGAGTGTGCATCCATAATCCCACATATGATGTCCTAGGGGAGACTACAGACCCCCTAGAAGGATAAATGTCCTCAATCGCCAGTAATATAATAATATAATATTCACATACAGTTCTGCAGGCTATGGTAGACCATTCCTTCTGGAAATATTGTATAGAAAATAGTATGGCTGCTTTGGAGATTCATGGGGATGGATATTTGGGAGGGATGATATGACATTGGGTACCCCGTCTCCCAAAGGCCATAAAACAACTCATGTCACAGCAACGATTCCTGGGAGAATCATTCTGATGATATCTCCAAATCTGATGATCTTGTAGAAATATAAATAGAATGGGATCAGTTTGGGCACAGTTTTTAAAAAATGCAGATTAAAACAAGACAGAACAGGATAGGATTAATTAAATGCAGACCATTCACAAAAGGGAAATGGCAGAGAAATTTGCAAATTAATTCCTAATACAGTATCTTCTTTTCTACCCTTGATTTGCCCGGTCCATTGAGAAGAATACAAGCTAGTTGGCTAAAATAAGAGCAAATATGCACCTTTCTACTTAGAAGTCCTTGTTTGTTTTGGCAACTTCAGTGGTCAACACTGAAAGCAAATTTGCAATGTTAAATTTGCACTGCCTTCAAAGGCGCTCTTGCTTATTAAATCAACATACAGAGGCAGGCATGTCCTGTAAAAATGTATATGTATTTATTCATAGAAAGTGGCTTCATTCCAGTACTGCCTTAGATAACACCATATAAATGTTTTATTAGTGGCAGATTAATTTTGTACACAGTGCCCTGACAAGAATTGTTTCAGGTGATCTGAACAAGTGTATGAAAATGCATGGAAATTACTAAAAGAAGTATGCAATGAATAATTAAACAGCCAAATGTATGCCAAGTAAAGCATATAACAGTGTCTCAAGTAAAGCACCAAAAAGTGTGTCTCACCCAAAACGCCTTTAAGGACAGATGCAAACAAAATCTCCAAGTGTTGCATGAGAAATGTGAAGGGATTGGAGAATTACACTACAAGGGAGAGAAATGAAATTATGGTATATGCAATCTTTCTCTCAAGATAGTGAACATTAAAGGAGAGCTGAAACAACATCAACTAACTAGAAAGTGTATCTTTACAATGACTGGGTTGGCTGTAGATTCAGCCACACAGCAGTGTCATTGAAAGCAATGGACCTTAAGTTCACGTCTAATGTATTATGCTGAATTCTATGGGAAAAATGAGTAAATTGGGGAGAATTGTCTTTCCGCTCCACTTTCACAGGACGATTCTGAAAACTATATGGGTTAAGCCAGCCTTTCTCAGCTTTTTGATCCTGGAGGAACCCTTGAAATATTTTTCTGGCCTCGGGAAAACCCTGCACATTCAGGCTCAAATAGAGGCCAGAAGTTAGAAAATTACATTTGTTTCATGAGTAGGCCGGTAGATATGCATTAGCAGACTTCTTAAACTAAAAATAAAGAATGAACCTTACCTCTTTAATGGGAAGTTGCCCAAATTTGAAAAATATTGATCTCCCAGGGTGCCATGGAATCCTGGTTGAGAAACCCTGGGTTAGGCAGATCTTGGCAACTTTTAAGCAGGCTGTCTGAGAGAGAATTGGGTTAGTTTCCATTGCCATTAAATAGGAGGATACAGGAATGGGGGTTTCTCCCCTCTTCTTTTCTTTCATTAACATAAAACCAACCAAAAAACCCAACTCTGCTGGCATTCCCTTTTCAGACAAAATTGCTTGGTGGGAGCAAGACTATGTCCTGAATTCATGAGAAGGTGAAATTTGGTCTCTTTCTGCATATGTTCACTGAATTCTGCATGTTTAAATGTTGGTGATCAAAGAAAAGGGAATACAAAATGTGCATATTAGGGCAAAGCATACAGAAAACATCAATATTTGAGGATAAAAAAAAAAGACTGCACAAAAGTGCAAGCAACTTTTTCTGCTGGGATGTTCTTGCCAAAAAATTAATGGGAAAATGGAGCTAAGTGGAAATGAGAACAGAGCAAAAAACAAATGGATGGATTAGTCTGTCTACATAGGACTAACAGGGTTAGAAGGCACATAGTGTGCATGGAATCCATTTGAAAATCCTCACACAACTGAGATGGTCTTTCAGAATTCTCGTCACTCTCCATTTCAAGGAAGACACACTAATGATGGTCAGCTATTCTCTGTAACTGATGTTTTCATAATTATGGGATGTTGAGGTTCAGATATAGCTTTTCATGGAATGCCCACGGAAGTGACCCTGTTAAATGTGGGAAGCACTTTAATGCTGAGAAATTCAGAATGGAAAATTTGTATGGGAAAGTACATGAAAGAGATCTTCTCTTGGCATATCCTGAGACGGGTGCATTTTTTGTCAACACCTGACAACACAGTTACGTGGGTGGGTGTGCATGTGTGTAGGCATGGGGTGGGGGTGGGGAAACTGCTTTTGCCCTTTGTAGGCATGCTTCCCCAGCATTTGTCATTGTATGCTCATTAATTCAAGGACAGTGTTTTATAGATATAGTAGGAAAGACCTAGAGTGTGCTATAATTCTAAGCTTGGGGACCTGACATTCTCTGCTCTTGATTTAATTAGTGGGGCCGTAAAATAGAATTAATTAATTGTTTCCTTCCTGCTCTTCCATCCCTCAGGTTTTGAATTCCTTACGCAAAGCTTTGATATTGAAAGGGATTGAGTTTTCTAAAGGACTTAATTTGAACATGGGTTCATGTTTTTGAGAAGCCTGAGAATGTTCTAATTAAAGAGGAGCATTTGAGCATGCACAAAGTCTCCCTTCTCTTGCACGTGTGTAAAGACTTCATCTTTAAAAATAAAATTTCCAGGAACATATTCAGGAATAAAACTAATCCCTTCTTCCTTTATGAATGATCCATTCTGGTTGTAGCCTGATGTTTGACAGACAGAACTTTGAGTTTGCATCATACAGCTGTTGCAAACTAAACAGTGACCATAAGAAAGTTACATCCAGCCTAGTTAAGAACTAAAACGTAGTGAATGGCTGCCAAGAGTAAGTTACTGTAAATCATAGGATTCCTGTAAGGTACAATGTAATAGAATACATTCATGTTCTTCATTTGATGTCTGACTTATCTCCTAATCCAGAATGCAATTTGTATTTATGTATTTACATATTTCTATGCCTCTACAATCATATGACTCTGGGTGGCTTATTAATAAATAATATATTTATACTAAATGAATTCAGAATCCCCTTCCTATCTCCCCCCCCCCCAAATCCAGATCTTGGATCACTGAATTTATTATCATCAATTGCATCCATTAGTACTAGCAAATATATAGCCTGTTGTCTTTCTTTAAGGCTTTTCCTTCCTTACACATGGAGAACACAAAGTGCAAAATGCATGACAGGGTGGTCACAAGTTTGCCAATTTCTCTCCAGTAAAGGACAAGATACATACAAATCAAAAGTGGCTGATGAGTTTAGCATCCCTTTTCCCCCAAAGGAAGAATGCCAACCAACATTTGCATTTTTAATTTTGGCAGGTGGTTTATTGCTGCTCTTTTTTCTACAAATGCACTTTCCTCCAGCAGAATTCTGGATTTATTTAGAGGACTCACTTGCTGATGGAGAGAGAAAGAAAGGTGTCTGTAAGATGGAGAGGCAAAAAAAAAGTACAAGATCTTACTGGTGACTGATAATATTCCATTAGTTGCTTCTAGTGGGAGTTAAAGGAACTTTTAGAGGAAACTGCCAATTAGAGCAGCTGCTAGTGAGCTTTTAAATATATAGGAGAGAGAAGGAGAAACTTTGCACCGGGGGCTGTTTTTTAAAATATTTTTTGCAGTTTGCAACAGAGCCAATTTTTAATGGGCTGGTTGGTTGGTGTTAAGGCAATGTGAAAGTTTTTATCCCTAGCTTCAAAGTGGTGGGAATTGGTGATGGAGAAGTTTGCAACTCTCAGGAGGAGACCCACAGAATTGATCTGGATTACAGGACTGGGTCTGGACAATATGTCAAAAGGATTGACATCACTGCTGTCAATTTTTAATGTGGGAATAGGGACAACTTTGATAGCTTTTGTGGTGAAGCAGTATCACAATTTTAATTTTATTTTTATATATAGGCAGCCTATTTTTACTGCAAGGGTGTCATTCCTGGAGATTGAAGTTTATATGAAGAATTCAGAGCACCTCTCTCATGTCCCCTTCACCAGTCATCCTGAAGGGGTATATCTTCACTTTGCCAGAATGCCATAGGTCAGGGGTCCCCAACCTGTGGTCTGCGGGGCTCCCGCTTGCAAACCCCATCCCCCGGTGCACGTGATTACCCCGCCCCCAGTGTGTGCGATTGGCTCCCGCCTGCAACCCCCGCCCCCAGTGTGTGCGATTGGCTCCCGCCTGCAACCCCCACACCCAGTGCGTGCGATTGGCTCCCGCCTGCAAACCCCATCCCCTGATGCGTGCAATTAGCTCCCGCCTGCAAACCCCGCCCCCCAGTGTACACGATTGGCTCCTGCCTGCAAACCCCACCCCCCGATGTGTGCGATTGGCTCCCGCCTGCAAACCCTGCCCCCAGCCTTCCACGACCAGTCAAATTGTCTTCCACGACCGGTCCCTGGTGCCAAAAAGGTTGGGGACCGCTGCCATAGGTAGTCTATTCAGGGGTGTAGTCTGTTCTGGTATTAGTTTTGACAGGCCTAAAATTAAAAAAAAAATCGAACACTGAGTATTTCTCTTCCCCATTCCCACACTCACAAATTTGGAGTGAACTGGTGAAGGATCTTCCATTTTATTGTTTTTATCACTGACCTTTTGAGAATCTACTTAAGACCAGTGATGAAGCCCAGACATGGGGATGAGGTTTCCTTCCTTCCTTTTTTGAGTCAATTTAGTTGGACACTTTGCAACAGAACTCAAATCCATCAGCAGAATTGATGTTCTTGCACACTGAGAATGAAAGGAAACTGCCCTTAGTTTCCACAGGAAAATATTCATGTGAACTCAGTTCTAAATGCCTTTCCGGTTTTGACAGACATATGCATTTCTGTGATCCCAGTGCTTTTAAGCAGGGACAGAAGATATTTGTTTCATGACACAATCCATTTAAAATAACTTTGCTAACATCTGAAGCCATAAATGCATTTGTTCGGTAGAGTCCAAAAGATGGATGTCTTTCGAAGCCCCCAGGTAACTTTCACTTGTAAGGCCCTTGAATTTGTGAATATAACCAAACCAAACAAACAAAAAATACACACACACACACTAACAAAACAAAACCAAGAAACCATTTACACTAACATTGGCCTTCGTTGGCACAACTGGAGGAGGGCGGGAAGAAGATGGGGGGGGGGGAGAATCAGCCACATTTAGGTTTTTCTAGATGAATAACTGCTGTCAGGGTACATTAATTTTGCTGCTAAAATACCTTGACAGCACCCTTTCTTGTGAGCAGGTGGAAATCAAAGTCAACACAATAAATGTTTCTTTGATGGGGAAGATTAGTAGCCTATTACACAAGTATGTTGTGTCCCAACCTCAGGAGAAGCACCATTGATCTTTGTCTATATGATCTTGGCTCTTAGCAGAGGGTTAATGTAGCAACCATCTCCCTGCCTCTTGCATACACCTCCATTTAGCCTGTTCCTCAACAAAGAAGCCATGGTATGCTTAATGCCATCAAATCAGAAATGAGAACTCAAATAGTTGAAGGATTGTCCATTAAAAATATCTTATATATTGTAAACTACCCTAGCAAGGAGAAATCTGGACTACAGTACTTCTTCTTGACAAGTATCTTTAGATATTTAGACAATTCTATTACTATTCAGAGCATTTAGGCCCATGAATTGCAACTGACAATCTCACTGATGCAGTCTAGGAAAGATTTACCATCTCAGCAACGATTAAGTCTTTCACCGCTTGATTTCTACCCTGCTCACATCAGATTTCTGCATCTTTTCACAAAGCCTCAGTGGTGTCCTGCTCAGATATGGAATGGGACTTCTTCCACAATTATAGACTATTTCTTGGTAGCTATCCAGGACAGTCATAAGAACTGATGATGATGGATAGGGAGTGACAAGTTGCCATTAATATTAATCTTGGAAGTCTGGTCAGAAGAGAAATCCTTAGTGAAACATCTGCCAGACTTTGAGGAAAGCTGCAAATGTTTTGATAGCATAAAGAACACCTCCCTTTCTTTAGATAGCCATAAGAGCACAGATGACCTCCTGAGGACATGCTCTGAAACATTTTGATCTAAGTTATTTCTCTTCCTCAGCTTTTTAACTCTTCTCTTTAGTCATTTTTTTTTCTTTCTCTGCACCTTTTTTTTTAAATCTTGCCCAGAGCTACTCATATAATTTATAAAAATCAGTTTCAACCAGTAATCCAACAAGTATTGCTTTTGCGTTCTCCTCCCTATGATTTTTTTCTCCAGTAGACTATGGCCTATTGTTACAGACCTAGATATATCTCATGTGATTCACTAGACAAGGTATTAGAAACACTGTAAGTCTGCTCATGTAATTGCTTTGATTGCTTAAATGATGGCTGGTGGGAAAATCAGGCAGGTATAATGTACTCTATTCCTTATCGTTATAACAACAGCTATGATTCTCCTGCTTCTCCAGTTCAGAGGACAGCTGACTCAGGATTCTGAAGCTCCAGAGACAATAATATCCTTGGCAAACTGTATGGTGCTAAACCTATTGTTACAGTGACTCTCCATTTGACCGAGTCTTCTGACAAAAGGCAAACAAGGGCTTTAAACAAGGTTCAGAGTAGAAAGTCTAGGTGCCAGTCTAAGATGGTGGTATTAATATCGAGTTACCTTCTACCGTGACCTTTACTGAGTCCATCTAGTCTAGTGTTGTCATCACTGACTCCAGAGCCAGGGCTATTTTCCCAGCATTACTCGGAGATGTATGGATCTGAAACTGGGATGGTTGGCGTGCACAGCAAGTGTTTTTCCATTGAGCTAGAGCCCTGCATTCTAAGTGAAGGGATTTGTTTCCCACAAATAGAAGGTAACCATGGTTGTTAGTGTGCATTATGATTGTCCCTCCTGGCAGGATGAAAATAGAGAAGCCAACACTGATCCACCCTTCGCACCAGTCTCAAGGCAGCTTTGGATTCTGCGTTGCCATGATGTTAGCAATTTTGGAGAGCTAACCTAATGGAGGTCTGGATCAGCTGAGCTGTAGTTGAAACTGTTTGTTTGTTTGTTTGTTTATTTATTTATTTATTTATTTATTTATTTATTTATTTATTTATTACATTTATATCCCGCCCATCTCCCCCACAAGGAGGGACCCTGGGTGGAAACTGTTTCAAGGGTAGGGTAGTTGGTTTGGGTTTGGGTTTGGTTTGGCTCAGTTTCCAATTGGGGAGAACTCTTGCTTCATCTCTCCTCTGTTCTCCGAGGTTAAGCTGCCATTGCAAATTCCTGTAAGGGGAATTCTAGTTTACCAACTTTGCAGCTCCTCCTTAGTAGCCCATTCAAAATTAGATGGAGTGAAATTGACTCATCGGGTCAATTTTCCCTTCTCCTTGGCAAAGTACCAAAGTACTTGGTTGTTTTCCCTGTCCCTTCTTTTTTCTTTCCTTTTGACATGGAGTGGTGGGGTGGGGAAAGGTTTGATGAGAAATTGGACTTAAGCAGCTATGGGCAGAGGAATGATTTCCCTCCTTGTTCTCAACAGTTCAAGTCCTCATAAGTGAAGACAATGTGGGATTGCCTTCAAATTGCTTCTGAATGTTTGGGGAGGGAAAACAGTGGAAGTGACTTTTATCTCAAGATCTCTGGCTTCCTTCTGACTTTTCCCCAAGTTGTGCAGCATATGGAGGCATCGGGATGTGCATGCTAGCCCCACTCCTAATGTCCTTCAGTAACCTAGCCCTGCATCCTCTGCACCTCAGGATCTGAAAGGAAGTTTTACTCATGTGAACAAAATAAAAATGATCCACGCCTTCCCTAGAGAATTCATAAATTCTGCTTTATCAGTGTAGGTGCTTAGACGCAGTGAAGATGCTTGGGAAATGGCTGGGTCAGGCTTCATTCTCCCTTTTGGTTTTCGTCTCTCATATTTTCCCAGTAAGTTTATGTATCGACCTACCTACTTACTACATAAAATGCTGACCTAGGTAGCAGTCCATGGGTTTGACATATCATTTTCAGCACAAAGTTATGTTCAAATGAATGGGGGTGGGGGAAACCCAAGGTGCTTGCTTTCCGTGAGAAATTCCGTGAGATTTTCTTTGGCAGACTGTGTCCAGGTTTAAAGGTTAGTGAGAAGAGGTTTATTAAAAAAATACTGTTTAGCATAATCAGATTTTTTTTATACATATCACCAAGTTCCTGTGTTTGCTTCTGACAAATGCTGTTACTGCTGATTGATTAAGTGCAGGGTATGGTGATACATTTCAATCACCACTTATTGGTCCTATGATTAATGCAAGTAAATATGGTTGCTTGGCACTTAAACCATCTATTGAATTCTCTGTAAACATAACTCCATAGTCATTCTGAGCCCCAAGGTTACTCCCGACATTACAACACCCTAAAGAAGATATTTGGAGCATATTTGATTATATGATTAATAGTTACATGAATCTGCCTTTGATATGATTTATTACAGCCTGGTTCCAAGATATGTATGCAAGAGTGCTCAGCTATTTGCAAATGACAATTTTCTGTATGTCTGGCTCAGCTGCCAGAGCTACTAATCGGCCAGTATGCCATGATGAGAGACTAGAATGAGGCAGTGTTTGAACATACAGAATTGTTTGGTCCCATCCATGTCTAATGCACCCCTTCTAATAATGTGATGGAGAGACTTCTGGAGAAAAAATGGTGAACTGAACAGTGGAATGAAAAACCGGCGAGTAGACCAGCTCTTTAATAATTCCTCCCCAGACATGTTTTTGTTTTGGTGATAATGATTTTACCTTGGGTAAAAGGACATTAACCAAATGTAGATAATTTATTTGTTGTTATTTTAGTAGGCAGAGAGGAGTAAAATTTTAGTGAAGTAGGATAATAATTGAGTATTTGCATATTAGGCGAATAATTATGTTAGAAAAGGTTTTTTATTTTAAGAGGGAGACATACAGTAGTTTGTTTTAGAGGAGAATGTCATATAGAGATGGAAATGATTTATAGAAAAAATGTTTATCAGTTTAAATTAGAGTAAGAGATTGATAATGAGATCTATCTATCTATCTATCTATCTATCTATCTATCTATCTATCTATCTATCTATCTATCTATCTATCATCTATCTATCTATCATCTATCATCTATCTATCTATCTATCTATCTATCTATCTATCTATCTATCTATCTATCTTTGTTGTAGAAAGTCAGAAGCCACCATGTAAGTCTTTTTTGTATTTTTGCTCTTTTTTAGTTTTTTTTTCTTGTAGTATTCTTTGTTTCATTCATTTTAGTTTTTATGTATTTTATGTATATGTTGAAAAAATTAATAAAGCTTTTTTAAAAAATAATAGTAATTCCTCCCTAGACAAGGAGAGGACTTGAGATCACCCACAAGTGTCCATACAGTTGCTCCTCATGAAGAGAGCACAAGACAGTGGTCTCCGGCGGGATTAGAGCTCTGGGAGACAAGGGAATAGCCATCATTTGTTCAACTCTGGTCTGTGTTCAAAAAGGACACTGGGTTCGCATGCTTCCTTTTCTAATCACTTTTGGATATTGAATGTTAACTGCTTTTCAGCTGTAAGAACCTTTGGATCAACAAGTTTTACAGCACCGGGTGAGTTTCCTTCAATCCTTAGTGAAAGAAGTTTTAAATACAAGTTTGTATTGTATTTTTTTAAAAAAATGTATTTTGGAATAAACAGCAAAAGGGTGATTAGAACTTTGATTTTGGAATAATGTGTGATTTTTTCTGACATTTTCTGAAATAAATCCTGCTGTTAAGCCAACTGTGGTGAGATTCCCAATTGGCAGATCCTGGGATGGAATGGTATTTGAAGTATTAAAAAATAAAACTTCGCCCACCTTCATCTCTTAAGATGGAATGCTGCTTCCATATGTAGTGGGGGATACTCCTCCATTTTCAATGGATAAGATTTGTATGGCACATTACAAACATTATCCCTTGTGTATATGTGAAAAGGTGTGTATATGCAATCTTTAGCTCAGACAGTAAAAGATTTGTATCACTGTCAATTTATTGGTTGCATTTTTTGGTTTGTTTTTGTGATTTTTGCCATTTTTAAGCTATTGTGTTTTCATTATTTTAATTGTGATTTTTAATTTTGGTATGATTATTATTTTGTATCGTGGACGTTTCAGTGTAAGTTTATGAGATTGGAACCTGCTTAAAGTCTTTTGATTGTGGTTGGGAAGAAATGGAAGAAATGAAAAATAAAATAAAATAATATTTGAGCAATGAAGTGTTTGGAAGGGGTAATGCAAACTCTGCAGAGGAATATGTGTCTGGTGCTGACTTGTTCTCTTTTGCCGAAAGGGTTTTATATGTCACTTCTGAGATAGAGAAATTAAAAAAGCAAAGGCACTAAGAGTTTATCTGTTCTGAGAAAAGTAATGGAAAACCTTACATGTTGCCTGAAAGAAATGCTGAACTTTGTTTTAAAAAGTATCAGTAATCTAGAAAATCTCTCTTGAGGGAAGGGATAAAATAGAATTGCATTCTAGGGTGACTGCCCTATTCACTGGTTCACAGTAGGAACTCTATATTCAACAGAGAGTGATACACTTTTTGTGTGTGTGATGTTCACAAAATACCAATTACATACATTGACTGTACTCGGTGCCTGGTGACGCGGTGAGGGGCGCGGTGGCTCAGCGGGTTAAACCACTGAGCCGTTAGACTGCCGACCATAAGGTTGGCAGTTCGAAACCGCGTGACGAGGTGAGCTCTCGTCACTTGCCCTAGCTCTCTGCCAACCCAGCGATTCGAAAGCTAATATAGCAAGTAGATTAATGGGTACCACTCACGTGGGGCAATTTGCGGGCGTCCAGCGGAGAGTCGTCCTCGATTCCAAAAAGACCTGGAAGAGCGGTGATGTCGGCGGAGGACGACGGAGGACGACGGATCCGGAGACACCAACTTCCTGGACGTCAGCAGCCGGCGCGGAGCGAGGCATTCTGGGACTTGCAGTCCAATGCCTTCAGCGGAAGAGCCGGTTCCCTCCCTCTCTCCCTGTCGCGCAGGTATAATATATGATGTATAATTTGATGTATAAATTAATGTATACGGATGTTGTAAGCCGCCTAGAGCCCTCCAGTAGGGAGGGGATAGGCGGGGTATAAATAAGATTAAAATAAATAAAATAAAAAATAAAAAAAAAATTTATTTATTTATTTATTTATTTATTTATTTTTATCCCGCCTATTTTATTTTTTATAAATAACTCAAGGTGGCGAACATACCGAATACCCCTTCCTCCTCCTATTTTCCCTACAACAACCCTGTGAGGTGAGTTGGGCTGAGAGAGAGTGACTGGCCCAAGGTCACCCAGACGGCTTTCATGCCTCAGGCGGGACTAGAACTCTCAGTCTCCTGGTTTGCCATTGGCTCCTTCCTAGGGCTGAGAGACAGGGACTGGCCCAAGGTCCCCCAGACGGCTTTCATGCCTAAGGCGGGACTAGAACTCACAGACTCCTGGTTTCTAGCCCAGCACCTTAACCACTAGAGCAAATTATGTGAAATCCACAACTACAGTATAATCCTCTTAAGTCAATTTGATCAGGCATTACAGCTCTTGCATTTGTGTTTAGAATAAAGTCAATTTGTTTGATTGTTTCTCCTCACTTGGAGAAACATATGTATGGGATTTTGTTGCTAAAGAAAGCAAGAAAGCATTTTCTGACATCTGCCTTAAGCTCATTGACCTAATTATGAGTCCCTTCCATTCAGAAGCTCTCAGAGATTCATCTCCCAAACCTTGTGAACAGCCTAGCTGAGAAAATTCTGGGGGTTGTCCTTGTTAGATTCTACCAAGTTTCTAGAGCTTTAGCTTTATTTCTTTTTCCTCCAAAAATTATCAGGGATCTACTTGATCAGTTTTTTCTTCCTGAATGTTTTATCAGTGTCTCTCTTTAAATTTTGACCCAATGTTTCATTACAAGAATGTTGCTGTCATACTTGCAAGAGGACCAGCTCTTATTAAGTCTAGTGGGAGCAACCATATAAATTCAATCAGTACCAATGGGAGTTCCTCCTATAAAACATTCATGGATCAATGAGGTCTTTGTAGCAGATTCTCATATAATGTTACTTATGGAGGGTCTTGGGGGAGGGGGGTTCTATGTTTAACATTCTTCTTGGAATGGTGAAGAATCTATACCAGAACATGAAGTTCGATTTCTAAATGCACTGAAGTCTTTCATGATTTTATATTCCAGGTGTGGATATTTGGAGTATAGGGACATCGTTCCTGAGAATACTCAATATTCAGTTATTTAATTGGAGCCTGTTTCTCTCGGAGAACTGTTTCACTTGCAGTTTTGGGGTGCTGCTCTGGCCTGCTAGAAAAGCCCAATGCTCAATCATAAATATTGACAAGAGCATTATGGTTCAGTAAAACATCCTATTTATTGGCTAATACACCCATTTAGTTAAAGCATTTATATCCTGCAGGTCCTACAGAACTCCTAATGTGGATTGAATGAAACATAGTTGACCTATAGTGTCTATATGTAACAAAGGATTCAGGCAGCCTGTGCATCAAGGTAAGAGAACAAAGACAGGCAGAATGAAAGTGGTCAGTAGATTAAAATTCTAGATTTAAAAACAAAAATCCTATGAGGGAAGGTTGAAGGCACTGGATAGGTTTAGCCCAAAGAAGAAAAGATTGAGGTGTAGTGGTGGTATGCATGAGAGAGAAAGAGAAAAATAAAATCCTTTTCAAAAATCAGAAAAAAATTAAGTGCTAGAGAATGAAGAATTCTGCCTTTCTGAGAAGTAGGACAAGAAATGTTAAGCTATCAGAGAGTAGATTTTTTTTCTGAACATAGAATGACATTTTTAACAATAAGATGAGGGAAATAGTTAATATGTGGGGTTATTAGAGGTTTATAAACAGAAGTGAACTGTATCTAATGGGGAAGTAGTCTAGCCTGTTCTTACTTTAATATAAGAGGAGAGCTGTGCTAATCTTTGGTAGCCAAAACTCAGAAGGAGTCTGGTATGCATCTGATGAAGTTTGCTGTAGCTCATGAAAGCTGGTGCCTTTTAGTAATTTATGATAGACAGAAAAAGTGCTACCAGTCTGCTCCTGATTTTTAATACAAGTGTGCATGCATACACGTGTACAAGAAGTGTGCATGCATATATGTGTGAGAGAAACATCAAAATACACTTTTGGGGGGAATATGTCTTTTAAAAGATATCAGTTACTTGGGGCAAATTGTTAAGTAGAAAATGATGAAAAGTCATCTGTACTGTAAAATAGTCTTATTTTTCTGTTTCATTCCTAGCCCAGATCAGTCAAACAGACAGTGTGTTTAATCAGCTTTCAATGCTGGGGCAATTACCTGTCATTTAAAACAGATGACAATGGTGGAATTAAAGTTGATGGGGGGAGGGACAAGAATATTTTGGCTGGAAGTCCAAAAGAGAACAATGTGTTATTACTCATCAGAATAGGATAAGTAGTAATACATTGTTCATAACCCAACCAGTGTTTTTTAGCTGTGTGAAAACAAAGACAAAGAGACTTGGCTTTCAGGAATATTCATTCACAACCTCAAGACACTTTAGCTAAAACTATCATGGAACTCAATAATTTCCTTGGATGGAATAAAAGATCAGGGGAAGAGGACAATCAGAAATGAGTAGGTCTAGATCAAATACACAAGTTGTAAGGACATCTCCATTAGCATAGAAAACTAACTTGAGCTCCTTATACTGACCCATGCCATTCTGTTGACCCCCTCCAGTTTTAGAATGAGCCTTTCTCAGTCCTTTGTGAAGGTCTAGATTCAGTGATAGTACCTGATTTACATAGTCCTCCAATGATCAGCAAAAGAGATCCAGAGTTTAACCTGAAAGCTTAGCATTAATTTTGTTTTACATTGTTTTGCGTGTCTTGCACTACAGATATAAATTACCATGTAATAAAATTCGGCATACTGTTTTATATTTCAGTAGGGCTGGAGAAGAACATTACGGAGTTTGACATTTAGTATGAACCAACCAATTTCGTAGTCCCAAGAAAGCGGACAGTGCATTTTTATAAGCTATATTTTTTATATTTGTATTTTAACCCCTCTGGTATATACTCTGGTTTCTGTTCAGATTGTATAAACCTTCTGAGTTCTGATATCAACAGTGGAAATATATGGCTTTCCAAATATAAAGGACCCTTCTTACCCCCTCAATTTTCCATAGCTATTCTCTTGCTGCTGATGATAAGGCTATCATGCCCTGAGGATTTCCCATACTATCTGAGATAGACCCCCCCCCCCCAAAAGAAAGCACAAAAGAGGCTTCTAAAAGCTTGTTTAGCACATTCAATTCTTACAGGGATAGCTTGCATCTTCCTCATATGCAATTCTTCCTCCCCAAGGAGAACTTCTTCTGAATCATAATATCAACAAGATGAAACCGAAGAGGACATTTTGCCAAGAATTCTCCTTACAAAGTAAAAAGTTTGAGATAGGACTCAAAGAAGACCTTGGGCAGCCATCCAAGAGAATCAGGCCGGGCCCGCCTTAGCGTGCTTGGAGTTTGTGCCATCTCAAGGGACTGTTGCAGTGGGCCTTTGAAATTTGATTGGCCCATTAGAGCCATTTTGAACCTAATATGGAACAGTGGCGTTTTCTTGATGCACGTTGGAGCAGGCCTGAGTTTCAGAAAAGAAAGACGCCTTGTTTTCAAAGCAGTTATTATCTAGTTCTATTATATAAAAGATAACACTCCTTATTCCATTCCTTTTCTTGCTAAGACATTAATCAGTACCTAATCTCTCTTTCATTCCATTTTTTTTTAAAAAAATCTGAAATGAATTTCTGCATGTAATTTAATTTGTCATTACCACTCCCCTCCCCCCCAATAGTGGCTAGGCAGTTGGGCTCTTGGACGCTCACAATCAGGATATAATGATGATAGCCTCATCCCCTTTTGGTTGTTTGTTCCAGAAAATACTAATCACAGGAATTAATCAGACATTAACATACAAATGTGCTTATTCTGTTTCTTCACTGGATGATTAGGCAGCCCTCAAGCCTTGTAGGAGCTGCTTCATTTTTTATCAGAATGCAAAGCCTTGTTAATGAGGACAAGATGCAGAAGATACAGGAACTTGAAAAGAGAGCTTCCAGCTAGTAGAGAACTGGGCACTTAAGCTGACCTTTCTCTTATTTTAATTTGCAGTCATTCAGCTGCAATCCAAGTATAGAACTGGACTTTGATATCTACATGAGTTAGGATTCTACTTTATTAGGATCCTGGGTTATACACAGAGAAGTACTCATGTTCTGCTAAAACAAGAATATCTCCTGTATGTACCACCAGCTGAATGTGTGGCCTTTGGGGGAAGAAAGGGTGAACCTATGTGACCATCCTTGTTGTCTTCCTATTCGAGGCCTCCATATGTTGACCTTAATTCCTGAACAAAGCTAGGTTAGGTTCCAGACTCAGCCATGATGACTGCAATCAACAATTGGGTTCATGCATTACATTAAGCCATACTGTGGTTTGTTTCATTTTGGTTTATCATGTTATGTAAATAACATAAGCCAAAATGAACTATTGAGGTCTGTAAACTACAGTCTATGTTTGGTGTCACAGCTAAACATATGGCTTTTTTAAACATATTATGCATAAAGCAAAAATAGCTTAGCACAATATGTGAATCCCAGCTATTGGGTTTAATTTGGCATGGGTGAATAATTTGGGCCTAATTTCATCAGGGGTGCCTAACCACTTGTCGTGGCTAGGCGAAGAACGATGCTGAGCCCCAGAGATAAGCTCTAGATCTTTATTCTCTACCTTACACAGAATCTTACCAAACTAAGCCACCAGAACAGTTCACTGGGGAAAAACCCCAAGCACGCTAAGGTGGGCCCGGCCTGAATCTCTTGGATGGCTGCCCAAGGTCTCCTGTGCTATGAAAGTGCTTCTCACCCTGGAAAGCGCCCCCTCCTTCCTCTCCCGTGATCTCCGTAACACTACCTTCTCCCTCAGAGAGACATTCCATCACAACACTTACATCTCTTGATTTAATCCATGGGCTTCTAGATTGATCTCTTCCTTCTAAAGTTGGTCAAAGAATCAAGATTTTTAATCTTTTTTTTTCAGTATCCTTCTGCAGAGAAGAAAATAGTGGAGAAGATAGGGACTTGTGCTACCCCAGAATCAAAATGGTCTCACAAATAAGGCTCATTAAGTCACATAGTAGATGATGCTTTGTTTTCCCCACTACCTGTCTTAATTTTATATATGTGGGTATTCAATTGTTTACTTATTTATTTACTGACGGTTTTCTAAATAATCCTCTGAGAGCCAGTTTGGTGTAGTGGTTAAGGCATCAGGCTAGAAACCAGAAGACTGTGAGTTCTAGTCCCGCCTTAGGCACAAAGCCAGCTGGGTGGCCTTGGGCCAGTCACTCCCTCTCGGACCCTGCAGGGACCTGTCCAGGCAGTCTCTGAGAATCGGATATGATTGAATGGAATGCTAATCATCATCATCATCCTCCTCCTCCTCCTCCTCCTCCTCCTCCTCCTCCTCCTCTAGTTTTATTTTCAGTGCACCTCTTGTAATGATAAAAATTATTCAAATTTGATAAATGGCTAAAAGATGCATTAAGTAAGTATCTAGGCAAGCCCCCATTTGTCATAAGAAGTAGGACATATCAGGTCCAAGATTGCTCCTTAAGAAGCACTAAGGTTTTTAATTGACAAACAAATGTATGTATGCATGTAAGGCATATACTACCGGGCACTTGGTTCCTCACAAGTCTTTAATGACAAGGCTAATGAAGTGCCCCAATATTTCATTAAATTTTGAGTAACACATTTTTAATAATCTGCTACCTGAATGAACATACTTCCCCATATTTCTTGACAAGCAAGAGTAGCCATGGCAACCTCCACAATTAATTTTCTCCTGCAGGGGAGACTTTGAAGCCCTCCTGAAATCCAAAACCAGAGAGCAAAAGCTGCATAGAACAAACCGTAAGAGTGAGTGACATGGACATGGGGTGGGTGAGTGGAGGAAAGACCTTCCCCTCCTTCCTTTGCAGGAAGAGAAACCTCCATGATCAAATGCAAGTTTGTGTGTGCATCTGATGTGAATGAGTGAATGAATGAATGAATGCATTTGATGGGTTGTCTTTTCCGCAGACAAAAACAGCAAGCAATTCTCATTCATTTCCTCTCCGGGGATCCAGTCAAGAGCTCAATCTTAAAGCCCTTTTTACTGTTCTCAGTGTACACCCATGAGAACAGAACACTTGATCATTGTCCTATGTCCTATCGGTCTCCAAGTTTTTCCCTTATCATTGATGTCCAACAAAAACAGTTATGAACACAAATGTAGAGAATTAAAGCCAGAGGTGTGGGGGGGGGATGACAACCAAATAATAGATTAGAGTGGGCTGCCGTGTCTTTTTCAAATACAGAAAATCCAGACCAAAGATGCTGGTAAGTGAAGGACAGAATTCACCGCAGTGATGTAAGGCTCTTATCTCAGTATTCCTTTTAGAACTGAAATGCAGTTCACTGAGAAAGCATTCATTGGAAAGGCTGAAAGATAGGATGGCTCCAGAATTCTCATTTCAATGCCATCCTGGGTTTAGGAACTTCTGAATCTTACATTAGGTATCCATCATCATCCCTTTTAAAAAAAAAACTGAATATACAGTGTGTTTATCCACGTTTTTCTTCCTACCCTATGTTGTACTCTTTATGAAACACTGTGAAAAAAATGAGTAGACATGACTGAAAATATACTTGCATGAGGTATCTCTCTGGACAGTGTTGTTATTTTTTTTTGTTCACCAAGCGCAGGAATACATGCATTCATCAGCAAAACACGTGACAAAGGACATAGCTGAGACAATACACAGAACAATAGTAAAATTGCTTTTCTTTTTCCTTTCTTTTATCTAAGATTCTATGCAAGTCCTCCTCATTCCAATCTCCAATTCTTCCTGTAAATGAAAATGGATCGATGACACCATTATTTTTAATAGCTGTTGTTAGAATTTTATGATCCTCCTATGAATTTGCTGAACACTGTTTTAATCCATGTTACCTAGTGGCCAGGAAATTCATCTCCTGAAGAGCAAGTAAGGTGATACTTATAAAGAGAAGACTGAAATGAAGAAAAATTATCACCTAAATTGGCAACTGCAAAATCCCAGCAACCAGGTTGAGAAAGTTTTAAATCCCTGATCAACATATTGCAGTAACAATAATAATGGTGCAATAAGAAACAGATTTACTGCAATTTCACCCCATCCATGTTTTTGCCCACTCCTTGTGGGTGGGTGGGTGGGTGTACCTGTGGGTTAGTTTGTATATGTGTGTGTGTGTGTGTGTGTGCATGCATGCATGAATTTCTGGCTCAAAATGGTTCATCTCTGTAATATCATTTTCTGGTGATCCATTTTAAGAACAAGCTGAAGAAGTGATCTTTACAACTGTGTTTCCAGTTGATTACTCCCCCAATCTTGTAAAAGGCAAGATCTGTTTCTGTTGATTAGATGTTGCTGACATCCACTCTTACAGATATGTACTGAATGGCCATGGAACATTAAAATGCCTTGGAAGGAAAGGAGATCATTTGTGATCTTGACAGGTGAAGCTGAGGGAGAAATTTGAGTAACTTTGATAAACTCCTGGATAGCCTCTCTGCATTATGGAAGTAAGAACCCAGCAGAGAAAAGCAGATCGTGCTTTAACTAAATAAGTTGAAAGCTAGGCAGTCACCCAAGTTTTGTGAAACTTTAAGCATGAAATCAAAGAAGGTTTAATGAACTTTCCAATAAAGTACTTTGAGATAACATGACAGGCCCGCCCCCTTGAAATGAGAAAAAAAAATGTTTTTCTCAAAATGTTTCTAGGATGCATGGAATATTTTCAGTTTATTGTTTGTTTGCATGCTTTTGATGGGGGGGGGGGGAGATGTATTTTAACAAGGAATCCCATACCCTGTATAATAAAAAATTTGCGACAATGAAATAACAGTGGAAATAAGCAATATGTTCAAACATGTTTATGAAGCAAAGAGAATTTTGTGCATGTATGCAGATGTAAAGTCATTTTTGTTTGGAGGTGCATCCAGATTAACATTTGAATGGTCCTATTTCTCATGCTGCAGTTTCTAAATAATTTGATCTGCTGCAGTAGACCTTAAGGCAGGGCTTTCCAAACTTTTGCCGTTGGCGACACAAAAACGGCCAGTGCACAAAAACCTGGAAGCGCCGCCGCTGCGGTGTGCAAAACCCCGGAAGCGCCGGAAGCACTGATGGCCTGCTGCCGCCACCGCTGCCCCTTCGAAACGGCAGGCTCCAGGGACCCCAAAAATGCCCTCGGTTCTGGCAGGGAGGCGAAAAGCCTCACTGTGCGTGCGCGCGCACGCTGCCAGGCCGCTTCCCGCCGCACAGCTGATCGGCACAGAGAATTTCCACCCAGCCCCCCCCCCCCGCACCAATCAGCTGTGCAGTAGGGAAGCAGCCTGGCAGCGTGCGCACACAATTTTCGCCTCCCTGCCGGAACTGAGGGCATTTTCATCAGCGCTTCCCGGTTGTCACGTGACACACTTGGGGCCCCGAGGTGACACAGTATTGTGTCGTGACACACAGTTTGGAAAGCCCTGCCTTAAGGAAACCTCTAGAAATGGACTGAATGATAGACTTTTACATAATGATGTAGAAATGAAAGATAATTGATATGGATGATGATGATGATGATGATGATGATGATGATGATGATGATGATGATATTGATAATAATCCATCCATAGCTTATCTCAGATCACATTAGGATCTGAAAGACAGATGTTGAAGATAAACTGAGGGTCAGAATAAGTGGTCTATCATAAACTCCAAAGATTATAACTAATATATTAATAGAAAGATAAACAGTAAGATGCCACCTCCTCCCCCTCTAAATTTTGAGCTTTATTAGTCACATTAGTTGTAAAGATCACTTCTTCAGCTTGTTCTTAAAATGGATCACCAGAAAATGATATTGTATAGTCACCCACTTGCTCTTTAAAACTTTCATAGTTAACAAACAGATTCCATTAACAGAGTATTAGAAATATTAGAAAAAGAAATATTAGCCCCTTTCTTTGGAGGATAAAAGGGTATAAGATTCAGTGGGTAAAACTATAAAATGCCTTGAGAATGTGAGATTTTCATCCTCTTTCCAATAGTCCTACCATTTCTCTCATATACCTGTGGAATCACTAGATTCTATGAAGTTGTAAGAGTATTCCTTGAGGAAAAAATACATTGGTTGAAAAATACGTTTGCCTCCTTCATCATTACCTGCGTGGAGGATGTTCTTCCCCAAAGATTTGTTCACGATAAAATTTGAAGCATTGCCATTTTTCTTTATTTCCATTTTTCAAAAGCTAATGTTTGCCATTTCCCCCCCAAAAAAGTAGAGCCATGTTCCAAAAGAACAATTTAGAGAAAAATACTAAATGGCCATGAGTAAGTGCTGTTAATGTGTTTTGAATTTATTCTTAGTGCTTAGAATGGTTTTCTCCTTTAAAACCTGTTACTTACTTCTAAGCCATTCCGAGTGATAAGTGCACCAAAGAGATTTGTGATTTAAATGCTCTAGAATAATGTTTTTAAAGGTCAGTTTCAAGGCAGTACTTCCCAATGATAGTAGGCACATTGGAAGAGAGAGAAAATATACTTTACAAACATTTCAGATCTTTTAAGGGAGATTATGCTCACCTCATGACATATTTAGAGTTGTTCTGGTGAATTAGACCATCTTGTCCAGTAACATGAATGCCATAATACCTCTTATATCTTATCTTGGAAGCTGGATTTCAAGATGATTCCTTCTAATACTGGACTTGGGAAGCATGCACTACATATTTCCATCTAAAACAATTCCTCCCTTGGGTTTTGCAGAACTTCGTAACATTTTAATGTGAAAGTCAGGAGACCATCTCCAAATCCATTTCCATAACAAGGGGGAAAAATTGAGATGTGCAAATCTGCAGAGAAAGGGAGAAATAGGAAGCAGCCGAACGTGAGGAAATGAAGGAACTGTTCAATCCGACTATCCATTCTTTTGTGCACTTCATGAAAAGAGAAGGAAGAAAAAGCTTGGCAGGGAAGAAATGGAGAAGAAGGCACTATGAAGCTGGGATAGTGACCTGGAAAGAGGTAGAGAGGACCTCATAGCAATACCTGGATGCAAATAGGAACTCTAAAACTTCTAAGCCAGGATCTAAATCATTGCATTGAATCATTGTGTTAAACTCAGGAAGAGTCTGTAGCAGCATCTTCTCAGATTAACAAATTTTAAAGCATTTCTTCCCTCTGTTCCCCAAGGTCACCCTCACATTCCATCACACCAGCGTTGCCTTTTAAGTCCTCCATGTTGCTGAAATGGACAAGGAAGGAAGACTGCAGGCAGGTTCTTCTTGAACTCAATAGAAATCTTTACAAGATCTGAGACTTAGTTTTATCAGAGTTCTAGATCATGCAAACACTTTAATTGCTATTTTAGGGGCTTACATTGAAGGTGCTGAGGGCAGGTATAGTGTGGTGAAGACCTATATGGTGTGGTACCTATTCATCTACTTGCATTTGCATGCTTTCGAATTGCTAGGTTGGCAAGAGCTGGGGCGAGTGCGGGAGCTCACTCCATCACGCGGGGCTAGGGATTCGAACCTCCGAACTTGCGATCTTCCGATCGACAAGCCTGGCATCTTACCCGCTGAGCCACCACGCCCCTTTTGCATCAGAATAAAGGCCCCATTAAAGGTCTTTTAAAAAATCTGGCAATTTTTTATATAACCTCTTCTGTATCTCTTTCAAAACATGTTGAAAATGAGAAATGTTAGCTGATGTGGGAAATATTATGTGGGTGTTGAAAGTAAGCTTAGAAAATCAAAATTCAATTAGTCCTCTTTTTTTAAAAAAAAATGTTGACGTATGTTAATTTTCCAAGTACTTTGCTGGGGTGTGCGTGTGTGTGTATTATGAGTGTTTGTATGTATGTGATTCAGTTTGAATAGGTATAATGTGATGCACATGGAGACAATTAAAAAAAGAGCAATTTTGCATAAACACTGATGGAATCTGAACCTAACTTTAACTACCCAGGATAAAGATATTGGGGTTAGAGAAGGTAATTCAATAAAGATGGCAATTTAGTGAGCGGCAGCTTAAGGAGAAGGATTGGAAATAAAGTCTTTATACAAATCTGGAATACCTCTGTACCTGGAATATGTTTTAAGTTCTGGTTGTTACATTTGAAAATGAATGCAATAATGCTCAAAAAAGCTCAGAAAAGGGCAATCAAAATGATCAGAAGACCAGGACTTATCCAGTCAATCTGATTAGGAGGAGATTAAGATAGAAAAAAGAAAAGAAAAATCCTTCTTCTCCTACCCTGTAGAATTGAAGATATGGTAATGGCCAGTAACTTGGATGGTTTTAAAACGGAATTGGACAGATTCATGAAGGTCAGGTCTATTAAGAGCTAAATACCAGTTTCAGGGGAATATTGATGGAAAAGGTGTATGTTTCCATGTCCTCCTTGCAAGGCATCTGTTGGCCATCATGAGAAATAAAATGTTGGACTAAAATAGTTCTTGGTTTAGATCCAGCAGTGGATTATTCTTGAGCGTGTGAAAAGCTGAGACTGGGGGGAATGTTAATATTATCAGGAAAGTTAATATTATCAGGAGTAACTGGTATGCTTAATGTACAATCGAAACCAGAGATATTTCTTTTGGGACTGATGGATAAACAATTGGAAAAAGCATATGGAACTTCGTTTTTATAGATGTTAACTGTATCAAGACTTTTATATGCTCAAAGGTGGAAAGGCTCGATATTACCTACAATGGAAGAATGGATGGCAAAGTTGATGGAGTTGGCTGAGATGGCAAAATTGACAGCTTTGATTAGAGAAAAGACATTGACTAATTTTATGGCGAATTAGAAGCCTTTTTTGGACTTTTTGCATGAAACAGAAAATAATGAAATTATGATATAGATTTGTTGATTAATAATATTAGTTGACCATAGAAAAAATGGATGTTATGCTGTAACCTTAGAGTAAGAGTTTAATGTAAATTTTACTTATATCTGTTGTAAAAGAAGTCAGGAGTTATTCCTTTTTCTATTTCTGTTTTCTCCTTTTTCTTTTTCTTTTCTGCACTTCTGTTCTCTTTCTCTTTATTAGTTTCTGTTAGATTTTATCTCTTTGTTTTAAAATTTAATAAAGTTACTATATATATAAAAAAGGAGTAACTGGTATGTACATGAAAGTAGTGGGAGTAGATTTCTTTTACCTGAATGAAGAGATCCTCTGAGAAACATTTTGGTGAGTTGTTGCTTTGCTTATTGGAAAGATCAATATTTGGTTCCACATGGTGATAACAGATGAAACTACGCCCCTGCCTCTTCAGAAATACAAATTGAATTACTTTGAATTTGCATATTAAAGGATGTTGTGACTAATGAAAAAGCAGGCTGCCAAAGACTGATTATCTTAAGTAACCAAAAGGAAAATGTGAAGATAAACTGATTTGAGTCTCTCCAAGCACTGCTACTTTGTGCAGTTCTATACACATATAGAGAAGGGGGGGGTTCATTCTTGCCACAGGTCTCTGAGAGCCAATATGATATGTGGCACTCTTCCCCAAAACCACTAGGTGGAAATGGAAATGATGAGGGTTGTAGACTAATGCATATGAACAGGAGCAGAACTTAAGGATTGACCAAATATGTCCTTCTGAACTCAGCTTGAAGGAGTACAGAATTGTAATGATTTCCTCTTCCAATCTTCCCCTGCCACTACAGGCTTCCCAAAATTTTCCATAAGTGTCACCTAACCCTAACCCAATTGACTTCATGCATATGACTAATTTTATTCCAGTTTGTAGAGTAAGCCTAAGACTTGATTCAATAAGGTCTTATTCAGTCCGTATTCAATGTGTTAATTCAGTTTTAATTTAATATTTAGTACACAGCTATCTAGTTTATTAGAGAAGACGTGTTAAAGTCCAATGCTACAAAGATAGCTTTTTGGAGAGAGAGGAAGCAAAAGAGAAAGCTAACAGGAACTGGTTTTCTTAGAATTATGGATCAGGAAATTTCTAGTTGAATACTGTCTTGGCTGTAACATCTGTCAACGGTTAAGGTGACACAGAGGTCATTTCTCTGAATATGTAAGCTATTTTAAATATTTATTTTTGGAATATAGTCACCTCACTTTCCCAGACAGCTAAAATGCATGTTTTAATGTATTTTATTTACCTGAAAGAAATTCTATTTTCCCCCCCAAATAATTTAAATTTAAAATGAGAGAGGTGTCTCAAATCTGCTGAAAATACATAATGGAGGTGGAGGGCTTTTTCTGTCTAAACTTCCTGGCTGGGTTGGAGTGTCTTGAATTCATGCAGGTTCTGGTTTGTTTTTCAAATCAGTTTGAACTGTTAGATCAAATGGAATCTGTTTCTCTTGTTGAAAAGTTGAGGCACCATCATTTTGCCTTTCGTGAACTGGCTGGCTGGCTGATTTATTTATTTACATACTTCTTTATTATCCAATTTGTATGGCCATCCATCTATCCGAGAAATTCTGTGGAGTGAACAAACAAATAAAAAGGATTACATTAAAAGAAACCCACTAAAACCACATCGAGGCTCAATAAAAACAAAGGTTAGCCAAAGATTAACATTTAACCCAATATTGTCTACTCTTAATCACAATAGCGATCCAAAATCTGGAAGCCCTTCTTGGCCTTGCTACCTAACGTCTTGTGAGCTGGAGATTCTGGAAACTGAATTTGTGTGTTTGTGTGTGTGTGTGTTTCTATAGGAGCTGCAGTCTTTCTTTTGTCATAGCATTCATTGCCTGAAAATTGTCCCCCTCCCCTTGATCAAACACTGGGGAACCCCCACCACAAAGATTCAGACTCTGAATGCTGCTTGGTTTGGGAGACGGCCACAGAGACGACCTTGGAGAAAGAAAGTTACAAAAACATGTTTTAAACCTGGGAAAAATGGGCACTGCCCATTTTCCTGGAGAAGAGGAGGGAAAGGAAAACACAGTCAAGCTTTCAAGATTCTGTTATAGCCTTTTTGATTGATTGATTGATCGATTGATTGATTATGTGCCATCAAGTTGTTTTTGACTCCTAGGGACCACATAGATAGATTTTCTCCATGACAATCGGTCCCTAACCTGGTCTTTCAGGTCTTCCAACGTGCCCCCATTACCCCTGTAACTGAGTCCATCCCCCTTGCTGCTGGTCCTCCTCTTCTCCTCTTCCCTTCCACCTTTCCCAGCATCAGAGCCTTGTCATAGCCTAGATGAATAAAACAGAGTTCCACTCAAAGTTGTGCAGTCTGTTTCTTGATCTGGACTGCTTTGAAGGATTGACAGTTTCACTCTGGAAGATGGAGGCATTCAGAATTGGACCTGGGGTGAAGTTTATGTAACTTCAGAACAAATCTTTCCAAGAGCAGTTCGTAAGGTATAAAACATAGACCTTTTTCTTTTTTCTTTTGGTCAAGTGAGAAGCTCTTAGATTGCCCTAGAGTCTTAAAAAATATAACAATGGAAGCATTTAACGTTTTTCCCCCCTTTGATATAAAACAATCTAGAATCACAGCAACTCACCTAAATATGCTGCCTTAAATGGATGGATGGGGATTTTTGCAGGATTTTTGGCAAAGAGTCTATGTTTGGGAAGCATGTTCTATTTGCTTAATTTCCAAGTTTGTTTCTTCTGCTGCTTTGCAAACCTTTGTTTTGCCTGTTAACACAGCCCCCCAGCCCCCTAAATTCTTCTTAATAAAATCATGAGATTTGGCTCCTCGTTCACTTAATGGTACCTGCATGAATTCTAACTGTAACTTGAACTAGAAAAGGAGATAAAGGAATAAAATAATGTACAATTTCCGACCACATTATGGTAACTCTGAATAACGTATGCTTCAGGAAGAAAAGTAATTTAGACTACATTACAACAAATGCCATATTTCAAAATGGAAACTATCCATCATAGCTTCAAAAAATTGTTAGTGTTCTAAGGAATGTACTTAGAAATTCTTCTAAGAAGTACATTAAAACAAATCAATTAACTTAATTTGGGACAAATTGTAATAAATTGTAAGTGACAGTTACACATAGCTTTTCCTCTTTTTTCCCCATGTAAAGGATAGGATTCATAATTACAGACAGTATGCTGTCATAATGCAAGATGAAAAGTAACTATTTTTCAGAACCATCTTTTCTTCAAAAGTGTTACCAAATGCATCTGGTTTAAGGGTTTTTTTTTTTTGCCTCTTCTGGGCTGAATTACAGTTTCACCACAATTTTGACAGTTGAAAAATCCAAAGCATGTAAGTGGCAGTAAACAGTAAGAGGAAAGGACCCATTTACGTCTGCATTTAGCATTCTGGTGCTGAAAAATATGGAAATTTGCTAGGAAAGTTACTGGACTTTTTTTCTTTGTGTGTATTATCCTCATGGATAATTCAGATTATTTCATGTATATTTCATATTTTCAGATGAAGACTGACTTTAAAAAAGGACTACTGCTTGTCTTCTGTATAACTCGATATTTACATCTATGTCTACACCTATATCATCTACGTATATCTAATCTACAGTCTATATCAGTGTTTTTCAAACTTGGCAACTTCCCCATGCTGGCTGGGGAATTCTGGGAGTTGAAGTCCACACATCTTAAAGTTGCCAAGGTTGAGAAACACTATATCTAGCAATGAAAAAATGAAGGAAGAATGCAAGTTTGGTGGCATTTCTGAAACTAATGATAAAAGGTATGGAACAGAGGTTAAGGTGTTGGACTAGGACAAGAAAGATCCAATTTCAGGTCCATCCTTAGCTCCTTCTTCAGCCATGGAAGCGCCTTAGGTGACTCTGAATCTTGTTGCTGTGGGAGAAAATTGGAGGAGAGAATGCTCCGTACTCAGTCTTGGAATGGTGGAATTAAATTCTAAAAATTAAATAAAAAATTTGAAATCTAATATATCATTTCTTGGATGTTCTTCAGTGGAACTGCCATAGTAGAAGAGGTCTTAAATAAATTGAGCTACAGTACTTAGAGTACTCACCCCAACTCTTGCCAACCTAGCAATTTGAAAGCATGCAAATGCAAGTAGATAAATAGGTACCTCTTCGGTGGGAAGGTAACAGCGTTCCACGTGCATCATGCCAGCCACATGACTGCAGAATCATCTTCGGACAGCGCTGGCTCTTCGGCTAAGAAACAGAGATGAGCACCGCCCCCTAGAGTCGGACACGACTGTGCAGAGGGAAACCTTTACCTACTTAGAGGAAATATGCCTGGAAGAAAACTTGGGGATGATATTGATATTGAATGAAGGGCTGAATACTTCCAAGTCCAGGAGATGGCAGATAGCAGAAGGTGCAAAAATGTCCACCCAAGAGCTCAGAAGAGAAAGATTACCTAGGAGTAAAGCTCTCCTTGTAAGCAAAGATTCCTCAAGAGTAAGTTGCACTTGAACTTTATGGGTTCTGAGAGTCCAGGTTCCAAATGGCCATAGTTGCTGGAACAATGTTTGTCTGTAAGGTGCTCCTCTCCGATGCCCCAAAACCCCTTTCTCTTAAGTAAATCCCAGACGCGAGATTTCTAAGAAGTAAAAGGGTTTATTCCGGTGCATGAAGGCTTAACACGAACAAAGACTTGAATGAGCAGGCATGGCATGATACAGTACATTTAAGCATTTCCCCTCCCCATTGTTCATGGTTGCTGACACGTGTTGCTTCCCAGCTTCAGGGTGCTAGACGGTCGGTCAAGGAGATGTGTAGTTCCGTTTTGCAAGTTGGTGTCGGCAGCAGAGGGGAAGAAAAGGGGGTGAAAGAGAAAGGAGGGGTAATTATAGAGGGGCATAGGATTAGTGTAACTGGAAATGCATTACTCTAGTAAATTAAAATTGAAGGCTAATTTGTGGTACCCGTCATCATCCGGCGAATTTTAAGCGCTGCCACACAGAATCTGTCAACATTGTATGTTGTGGTAGGGTTGATGTCTTACAGCAGCATGGAGGTATAAAATTGTCCTGAGCGCCCCGGATATTTGTACAGCAACGGTGTAATGAGACTAGTTTGAATCTCTCTGTAAAACAGGCACTGAAGAAGCACATGTTCTGTTGTTTCTATGATGGATGGTTGGGTACCTCTAGTTTAGATAGGTATAACATGGGGGAGGCACAGTACCTACTGGATTCATTGACAATAAAGGTTGGGGAGCTAGCTAGATCCAATTGGCGTTCTGTGTCTATTACACGCTGTTTGATGAATACTTTGGCCTGATCGTAACCCATGCTGAGTAGCAGCCCTGGAGAGAAGCCCAGGACGCAGGTTTGTAGTTTAGCTCTGACATTTTTGCTTTGTTGTGATTCAACCACAAACTTTAGCTATAAATATTCCAACCAACCAATCCATCAATTGATAGATAGACCTTTCATTTTCCTAACTTTGTTACATTTGCTTTTGCATCTAAAGCTGACAAGCTTGTTGAAAACAGAGAATGAGCATGTTGACTGTTAAGTCTTGTTCATGTTTATTTAGGATAGATTCAGTGTTTTGAGAGAATCGAACAGCTGAAACACATGTTGCAAGAAGTAATGTAGGCATGGTATATATAATAGGATAATTTTCTGAATGGGCATTTGAAACTTCATGGATTTCCTACCAGTTGCCATAATTTGCTCTCTTCTGAGGGAAAAAAACGGTTCTGAAACCTCCAAAGTGGTACTATCAATTTTAACACCTGGTGCAAATGCTCCAATTTCATTCCTTGTTAAGATCAGCCCCAGTGATCTGGGGACACAGCTACATGGAAGAATTTTAATTGGAGAGATCCACAGATACAATTGTCTCTGTGAATACCAGCTTGACTTGTTCAGAAATAAAAGATTAGGCAAAATTTCAGTATATCAATACTTACATGGTGCCTCTGTGTTTAAAGACAGTATGCCTCTAATCCTATTTTTTATCTTGCCTTTCTTCTATGGATCTCCTGGTGGCATATGAAAAATTCCAGCCAGATGGCAACTAAAGCCAATCTTGCTTAAATTTAGCACCACCACTGAACTTTGGATCACCCTCTGAGAGCAGAGATACTGGGATGCAACAGGAGGTGTTGTGAGCTTCCAAAAGCTATCCAGTTGAGGATGGTCATTAATAAATATTGAAGTCAGTGGACCTAATGACAAATAGTGAGATGGCTTGGAACATGCATTGTGTATTGCCCTACTGAAACTATGGGTGCGGTTGTCAAGATTGAAGAGCATGCCAGTGAAGAACCCCACTGTCCCTTACTTTGAAAGAAAGAACTCAGTGAGGATGGGGATAACATTCCTTCATTCATCCTTTTACAGCCTGGAGAAAATAGAGGAGCACCCCCCCCCCCTTTCTCTCTCTTCTTTCTCACCTCCTAATGCTATATGGAAATGGATCCTTGCAATGTACTTTGTAATTGTGTATGAAAAAGCAAATGGACTCTCTGGCACATCAAACCTTCTTTTTCTAAATATCCCATTCAATTATCACCTATTGTAGGGCCTCTTTTTGTGTATGGAATTGTTCAGAAAAAGAGTAGGTCGAAGGGCTGTAGATTAGCTGATTCAATTCTATATCAGTGCATGCTGAATCGTAATTCTCCCCATATCTACTCTGTTCATCTTCTGCATTTTACAACACAGCTAAAGAACCATGATGCCATAAATAAATCAGCCCCATTAGTCTAATCCAAGAGATATCCCAAGGGAGATAGTTTAAATTGCTTGCTCAAAGCCCAAATAAATCATACAATCATTGACATGGAAGCGGCCATTGAGGCCACTGGATCCAGCCTTCTGCTCAGAGCAGGAATCAAAATTAAACCATCCCCACCATATGGTTGCACTCTTGACCGATGTCAGGCCCAGCCCAAGAATGACAAAGAATCAATCCAGCCAAACTTCAGTTCTAACCCTAACCCTAACCCTAACCCTAACCCTAACCCTAACCCTAACCCTTCCTTTTGGCTCAAAGCTACTGGGGTGAAATATGAAAGATGGTGTCAGGCTCAGCCCAAGAACGACAAAGAGTCAGTCCATTCAAACTACAGTCCTTTATTTGCTCACACCGTATAGACAGAATCTTGCCAGACTAAGGCTACTCTACCTAACCTAAAGGGAAATAACCTGGGACGGCTCTAGAGCGGGGCAACTCTGAACCTCTTTGGCTTCCCATGTTCCAGCTCCGGACTGTGTTTTCTCTTATCTTGGCTCCCTCCTTGGAATATGCTCCCTCCTTCTTGAGAACCAGCAGTGTTACTGAAGTACATCACATCCAATAAGAGTGGGTCTTGTCATCTGGACAACAGCCACTTGGCTACTGAAATGAAAAACAAAGTTTTTACTCTGTAAACATCTCCATATCTGGAAGAACTGCTGAAACCACTATTTATTTATTTATTTATTTATTTATTTAACTTATATTACTGCCCATTATTATTTATTATAAATAAATACAGGTACAATTGTACCTATGAGGCCAAGAAACATTCTTCCTGTTGGTTTGGTCAGATCCATCTGGGTTCTTTGGTTTAGAGTTCATGATTAGTGACTGAGGACATTAATAAAAGAGATCGGCTTTGCTATTCTATGCTTTGGAGACTGGTTACAAAACCAAATGCCCTTTCTGAGTAAGAATGCATAGGGTTCAGCTGTGTGAATCTGCAGATTCGCCAAGAAAGTCTGTCTGCAACTACAAACTCATTTGCATTCCCAGAACCATAAGAAACCTTGATGTCAAGCGGCAATCAGGATCATTTGCATAAATGGGGCAATTGTGGGAACAGCTGGCCAGTTGTGCATGGACAATTATCCAAATCACCCATCCTGCAATTGCCGTAATAAGCCTTTCATTTGCAATCCTCCAGCTTAAAAATATCAGCTTCTCATTTCGTGCATAGGAATGCCATTTCTGAGAATAATGGAGAATAACGAGTTGTGGCTCGTTGGGTTATTTTTAAGACATGTTCCGTGGTGGTGTATTCTCTGTGGAAAATTGCTGAGATCATTGATCTTGTGGAGGCCAATCCATAGGATGTTCTGTTGGGGCAATTGTTGCCATGTCCCACAAGGAGGTAACTGTCACGGGCTACAGCCAGGGTATCGTATTTCACACAGGCAGAGATAAGCCGGCAGCCAGGAACACTTCCCCGGCTGAGGAATGCTGCCGGCAATAAATCAACAGTTGTAGGAGCAGGCAAGAGAGAGAGTCAGAAGTCCATACCAGAAGAGTCAAACGCCAGAGAGAGTCCAGTCCAGAGCCAAGTTCAAGGGTACGCACAAGCAGGTCCACGATATATCCAAGCCGAGTCAGGAGTCCAGAGAGTAGAATGCCAATAGTCCAACCGGGGTTCAAGGAAACAGGTAACAAGGTCCAGCAGAGGTTCGCGTAGCCATAAACTAGTTTGCTCCCTCAGAGGGTCCTGTGTGCCTGCTGCTTAATTTATGGTCCGCTCAAGAGCTGCCAGCTGAATCCTGCAAAGACTCCAGCTCTGCTCTCCGGAGGTCTCTGGCAGCTAATCTTGCGCTCCGGCATTTCTCCTTTAAGGCGAAGCGTGCACTCCTTCGGCGCTGCCTCTTTAGAGTCTGAAGAGCTGCCAGGTGTGTGGGTCACGGGTAGCTGCTGAGTGGAGGGCGGGGGCAAACCCTCATCCCTGGCTTGTTCTTCTGCTGACTCAGCTGCAGCTGCCTCCTGACCATCCTGGCTCCCTGTTTCAGGGGCCATGCCTGCCTCTGGGACTGCCTCTGGGCCAGTCCCCTGGAGGTCCCACAGGGGCAGCTCATCCTCTGACTCCTGGCTGAAGTCCTGGGGCAAGGGCTGAGGCTGAACCACTACAGTAACTTTCAAAGTATGGCATTTTTGAGAAGCTCTTTGGAGAGAGACTGAGATGCACAGAACTTTTGGGGGCAATTCATACGATGTGCTGGTGGCACAATTGTCAACCCACTCCATAAGTAGGAATGGCATTTTTGCTTCTATTGTTGTTTTTTGAGAAAAGCAAAGGCAGGGCTTCCCATAGATGTTTCACAAGTGATGTAGAAAACATACGAAGGAGGTGAGGTCAGAATGCATGGCTCTGCATTACCCATTATGTTCATATGATATGCATGAGCCAGTTTGGTCTAGTGGTTAAGGTGCTGGGCTAGAAACCATGAGTCTGTGAGTTCTAGTCCTGCCTTAGGCATAAAAGCCGGCTGGGTGACCTTGGGCCAGTCCCTCTCTCTCAGCCCTAGGAAGCAGCCAATGGCAAACCAGGAGACAGAGAGTTCTAGTCCCACCTTAGGCATGAAAGCCGGCTGGGTGACCTTGGGCCAGTCACTCTCTCTCAGCCCAGCTCACCTCACAGGGTTGTTGTTGTTGTGGGGAAAATAGGAGGAGGAAGGAATATTAGATATGTTCGCTGCCTTGAGTAATTTATAAAAATAATAAAGGCGGGATAAAAAAATTAAATAATTAAAACAAATTAAAATATACTGAACACTGAACTTGATCAGGCATCTATATATGACATTACATCAATGTGATTTTTCATCTTAAAGTGTGACCGACCCTCTTCCATTTCTGCAGAAATGGATGGTCAATATTTAGTGGCTGAGTACATATTTACTTAAATAGCTGGTGTTAGTTGTGTGATTTTTCCCTGAGATAAATGGAAAAGTCTCATAAGGAGACCAGCTTTTGAGGTTATGAACTGGCCCTTCTGCGCACTTAGAGAGAGAAAATCCCTCGCTAAATAACTCTTCAGAAAATAAAGTCTTGGATTTTTGGCAGGGAAAAGTGAGTCTGAATGGGAATGAAGCGACACAAATAAAGAGGGGGAAATGACAATGCCTTGTACCTGAAAAGATTAGATAATTTTTGCAGATTGCTTTTGACAACTGACAGACTGCTGAGCAATGGAGCAGCTTTTACTGTTACCCTAACAGAAGCAGAGCCTGATGGGCATTCAGTCGCTCAGTTTTAGTGACAATATTCTTTTAATCTTAAAATAAATGCATAAACACAAAGGATCCAACACAAAGTTTTGGATGAGGCTTCCAAAGGTGTTTCAAAAGTTGTTATGAATTGTAATATGTTTGAACTGTTCCTTACTCAGAGCGTCACTGAAATGATGAATGTCACCACCACTGACCTCCCATTACTATGGAGTTGGCTTTGTCTAGATCCTAGACTATGATTTATACAGACTTACCCATGGTCTATGAGGTCACAAAGAGTCGGACATGACTAAACGACTGAACAACAAAAACCCACTATAACATTGAAATTGAGGAATGCATCATCAACAATTAATGGGATTTTCTAAAGGACTCTTATCTTCCTCCCACCACCAACTGAGTGTTCCAAATAAAGATACCAGTTTACAACAATTTGCAAAGCTATCATCAGATCCCTGTAGGTGGTGTTTTAGTGGTGTCAGCCAAGGGCCAGCCAACACTCATCTACTCTTAGAAGTGGAGTGCATAGTTTGCCTGCACACAAAACTGGATGAGAGCTATTTATTTAGCCATTACATTACTTTATATGTCCTTCCTAAGACTCTAGACAGGTTATGATAAAATCACCAACCACCCCCCAAACAAAATACCATTAGAAACATCCAATAAAATAAAAATAAAAGCAATCATGGGGCCCCCTTCAGCAATTCACCCATGATTTGGTAGCTTCCACTATATCGCATCCTCTGTCCCAGAGACCCAGGGAAACAGCATAGTCTTAGGTGCCTTTCAAAAGGACAACAAGGAGGGGGCCGTACATAACTTCTTCCAGGTAGCTACTCCTCATGGGAAGAGGGATCCTCAGCCTGCTGTCTTGGCCCCCATGAAGTGGATGTTCAGATTCTGCCTGGAACAGACAGTTTCAGAGAAAAGTAACAAAGACCCAAACCATGAGTGTATCTGGTACTGTGGGGGCCTGGATAGAAGATCCATTTAAACTACTGCTAGCATGAGAATCGCAAGAAGACTTTTAGCTGGACATGCCTTTAACTCCCTTGGTTAATTTGTTTAGGTGCAAAATGTAAGCATGCTTATTTGTATTAGGGGCATGAAGTAATAAAATTGGGGACCACACCAAAATTGTGGACTCTGTTCTATAATTCCCACCTTCTTGAGACTTTTTCAACAATTTTCTCTCTCCCTCTTTCATTTTCCTTTCCTCACTCGCAGTTGTGCCTCCTTCTTTCATCTTATAATTTTTGTCACCAGACCTGTCATTTGCTTCTTATTTCCTCTGAATCCCATCTTGGGGCTGGCTTCTCTCCCACTTACAAAATAAAAAAATAAATGGAACTAGCCTCTAAAAGAGCAAACCTGTTTTTTAGTCCACCAGCCTAGAGATGTACCTGGCAAGAAAAATGGTTAGACGTAAACAATAACTTGTTGTCTCTGCATTAATGCTAACCTGAATTCCAGACAAGCCATCTCTTTTTATTATTTATTTATTTATTTATTTATTAAATTTATATTTCCGCCCATCTCCCCTATCGGGGACCCTTATTAGATTGGGAGACCACCTGGCTTTAGAATGACTCTGAGATGCTTACAGTTAAACAATTAAAAGCAATTTTTAAAAAAAGATTATTTGTGTTCAGACAAACCACACACCCTATACACAATGGAAAGTCTTCCCAAGCACCCTACCCTAAACCTGGGGAAAGAGCCAAGTTTTTAAAGCCTTCTGGAAAATCATTAGGGTGGGAGCTACTCTGAACTTTTACCCACCTTGTGAAGAAAGTGAGTGTGCAGAAGAAACTCTGTTAATTGGCTAGAAGAAAAAGCAGCTAGTCTGAGATTTGTGACAACAAAACTATCCATTAACTCCAGTGAGTACCTGTCATGTAGAGGCAGCAGCGAGCGAGCGAGCGAGCGAGCCAGCAAGAGAGAGAGAGAGAGAGAGAGAGAGAGAGAGAGAGAGAGAGGGAGGGGGGGAGGAAGATGTAAGGAACTGCATTTGCATCAAAAGAGTTTATCAGTGAGGCACAGGTAGTGTTTCAAACTTGACAGCAGGTACTTATTAATAATGCTAAATTCCCACCCCTTCCTGCCACCATCCGCTTCTCCCGCCCCTGGTAAAATGTTAACTTTTCAAGTCTTTTAAAATGCCATCCAGAGACTTAATGGGTTTTCAGTTTTTGAAAAGGG
The DNA here is from genome assembly GCA_023362775.1 of Charina bottae. Taxonomy (NCBI): domain Eukaryota; kingdom Metazoa; phylum Chordata; class Lepidosauria; order Squamata; family Charinaidae; genus Charina; species Charina bottae. Next base: position 21,857,077 of record JALMGJ010000015.1, read on the forward strand.
AAGGGGAGCTTGTTTCTAAATTAGCCAGTTTTTGGCACTTTTCTTCTGAGCCCAGGGTGTCTCTCTACAAATCCAGACTTTTCAAATAGCCATTTGGGGGTATAGTGGTTGGCAGAATTAACACCTTGCTGCCAACAGGTTTGTCCTTGGTTAATTTTAATATTGCTTCATGCATATTGCTCGGGTTGATTGAAGGAGCTTTTGCAATCCGATGCCGTTGTCTGCAAAACTTCCTCCCACTCTTTGCATTGTTTCATTGTCAGTTACGGATGGGGGAACTGCATGCATGAAGTGGCCATGAAGTCCAATTCAGAACATGACATTGTAGCACCATGCCAGTTTGTAGGTACTCTCATGACTGGTGTGCTTTCCAGCCATCAGTATAATACGTCATGATGCTTCTCTTTCATGCAATGCATTTCCACAAGTGCATGGAGAACAACAGTGATCAGATGTGCCTGTTTTCCATTTGTAAGCCACCTGGTGGGCACTATCAGCCGCAAACAGGCCTGGGTCTGCCTTTGGATAGTTTGAAAAAGGCATTTCAGATGGCAGCTGCTGGGAGGCAGCAGCCAGATTCTGGCAGAAAGATCTGTATGATTTGCTGCCTGCATCTCTACATCTAAACTAACCTGATGCAGAGAGGATAAGGTTCCATAGGAACACTGCCTTACTGAAGAAAGAGTCAACAAATGGCTTTTGTTCTTTATCTTCAGCAATGAAAATACCTCCAGGCAGCCTTGGCAGAGGACTGTGGTCATCTAATCACATAGGGGCTGCATGATCCCAATATAATAAGTCATAGAACAAGATGAAACATTGCAAGAGATAGATAAGACCAGCAATTGGGAGGATGAGAAATTAAACCCCTAGGCAAATCACCAGCACAGCGATCAAGGTGGAATGGAGTTGAAAAATCTTTAGGGAAGCATATTTCCTAACCCAGTCCAGCTACTGTCCAGGAAAAGGCAGAGTAAGGGCAGCCAAAGAAAGAAGGCTCTAAGGAAGTCTGGGAAGCTTTGTCCCATTTATGAGTTGGGTATAGATCCTTTTAATGTTGGGTTCAACCCCATATTTAGTCAACAGAGTTACTAAAGTCAACTACTTTGAGTTATTCTGTCAACTGTTAATGGTAAAGGCATTCTAGAGTCAGTTTAGAAGCTGCTCTCTAGTGTTGTTTGACTAGATGGCCAGACTGTTTCTCCATCTATCATTTGATGATCTTTTCTGAGAGGTAGGCTCTTTCCATGCTACTGTCGTGGTCACTTTGAATGACCTTCAGCTAAGATCTTTCCCAAGATCTTGTAGAAGACTTTTAAGGGAAGATGACAGGGATGGAATCTGCCACTTCCTGAATGAAGGGCACTTGCTGAGCATTTATGCAGTGGCCTCTTTTCATGCTCAGGAGCAGCAGTCCCTATTCTGTGTTCAGCATTTGTTTCCAACTATCTCCGGCTCAGGAAGTAAAAACATTATTTCATTCCAAAGTGAGCCAAGGGGAATTCCTATAGGGGCCATTTCTAACCACTACCATCTTTGACAATGTGATGGTCCCACAGCCTAGACTAGGGCCTGGAAGATCTTTCTCCTCATCTGATGAGTCCCTGAATTGACTTCTGGTATGAGAGTTGATTCCTTCCTGCAGTGACAATGTGCTGAGCTGAAGGTTTAGTAACTTGAAACAGCTCCTTTCCATTAATTTGGTCCTAAATAAATTTTTTTTGGAAAAATTGTGCCTGCTTCCATAATGAGCTTCTCCCTTCCACAAAGAAATGAAAGTAATCTAACCATTTTGAAATGGCTGATAATGAAATTGAACATGGATTATCATAACTTGAAAGAAGTGATTAAGAGATACTGATTCATTTTCAGTGATTACCAGGAAAGGGGAAAGATATATTTCATAATGGATTTTGAGTAATTTTCCTGTTAGTTCCAGGATGAATGTAACTTGACAGCTGATGTAATCTTGTTAAGATGCAGGTGACTTGGCATTCTCTTCCTCCTCCTCCCTCTCCCCTCCTTCTTCCCTTCCTTCTCCTTCTCCTTGCAATAGGCTGTGTTTTTCTTTTCTTTATTACCAGATTCAGTTTATTTAAGAAGTGACCTCTGTTCCACTTTGGCTTGAAACAGTTTTTTAACATTTTAACTTAGTATATTGCTAGCCTTGGGAGAAGGAACCAGATTGCCAGGGGTTCCGATATAATATTAATTTATTAATGAAATGCAAATGAAGTCATGCTGCAAAAGACATAGACAGATGGTTCCTTCTCTTACCTATGCCATGGAGTCAGGAAATGTGATCAGGAGGCAGGATGTGAAATGCCCTTCAAATGATGGAAGGCTTGGAACTAGCTTAAGGGATGTTGAAGTTGTCATAGGTATTTGGACACTGACAGAATTAATGATTGATAAAGGCCCACATGCAAATTCTGAACCCCAGGCTACTGCCTCCATAAAAAGGCTTGTTGAAAAGCCCCCAAGTTACTTTTCTTTTTTTCTTTTTTGGGTGCTTTGTAGGTTAAAAGAGCAAATAGAAGTGAAAATTGGCTTACCTGGTTTAATTCAATACTGGAACCATGTATATTTTGGAATAAACCGTTGAGAAGTTCTTTTGAATAAATGCAGTCTGTCTAAGATTTGCTTTGAGGACCAAACTTCTACGGGTTATATTATTTTAATGGGCTAGTTCTTACTGTCTGGATAATGCTTCTTTGTCTTACTCATGTTCAATTTGTACATACCAAAAGAAAACAAAAAGAAAAGCAATAGGATTTTCCATTGATTTTCCTCCAAAGCATATCAGGCATTGGACAGCCATGAAACAGTATGCTGAATGTTGGAACTTTTGATCTCTCTTTTTTTCTCTCTCCATAGGACTGTTTGTTTTGCTTTGCTGCTGTTTCTCCTCCTCTTGTTATTTA